>CM053595.1:77771080-77808250 GCA_028646575.1 Pseudocheirus occidentalis | reverse complement strand
GTGTCTCAGCCAATGGCATTCTTCCAAGTCAACAGGGAAATTCACACCTTTTCACCAATGGACAGAATTCTATACTTAACACTAGGTTACTAGGATCTACTTAACATCTGATCAAACAAATTAATTACCATTACAATAGTTTACACCACTTCTTCCATCTAGATTTTCACTGAAAATATACTTCAGCCTATTTGCATCTGCCATACAACTTGTCGCTGACCTTTGGGCGACCTGTAATTCTGATTCTTTAGAGAGTGTGGTACTCAGGTGACATGGGCAGCAGGAGAGGCTCTAAGAGGTAATTTTGACTCTTGATTTAGCTTTTGGATCTCTTGGTCTAAAGACAGTGTTGGTAGAATGAAGAGAGCATTGAATTGAACTGTCAGAATACCTAGGTGCAAGTTCCAACTCTTTCACCTACTACCTATGTAATCTTGGTGGAGGCAATTTTCTTGGGCCTCAGTTTCCTCATCCATAAAAATGGGTAAATTCACGCCTACAGAGCTGACCTCGAAGAGTTATCCTAGGTATAAAAAAACCCAGCAAACTTCAAAAGTTTGCTCTGATTCTTATTTTCTTTGCACCCAGAACGTTTACTGATTAATTCATCAGAAAAACACCAGGGGGCAAGAGAGAGCTGAGTTAAACTTGGAAAAAGCATCCTCAGAAAGACTGCAGGGACAGAATTTGGGAAATTGCAGGTGGCTAGGCTGTTGGTCACTACTCAGAGAGAACGCTGGCTCCACCAGCCCCACAGCTTCCACCACATCTTTCATTCAACCTTTCTCCCCTATGATCTCCCCCATAACTAAGGTATCCCACTGCCACTATGCTCTGAACACTTCCAGGGTAACACATCAACGTACCCAGGTTCAAGTTCAGTTAAATAAACTGAGATGGAGAGAAGACCTGACTGTGATTAAATTAGTGTAAGGAACTACCTTTGAGGAAAACTACAAGCATCAATGTAGGTACACCTAGTCTTCAATTTATCATTTTAGAAAGTTGTCTCAGGTACTGAGAGGTCACACATCAGTATGTGGCAAAGGAGGGATTCATGCTCAGGTATTCCTGAATCTGAAGTCAGATCTAACCACTGTGCCACGATGCCTTTCATGAATGTATGCTTCCATACTTCAGTCAAGCATGATTTCAGCAAGAGGAAACGATATCAGAGAGACATGGAATGATTAATTCTTGATTCTTTCCTATCTAAATAAAAATCAAAGTTGATATTTGTATGGCACTTGAATTTTTACAAAACAGCTTATCTAGATCATCTCATCTGACCATAGCAACAAGCCTGATCTTATCTTCATCTTGTAGGGGAAGGAACTGAGAGCAGAGAGGCTGCATAGGGTCACACAGTTATTAAGTACCTGAAAGAAGCTTCAAACCTAGGTCTTCCAGACTCTTAAATTCAACACTCCACCCACTACTCTAGGATTCCATTTCAGATATCTTGTGAGCTAGATCAACTACTCCCAACCAGTAGGCCAAGGACCCTCTCCATCAGAGGGGGAGCTGAGCTCCAGGTTTTTGCAAGGGATCCAGAAATCTATATGCCCACCAATCATTGTCCTTTTGATTTTTATTTAGCTTCAATAAAATATGTAGCGTGATTCAATACAATAGGCAACTGTACACTCTGTGGATTGAATAAACTGTCACATACATATTTTCTCTTTTTAATTGAATTTAGATGCTATTGTGATTAAGAAAACACATATTTATTTAAAGTGCTTCCAAATTCATACAAACGATGGATACTGATGGTACTACTAAGTTGTGTGTAGGGGGGAGGTTTGCAATTATTATTTTTTTTATTTTAAAAGAGATCCTCAAATTCTAAAAGACTTGGAACCCTTGGGCCACTTGACCTCTGAGGACTCTCCCAGTTGTGAGATTTTGAGCCTCTTGTTATTCTGTGCCGATGGAGAGGGGAGGGGGGGAGGTTTCGGGAAAGGTGTTGAAGGATAGGGTACAGGGAAAGAAGAAAGAGGGAAATATCCTTAAGAGCACTGAGAAAGTTATTGGTGACCTCTCTGTCGTTTTCTATTATAATTCTATCTTTCGTTTTTCCTGCTTTCTCCGAGAGAGTAATGGGTAGATCATCTTTTACAGTTTACAAAGCTTTTACCTCACGATAGCTCGGTATCTTTTAACCCAGTTTTATAGAAAAAGGAAACCGTTGGCCAAGGTTACACAGCTGTAAATGTCAGCTGCCTGCTTAGCACCACACTGCCTGGCACACAGTTCAATTTAAACTTTTACTAAGGCATGTGAATAATACAGTAATTATTGGATGCAAGGTTCTGTGCCTGGGGCTGGGAGAGTAAGGAGGAACAGATGATCGCCCCTGCCCTCAAGAAGTTAACGTCCTTGATCCCCGAGGAATTTTGTGAATTTTGAAAGATTAAATGAGGATTGGGTGGTTCTAGAGTGGGAAATGCCCGCCTGGAGGCAGGAAGGGTCATCTTCCCTAGTCACTTAGCTGTGTGACCCTGGGCAAATCACTCTTTGCCTCAGTTTCCTCATCAGTAAAATGAGCTGGAGAAGGAAATGGCAAATCACTCTATTTGCCAAGAAAACCCCAAATGGGGTCATGGAGAGTCAAACACGACTGAAAAAGTGGGAAATCATGAGCTAAAGAATCCAGTAGTAGTGACTGGTGCCAATCGCTGACCACTTATTTGGCCAGAGAAAGCAGAATTGAGGGTCAAGATGTAAAAATCTCTGCTCTAAAAGAAAGCTAAAGAACTAAAGAAGCTGCGAGTTTTCGTTGAGGAGGGAAGCGAAAAGCAGAGACACAGAGAGAGAGACATAGTGGGTTGAGTCCAAGCAAACAGGAAGAAAGAGAGAAAGAGATAGACGTGAGACAAAGAAGACTGAGATAGAGAGGGAAAGCAAAGCGGTTACAAAAGCAGGGGGAAAAAAGGGAGAAGACCTTCCAAGATGCAGAAAGAAATTAGAGAAAAACAGGGAAGAAAAGAAGGCTGAGAGAGTATGCTAAGTAGACGGGATGCGGGGCCGGGGAAGGCGGATAAGGGAGAGAAACAGAGCCCGGAAAAGGCTGAAGAGAACTGAGAAGAGACCTTTCCCAATTCGGGACACTCCACCCCAGTGTCTCCGGTCGTCTCCAGGTGGTGAAATTCTCCAAACCAAATGCTTTCAATACACTTTAGTTTTTTGGGGTTTGGGGGTTTTTGTTGTTGACTTTGGGGGTTTTTTTGTTTCGTTTTGTTTTAAGCAAACACGTGCCCAGTGGAGGAAAGGGAGTCGAAAATTCAAACAAACCATTCCGCGCATGGGAAAGTCCCCGGGCCGAGGGTTGGGGGCCGGAGGGATAGGCGGGGCGGGGCGGCGGCCGGGGCCCAACCCTCGGTCCCCAGGGGTAAGGGAATGAGGGGGGTGGGGCTGGCCACTCCGGCCCCACCCCCTGGTTCGGCCCCTACACAAGCCTGGCAGGCGAGGGCGGGGCGCTCAGAAAGAGCGGCGGGAGCTTCGGGGACTGAACAGCGAGCTGAGACCAGCCCAGTCGCCTGTCCCGCTGGTCCAGCCCGAGCCATGGCTCGACGCCGACTCTTCTGGTTGCCACTGGTGCTCTACGTCGCCTCGGTGAGGGCGAACAGCAAGGTAAGTCTTAAGGAAGCCGGGGGAAGTGGCTTCTTGGCTCACACCGGCTCCCTTCATCATTACGCCTTTAGAATCCGAGGATGTCAAGACTTGGAGGGACCTTAGAACATAGAATGTCAGGGTTAAATGACCTTAGGACTTAGAATGTTAAAATACAAAATGTTACAGCTTGAAAAGACCTTCTTAGGGAACACTCGCCCTGCTCCAGTTTTAAATATGGGGAAACTGAGGCCCGGAAAAGGGAAGTGACTTCCCTTCTTTTTTCTGCTAAAGCCCTGTGCCCCTGGAACCGCTCTCTTCTACTGGCGCTCTGTTAAAAGCTCTCTCTCCAGTCATACACACACACACCCCATCCCAGGGAAGTAACCCTATGACTTCTTAGTGTTGGATTGGGATGGTGCTGTGACCAGGAGAAGGAATGCTATGGTCCTCCTGGCAGAGGGAGGGAATAAGCATGACTGGAGCCTGGGAAAGGGGCTAGGACCCTGAAAAGGGGACATTCTAACCGGTGCTTTTAATGCTTAGTACCACCATGCCTGGCACACTTCCCAATCAATTTAAACTCTTACTAAGTTATGTAAATAATACAATATTACAATGCATTCAGGATCTGAGACCAGAGCTGTTTTTCCTTCCAAGCTATAAAATAAGGAACTTGGACCAGATGACCTCCAAGATGCCTTCTAGTTCAAATATTCTTTGCCCTTAGTTCTAAGTTCCTGCATTAGAACATCGTGCATTCTAAGATTTTGTCCAGCTCTCTTACATTCTGATTCTGCAAGACCCTCCATTAAGCTACTAGATCTCCAATAGAAGGGGTTGGAGGAGAAGGATCTATCTATTGACCCTGGTAATTCAGGGAAAGGGAATAAGGCAAAAACATTGAGCATAAAAAGAAACCTATTGTAGCTAGTTCACCTAAAGCCCCTGGTGGGGCTTCCACCAGAAAAGTATAACTAATAAAAGAGTGCTACAAATGTTTGTCTGTAGAGAATGGTAAAGTATCTCCTTTCCATTGACCATGGAGCCATTCCTGGGGGAGGAAGGTAAAAGACTTCCAGATGGGACTGGAGTGCCCTGTGCTTTTTCTTACACATCTTTCCTCTGACTCCTAGATGCCAGGTGATGTAGCTCAGGTCCCCTGGAAATATCAGCTTCACTTAATTTTCAGAAGAGTTTGAAAAGGCACTTCAAACATAATAGCAGCTACCATTTATGTAGCACTTTAAAGGTACTTTACAAATATTACTGTATTTTATCTTCACAGCAACCCTGGGAGGGAAATGCTATTATTATTTCTATTTTACAGTGAGGAAACTGAGGCAGATAGGGGTCAAGAGACTTGTCCAAGTTCACATAACTAGTAAGCATCTGAGGCGGGATTTGCACTTAGGTGTTCCTGACTCCAGGTCCGGTGCTCTATCCACTGTACTACAGTGTTAGGACATGGACCTCAAACCATGGGAGCTAGGACATTAAGGCCCAAAGAATTGCAGGATGGGAAGGGACCTCAGGGATCTAGCTTTTATCTCCTTTAAAACACCTTCAACAAGAGGTTGTTCACCCTTCTGCTGAAGTCTTCTAGTGAAGCAGCTCCCTTTATTGTCATAAAGATCAAGTGACTGGGTGTCAGTCTAAATCTGTCTCATTCAAATTCCTGCCCTTTCCTGTTAATTCTGGCTACCTAGGCTAAGCAAAAGAGAAACAGAGGTCTTTTCGCTAGGTTGAACTTGGACAGTTGGTTGCATCTGGAGGAGGAAAGCATGGTTTCTATATGAGGGCAAGAAAAATAATCTTTCCCAGATCTACCATTAACTTCCTAGGTGACCCTGAACAAATCATTTAACTTCTCTGTACCTCAATTTTCCCAACTGTAAAATAATGGCAATAGACAAGAATATTCTGTAGTCTGAGGTCTCTTTAAAATAGAACATCTGAGTCTGTGCCCTGCCTTTGGTTGGTGGCCATATCCAGGGCTCCTGAGTCAGCTATTTCCATTCATTCATTTTGTCACAGATGCAGGAAGCAAGTATCACCTTGTTATCTTTCTCTGCTTCATCCTCTAAGTAAGGTCTCTCTAAACAGAGCGGGAAGTTGTGTGGGCTTATGGCAGAAGAATTTAAATTGAAAGCAGAAAAAGAAGATGAAAATCCAAATTTCCAGTGTTAGCCAAACATCACTTAACTTGTTTTAAAAAAAAAAAGTTAAGGAACCACAAGCAGAACAGCTTGGTCCCAGGTGGATGACTTTTGTGACTGGAGCTGCCATGGCAAATGAGCGTTTGAGGAGCCGGGCATCTCTGCCATCTAAAGATAGGTATCTTCACTGTTCATAGCAAGAGGCATGATCTAGGAGTGTCTTTGCTGGGAAAAATAAAGCTTCCAGTTTCTCTTTCTTTCCTTGCTGAAAGCCCCAGGGGCTAGGCCTTGAGGCCACCTGTAGATTAAAGAAACCTGGGTTCAGATCTCAGCTCTGCTACTTATTTGTTGTGACACAACCTTCAATAAGTCACTTTCCCCTCTTTCACCTGTTTCTTTGTCTGCAAAATGATGGGGTTGGACTAAGAAAATCTCTAAGGTCCTGTCAACTCTAAATCCAAAGGTGTGTTTAATTAGATAGTCTCTAAAGGCCCTTTTGGGGGCAGCTAGATGGTGCAGTGGATAGAGCACTGGTTCTGGAGTCAGGAAGACTCATTTTCTGAATTCACATCTGACCTCAAACATTTACTAGCTATGTGACCCTGAGCAAGTCACTTAGCCTGTTTGCCTCACTTTCCACATCTGTAAAATTAAGCTGGAGAAGGAAATAGCAAACTTTACCAAGAAAACCCCATATGGGGTCATGAAGAGTCCCTTTTGGGGTCATTCTATGGTCTAACATTTTATGTTCTAAGGTCATTTCCAGCTTTAACATTTTACATTCTAACATTTTCTTCTCTAAAAGCACATCCTGAAAGGCAGACTAAATTTAGCATCAGATAGTCCTGGGTTCAGATCCTTACTGTCACTTATGTGATATTGGGAAAATTGCTTAACCTCTCTGATTTTCTCATCTCTAAAATGAGGGTCTTTGATCTTGATGGCCCCTGAGACCTCTTCCAGCTCTTTCTCTGTGGTCCTATGATTTCTCACCACCTTCATATCACATGAATCTGGTCTCCTCTGCAGATTAGACTCCTAGAAGGTCCTAGCAGGTGCAATCTTCTGCATGGATTGGGGGTTGGGGTAGGGCTGGGAGCTGAGGCTAATCCAAGTCCTCTGTCAGACCAATGAGTTGGGGGTGGGGGTGGAAGAAGCCTCCTTTAGGCTGGTGATGACTGGGTGTGAGAGGCCTGAGGAAGGAGGCCACTACTGAAATAACCAGCAGCACACTGGGGGTGGGAGAGAAGGAAGCAGCTGGTAACAAGCCAGGGGAGCTCTCAGCCCCAGGCATGCCAGGCTCCATTCAATTCCAGGCCAACCCTGGGGTCCCTGGGGAGCAGGTGGGGCTTCGGAGGAAGCTGGCAGGGACTGGCCCTGGCTCAGACCCTTCCCCCAGCATCGGGCAGGGCTGTTTCGCTCACATGTTCCAGGCCCTGATGGCCTCCTGGGCTTAGGTGGCTCTTCTTTGACTTGTGGAGTTTCCGCCCGGGGGTGTAATTGGAAACAGGACGAGCTGGAGCAGGAAAAGCTCTTTGCAGCTGTCGCCCCTCACCCCCCTCAACCACTTCCCCCCCACTCTTATGACCATGAGTGCCAGGGCCAGGGTTAAGGCAGGCTCAGAGCATGTGGAATCTTCTGTGGCATATCTGACCTCCACCCCAGGGAGGTGGAGCTCCTTTTCACCCCAAATAGTGACCCTCTGCTTTAGGACCCCCCTCTATAAGGCCACCTTTGCTTTAGGAATATCTATCTCTGCCTGTGTGGGGAGCAGAGTTTCCTTTCTGGAATCACTCTGCCTGCCTCTGGTGCACCTACAATGGGGTCCTTTGCTTCTGTTAATTCCTCTGAGGTTCCTCTTCCACCTACCTCTAGGGACCCTTCACCCCTTCCCCTTCTTTGCTCTGAGAGCCTCTCTTTGGGGTTCCTCTTCGTGCTCCACTGAGGAGTTTCTTAGTCTAGGGATTCCTCTCTTTCTAGCAACTCCCACCATTCAGTCCTTTGCCCCCTACTAGAAACCTTGCCTCTGGAAACGCCTCTTGGGTCCATCCATACCCCACTGGAGTAGCCCCATTTTTCAGTTCCTCTCCCTCGAATAATCTTTCTGGGGTCTCTCTGCCCGTGGAAAGCTTCTCCCCAGTTTGTTGGGTTCAATTCTTCTTAGACTTCACCTCCCATTTAGTCTTTTCTCCTCCTCCCTCACACTGTGAAGTAGTTGGTAGGATTCTTGAGTTTGGAGTCAGAGGCCTGGGTTTAAATGCTAATTCTGCCATTTATATTACCTTTGTGGCCATGGCCAAGTCACTCCTCATCTCCAGACCACAGTTTCCTGATCGGTCAAATGAGGGGTCTGGATTAGATGATCCCTAAGGTCCTTTCCAACTCGAAATCCTTTGATCCTGAGAACTCCGCTGTGCTTCTGGCAGCCTCTGGCTGCTGCCTGCCTTTAGCTTCAGCTCTTCCGAAGCCCCTACTCTCTAAAGCCCCTGAAACTCTACACATACCCCAGCCTGAAGAGAAACAGGGACTAGATGTACTTTATTGGCCCAAATGTATACTGTGTGACCCTCATGTGAGATTGAGGACTTCAACATGTAGTAGGTGGTGGGGATGGAAGTGAGTGAAGAGAGGAGGAGAAGCATAAAGAGAGGGAGGGAGAGGGAAGGGAGGAGGGGAGGAGAGAGAATGGGAAGACAGAGATGCTTGGGAGAGAGGAGGGAAACCTGAAAAAGAGGCAAGCTGGGGAAGAGACAGAAAAAGACAGTAAGAGGCATACAGCCAGTCAGATTGGGAAAGCTGGAAGGTCATTCATGCAGAAGAGGGAGGTAAGGAGGCATTGATTGGTTGGGGAGGATCACAGAACCTAAATGTGAGATTTTGGCAAACAGTGAGATTGATTTCAAGCCTGGAAAAACTTTGTCCTGGGAGGGTGGTTGAAGGTGAGGGTGAAGATAAAGTAGGGGACAGACACCCCGGCTCCTGGCAAACTCCAGACACTGGCTCCAGTAGAGGAGGGGCCATATCTCTCAGCATTTCCTTTGACTGACAGACAGACAGACATTGATAGGAAATAGCTTTGATTTTGACTTTGCTTCAGAGGAAGAGAACCAAATGTGGTGATATCAGCCAACAGCTGAGACCTGGTGATTTTCAGGTCCCACAGGCTTGACTACAGAACCCAACCAGTAATTTTCCCATTCTGAATGGATCTAGCCTGACACAAGCGATGGCTAGGGATTGCTTTGTGCTTAACGTATTGTAACATGAATTGAACTTTGACAACCAGTCACTGTATAGCCATTTATACATTGCACACTAGTTCTGTTTCAAGTCTTTCCCTCTTGTCATGGATTTTTTAATCTACAGACATGACCGAGAAAATCACAGGAGGTAGAAAGGACTATACAGATCATCTAATCCTCCATTTTACATGTGGGGAAACTGAGGCCCAAAGAGGGAAGTGATTTGCCCAATGTTACACAACTAGTAATAGAACTAGTGTTTGAACCCACGTCCAAATTCAGTGCTCTTTCCATTATTCTATAATTTATGTCATTCCCCACTTAGAATGTAAGCCCAATGAAGGCGACAATGCAGTTAACCTAAACTTTGTCTCTCCTTCAGCCACTGAGAGCAGTGCTCTGAATAGAGCAGAGATAAAGATTTGTTTGTTGAATTTTAAATGCCGAATGAATGGCACAGAGAAGATGCTTCACGTAGGCGTTTAGAGGAAGGACAAATTCCTGTGAGCTGTAGTAGTCAGGGAAGGCTTCCTGGAGGAAGTAAGGTAATTGAGTGAGTTGAAAGATGGCTAGGATTCAGATAGGCAAGAGAAGAAAATGGCAGGCATTTCAGGGAGCGCCCGCTGGTTACCAAGATGGAGAGGCATTCTTTTCTGTGACACAATCACAGAATCTCAGCTTTAGAAGGGACCTCAGAGGCCAGCCAGTCCCGTCTCTAGCCGACCAGGAATCCCCTGAACAATGTTCAGCAAGTGTTTACCCTGGTTTGACCCGAAGACCTCTAATGACAGACCTCCTGCTGTCTCCCAAAGCAGGTCATTCCTTTTGAGCTGAACTGTCACTTTTTTCAAACATTTTTATTGATAGATATCTTTTGTTTTTACATCAGGTACACTTCCAAATGTATCCTTTCCCCCTTTGTCTTCTGAAAGATCCGTCTCTTGTAACAAAGAATAACAGAGAAAGAAAAAACCATGACAGGCCAGGAAACTAAGCAACCCATCCAATCTTGAGTTATCTGTAGGACCCCAGACCCAAAGCCCCTCACCGCTGCACAGATGAGAGGGAGGTGCCTTCTCAAGCCTTGCTGGTAAATATTCTTCCTTTTGTTTCATTTATATCCTTAGCACCTAAAAGAGTAGTAACTGATCAATCAATAAACATTTACAAAGTATCTACCATGTCCCAGCCACTCTGTTAACTGTAACTTGTTAAGAATTTTTCCTTATCTCAAGCTCAAATCTACCTCTCTACAACATCGTTGCTCCTCCTCCAGCCATTTGAGGTTAAGGAGAATATGTTTAATCCAGGGGTGGTGAGTCTGTGACCTCCGAGCCACATGTGGCCCTCTAGGTCCTCAAGTGTGGCCCTTTGACTGAATTCAAACTTCACAAAACAAATCCCCTCAATAAAAAGATTTGTTCTGTAAAACTTGGATTCAGTCAAAAGGCCACACCCCAGGGACCTAGAAGGTCACCTGTGGTGAGGCCTCAGGTTCCTCACACCTGAACTCTCTCTTTCATTTGACAGCTTGTCAAATACTTGAAGTCAGCTATCTTGCCAACCCCTGAGTCTTCTCTTCTGTAGACTCAGTATCTTCCATCTATTCAGTGTCATTCCTTCTATGACATGGTCAAAAGGCTCCTCACCCTCCTGGTTGCCCTACTCTGTAACTTCTCCAGGTCAATGAAGTAGTTTCTAAAATTACAGAACTGAATACAGTATCCTAGAAGTGATGACCAAGGCAGAACATGGCTTTCTCCCAATTTATGGACAAGATTCTTCCCTTGATAAAGCCCAAAATATCATTCGCTTTTTTGGCTGACTCTTCAGCAGTGACACTGCTGACTCACATTGACCTTGCGATCCATTAAAGCCCCCAGACCTTTTTCACAGGAACTGTTGTCTCATTACCATATGTCCCCTGGTATATAATACTTGCAGAATTGATTTTTTTTTAAATTCCAAGTAGGGAACTTTGTATTTATTTTATTAAATTTCATCTTATAGAAGTCTTTTTGAACATTGGTTCTATCATCCAACGTATTAGCTATGCTACCAAGTTTCCTGTCATATGCAGATTTTATTAGCATGCCATCTATTACGTCATTCAAGTTGTTTATAGGAATATTAAACAGCATAGGGTCCAGGATAGGCCTGTGGAGCATTACACAAGGGACCTCCTTTCAAGTTGACATCTACCCATGAGTGAAGACTTTTGAGAGCAGTTATTGAACCAGATCTGAATCCACCTAGCTGTACTCTTATCTCTCCATCTTTTCCATAAGGATATCGTGAGAGACACTGCCAAATTCATTGTTGAAATTCAGGCAAAAAAAGAATGATTGCCACATTACTCTGGTCTAGCAGTCTTTGAACCTAGTCCCCTCCTCCCTCAATGAGATTTGTCTGTCATGACCTTTTTTTGAAGAGACCGTGGCAGCTCTTTGTTTCCCTTCCTAGACATTAACAAATCATCCCTTTCAATAACATATTCTAGAATTTTTCCAGGAATTGAAATCAAGTTTCAGTTATCTGAAGGGTAGAAGACCCATGGCTCCCCACCTCTGCATAAAAAGAAAGACATACCATTCTATAGTTTTTAGTGTTCAGACTCTACTCTCTTTCCTTTTTTGGAAAATTAAAGCAATGTTTGCTCTTCTCCAGTCCTGTGGGATCTATGCCATTTTCCAGTCTTCCAAAAGTCACTGACAGTAGCTCAACAGTGGCATCTGATTATTCTTTCAGTACTTCCGGAATCTACTTCATTCAGGTCAGGTAACTTGTACTCATCAAGCTAGGTACTCTCTTAACTGTCTCCTCATTTATCTTAGGTTCAACTCTGTGTTAACCATTTTTGTTCAGTCCTTTGCAGACCAAAGATCATTCTCCTTGGCAGAAAAATAGGAAAAATACATCGACTGGACTGGATGGTTCATTTAGACTAGAGAAGTCATGGGAAGCAAGGCTAGAGACTTGGGTGGGGAGCCTTGTATATGGCTGTGGCTGAGGCGTGTGGGCAGTGTGGAGGCATGGGATTTTTAAAAAGCATACTCACAGCTGTGCTTTGAGCCTGGATGCAACGTGGTAAAATGTAAAGAGGACTGGATTTAAATCCAGAAGACTTGGAGTGCAAATCCTCCTTCTGTTACTTACTGCTTGTGTCACCATGAGCAAGTCAGTAGGAATCCAGTTCTCAATCTGATCAAACTGGCAACCGTATGAAGAATGAATTGGAAGGATAAATAGGGAGCTCCCTTTGTCGTAATAACATAAATCTAGACCTGAAGGGGATCTTGGAGATCATTCCATCTACCCATCATTTTATAGATGAGGAAACTGAGGCCCATGGTGCTTAAGTCATGTTTAATAAGTAGTAATATTATCAGAAATGGGATTTGAACCCAGGTTTTCTGACTTCAGAATCACTGCCCTTTCCATTGTACCAGAACTTGGGTGATAATAATGGGAATAAAGAAGAGGAGAAAAAGGAATGAAAGAGACTTTTTGAAGGAACCCTCAAGACAGGTTGGCCCCTAATTGCATATGAAGGTATGGGGAGGTCAACATGTCCAGCCTAGGTGACCAAATACCCAAATACAGATGGTGCTGCCCTGAATAGAAATAGAGAAGTCATGGGGAGGAGCAGTTGGGGGGTAAGAGGGAGATGATCAATTCAGATTGGGATATGTTGAATTTGAGGTGCTGGTAGGAAAATGAGTTGGAGCTATTCAGCAGTCAGTTCAACACATGGATTTAAGTCTCAGAAAAGAGATCAAGACTAGAAATATAAAACTGCGATTAATTTAAATAGAAACACTCATTGAACCCATGGGAATGAATTAGACTACAAAGGGAGAGATTGTAGAGAAAGAAGAGTCTGAAAGAGTGTTAGGGTTCAGCAGGGGGTACAGTCAGTCAACAGATATTTATTAATCACCTACTGTGTACAGGTGCTCTGCTAAGCATTCCTCCAGGAACTTATTCCAGAGGTGGGAGACAACTTGGCTTATAGTAAAATGAATATGTTATATATAATAAGGTAGTTTGGGGAAGGAACCCTCTAGCAGTTTAGGGATCAGGAAAGGATTCACATAGAAGGTTGCATTTAAGATTACTGTATTGGAGTCAAAAGATCTGGATTCAATTCCCGAATCTGTCCCTTACCTTAGAAATTACTTAACCTCTCTTGGCCTCAGCTTCCTCATCTAGAAAATGAGGGGGAAGGACTTAGATGACCTTTAAGTTCCCTTCCAAAGTTCCAAAGCTATGACCCTATGAACTTATGTTTAGGAAGCAGGAGAAAGAAAAGGAAGTGTTGAAGGAAGTTGAAGAGTAGTTAGCAAGGTAGGTATTTGGAACATTGAGAGTAAATGAGATCTCCTAGAGAACAGTAAAAGGAGGAAAGCCGGGGTGAGTTGGGGAGGTGGAGAGCAGGAATAGTGGTATTAATTAAGTATTAATTAAGCAGGAAGAGGAAAAGGAGGAGGAAAAAGCAGAAGAAAAGAAGGAGGAATAGTAGCAGAATTAATAAGAAGGAGGAAGGTGAGGGCAGGGGAGGAAGAACAGGAGTAGTAATAGTAATAGGAGAGAGAGGAGGAGGAAGCAGAAGAAAAGAAGGAGGAGGGATAGTAGTAGGAGTAATAGGATAAGAAGGAAGGCAGAGGGGCTAAGGTCTAGAGTAGTAATATTAATAGGAGGCAAAGGAGAAAGAGAAAGCAAAAGAAGAAATGAAGGAGCAGGAAGAGTAGTAGGAGTAATAGGAGGAGGAGGAGCAGAAAGAGTAATAAGAGAAGCAATAGGAGAACTACAAGATTGAGAGTTGGAAAGAACCTTAGAAATCCTCTAGGCCAGCATTATTAACCTATTTGGGTCAGGTATTCCTTTGCCAGTCTGGTAAAGCCTATGGACCCTTTCTCAGAATAATGTTTTCATACACATAAAAGAAGGGCGAAGGGAGCAAGCGTGTTTTAAGAACCAATCATGTGCCAGTCACTGTGCTAAACACTTTACAAATATTATCTCATTTGGTTTAAAAAAATGCAAATTTAAAAATAAATGAAAACATAAAATTACAAAGGAAACCTGTTATATTAAAATATGGTTATCAAAATATAAAAAAAAATAAGTTCAGAGTACCCAGGTTAATAACCCTTGATCATAGTCCAATTATACCATTGTACAGAGAGTCCCCATTTCTGTAGTGTTTTAAGATGCCCAAAATTTTTTTTCCCAGCATCCCTCTGAGGCAGGCAAGAAGTAAGGATTATTTTCTCTGCTTTACAGATGAGGAAACTGAGGGTCAGAGAGGTGACATGAATTGCTGAGCTAATAAGTGTGAGAGTTAGGACTCATACCCATGCCAACTGACCACAAGTTTAGCATTCAGGGGGTGGAGAGAGAGACAAGACCAACAAGACTAGAACTAACTGTAGATGTATGTCCACAATTAGGTGATTGGCATTAAATGTAAAGGCCCCATTGCTTAATTTTAAAGTAACTAAAATGTCTCAAGCAAGAACTCCAGAGGCAGAATTTTCAGGCTTTTAGGACAGAACCACCTTCCAAGTAGGTGACAGGATATCCTTATGGAAGGAGGTGAAGGGTTGGAAAGGAAATACAAAGGGATAGAAAGGGAGAATAGCAACTTTCTTTGGCACCCATGGTCTGTGCAGAATTTGATCCATCTTAGAATCTAATTGACTCATTTTCAGTAAAACCACTAATTTTCCCCCTGATGGTTTTTGGATTCCATTGTCAACTACTTGTAAGCATTCAGGGTCCTGTTTATATAAAAACCACTGAGAAAATGAGGACAGCAGCCGTCTATGTGGGCAGCAAGGAGTTTTGTTTCAGGGGTAGCAGGGGGTGGGAGTGAAAGAGGGAAGTGGGAACCAGGGAGATCTGGACTTGAAGAAACATATTTTCCAGGTTTGCCTGGAGGGAGGACAAGATTAAGAAAAAGAGTCAGTTATAAAGAGTCACAAAAAGACTCCCCAGGATGCCTGGAACACAGTCACTTAAAAGTTCTCTTGACATTTTACAGAGTAGTACCCTAGAACAAGCCCTAGACTGGGAGGCAAGAGAGCCGGGTTCTAATCTTAGCTCTGCTCCTGCTCAACTCCAGCTTTGAGAAGGTTGCTCTCTCTCTCTCTCTCTCTCTCTCTCTCTCTCTCTCTCTCTCTCTCTCTTTCTCTCTCTCTCTCTCTCTGTTTCCTGTTCTTTAAAATGAAGGGGTTGGACAAAGAAGATGGACCTGCTACGGTTACTGCCAACTTTCACACTTTGTATTATAGTCTAACATTCTGTGTTCTGAGGTCCCTTCCATCTCTAACCTTCTGTGTTCCATATTCTAACATTCTATGTTTGAGGTACTGTCCGGCTCTAGCATTTAGGTATTAGGAATCTTCCTTCATTGTGTAAATTAGTGGAAGAAAGGAAGGAATTCAGAGTCAGCTCCACCTCCAAGTATGGGATCTTACACACTGGGCTTTGTCCTTAGCAAAGTGAAAAGATGGGTGGTAGGAGGGAACAGGAGTTGGGTGGGGGATGGGAGGCATGAGCCAGCTGGGCAGGCTTTGGCTTGGGGAGGGGTGAGGAGGGGCTCGCCTCCTGGACCAAACCCAGGATTGTTACCAAAGGCTATTTCCAGGCCAGCTTGAAAACTGACCCATCAGTGGGCCTGAGTAAGCCTTGCCAACCTCCCTGCACCACATAGGACATTGCACCTCATCACCGAGGGAAAGAATGTAGCAGATGGTCGCTGCTTGGGCAGATGAGCTAAACAGCTTTTCCTGCCCAGTAATGGGGGAGGCTCCAGTTAAGGCCCCCACACCCAATCTCTGCTCGCTCCCCTTTTGCTAGGGCCCCATTAGACGAGGCCAAAGAGGCACAGGCTGGGAAAGGGGGCAGAAACAGAGAACCTAGAAAGCAGGACACAGAGTCTCTGAGAGTCTGGAGACCCTTGGAAGTGATCATACATTGTCCCCATTTATCTAATCCAGGGTTGAGACTTAGCCCCATTTAGTACAGAGAGCTAGAGGGTGAGTCAAAGGACCTGTGTTCTGGTCTGGTTCTGCCACTAACCATCTGTGTGATGTGGGCAGGATTCATAGCCTCTCAGGGCTTCATGTTCCTAATGTCAGTTTTCTTAACTAAAATTAGGGGGTTAAACTAATGAAGTCAAAGGTCTCTTTCGGCTCTGCTCTGATATTTTGTGTTCTAACAGCCCTTCCAGCTCTAACATTGTGTGTTTTAAGGCCTCTTCCATATCTGACCCTCAGTGTTTTAAGATTCTATGTCTAAGCCCCTTTTCATTCTGATATTCGAATTTCTTTGTTTTAACAATCCATAATGTCCCTTCCAACCCAGGTAGCATATACGATTCTATGGTTGATTAGACGGAATAAGCATTTGGAAGCTCCTCCTACAAATGGCATGGGGCTGGGGAATGTGGCAAACACTGAGCCCTCATCCTGGCCTGGTGTTAACCATTAACAGGTAGGAGATAATTACCTGGCAACTTCAAAAGTAAGTGTTGCCAGGAAAATGTCCTTGTTCCCAAAAACTTCCTCCAATAGTCCCAGAGCTCCTCGTTCAGGACCAGTCTGTATTCCCCACAGGATCATGAGGTTAGAACTGGACTCTTGTTATTCATGGTCTTCCCTTTCAAAAACCTCCAAAAAAGGAAAAGAGAACAAGACCCTAAAGAAACACCTCTAGGAAAAGCAGCTTTTAAAGAGATGAACACTAATCTAAATCACCACCACTACAAAACTGGCAGTCTAACACAAAGCATAAAAGCAAAAAGCCCACGTTTCTGTACTTGGTTACAAAATGCTTTTTGCATAGCGACTTGTATGAGGTAGGCAATGAAATCTTATTATCCCCATTTTGCAGATTAAGAACTGAAATTGGGGAATGGAAGTGACTTTCCTGTTAATAGCTCACATTTCTCAAGACCTTTACAGTTCATAGAATAGTAGGATTCAGGGCTAGAAAAGACCTTAGAAGTGATCTAGTCTAACCCTCTGATTTTACAGGAGAACCTGAGGCCCAGAGAAGGGAAGTATCACTCATGTAACAGAGCTGGGATTCAAAGCCAGTGTACTTTTCATTTCAACACATTGTCTAATAAGTTTACAGAGTACTTTTTCTATAACAACTCTGTGTTAAGAGGTATGAGGATTATTATCCCCATTTATCTAAAGATGAACCTAAGACCCAGAAGGATTAAGGGACCAGCATTGCTTTTGGAGTCAAAGGGTCTGAGTTCAAATTCTGACTCTTCTGCTTACTATCTCAAGGCTTGGGATTCCTTATCTTTAAAATGAAGAGAGACATACTAGGCATGGGGAACCTGTGACCTCAAGGCCACGTGTGGCCTTCTAGGTCCTCAAGTATGGTCCTTTGATTGAATTCAGTCCACAGGTTCCCCACCCCTGATAGGATCTTCAAGGACCCTCCCAGTTCTTGCATCTCTTACTTGTGCAAGACCACAACTATTATGTATCAGAACTAGGGCTCAAGGTCATGTCTCCCGAATCTCATTGCAGGGCCCTTCCCTTTATATGTTTATGTTTTTTTTATTCTGGAATGATCAGATTACTTGTAGTTATTCTCATTTTGTGATAGTTCAAAGGAGAAGTTTAATCCTTCTTCCACATTACGCTTTATTTAAAGGTAACTATCATGGTCCTCCTCTCAGTCCCACAAATCTTCTCCAAGCTAAATATTTTGGTTCCTTCCAAAATTCTTCATACAGCATAATCTCAAAGTTTCTCACCATCCCTGTTGCCTTCCTCTGGAGAGGAAGGACCATCCTTCTCAAACATGGCAGGCAGAACTGAACGCAGCCTTCCAGATGAGTCCTGACCAGGGTAAAGAACAGTAAGACTATCATTGCCCAAATTCTGGACACTATTCTCCTCCTCATCCAGCCTAAGGCTGAATTAAGTTTGCTGTTGAACTGAGTGTTGAACTGAGCTTGCAGTCCACTAAGACCTCCAGATCTTCTTCAAAAAAACTAGGACTTGTAAAAAAATCTGAATATAGAACTTTATCCTCACCGCTATTAAATTTTATCTTATTTGATTCAATCCATTGTTCTAGCCCACAAAGGTCTTTTGTGATCCTGGCCCCATCATTCAATTAGCTGTCCCCCCAAGTTTTATTCCAACTGCTAATCTGATAAGCATGCATTTTATACCATTATCCAAGTTATTTATAACAAGCTTAAATAATCACAGAACTCAGGACAAAACTCTGGGGCACTATTTATTGGACACCTTCTTCCAAGTTGATATCTATCTTGAGGCAGTTTGATAGCTCAGTAAATAGAGTGATGAGCCTAGAGTTAGGGAGGCCCAAGTGCAAATCCAGCCTCAGACAGGTACTTAGCTGGTGTGACCCTGGGCGAGTCACTTAACTGCTATTGCCTCAGTTTCCTCAACTGTAAAATGGGAATAATAACAGTACCTACCTCACAAAGTTGACATGAGGATCAAATGAGACATCTGTAAAGCACTTAGCTCAGGACCTGGATCCTTAACAGCTGTTAGATAAATGCTTATTCCCTTCTTTCTCCTACCTTGAAGTCTTTAGGACTCATTCAACAAAGTCTGGATCCACTAGACCATACTTTTGTATGGTCTTCATCTTGTCTTCATATTGCCCACAAAGTTAGCAGGAGAGACACTGTCAAACGTTTTGCTGAAATTGAGTCTACAATGTCTATAACATTTCCATAATCTATCCATCAAGTAACCCTATCCAAAAGAAAAAAAAAGGAGGAAGGAAACAAGCATTTATTAAGCCCCTGCTGTATGCCAGGCACCATGCTAGGTACTTTACAAATATCGGTTCATTTGATTCCCACAATGACTGTAGGACGCAGGTGCTATTGTGGTCTCCATTTTAACAGTTGAGGAAGCTGAGGCAAATGTAAGTTGCGTGACTACTCAGGGTCAAACAGCTAGTGAGTGTCTGAGGCTGGATTTGAATTCAAGTCTTCCTGACTCTAGATCCCCGTGCTCTATCTGCTGTACTGTCTGGCTGCCTCCTAGAATCACAGGATCATAGATTTAGATCAGGAAGAATCCTCAGCCATCCTCCAGTCCCATTTCCTCATTTTACGGATGAGAAAACTGCTCCCACTTGTACTTGTAGACAGTGGAGGGTCTTGTGCTTTTCCTCTGTTCTCTGCTGTTAGGATGGGAGGCTGGTCTGCCATGACGTCTGATTGGGGGTTTCATTCATCACTGCTTCCCTTTCTGAATGTTCACAATCCATCTCTTTAATGTAGTTTCTAGGATTTTTCCAGGAACTGAAATCAAGCTCAGTGCCCTTTAGATGACGAACTCTGTGTTTTTCCTGGTTTTGAAAATTGGGATATTTGCCTATTTTCAGTCCTGAAACATAAATCCCATTCTCCATAGCCTGTCAAAGATCTCTACGGCTGGCTCAATAATTACACCTGCTTCATCCTTTAGTCCCCTAAGATATATCTAGAGTTCATTCAGGTCTGGTGACTCAGATTCATCAAGGGCAGTCAAGCATTCTCTTACTATCTCCTTAGTTAACTTGGGCTCCAGTTCCTAATTAATCATTTTCTAGTCCAAGATCATTTTTCTCAGCAGAGAAAAGAGAAATGAAATGAGTAGTTCTGCCTTCTCTCCATTATCCTTTATTTTTTTCCAACCTTCTTGAATAGCTGTCCTATCTTTTCTTGGCCTCTTCTTCTTCTTCTTCTTCTTCTTCTTCTTCTTCTTCTTCTTCTTCTTCTTCTTTTCTCTCTCTCTCTCTTTCTCTCTCTCTCTCTCTCTCTCTCTCTCCATCCTCCCTCCCTTCCTCCCTCCCTCCCCCTTTTGGTGAGGTAATTGGCAATTAAATGACTTACCCAGGGTCACACAGTCAATAAGCATCAAGTGTCTGAGGTCAGATTTAAACTCAGTTCCTCCTGACTCCAGGGCCAGTGCTCTATCCACCGCACCATCTAGTTGCCCCTCCTTCCTCTCTTTTTTGCCAGATGCAACTAAAATGCCCTTTTCATGCTCAGCCTCAGCTTGTTTCCCATTCTTGTCACTCTTCTTACAAGACCCTGCAGCACTTTGGTTCCATTACCTGTCCTTGCTTCTACCGCCTCTATATCCTCTTTAAAGTCGACATTGATCTCTGCAGTCCGGTGCTTCTTAAACCATGGGTCAAGACTGGATATGGGGTCATGTAACTGAATGTAGGGATATTGAAAAATTTGGCAACAGTAAAAAGTTTCTGAACGCTTAACGACCCAAAATTAATTCAAAATCAAGCACACTATGAATCCAAGGTGTTTCTCGCACCACTTGCCCATATTGCATTGTGCAATTTCACTGCAGCCTTGGTTCTGAACACACAGCATACACACTTTGCACTGTGCATGCCTTCACACCACATAACACAACAAAAATACTGCCAGAAACACCTTGGCTCAGATTTGAATCTATTGTATATTATGAATTGCAGTCTTTTTACTGTGCATACAAAATCATAAAATGAATTTTGACTTGGGATTAGGACAGAATTTCCAATAATTTCTGAAATGACCCTAAACATACTTGTGCCATTTTGTACTACATGTTTATGTGAAGTGGCATTATCAGCATTGATGATTATAAAATCAAAATAGCGTTCAACTCTGAAAAATGTTGAAGATGCTCTACATCCTGCAGTATCAAATATTCCACCAAGATTTAATTCTTTATGTAAAAATAAACGAGCACATCCATCTCATTAATATGCAAATTTGTTTTCATCTTTAATAAATGGTAAAATTATATGTATATCAAAAGAATAATTTAAAATATTTCTTTATGATTTATTATCAGTACATGTTTAATGCCTATCTTATATACCTGTATACGTGTAAAAATTTCTGGGGCAAAAAAAGGAGTTACAAGTGGAAAAAGTTTAAGAAGCCCTGCTATAGATGACACCTTCCTTCCTTCCTCATTGGATGTTTCTGCTTTCAGAACTTTGTTCTTGAGAGCTTCCCATCCCCTTTGGACTGACTTCCCCTGTAGAATTTTAGACAGTGGGTTCCTACCTAGCTTTCTCTGAATGCTTTGAAATCTCTTTGAATATTTAGGATGCCTGTTAGATTATACCTGGATCTCCTTCTCTGTCAGAGATTCTAAGATAGAGTGAGTGGTGACTTCCCCTTGCTCACCAACGTGATCAGTATTTCTAATTTGGCAGCCAGTTCCCTCTAGTTGGTGAGAGTCAGGGCCAGAATAGATACAGTTGCCACTTTCCTTCACTTCCCATAAAAGGGAAATTTTTCTACTTAAGAGAGGAGGAAGCCTTCAACTTTATTAATGTTGGTGGTTCCTACTTCTCATGTGCCTACTCAGTCTATCTGTTAAATAGGTACTTCTCTCCCCGGTGCCCAGTCTATCTTTGGGCCTTCTCCCCCAGGACCTCTGTTCTTCTATCCCCCCAGGTGTTCGGTGATACAGAACAGGTTCAGATGACATCTGAGGGTTCTGACTGCCGCTGCAAGTGCATCCTGAGACCCCTGAGCAAAGACGCCTGCAGTCGTGTCCGCAGTGGGAGTATGAGAGTGGAGGATTTCTACACAGTGGAAACTGTGAGTTCTGGAGCCGATTGTCGCTGTTCCTGTACGGCACCCCCTTCCTCTCTCAACCCCTGTGAGAATGAATGGAAGATGGAAAAGATCAAGAAGCAAGCACCAGAGCTCTTCAAGGTATGTGGGATGGGGCTGAGCAGGTGCTCTACCCGGGGAAAGGAAGCTGCCACAGTGACTGGGTGATAGGAAGGTTGGAAGGGAGGCAAGTCCAGGGACCAGATACAGGTGATTACAGGACATGTAAAGGGAATTCCCCCAATACTCATCAGTAAGTCATTACAAAAACATAATTTACCATACTCAGTCAAAATGACAAATAACTGTTCTGGTATAAAGTCACCAATCTCAATAAAGCCCCTAATCTCTAATGTCAGTAAATTGTAGAATCATATAGTGTTAGAGAAGGAAGGAACCTTAGAATACAGTTATTCCTTCCACACTGCAACTCTCCTCATTGTGGTTTCAATATATCACAGGTCCACATAAGAAATTAAATGGGAATTTTTTAGGTGTTTGGTGGGAGCTACAGATGACACACAAAGGCCAGCAGATGACACAGAAAAAGTTTAGAAACTCAGAAATGCATAAAACATATGTATAGTATTGTATAATATCAACCCAAATTTTGCAACAAGGTACTGTAAATACCCCATAAAAGAAGAAGGGGAATTTCAGAATTCTTTACTGGTACAAAGGGAGGGCCAAGAAATATTAAGCAGATTTTCAGACTGTGGGTATGCCATGTCCTGTTACCCACCCCTGCAATGTAGAAGGGATAACTATAATGAAAATGAAAACCGAAATGGATCTTTACTGTACAATGTTCAACTTGTAATAAGACTACAGAACATAGAATGTTAGGAAATAAAACACAGAATAGGACCTTAGATCATAGAATGGGACTCCAGGGATTACCTAATTTGACTCCTAACTAGGGGTTACCTAATTTGACACCTTCATTTTACAGATAAAGAGACTGAGGCCCAGAGAGATAAGATTTGTCCAGGCTTACATAGCTAATTATTTCAGATTGAGGGTCAGAATACAGGCCTTCTTACTCCTAGTACATTGTCCTTTTTGCTCTATCTGCTAGCAGCACATGGATTTCAGTGTCTGTTTGGGAAATCCAAGGGAGTCGCTTGTGCATTCTTTTTGTTTAGGGTTTTGGCAGAGTTCTGCTTTTCGCTTCTATCATCCTTCCAGACTCTTAGTAAGGGTGTTTCTCTAGGTCCTAGATCTCAGGCCCTCTTTTTGGGGGAGTGGGGAGGAGAGACTGAGTCAGACTCCAGCCACAGAAAACTGAGCCAGGGAGCTAAGGATCAGCCTTGGTCCCTTGGGGAAGAAGTAAAGTGTAAGAGTCAACCCCATGTTTCCTGTGTGCATTGGTTGAGGGGAGGGATAAATGTTATTGAAGTTGGAGACTTAGAAGGCTTCCAGAGAAGGGCAGCCTTGCCAAGACTTTGGAAGAAGAAACAAACATCACGAGACAGCAGAGAGTAGTGAGGGGAAAGTTTGAGGGACTGAGGAACAATCATTGCCCATAATGGTTCTCTGGAGAAATGGTGGGATGGAGTGGGTATGCATCAAGGAAGGGAGAAAGACAGGTGGGAAGCCAGTGGAAAACAGGGAAGATCTGGGGAAATGGAATATCTGCAGGGATGGGGGCAGAGGAGAGGAGTTGGCAATAGCTCTTTCTGTAGTCATGGCCTTTGAGATCCCTCCCCCCAACAAGAGCTGTTTTGTGTGATAACCTCCCCCTACCCCACAAGTCCTTTGGCTTTTCATGTTGGCCCTTCCACCCCCTTTCAAGGGAGCAGTGACTTCAGTTAAAGGTCAATCAGGACAATGTCCTGGGTGTGTGCCCTTTGTCTCATCATTTTTCCAGTTTGGTGTGGGGAGGAGACCTGAGACGTGGTGTCAGTGAGGGAAAGGGTGTGGGCTCTGTTTCCCTCTTTGCTCCCAGATCAGGCAGAGTAACATCAAACACACATGGGAAGGAGCCAGCTTTCCAGGAAGGAAGGGGGCATGGGTCCAAAAGAAGAGGAGAACTGAAGGCAGTATGAGTCCCCAGGAACTGTCCCAAGGCTTCAAGGCAGAGTGTGGGCTCTGAGGAGGGGACCCCGGCCCGTGAAACATAGGAAATTCCTAGCTTTAGACTCTTATGAGCCCTCATGTACTTTTGACCAAAAGAAACCTTAGAATGTGGACTTTTAGAACTAGAATAGTTCTTAGAACATAGGATGCAATTACTAGGAAGGGCCTCAAAACAGAATTTTAATGTTGGAAGGAAACAACATAGAATGTTAGAACTTAAAGCACTGTAGAACATAAATTGTTAGAACTGGGTGTTAGAACACCTTTGGGATGTCAACTATCAGGGCTAGCAAGGAGCTTAGAGTTGGAAGGTATCTTAAAACACAAATTGTTAGACTTGGAAGAAATCCCAGAATGGAAAATGTTAAGGGTGAAAGTTGAAATGGGCCCTTAGAACCCAAACTATGAATACTGAAGGAACTTGAGAACATAGACTATGAATTAGAAGTCCCCTTATAGGGCTAGAAAGGGACCTTAGAATATAGACATTGTTAATGCTGGAAAGGTCCTTAGAATATATAATGTAGTCCTTAGATCATAGAATGTGAGGGCTGGAGGGGACTTTAGAACATAGAATGCAAGGCCTGGAGGGGTCCTTAGATCATAGAATGCCAGGGCTGGAGGGGACCTTAGAACATAGAATGTGAGGTCTGGAGGGGTCCTTATATCATAGAATGCCAGGGCTGGAGGGGACCTTAGAACCTAGAATATCGGGGCTGGAGGGGACCTTAGAACACAGAATGTGAGCTTTTGAGGGGACCCCAGAATTTAGCACTGGAGGACATCTCAGAACATAAACTGTAAGAACTTTAAGGTAATAAGAAGAGACTTTAGAAAATAGAATGTTAGAGTTGAAAAGTACTTTAGAACATAGAACTTGAAGATTCATGGCCAAAATCGAAAGGAACCTTAGTCTAATAATACCATTTTACAGAGAAGGAAACTAGAGTCCAGAGATGAGGGAATGACCTTGCTCAGGGTCACACAGTGAGCTGGTGGCAGACTCCAGACTGGAACCCAGGTTTGCTGAGTCCTGGTCCAACGTGCTTTCTACTAGACCAATTTTCCTTAAAACCAAAGTATCAAAGAGACCTTGTATGGGAAGTGTAGACCTCAGAAGTCCAGTCCCTACCCAATGAATATCTCTCTGTTACAAAATCTACCCTCTGCTTGGATCCCCACAGTGATGAGGAACTCACTATTTTTTGAGGCAAACCTTTCCAATGAACTCTGCCTCCTTATAACTAACATCCTCCAGTTGCTTCCAGTCCAGCACCTGGAGCTAATCAGAATAAATCAAATCCCTCTTTCCCATGATAGCTATTCAGACAGTAGAAGCAGATTCTTGAAGGAAACTAATCCTAGTTCAACAGCAATGGAGCCCCAGTTGCTGAGAAGTTGAAAGTGATGGAAATACTTCATAGAGTTTTCCCTTGTTGTTATTAAAGCTTCCTGAGCCAGAAGTCATCTGGTCCAATCCCTTGCTGGAACATGAGTTCTCTTTATACCATCCCCAACAAGTGTTTATCCAGCTTCTGCTCACATACTTCCATTGACAGAGAGATCACTATCTTCCAACACAGTTTGGATCCCCAGGCAGGGGCCCAGGTGTGAAGTCTGGAGATTTGGAGGAAAACTGCTGCTTTTTTTCTTTATAGCTCCAGTCCATGGTTGACCTCCTGGAAGGGACATTGTACAGTATGGACCTGATGAAAGTCCACGCCTACATCAACAAAGTGGCCTCTCAGATGAACACCCTGGAAGAGGTGAGAGGATCTGTCTCCTTCAAGATGGTAACAGGGCTTGTGACTAATGACTGGAGTAGAAGCAAAATTCTATAGTGGTTCAAATATAGGATACATTTTGCTCCTAAATCTTGTTTGTATGAAATCTGGAGTCTGGGAACCCTAGGCTACCAGGAAAAGAAAGCTATGTTCCCTTCCATACCTTCTCCACTTTGGGGCATCTGGAGCAAAAGGAAGAAGGCAGTACCAGCTCCATCTCTGCCATTCAGGGGGTCAAACAAATGGAACCAAGTCCTTCCTGGGTCAGCCTTAATCCTTTCAGAACCAAAACGGAGATTTGGTGGAAAGAGGGAGAAACTGTCTTAGAGTCAAGAGACTTGGCTTCCCTAGCAGAGTACCTGGCATGTAAAAAGTGCTTAATATAAGTGTTTGTTGAGTGAATGAATGAGTTCGAATCCCACCTCTTGTCATTTCCTGGCTATGTGACCTTGGACAAGTCACTTCCTTTTCCTAAGTTTTAGTTTCTTCATCTGGAAAATGGTAATAACAATCTTTGCCCTCCCTACCTTATGCTATTTGAATATTCAAGTATGGCAGCAGCATGAGTTGTTCTAATTCCTTATTGCTTCATTACCCCACAAAATCTGCCTCTAGTCTAGGCAGCTTCCTGACCTAAAGGAAATGATGAGACAAAGAACATCCATGGACAGCTCCCCATTAATGTTGTTATTAGAGGCTGCTTGGGGAATGAAAAGAGAACTGGACTTGGAGTCCTGGTTTATGGGCCTCCATCTAATACTTACCTGCTCCATGACTTTGCTGTTCCTCCCCATGGGCCTTAGAGGCTAAGGTGAGAGGGGAATAAGATGCTCTGTAAACAGTAAACAATAACCAAGCTAACAGTTATAGCTTTTGCAGGGCTCTGTAAAGCACCCTGTGTATGTGGATTTGTATTACTAGCGTTGAGCCCAAGGCTCCGTTCACAATAGTGAATAGCTAATAAGTGTTTGTAAGTGAATGTAACTGGGCCGCATTTTCCTCACCCTTGCAGTGTGGGTAGTTATCCTTGGACTCCCCTGGACCATGGAGATGAAAACACTTTGTAAATGAAAAACATTAGCAGTTACTAATATCCTCTGTCTTTACCAGCTGAGTCTCTAGGCTCTGGCTACCCGTCCCCACCCCCCAGAGCTTCAGCTGGGAAAAGGCCTGTGTCCCTTCAGGCTTCCTGCCCCTTCCTCCAGTCTGCTCAGTCTTCCTTGTCTCCCAGTTCCCTCAGACTCCACTGGCTTTGGTGTGGACGCCCTTCCCCTTCCCCTTCCCCCTTAGTACATTTGAGAGAGAAGCTGGAGTTTTCAATAATTTGCAGTGATCAGCATGCACATTTACATTTCCTATCCCTCATCTCACTGGAGCCTTGAAACAACTATGTGAAGTATATCAGTATTACAGGTCTCATTGTCTCCATTTAACAGATGAAAAAACTGAAATCCAGAGAGCGGCAAAGCTGGTGCAACATCTACTTTGGGATTTATAAAAGTAATCTTAGCTGGGCTAACAATACCTGGGCAGCCAGGTGGTTCAGTAGAAAGAGCGCCAGCCTGGAGACAGAAAGACTCCTATTTGTGAGTTCAAGTCCAGCCTCAGACACTTCCTAGCTCTGCGACCCTAGGCAAGTCATTTAACCCTGTTTGCCTCAGTTTCCTCATCTGTAAAATGAGTTAGAGGAAGAAGATGGCAAACCATTCTAGTATCTTAGCCAAGAAAACCCCAAAAGCGGTCATGGAGAGTCAGATATGACTGACTGAACAACAATATAGTGCTTTAAGGTTTGCAAAGCACATTACAAATACTATTTTATTTTATCCTCAAAACAACCCTGGAAGGCAGGTTATTATCCCCAATTTACAGGTGGGAAAACAGATGTAGATAGGTTAAATGACTTGCTAAGAGTTACTAGACTAGTATCTGAGGCAGCATCTGAACTCAGGTCCTCTTGATTCCAAGTGCAGTGTTCTCTCCACTCTACCACCCAGCTGCCTCCAACTAGGTTTAATGTCCAACTTGATTTATCAAGACCCTTAACCACATTTGTTTAAACAATGAAACAAATCATGAGCTGTTAGGAGGAAGGAAGGAAGGAAGGAAGGAAGGATGGAAGGAAGGAAGGAAGGAAGGAAGGAAGGAAGCAAAGGTTTCATATGGTTAAGGCACTCTCATAACTCATGTCCTAATATAATGTATACAATAATGACAGATGACCTATGGTGCTTTATGAGAGAACTATAAACATAGAACTTAGAGGTCATCTAGTTTAGAGAGGTCACCCTTTTATTTTTTAGATGAATAAACTGAATTTTAAGGAAGTTAAGTGACTTCCCCAAGGTCACAAAGGTGCTAAGAGCAGGGATTTGAACCCAAGTTTTCTGACTCCAAATCAATGTTCATCTCGCAGCTCCCTGCTGCTTCTGGTGATGCTCCCTGGCCTCCAGCCATGGAGTATTATGGTTTGTGAAGAATCAGCATTGACTTTATCCAGGCTGTTTGCAAAAAGCACATATTAATGACTGCACTGAATCCTCACAAGAGCCCCAAGAAGAGACACTCAGAAAACCTGAAAAGCACTTTGTAAATGTAAAACATGAGCAATTCCTATTGTCTCTGACTTTACTGGCTGGGTCTCTAGGCCCCAGCTACCCTTCTCCACTCTCCAGAGCTGTGAGCCTAAATTCCAGGTGTGAGTCCAAACTCTGCTGCTAACTTGTGTGATCCTGGGTGAGGCACTTGGCACAAGTTCGCTCACTTGGTCTCAGTTTCCCCATTGGAAAGCGAAGAGAACGAAACGCACGCTGCTTTTCTCCCAGAGATGTTGTATGTTGGCGGAGGTGCACATGTGGAAAGCAGCCTGTGGAAGTATCATTTCCCCTCTTTCAGATGAGGAAAATGAGGCTCAGAACAGCACAGGGACTTTTCTAAGGTTATATGGCTAGTAAGTAACAGAGGGAAGACTCGAACTTGGGTCTTACAGCCTTAGTCCAGTTCCTTTGTTCTCTACTACACAGCACCCTAGGGTGGTGCACAGGAGGGAAGGGGATGAGGAGTAAGGAGTGGCAGGAGAGACACCAAAATGTAATTATTAATAATAATTATAGCAGTGCTAGAGATCTATGTTGTAATCCTGTCCTACTCTCTGTGACTCCATTTGGGCTTTTCTTGGCAGAGATTCTGGATGGTTTGCCATTTCCTTCTCCAGCTCATTTTACAGATGAGGAAACTGAGGCAAACAGGGTTAAGTGACTTGTCCAGAGTCACACAGCTAGTAAGTGTCTGAGGTTGGATTTGAACTCAGATCCTCCTGACTCCGGGGCTGCCACTCTATCTACTTCACCTCTTACTTACTCACTTACTTACCACTTACAATTCACTTTCTTCACATTAGTCCTGGGAGAGAGAGTGTAAGGATTACTATTGCCATTCTACAGATAGGTAAATTGAGGTTCAGAAGGAAAGTGACCAGCCCAAAATCATGCAGCTACTACCAGATCTAGGACCTGAACCCAGATGCTTCTACCCAAAAGTTCAGCGTTCTTTCTACTACAAGTGTTACGCATCTTATCCCTGTCCCTTGCAGACCATTAAGACAAACCTTAGCCGAGAAAATGATTTCATGAAAGAAAGCGTGGCCCACCTGACCCACCAGATGAAGCGTTACGAGAACTACTCGGACATCATGATGAGTATTAAGAAGGAGATTTCCAGTCTGGGTTACCAGTTGCTACAGAAAGACGCGGCCGCCGGCCCCGAGAGCAAAGCCCAGGTAAGCCAGAGCCGTGAATTGTGTTAATCACAAGAATGGCCCGTGTTCCCAGAACACTTTCCAGTTTGCAAGTTGATTCCATACAAAAACCCCATCAGGTAAGTCAAACGGATGTTATTATCCCCATTTTACAAATGAGGAAACTAAGGAAATCACGTGCCTAAAGTCACACAAATAGGAATAAGGCACCCTTTCTTGGCTGCCCCCCAAAACTTTTGGTGCCAGGTTAGAGCATCCACAAGGTTCTAGGGGTAACTCTGAGGGGTTATACTTCTGGTATCATTGCTCCTGAGCCCCCACCATTCCCTTTAAGAAATCCATTCCCTTAAGAAATTATTAACAATCAGCCAAACACAATTAACTAGCTTTAAGCAAAAGCATTTACTAAGATGGTGTATTAAGAACAGTTGGTATAAAAGATTCTCCCCTGAGCAAACTCTCTGACAGATACAGGTCCATGGGAAGAGGAGGCTCACACTGAGAGGCCAGTGGGAGTCAGGCACACACAGACCGGCTGATCCCTATGGTACAGAAGTGCCAAAGGGGTGACTCCTGACCTCTGGCACTTTATGACTGGAAGCCCTTTCTTTAGTCCATAGCCAGCATTCTTCTTTGATGTAAAGGCTCCTGCTCTGTGAAACTTCCTTCCTCCTCAGGTGACCATCTTTCCACACCTGCTTGTCCTCAACAGGTCACCCAGTTGGCTGTGTTGTCTCCTACCAGTCCAGTATCTCTGATCCTAGCTGGACACTGATTGCTACTGCTCCAGTCTCTCCAATTAAACTGGTGGGAGGGGGAGAGAATATGCTTTTCTCCCCCAGCCCCAAGAGTGATTCCCTCTCAGGGGCTTGCCTCTGGAACTGGAATCCTTAGCTCCATAATTTGGAATCCTCCACCACTGAACTGCCTGCTGCTATAATATGCATGAGGGAAGGGAGCGAGCATTTACGTAGTATGTACCACTGGTCAGGCACAGTACCAAGTGCTTTACAAATTACAATGACATTGCAAGGTGCTGTTCTTACCCCCATTTTCTGACTCATTGTAACCCCACCTGAGATTTTCTTGGCCAAAATACTGAAGTGGTTTGCCAGTTTCTTCTGGAGCTCATTTTACAGATGGACAACCAAGACAAACAGGGTTTAGTGACTTGCTCAGGTCACACAGCCAGTTAGTGTCTGGGGCTGGATTTGAACTCAGGAAGGTGAGTCTTCCTGACTCCAAGCCTGGCACTCTATCCACAGCCCCACCTAAATACCCTATGCATGCATATGTATGTGTATACATATGTGTGTTCGTGATGAGTCTTCCTGATTCAATCCCAGTGCTCTATCCACTGTGCCTCCTAGTTCTCCAACAGCAGCACCAACAACACCTTCCAGGCACCATGCTAAACACTTGACAAATTAAAGCAATTTTCGAGCTGGCACTCTATCCACTGTGCCACCTAGCTGTCCCCAGTGAGGTTATAATAACCAGTAAAAGATTGAGTTTGGAGAGTGAAAGATTCATGAAATCTTGGGAGAAATTTTGGAGTATAGAATATAAGCTGATATCTAACTTTGAAGTACAGAATGACCTGGAAGGGATGTTAGAACATAGAACATAGGGTGTTAGAGGTGAAAGAGACTTTCGAGGTCATCTTAGACTAACCCTATAATTTTACAGATGAAGTTACTGAAGTGACTTACCTATGATCGATTGTAGAGCCAGTATATTACACAATCAGGTCTCCTGACTTCCACACCCAGTTTGTACTCCAGGGATAATGGGAAGGTGTGGTACCGTGGGCATTGACTTGACAACCTTTTTAAGCAAACTGATACAAATAGAAATTAAGGAACTTTCCAAGGGTCACACAGCTAGTAAGTATCTGAGGCTGGATTTGAACTCAGATTTTCCTGACTCCAAGCCCAGAACTCTATCCACCAAGCTGCCTCTGAATGTAGGCTCAGAAATGTGTCTGATTCTTTCAGCCATTCACAAGATATCTCCTTTGTGGCTTCACATGCCTTCATCCAATGGCCAAAGCTCTATAATCCTGTCAAGCTGATTAAAAAACTCATTTGTAAGTTGTGGTAAAGTCTTAGGAAAATTCTTTAACAATTTTCTCTGTTGGTTGGTTGACTGATTCAGGTTGAAAGACCATTTGTCCAGGATGATAGAGAGAAGATTCCTCTTTAGGTCCAAATTAGATTAGATGCTTTTTCAGTTCTTTCAGCTCTATGATTCTGTATTGCTAGTAGTATCATAAATGACAATAGTGTGTTACATAAAAAAATGTAGACATTTAAAATAATCATCACATGAAAGCCATGCATTGCCTTGGAAAAAAGGCAATTGACAGGATTGGGAACTGGATTATAGATGTAGTATTTGTCATGCCATCAAGAGTTTTCATAGATTGTAAATTGTGGGATCTAGAAACATTGAAGATCTGAGTTGGAAGGAACCCCTTAGAAGATCATAGAATGTTAGGAGTAGAATTAGCTTAAGAATAGGCTAGTCTAAATCCTTCACATTAAAAAAAATCATAATTCAAGTTTTATTTAGGCTTCCTTAAAGGAATGGCAAAGAAGCTTGGTTTTTCCTCCATGGCAAATGATTTGATCAAAACTACCCAAAGAATTAATGCCATAGCCAGGATTTGAACCCAGATCTCTGGACTCCCAGTTGGGTATGCTGATCTACTTCAACAAAATAGATTACAAAATGGACTTGGCCAATAGGGCCCCCATGCTGTTATAGCGAGTTAACACCAGCATCAGTTGAGCAGTAGTAAAAATAACATTATTCATCCTCATCATAATAATAGGGAACAAGCTCTCCAAATGCCGATATACTAGAAACTGCTCGGAATAACGAGGTCATGTTATTCAGTCGTTTTAGTTGTGTTGGACTCTTCATGACCCCATTTGGGATTTTCTTGGCAATGATACTGGAGTGGTTCACCATTTCCTTCTCCAGATCATTTTACAGATGAGGAAATTGAGGCGAACAAGATTAAGTGACTTGCCCAGGGTCACACAGGTAGGCAGTGTCTGAGGCTGGATTTCAATTCAGAAGATTTCTTCCTAACTCCAGAGCTGGCACTCTATCCACTGTGCCACCTAACTGTCCCCAGTGAGGTTATAATAACCAGTAAAAGATTGAGTTTGGAGAGTGAAAGATTCATGAAATCTTGGGAGGAATTTTGGAGTATAGAATATAAGCCGATATCTAACTTTGAAGTACAGAATGACCTGGAAGGGATGTTAGAACATAGAACATAGGGTGTTAGAGCTGGAAGAGACTTTCGAGGTCATCTTAGACTAACCCTATAATTTTACAGATGAAGACACTGAAGTGACTTACCTATGATTGGTTGTAGAGCCAGCATATTACATGATCAGGTCTCCTGACTTCCACACCCAGTTTGTACTCCAGGGATAATGGGAAGGTGTGGTACCCTGGGTGTTGACTTGACAACTAAATACCTATTCCCCCAATTCCAAACTCCTGACTAAGGTCAGAGGGGCCCCCAACAGCAGTTTTAGGAGCCTTTTTTCTTATTTCTTCCTTAGGAGACGGCTGGTGGGAAAGGCAGAGAAGCCAGCAAATATTCTGGAGTCAAGAAAAACTTTGGGGACAAGTCCATCCCAAGGCCTCCCAAAGACAAGCTTCTGAAGGTGGAGAAGGTGAGGAAAGATGCCGTGAAGAGCAAAGCCCTGCAGGCCACAGCTAGGCCCCGGGTCCTCCCACACCAGCAAGCGGTGATCCGGGGCATCACCTACTACAAATCTGCAAAGCAGGAAGAGGTAGAGGACGCAGCTGGTAAGTCTCTTGAGAAGGACTCAGATTCTTCTTTGATACAAATAACATTAGGAGACTGCTGATCATCCTTAGATTTTGTTGCTGCTAGGGATTAGCAAGGAAATAGAACATGGAATGTGAGATCATATGACATAGAATGAGAGAGTAAAAAGGGAACTTTAGAAAACAGCAATTGGTGGCATAGTGGATGAAGCCCTAGCCTCGAGTCAGGAAGACCTGAGTTCAAATCTAGCCTCAGACACTTGCTTGCTATGTGACCTTGGGCAAGTCACTTAACCCCAATTGTCTAAAAAGAAAGATAACAGAAAAATAAAGAAAGAAAATAGGATGTTAGAAGTGGAAGGAATCTCAGAATACAGGCTATTAAGAATGTTAAAAAAGGGACCTTAAATTGTCTGTGTTTAAACTGAGTCTGTGGTCAAGAGTCCAGATAGAATGTCTGAGGATTTATCTAAGGCTGCTCCTACCACATACAATGGCAGGACTTGCCCAGAATCAGGTGTTTCCTTTTGCCCAGCTCAACCGAGGAAGAGCCACAACCTGGCTGTATGTTCCCATATTTATTCCTTACCCGGCTTTGCCAAAGAAAGGCACACAGCAGACAAACAGATGCAGAAATCCGACTTTGCCAACAAGACCTGTGGGAACCAATGCTTTCTCTCTGGCAAGTAGCCCAAGACCCATCCACCCTCTCCCTCCCAGTTGCTGGGCTGGCCAGGCCAATGGCAAGGACTCTGAAAGGGATGCAAGGCCCTAATGTCCACCTTCCCCTTCTTACTGGGAGTTGTTCCAGGGCCAGGCCTGATGTGTGAACAGGAAGGAGGCAAGGAAATGCTGATGTGCCCTTGATAAATAGCACATCAAAGGCAGGAGAGGCTAGGGGAAGAACCTGGTCTAGACAAGGTCTGACTCCCCCTTCCCCTCTGTCACCCCAACACCCCTGGATCCAGCCCTTGTTTCCTCTGTAAAATGAAGGGTGAGACTAAGTGGCTTCTAAGGTTCCTTCCAGCTTTCACATTCTGTGTTCTAGTGTTTTGTATTCTTGAAGTATAGTGGAAAATGATCTGGATTTAGGACTAGGAGACCGAGGTTCATATCCTGGCTCTGGGGCAAGATTCTGCAGCTCTCAGCCTCTGTTTACCCTTTCAGTTAAGTAAGGATGCTAATAGTTGTATTGTCTATCTCATGTTGTTTTTAGAAAAGTTCTTGGTAAAATTTAAGGTATTACTTAAATACATGTACTTAGACGTACATATATTTGTCATTCATTTGTTTCAATTGTGTCCAACTCTTCGTGACCCCATTTGGAGTTTTCTTAGCAAAGATACTGGAGTGAGTGGTTTGTCATTTCCTTCTCCAGATCATTTGACAGATAAGGAGACTGAGGCAAACAGTTGACTTGCCCAGGGTCACACAACTGGTGTCTAAAGCTAGATTTGAACTCAGGAAGATAAGTCTTTCAGATTCCAAGCCCAGTACTCTTATCTCCTGCTCCACCTACCATACATACATGTGTGTATAATTGATTGTTCCCAGGTCCTTCCCAACACTGAGATTCTGTGTTCCAACACTATCGTTCCATCATTCTCTGTTTTCCTCACTTGGTATTAAGGTGAATCCCTACAATTCACCCTTACCTCCCTTCCCAAATATGAGCTGGATACAAGATGGTAACTATAGAATGGGGAGAGAACTTAGAAGCCGTCTTGGCAGCTACGTGCTGGTCAGTGTTAACAACAGTTCTGTGAGGAGGATGGGGAGGAAGAGGATAGGACACACTTTTACATTTAATCTGCATTATTAACACTTTTCTCAAGTCTAGATAATCAACAAAACAATAAATCAAGCCTTGATTTTTTTGAGTTCTGATCTCCAAGTATAAACATGCTCACAGTGAATGAAAATTAGTTTTCTGTTTCAAGCTGGCTCCGCCCTGCCCGACTCCCTCATTTTTTAGTTAAAGAAACCAAAGCCAGAGAAGTTCAGTGGCTTGCCAAGGTCACAAAGGTAATAAGTGGCAGAGATGGTATTTTAATTCAGTTATAGGTCTCTAAGAGACAGACCCGACTGATTGTAAGCCACTTAATTCCTCTGAGACTCAATTTCCTAACCCATAAAATGGGAATAACGTATTATACTATCTTCCTCATGGGTTTGTTGGGGATGGGGGTGGGGAGGAGTGCCATATAGACTTTAAAGTCCTACAACAATGTTATTATTATCCCTTAGTAGGCATCCGGCTGCTTACAGCTAGGCCTCTGAATTAAAGATTTGCAGAATTGTAGGAGAGAAGGTATGGGTGAGGAATGTGGAGATGGAATAAAAGGGGATGCTGTGGTTAACTTTGTGTGGTGTTTGACCATCATTCTGACAGCCATGTGGGGAGAAGGGGTTAAGTAAGCGCTTGGTTTGTTTCTATGGTTTGGGGCCAGAGCCCAGGGATGAAGAGGGATGCTGTGGTCACTTTGTATGTTGCTTAACCCCATCCCTGTGACTGCCCTGTGGAGAAAAAGGCTAAAAGATTATTGCTTGGAGACCAAGGTTGGTTTGGCTGTGTGGTTTTTGGCTACAGCCCAAGCAAAAGTCAGCCAGATTCTGGGCTGATCAGGATTACACTAGGGATTTGAACTCTTCCATAAATGAACTGCAAAACCTGCCCCCACGTTGAAATAAAAGAAAGAAAAGAAAAGGTGAGGGGCCCTCTCCTCTTGAGAACCAGACTAGTCTTACAGTAAGCAAGGATTAAAACTTTTCAAAGCCCAATCAGATGGTGGGAGGAGATGATCCCTAGGGAGAAATGAAGTAGGATGGTGTAGTAGAAGCGACATTGGACTGTACTCAATTCATGAAGCATGGGTCTTGTCAGCTAACTAGACCCTTGGCCAGTCGTGACCTCTCTAATTTGTCCTGTGAAAGGGTTGGACTACATGGCCTCTACAGCCCTTTTTAACCGTAACATTGTATGTTCTTTCCAACCTTAAGATTCTGTATTCTAACTTTCTAGGTTCTAAGGTCTTTTCCTGCTTCATAACATTCTGCGTTCTAATGTTCTGTATGCCAGGGTCCATTCCAGTGCTGACATTTCATGTCCCAAGGTTCCTCCCAGTTCTAACATTCTGTGAGTTTGAGTTATTGTCCCAAGTGACCCCCTTCATTGCCATGTATATTTTTCTGTTAACCGTTCACAGCGATAGAATCAAGAGGCAGGGCTGATGAGGAGCCTTTGTCCTGCTGCCGAGTTGTCTTATGCAACCTTTTTAGTGAGAGGAAATGGATGTCTTGACTCTTAGAGAGAGGGACCAACGTGATTGATGTCTGGTGGCAGCATCAAGAACAATAATGCCTCCCTGGGAGCCAGGGTACAGAGCAGGTGGCTTTGGTGCCTTTACTCCTCCATAGCAAACAAAATCAACACAACAAAAAGGAAGCATGTAGGGGGAAAAAACTAGGACAAAGGGGAGAAGAGATGAAGGGGGAGTGGGATGGTGTAAAGATGGAATCAGGCTCAGTACCATGAGGATCAGAGTGTTAGACCCAAGAACATAGAATGTCAGAGGCAGAAGGGACCTGAAAGCAGAGTGGATGTCAGAGCTAGAATGACCAGGAGACTATAATATGGTGAAAAATAAAGCCTGGATTATCAGCGCCTGGAGGAACCCTAGAGATCACCTGGTTCAACTCTTTCATTTTGCAGATAAGAAAACTGGAACCTAGAGAGAGAAAGTGACATGCACAATGTCATATAAATTCATGGTCAAGCAAGGACTAAAACCCAGGTCTCTGCCACAGTTCTTTCTGGTCCAAACCGAGATGAGGTGCATCTCTCAGAAAAGACTCAGTTTACCTCCATGTCTGTATGTTCCAAGCAGTCTAGATGACCTTGCCAAGGCTATCTCTTCTCTTGACTTCTCACTTTCTGTCAGGGCTACCATCACTTATCCATCTTCTTGCATTTGAAACCTCAGCTGGTTGTCTTCCTTTATCTTCATCTCTCATGTCCAGTTACTGAGTCATTTTAATTCTAATTCCATAACATCTGTCTCTTCTTTTTTTTTTTTTT
>CM053595.1:77746186-77770580 GCA_028646575.1 Pseudocheirus occidentalis | reverse complement strand
TGCGCTGCCTGTAGTGCTTTCTGTCTTGTGGAGAGTTTTGGAGCTTGAAAATCTGTTTAGCGTCCCATTTTATGAGTTTTTTAGCGTGTTTGTGTGGGAGCTGTGGTGCTTTGCTGCTTCTACGCCGCCATCTTGGCTCCGCCCACCATCCATCTGTCTCTTCCTAGTAGAGGAGAGACTCAGAGGTGGGACAAAGCAAGCAGCCACATTGGTTAGGATATAGAGTAAACATGAAGGCATGAGAGGAAGGAAAGGAATAAGCATTTATGTCACGCCTGCTGTATGCCAGACATTGCGCAGACTCTTTACAAATATCTCTTTTGATTCCCCCTCCCTTTCCCCAGCAACTCTGGGAGAGAGATACTGTTGTTGTCACCATTTTGTGATTGAGGAAACTAGGTCACATAGAGGTAAGTGGCTCACCCAGGTTCAAACAGCTAATGTCTGATTCAAACTTAGGTCTTCCTGACTCTGATTGAGCCAGTATGCCACCTAGCTGCCTCTGTGTACATGAAAGGGAAGGGTGTAACTTAAGGCTGAAAAGGTAAGTATAGGAGGGATTATCGAGAGCCTGGAAAGCCAGGTTATGGGCAGATTCTAACCTCTCTGCTAAGGAGTTTTAATCTTTTTTTGTGTCAGGGACCCCTTTGGTTATCTGGTGAAGCCTATAGACCCCTTCTCAGAATAATTTTTTTCATGCATAAAATAGATTACATAGGATTACAAGGGAAATCAATTATATTGAAATAAAGATGTAATTTTTTCCAGTCCGAGTTTATAGACCACCTGAAATCTATCCCAAAACCCCAAGGTTTAGAACCTCTGCTCTAAGTAATAAAGGACTACTGAAGCGGTTATGCGAAGGGGAGGGGGTCCTTGATCAGAACATCGTGGGCATCATGAACACCAGTGAGGTCTCTCTGAATTGGGGAGAGGAAAGATTGGAGGCAAGGAGAGCAGCAATGAGGCAGTTACAACAGACCAGGCAAGAGGGAAGGAGGGCTGGACTTGGCAGGGGGGGGGGGGTTGCGGTGCAGAGGCAATGGAAAAGAGAAAATGGATTCAAGAAATCATCATTGCACCTTGCATTTCTAGAGAGAGCACTTTAAAATGCACAGAACGCTTTCTTTGCAGTGGCCCCGTCAGGCAAGACTGTAGATTCAGCATTGTAAAGGATCCTGTAGAGGAAGTCTAGCCTACCCTCCTCATTTAGCAGATGAGGGAACTGAGCCTAAGAGAAATGTGATTCCTCAGATCACACAGACAGTAAGTGGAAGAGCTGGAACCTGAATGATTCCAGATGGGGAACATCTCCCCACTGACCCACAGGCAGCACAAGTGTTAGGAGCCTCCCCATCAGATGAGGGACTCAGGACTCAGAGAGCTGATGTGATTAGTCCACACTCACCCACCCCAGGGCAAAAACAGGACTTTCCTCTAGCACTTTTTCTCCATGATGATCAACAACAAGGATTAGTTAGACTGTGTGACCCTGGTCAAGTCTTTCATAAAGTGTTAAAGTTGGAGGACCATTATAGACCATTATTAGTCCAGGTTTCTCATTTTATACCTGAGGAGCCTGAGGCTCAACCAGGGAAACTGATTTGCCTCTCCAACCCAACCCAATCCGATCCAGGAATCATTATTAAGAACTAGCTGGGGCGGCTAGGTGGCGCAGTGAATAGAGCACCGGCCCTGAAGTCAGGAGTACCTGAGTTCAAATCCGGCCTCAGACACTTAACACAAAAAACTAGCCGTGTGACCTTGGGCAAGTCACTTAACTCCAACTGCCCTCCAAAAAGCAAAAAAAAAAAAAAAAAAAGAACTAGCTATGTGCAAGGCACTGTTCTAGGTGCCAGGAACACAGAGACAAAGGATGAAATAAGGATGAAATGATCCTTATTCTCATGGAGTTTATGTTCTACTGAAAATATACAGCTTATAAAGAGAGAACTATTTATGATTATTTGAGGAAGGAAAAGGTACTTTACAAGTAAGAGATCAAGAAAAGGCTTCCTGTAGGACAGTGGTTCTCAACCTTCCTAATGCCTAGACTCTTTAATACTTGTATGTGGGCGTATCTGCATGTGGGCGCACCCACCTGGAGACAGATAGAGGAGTGTCTTGGTTCCTAAGAAATATTTCTTTTCCAATGGTCTCAAGCGACCCCTGTGACCCCTGTGAAAGGATTGTTTGACTCCCAAAGGGGGCATGACCCACAGGTTGAGAACCACTGCTATAGGAGATAGCACATTAACTGAACCTTCAAGGGAGTCAGGTGACATAGGTCATTAGTAACAGACAAGATTTGAACCCAGGACTTTTGGTCCCCTATGTAATGCTCTTTCCATAATGATAGGCTAGCTCTCCTAATTTATGTTACTGTCTTTAGAAACATGGTATTTGGGGAAGGGGACAGCCTCAGCCCAGTTAAAAACAAAAACCAAAACTACCGCCTGCTGATAAGGGGCCCACAGGCTGCCTGAGATATGTGCTCTCAGAATACCTAATGGCCCCATGTGGGCTTCAGACATCAGGAGGCTGCCATGACAAACAAGGCTGGAGGAATCTGTTTCCTTCCTGTAGATTTTTCTGTGGCCTCCCTATATCAGAAGAGGGTGGCTGGGGAGAGAGGGCTCCAGCACAAGGCCTGGTTTGTTCCCGCCTCCCTTGCCTGCCCTGCCAAGGGCTGAGTGAATCTGCATGTCTGGCCCCAGTGCATTTCTACCTTCCCACAGTTTGTAATATGCTCAGGAGCAATTCAGAAGAGAATGGGAGGCAGGGGTAGAGAAAGGAAGGGAGGAAGAGAAGAGGAGAGTGGATCAGCCCCTCTGTTCCCCCAAGCATGTGGACCTCCATCCAGGCACCAAGAACTTCTGACCCTTAGGAGAAGTTCTAGGGCAGGCTTGGGGAACCTGGGCCTCGAGATCTTCAAGTACAGCCCTTTAACTGAATCCAAATTTCTCAGAACAGTCCTTCGCAAAAGGGTTTTGTAAAACTTAGACTTACTCAAAAGGCCACACCCAAGGACCTAGAAGGCCGCATGTGGCCCTGAAGCCACAGGTTCCCCACCTCTGGTCTAGGAGTTAAAAGGCCTGGGTCAGGGGCGGCTAGGTGGCACAGTGAATAGAGCACCGGCCCTGGAGTCAGGAGGATCTGAGTTCAAATCCGGCCTCAGACACTTAACACAAAAAACTAGCTGTGTGACCTTGGGCAAGTCACTTAACCCCAACTGCCCTCCAAAAAAACAAAACATAAAAAAGGCCTGGGTCTGAATCATTGCTTGCCAAATGTGAGACACTGGGCAGTGATGTCTCTGAACCTCGGGATTCCTTATCTGCAAAGTGTAGGGACTGTATTATACCGCTTCTTCCAAGTGGTGAGAGTCACATTTAAACTACCTGTGTTACAGTGCCTTTGTGAGAACCAAATGAGGCCACATTCGTTAAGTGCTTATCAGTAGTAAACTGCTCTATAAGTGTGAGTTATTACTGTTTTCCTGCCTCTGCCTCATAGAACGCCTTATCACCTTCAACACTCAACTCAAGCAGTCCCTTCGCATGAAGTCTTTCCTGATCTCTCCTCAACTTCTAATGTTTACCCTAAATTGCCTTGAATTTATTTGGTATTAATTCTGATTATACTTACATGTGTATCATTTGCCTACTTCTCAAAAAAAACGTGAGTCACTTGAGAACAGGAACCTTTTTTTTGGAGGCACTTGGGGTTCACTTGCCAAAGGTCATGCAGCTAGTAAGTGTCTGAGGCTGGATTTAAACTTAGGGGCTGGTACTCTACCCACTGGAGAACAGGATCTGTTTAGTTTTTGTCTTATTATCTGTCTAGCACAGTGCCTGGCATACAGAAAGTATTTAACATATGTTTATTGGCTGATTATTGCTGTCATTATTCACAGAAAACACCCTCAAGGGGGTAACAGGGCTGGAGCAGCAGGAAACCAAGCTAGAAGGAAGATACCTGGATGCCAGCCCAGATGAGCAGGAGGAAGTGGGGGCTACAGATGGAGACCCCACCCATGGTGCTCCCACAAGCACTACCCCTCTTCCCACCACTATGGTTCCTAGTACCACCACCACGACCACCACCATCGCTACTACCAGCCAACCTCTGGTCACCATACTGTCCATCGGATACAATGCTGCAGGCCCCAATGGGTCAGAAAGTCCTAACCAAGGTATGGTATCAGTCTTTAAAATGTCAGGGACAGTGGAATGAGCACTGGGATCTGGGTTCTAATCTTACTTCTGCCATAGGTGATATGAGTGACAGGCAAGTCACTTACCCTCTTTGGGTCTCATCTCCCTCTTCTGTAAATGATGGAGCCAAAGGAGATCATCCCTGAGGCTATTCAAGAGCTAGCATTCTCTTCTCTAAGGTTCTGAATCCTAACATTCTGTGCCTGGGGCAGCTTGGTGGCACAGTGAATACAGCACAGGCCCTGGAGTCAGGGGGACCTGAGTTCAAATCCAGCCTCAGACACTTAACACTTACTAGCCGTGTGACCTTGGGCAAGTCACTTAACCTCAATTGCTCTGCCTTCCCCCCTCCAAAAAAAATGAATATTAAAAAAGATTCTGTCATCTAACATTCTGTGTCTAAGATCGCTTGTAGTTCTAATATTTCTAGATCTCTTGTCTCTCTGACACAGGGCCTACACCCACTCTCATTTGAGTTAAGCTAGAGGATCTCCAAGACACATTTTATACTCATTATATTACATTACATTATATCATGTCACATCATACATCATATCATATTATTATGGGGGGGTAGGCTTTGGAGAGTAACATTGCACCAGCTTTCTTACAATTCTAGCATTTTACATGTTCTGTTGGCTGTTCCATGTTCTAAGATCCCTCCCAGATCTAACATTTAATGTTCTAAGAGCCCTTCAAGCCAGGTGTGTGCTGGAGCCAGCTCCAACTGATTCACAAGAGCCTATGGTTAAATTTTCAGTGTGAGTGTTTCCACCTTAGAAATCGGCAAATACTGTAGACTGGGGCTCGATTTATCGTTTTGTTGACTGTCTGAAGTCTGACTTTAAGAAGCGGTAGAGAAAATGTTATTAATGCAGATTAAACTTAAAAGTGTGTTGCATGTTTTTTTCTTCTTCTAGAGAGCCAGTTATTAAACATTCACTAGTGCACCCTGACCCATGTCCTAATATTCTGTACGCTAAGCTCTTACATGTCATTATATATTCTAAGCCTTTCTGAGTCTATGATCATCACTAAAAACTACACTATGCAACATCTATACAGAGCTATTATTCTTCACATAATATTATATGGTCTTATTTTCTCCATTCATCTCTTCACTAAGCATTTATTAAGCACCGCTTTTGTGAACGGCATGGTGCTAAGCCATGGCATCCCTGCTCTCAGACAACTTATATTCAACAAGGGTGAGATAACGTGTATACAGATAAAAACAATGCAAAATAGACTGAAGTAAAGACAAAATAACTTGGCAAGCCAAGGGTACTAACTGGAATGATCAATATGACCTAAGGTTGGAGGTAGCCTTTGTGTTGAGCCTGGAAGGAAGCTAGGAGTTTTAAGAGGCAAAGTTTAGAAGGAAGAGCATTCCAGGTATGCAGGAGAGCCTTTTCAAAAGCACAGGAATGTCATGTCACATGCAGGAAATAGTAAATCGGCCAGTTTGGCCAGAATGTAGAATATATGACGGACGTGGAGTCAGTCTGAAAAGAGAAGTCAGAAGCATATTGTAGAGGGCTTTCAATGCCCAACAGAGAAGTTGGTACTTATACTAGAGATAATAGGAATCACTGGAGTTTATTGAGGAGAGGAGTGACGCCGTCAGAGTTATGCTTTGGTCATAATTTGGCAGTTGTGTGGAAGGTGGGTTTGGAGTGGAGGCTTTCAGATGGAAAGCAGTCAGGAAGCTATTGCAGTAGTCCACGTAAGAAGTGAAGTGGACCTGAATTATGTGGGAGATATAGTAGATATAGAGGGAAGGAGAATTGATGAAAGTTGACAACTGATGGGGTATGGGGTGAGGGAGAGAGAGGAACTGAGGATGACCCTGCGGTTGCAAACCTGAATGACCAGAAGATTGGTGGTGCCCTTAAGAGAAATGAGGAAATCCAGGCAAAGGGTGGGTTTGGAATGAAAGGCAATGAGTTCCGTTTTAGCCGTGCTGGCTTTGAGTTGCCTATAGGACATCCTCTTGGGAAGGTCCAATAGGGAGTCAGTGATGTGGGATGGAGTTTGGGACCAGATAGAAAAATCTGGGAGTCATCCACATAGGGGTGGTACCTGATCCCCAGGGGAGGTCATGAGTAAGGTCATCAAGAGGGAGTGTAGAATGAGAGAAGAGAGGACCCAGGACAGAGTCTTGGAGAACATCCACACTTAAAAGTATAGGATGTGGATGAAAATAACCATTTGAAGATAACATTAAACACCTCTTCTCTATAATCTGTTTTGTTGTTGAATATAGACAGGAGAAGTGCCTTGCTAAGTCACACAGGTTGTGAGAGCCTTGAGACATGCAATATGTGTATGTATCTATTACTTACATGATAGGCCACACAATAGCAATAATGCAGAATAGAATGTGGTTAAGAGAATAAGAGAAGGACCAGGTGTGGTGTGGGTTTCAAGGAAAGAATAGCATTTGTGACTAAGGAGGATGTGAGAGAAGGCTTCCTAGGAGGGACTTTTTGGCTAGGGCTTCAAGGATGTGATCTCAGTAGACAAAGATAGCATCTACAATTCTTGGAGACCTTTAAGAACAGGCATGGGGGCGGCTAGGTGGTGCAGTGAGTAGAGCACCAACCCTGGAGTCAGGAGGACCTGAGTTCAAATCCAGCCTCAGACACTTAACACAAAAACTAGCCTGTGACCTTGGGCAAATCACTTTTCCCCAATTGCCCTTCCTTCCCTCCTCCAAAAAGAAAAAAAAAAAAGGAACAGGGATAACTGTTTTCTTTGAGCTGGAGGAGCAGATAATCCTGTCCAAAGGCAAGAGAAAGGCTGAGATGATCTGGGCTTACTTGGGATCATTGAATTTAGAGCTGGAAATGACCATAGAGAGCATCTAGTCCAACCTGTTCATTTTACAAAGGAAGAAACTGAAGCGCACAGACATTAAGTAGCTTGCCCAAGGTCACATTGGTAGCAGGTCCTTTGATGTTCAGTTTTGTCCACAATGCCACATTTTTGTGATTTGGAAGCTTCATTCATGTATATCCTTTCTCCCTACAGTCAAAGAAGTGGCTTGTGAAGGCACCATCAAGTCTGTTGATCCCCCTGTGAAACAGCACAGCTATGGGAGGAATGAGGGGGCTTGGATGAAAGACCCTACAGCCCGGGATGACAAGATCTACGTCACCAACTACTACTATGGGAACAGTCTGGTGGAGTTCCGTAACCTGGACAACTTTCAACAAGGTCTGGGATCCTGTGGGAATTTCTTGGGGAGGGGCTGGGGCAAAAAGTGGAGACCTTTGTGTTTCTGCTGGGTACATGGCAGGGACCGGTTTTTCAGAACCAGGTTTCTCAAGTATGAAAGGAGTATTTAGGGAGGTCCATGGGACATGAAAGAATAAAATTCTCCCCAGGGAAATAGTGCATATGACCTAAGGAAACCTGATAGTCTGTTTGGGAAGGGAATAGTCCCTTCCATTGACCTGACTGCTGGGAGTTATGTACCTTCCCCCCTCTCTCCCTGAAGTTTCCTCTCCTGTTTCATGTCTTTATGTTTATGAATTATAAAATATTAGAATTCTAAGGGACCTCAAAATATAGGATATTAGAGTATAGCAAATGGAACGTTAGGAATAGAATGTTAGGCGGGGACAGTATACAGTACACAGAATGTTACAGTAGAAAAAAAACTCAGAATGTCACACCCAGAATGAGAGACCCTGAAGCAGAGATTGGTAGAATCACAGTGTTTCAGAATCCATCAGGGACCTTAGAAGTCGATTAGTCCAACTCCATACATCACCCACTTTGGGAAGTGCATTCCATTCTGCCAGGGAAGCAGTTTGGCTGTAGTAGAAAGAGTATTTGAGAATGGATTTTGCTGGACGTAGTAACAGCATGCTATGATGCAAAGAGCACTAGTTAACAAGATAGTTATACCACTCGAGTTTTATTGCGGGTTCTATCAAAATCTTACTCTCTGGGCCTTAGTTTGCATACATGTAAAATGGAGGCATGGGCCTAAATGATATCTAATGTTCCTTCTGGAGGCAGGTAAGTGACACAGTAGACAAAGCACGGAGCTTAGAAATAGGAAGACTCATCTTCATGATTTCGAATCTGGCCCCAGACTCTTCTTAGCTGTGTGACCCTGGGCAAGTCACTTAACTCTGTTGGCCTCAGTTTTCTCATCTATAAAATGAACTGAGAAGGACATGACAAACCACTGTAGTATCTTTGCCAAGAAAACCCCAAATGGGGTCATGGAGAGTTGGACTGAAACAACCAAACAACAACATAAATGTCCGTTCCAGCTCTACTGTTCTATGTTCTAAGATCTCTGATTCTAGCTCTCCTGTCTGGGATGGGGCTCTGGGTACCAGCAAGGAAGATTTGCCCTCATTTTTTAATTAGGAAAGATGACCTATATAAATGGGCCAAAAGGGCCCCCTGAGCATCAGGCTACAAGAGGTCAAGGAGCTGCAGGGGGTGAGGAGGAGAGGGCTGGAATGTGCCTAATGCAGTCCATGTGTTGAAACAAGATAAAAGATCAGTGGGTGCTTTTCATGAGCTCAGGAGCTGAGAACCCTCCAGGATTTCCTGAGGTTGGAGCGGTGCCCAGTAGAAATAGGACAGTGTTGGAACCTGAACGCAGGCTTGCATAATCAAAGAGAAGATGCCAGAAATGCTTGGTTTTCATTGACATGGAAATGACATGCCAGGGGTTCAGAACCTGGGAGAAATCTCTGGGCCTGCCTCCATCCCCATGGCCCTTCTGCGCTCTCTCCTTTGGGTTCCTTGAATCGTGAGATGTTACAGCTGGAAGGGAACATAGAGCACAGAATGTTAGATCTGGAAGAGAGGGCACAAGGGAGAAAACCATGGCTTTGGTTCAGGACACGGGTCTGCCATTTGCTACCTGTGTGACCTCAAGCGAGTCACCCTAACTTCTTAGTCCTCTATTTTCTTATCTGTAAAATAATGAACTGGATTATGTAGGTCGGGCTCTTCTCTAATTCTAATTCCTAGGACCATCAGCTTTGGGCAAGTCATTGGAGTACAACTGGAAGGAGTCTTATGAGCCATTTATTCTGCCCCCTTTGAGGATGCTGAAGACTGAGGAGATTAGATGACTTGCCCAGGGTTGAACATGTGGTAGCTTTAGGGGCAGGATTTGAACCCAGATCTTCCAGCTCCACAGCCACTGTTTTCCTTTCCTTACCACATTACCTCCATTTACCCCCCTGAGTCTTATTTTCTTATTTGCGAAAGGATAATTCTGAGGCCCCGTACAGCTCTATTCTCTTATGACTTGGCTGGGCTAGGTCTAAAAGCCCTGAAGCATTTTTGGTGTGGGGATCATTAACTGGAGCTCCTCATCTCTCCCATTCTCCCTGCAGGCCGCTGGAGTAACATGTACAAACTCCCATATAACTGGATTGGGACAGGCCATGTGGTGTTCCAGGGAGCTTTCTATTACAACCGCGCCTTCACCAAAAATATCATCAAATATGACCTCCGGCAGCGTTATGTGGCCGCCTGGACCCTACTCCCAGATGTGGTGTATGAGGACACTACCCCATGGAAGTGGCGAGGCCACTCGGATATTGACTTTGCTGTGGATGAGAGTGGCCTATGGGTCATTTACCCGTCAGTGGATGAGGGCGGCTTCTCCCAGCAGGAGGTGATAGTGCTGAGCCGGCTGGACCCTGGTGACCTGTCTGTGAGACGGGAGACCACCTGGAGAACCCGATTGAGGCGTAATTCCTATGGAAATTGCTTCCTAGTCTGCGGGATCCTGTATGCAGTGGATGTCTACAACCAGAGGGAGGGGCAGATCTCCTATGCTTTCGACACTCACACCAACACTGATGCCTACCCCAAGCTGCCTTTCCTCAATGAGCATGCCTTCACCACCCAGATTGACTACAATCCCAAGGAGAGGGTCCTTTATGCCTGGGACAATGGCCACCAGGTCACCTACATGCTCCATTTTGTGGTCTGAGGGAAGCCAGGGTCCTCTCTCCCACCACAGTGGGAAGCACTTTTTGGCCACCCCCGAAGGCATAATGGAGGAGGCCACAGGTGACCAGTGCCCTCCTCTGAGATTACTCATGATAGTCCCAATGTCCACAGAGCAGGGATGTATTGGGAACATTTTTGAGGCTGCCCAAACTTGGAGTGGTGTTACTGGAGGCAGGGAGAGAGAAACAGAGCAGAGAGAGGGGCATACTTTCTATAAGACTTGGAATAGACTTCACCGATCCCTGAAAGCTTTCTAGAACTAGACTATCTCATCTCCTCTCTCCCTCCTTTCTGCTTCCTCCCTTCTACTGTCTCTTTATTCTTGAAGTAAAATTCAGTTGCTCTTGTGTTCCCAGGGGACCTCCTGAAGCCAGAACTGTGAGACAGGCCACTGAGGCACAGAAAATAAAAGAATCCTAGAACCTCTGGGTTGAAAGGAACCTTCGAGGTCATCTAGTCCAAACTGACCCTTTACTGAGAGACCTCAGAGGGCTGAAATATTTTGCCCTCATTAACAGAAATCGAGGGTCACTATAATTTCCTACCAGAATAAATGCATGTGCCTATTATAATATAGAAGATTACACATATAACACAGGACTTCAAAGACCTGGGATGCTCTTGGCATGGCTTCTCTTTCTGCCAGTACAGGTTCTAACCAGCCCCAGACCCCCATCCCAAAGTGAGTGGTTTCATGAGTTTCTGGAGTCAAAAAAATTCATCCCCTGGTAGCCAACCTTCTGTGGAGGAACTCTCTACACTTTGCTGGGCTGACCAGTCTCTGATGACAGATACACACTCTGGCACTGGGCTATCCTACCAGAACTTGACCTCACTGGCATGACCTAGGAGAACCAGGGTCGCCCTTCTATACTATGAGGATGTATCTGTGGAAGAAACATCAGTGAGGCCACAACCTTATATGTATGTTTGTGTGTACATATATGTACATACACATATGTATACATGATATACACTGTGTACCAATGTTTATACATACACATGTGTATGTGCATACATATATTTATTGCATGTGTGTGTGCATAGCTTAATAGCAAAACAGAGGTAATGAGAAAGCACACTTGGTTTGTCTTTTCCTTCCTATTTGTCTACCCAAGAAGCAGTCATTTCCCTGGGTTTAATGTTATTTAATTTAATTCAGTGCAGTACAGCCTAGTGGAAAGAGCACTAATTATGGAATAAAAAAAGCCCAAGTTTTACAGCTGGCTCTGGTACTTGCTCAGTGAAAGACCTTGACAAACCAGGTCCCCTTACATCTTTTGGGACCTCTGTTTTCACCTCTATAAAAGGAAGGAGCTGAACTAGAGAACCTCCAAGTTTTGTCCCAGCTCTAAATCCTATGACTTGTTAAAGAGGCAAGAGAAGTCTGGACTAGGTGCAAAAGTTACCTGTTTGTGCCTCAACTAGGGGTCCTGGGTTCAAGTTCTGACTTTGCAAGTGACTACCAGTGCAGGCTTGGACAAATCCCTTCACCTCTGTGGGATTCAGTTTCCTTCTTTGGAAAAATGAGGGAATCAGATTAGATGTTCTCTCGAGTCCCTTCTAACTTTAAATCCTGTGGTCCTGTGGATTTATTTCGGTCCAGCAAATATTAAGTGTCTTCTATATGCAAGAGCACCCTGATTTAGGGGACACTTTTCCTCAGTAAACCTGGGCTGTGTTTAGCCTCAGGCCTCTTCAGGCTAGTCTGGTCTAAATTCAGGCCCGTGGCTTCCTCACCTCTTGGGATGCTGTTGTACACTGTCCGCCACACATTCCATCCCTCCACAGTCACCCACAAGCCGGCCTGAAATCAAATACCAAAAAAACATGAGAACTTGTTCCAAGGTCCTCTCCCTTCCTTCTGTGCTGATTTTTCTTTTGTAATTCATAAATGTTGTCATCTATTTCTGCAGTTGGGGCCCAAGAATGCTGTAAAGTGCCTGTGTGCCAGGAAATGTCGGGAGGGGAACACTTTCCATCAGCTTGTCCCCCTCCCCTTCGTAACCCCCCCAATTCTGGCCCAGCCTGAGGCTCCCTCCCACTGCAGAAATGCTTGCTTTGGCCAAATGCCTGATTTCTTTGCCCTCCACCCTGCTTCCCACCCCCATTCCCGCCTTGGTATCTGTCACACAGTAGATGATCCAGGCAGCTTTCACAGTGTCCCCAAACTGAGGTTCCTACAGTGCACCTGCTAAAGCATATATATGTGTATGACCTTTGACAAGTCATTTCTCTAGGCCCCAGTTTCCTCATCTGTAAAACAGGGGACTTGGACTATGTGATCTCTAAAGTTCCTTCTGAATCCTATCACAATGGGCATTTTAAACATACTTCCTATACACTCAGGGAATCTTTCCTCAGACTAATCACTTGTCCCAAACCACACTGCAAAGCACCACCTTTGCTATTTACCAGGCTTTGGAATTCCATATTGGTTTGAATATAGGTAGACTTTTCCCCAAATATAGACTACACTCTTAAAATGAGACATTTTTGGAAGAAGAAAGAACAATGAGCAATGGGTAAAAGTTATGGAAATAGCTCAACAGAAGGAAAAACTTCTTCCTAGTTACAACTAGCTTAAGAGTGGAATGGGCTGCATTTAGAGGTAGTAAGTGCCTCATCACTGGAGGGCTTCAGGTAAAGGTTGGAAGGCCAGTCATCAGGGATACAGGACAAGGAGTTCCCGCTCAGGTACCTGTTGGACTTGATGACATGTGATGACCCTTCCAGCTCTGAAATTCTGTAATTTGATGGAGGAGCTTGGCATAGCAGTGAATTCTAGGTTAAAGAAGTCTGCTTTGTTTCCTGGTTCTGCTACTTACTGCTTGTGTGACCTTGGGCAACTCATTTATCCTCCTTGGGTCTCAGGTTCCTCATCTGTCAAATGAGGGGGCTACCTAAGGCCCCTTCCAACTCTAAAATCATGAGATTCTTAGCAAAACAACCTACAGGCTTAGGCTGAACAATGGTACCTGTTATGGGCCGAACTGGGAGTTGTTTCAAAGGGGAGGGTGGGAATAGTATGGTCTATACTCAGACCAGTATTGTGCATGCAAAGAGCAACTTCTTCCATGCTTCCTTTTGAACTCCCACCCTAGATCTGCTGGATTCAGTCCCAACTATCAGCACTGGGACATCCTATGTAATTTGTATCTCAATGGCTGGGGTCCCAGACAGCAGGAGTCCTGAACTCTTCTTGCCTGGGAGGATTTTGTATCTGGTTTGTGGTTGGCAAAGGCTTTCCAAAGGAAAGCGGAGACCTGTTACTGACCAGAGACAGCTAGGAGTTGGGAGAAAGGAAAAATGGGGGAAAGTTGTGAGGAAGAGGAGGCCAGGTTTTTGTAAAAGAATGTCATCCCTGCAGGTTCTCTTCCAGTGAGAGAAGCACAGTCAGGTCTGAATGAAGTCACTGGGTGGGGAGTGGGAATAGTGTTGGATTGGGAATGTAGGCACCCGAATTTAAGTGCTGAGGCTGCTCCTAACTCACCGCATAACCTTGAACAAACCGCTAACCTTCTCATTTTTTGTCCTCTTTATATGGAGGATTAGGTCATCTTTAAAGTCCTTTTTCCATTTTAATATTTTTATGTCTTTTGATCTGCTGTTCCATGTTCTACTAATCTATCTTCCAAGGTTTCTTCGGGCTGTCCTCTTCTGTGTTCTAGGAGCTCTTTGTGCTGATGTGAAATCTTGGCACGAAATCTCCCTTACGTGTCCCCTTCTCCACACTCACACAGCTACTGCTCTAGTTCAGGCCTCAATCATCTCTTGCCTGGAGAACAGCAATAATCTATTATTCCTCCTTGCCTTAACTCTCTCTTCAAAGCAATCCATCCTCCGCCTGGCCACCAAAGTGATTTTCCTGAAGCTCAAATCTGGCCTTGTCATCCTTTTCCCCACCATTCTACCCCTTCACCCCACTCCCTGCTGCTTGCCCCCCAGTAAACTACAGTGACCCCCATTAGCAGTAGGAGGAAATATAAATTACATTAAGTTGCATTTGGGTAGGTAGGTAGGTAGAATAGTGGGCCTGGAATCAGAAAGACCTGAGTTCAAATCCTTCCTCAAACACTTACTAGCTGTGGGACCTTGAGCAAGCCACTTAACCTTATTTGCCTCAGTTTCCTCATCTGTAAAATGAACTGGAGAAGGAAATGGCAAACCGGTACAGGATCTTTGCCAAGAAAATCCCAAATGGAAGTTGATGAGTCAGACACAACTCAACAACAAGATTTGCATTTATAGCTTTTTATAACCTGGCCCCTTCCTACCTTTCCAGTCTTCTTATACTCACCTCCACACACTGCACGAGGCATGCACGCTGACCTACTTGCTGTTCCCCTCCACCTCTGTGGCTCTCTCATTGGCCTCTGTCTCTCTCACTCTTCCCCCTCCTCTCCTTTCTCTCTTTTTCTCTCTCTCTCCCTCTCTCCCTCTTCTCTCTGTCTCTGTCTCTCTGTCTGTCTCTGTCTGTCTCTCTGTCTCTCTCCTCTCCCTCTCTCCTTCTCTCCCTCCCTACGTTTCCCTCCCTCCCTCTCTCTTTCTCATTCTTTCTCTCCCTCCCTGCCTCTTTCCCTCCCTCCCTCTCTCTCTCTCTTTCTCATTCCCTCTCTTTCTCCCTCTCTCCCTCCATCCCTCTCTCCCTCCCTCTCTCATTCACTCACTGCTGCCTCCTAGCTTCCGATAAGACTCAGCTCAAATTAGGCTTTCTGCCAGAGGCCTTTCCTGGGCCCCTCAGCTGCTAGTGCCTTCCCCTCTGAGATTACCTTCCATCTACTCTGTGCATACCTTGTACATATCTAGTTATTGTCATGTGTCTCCCCCTTTAGAATGCATGTTCCTTGAGGGCAGGAACTTGTTTTGCCTGGCATGTAGTAAGTGCTTAATAAATGCTTCTTGACTGACTGATAAGCTAGTTCTGTGTTCTAGGTCTCATCCATCTCTGACATTCTATCTATATTCAGAGGTCATTCCAGTTCTAATATTGTTGGTTCTAAGGATTCCACTAGCTCCTTACATTCTCGAGGTGACATCTATCCCAGTGCTTGGGCCCCAATGGGCCCGGGATAGTCAGGCATATGGTTTCTGCTCCTAACATGACCCCAACCCCAGCACTTGTTGTGAAGTGCAGTCCTTCTTAACCTGCCTCTCCCATAGGCAGAAGTATTTCATGCACTTTCCTTTACGTTATGACCTTCTTTCAGGAATCTGTTTGTGGCCTTCTCTTCCTCCCACTTGACTCTCCCCAGGAAGGCGTGGACTTTGTGGCATCTCCCCTCTCCCCATCCTTCCCGAGACCCATCTTACCATCTGTCTGAAGATGGGCCCACTTGTCCCATTCTGTAAGCACATTTCCTTGTGAGCACCAGCTCTTTATACAGGGAATGGTTGAGAATGGAGCCAGATATCACAGAATTATTGGCTCTGAGATCAGGAAGGAGTTGTATGTATATATAGTAATCAAACAGTGGAAGGAAGCACGAGTGTCTGCTTTGGGGGTTGGAGGACCTAGATTCAAATCCTGACTTTTCTATCCTGCCAATGGGACCTGAGACAATGCCCTTAATTTTCCTTGACCTCAGTTTCTCTCTGTAAAATGAGAGGATTGGCCACTTGATTTCACAGGTCTCTTCTAGTCCTGAGATTCTATGAAAATAAATTTCATTTCTATAGTGCTTTAAGGTTGATAAATCATTTTCTTAACAACAACCATGTGAGTTATGCAGGGCTAGGGTTATTGCCCTATTTCCCGTGATAGTATCAGAAAGTCCCTTCCTGCTCCCAAAGACTACAATGCTTTGTCCTAATCCTCATTGAAAGGAGTCAGCTCAATGCTATCATGCATTTGGTCTGGAGGGCCCATCTAGAATAGTCACATCATTATTTATGGACATAGGGGTACCCTGTGGAGCCCAGTCTGCCCCACTCAGGGCTGTTCTGAGGGTCTCTAAGAAAAGAGGAAGAAATGAGTTTCCCTCCATCATATGTCAATACTAGGGTTTTCAGAATTGGCTCCTTCAGTCCCTGTAGTGCAGAGCTGGTCAAACTAGGTCCTGCAGGCCATGTTTGACCTACTGCATGCTGTGAGCTAATGATGGTTTGGGCATTTTAAAATAATAATTTGAAAATGGAAAAAAGGTCCTTACAAAAAAAAAACAGATTGATGTTCATGGTTTGCCAAACTCAGCTCCAGTCCAAAGTTCTCCTGTACCCCTTGTGAAGGCCTGACTACAGCATCACCTTATAAAGCAAGATACACAATTGTGCATCCTGTAGAATCTGCTCTTATCAGCCATGCATCCACATTGGTTGGCGACTTTTTTTTTAACATGTAACAAGCCTTTGAAATAAAAGAAAAATATGATCACAAATCAAGGATTGCTTCATTTCAAATAAATATTATTTGAAGATTAGGACAGATGTCTGGGGAGTAAAATCTATCATAACCACATGATTCAACTTCAATTGTCTGTGCGATAATTATGTCATCTTTCACTAGTATTGGTGCAGCGGAAAGAGTACTGAACCGGGGGTCATAGGTTTATCTAGTTATTTTTCAGGCATACTTGACTCCTCCTGGCCCTACTTGGGGTTTTCCTGGCAGAGATACCAGAGTACTTTGCCATTTCCTTTTCCAGTTCATTTGACAGAAGGGGAAACTGAGGCAAGCCAGGGTAAGTGACTTGCCCAGGGTCACCCAGCTAGGAAATGTCAGAGGCCAGGTGAGTCTTCCTGAGCCCAAGTCTGGGGCTCTAACCACTGTGCCCCCTAGAGGACCTAGGTTCAAAGCCACACTTTGTCGCTCACTACCTGTGTGACCTGGAGCCCACCTCTCTGGACCTCAGGGTCCTCCTCTGTTAAATAAGGGGGTGGGACTAGATAGCCTCTGGGATTCCTTCCAGCTCTAGGTCTGTGATGCTGTGACCCTCATTGTGGCACAGAGATGATATGGAGTTCTCAATGGCCATCCTGGCAGAGTCCTGGTTCCGGCCAGGCTTGTCAAACCGGAAAGTCTTCCAAGGACCTGCCCAGTTTGAGGTCCAACCGCCGTCAACTACAGGGAGACTTATCTCCAGGTGATAAATTTTCTTGGCCACAAAAACTCTGGAAAAATTATCTTGCTTGGCCTAGTGGACCTGAAATCAGAAGACCTGATTCTGGGTCTTAGCGCTGTCACTTATAAACAATCATAGCCTTGGGAAGGTCCCCTCTTGGCATCTCTAAAACCTCTGTTTCACCACCTGATCATGAGGAAAATAATCTCTGGCCTCCCAAGGGTGGGTTATGAGGCACAAATGAGATCATGCATAAAGTGCTTTGTAAACTCTAAAGGCTATAGAAACATCAGTTATTATTACTAAGGCACGGGGGAAAGCATAGGAAATCACAGCTCTTTTGAAGTTTTGAAGTCATTCTCCCACAGTGAAAGTGTCATTTGTTTTGCTGACCCTCTGGCTTATTTTACAAGACTCTGTGTCCCATGATGTCACAGCTTAACCATGTGAGAGGATTTGCCACTTAAAAAAAAGTTTATAAAAATGAGACTTCAAGCTAGCTGCATTTGGAGAATAAAGAAATAACAACATAGGATTAATTTAAACAGCAGGACTAGAATTTAAGAATACCTTGAAGGGGGGCAGTGATTTGTTTTTAATCTGTAAGGAAATCAGAGTTATAAAAGGAACATTTTTTTCAGAGTAAGATTATAATTTCTGCTTGCAATTGTTTTTATTTTGGTTTTTTTTTGCTCTTTGGAGGGGCAATGGGGGTTAAGTGACTTGCCCAAGGTCACACAACTAGCCTTTTTGTGTTAAGTGTCTGAGGCTAGATTTGAACTCAGGTCCCCTTGACTCCAGGGCCCGTGCTTGTACCACTGAGGTGCCCCAGTGCTGACACTAATGGCTTTGGAAAAGTCACTCCTTCTTTCTCTCCTCGGGCCTCAATTTCTAATTCAAATTTCCTCAGCTTCCGGTGTCCAATGGAAGGATTAGTCTAGCTGGGCTTCTGGACTGCTTTTGTGTCACTGGACCCCTTTGGCAGTCGAGCGGAACCTTATGAACTCCTCGGAATAATGTTTTTAAATGAATAAAATAAGTACATAGGATTTCCAGGGAAACCAATTACATTAAAATATACCATATATATGTGTATACATATATATATGTGTGTCTGTCTATATCTAGGTAGATAGATTAGATAGATAGATAGATAGATAGATAGATAGATAGATAGATAGATAGATAGACAGACAGACAGATATACTCCTACCTGACCTCTGATTTTAAAAGGACCCCTTAAGTTCAATCACAGAATTTCACAGCAGGAGGAGACCTTAAAATCTAGAAAGTTAGAACATAAATCTCAAAATATTAGGCTGCAAAATATATTAGATCATAGGGCTGGCTAGGTAGTTCAGTGAATAGTGCCTGAACCCTGAACCCTGAAGTCAGAGTTCAAAGCCAGCCTCAGATACTTAACACTAGCCATGTGACCTTGGGCAAGTCACTTAACCCCAATTGCCCAGCCTTCCTCCTCTAAAAGAAAAAAAGAAAGAAGTTATATTAGACCATAAAATTTTAGAATCTAGGGCCAAGAATGTAAGAGCTGAAGGAGAGCTCAGAGATCATGGGATCCAAACTCTTGTTTGTTGTTGGTGCTGAGCTGCTTTTCAGTTGTGTTTGATCTTTCATGACCCTGTTTGGGGCTTTCTTGGCAAAGATCCTGGAGTGATTTGCCATTTCCTTCTCCAGTTCATTTTTACAGATGAGGAAACTGAGGCAAACAGGGTGAAATGACTTCCTCAGGGTCACATAACTGGTAAATGTCTGAAGTCAGATTTGAACTCAGGAAAATGAGTCTTCTTGACTCCAAGGCCAGCGCTCTCTCCACTGTGCCGCCTAGTTTAATAGCTAATAGCTAACGTTCCTACAGTGTTTACTGCATCCCGGGTGCTGTGCCGAGCACTTTACATGTGTCACCTCATTTGATTTGCACAACAACTCTGGGAGGTTATCAGAGTTTCTTCCGACCTTCTGACTCTAGGCCTAGCATTCTATCTGCAGCGCTGCCTTGATGCCCCTACACTCATTATGAAGGAAGAAATTGAGGCCCAAACAAGGAAATGACTCGTGTAAGGTCACCTAGCTAGGGGCAGTAGAATCAGGATTCAAATTCAGGTCTTTGACTCTTTCTACTACACTTTCAGCACTACTTCCTTGAACCGGAAGAAACAAAGAAAGGGTCATTTGGGTCTGTCCTCTGCCTCTACTTAGAATGAAATAACATCCACAAGAAGAAGTCCAATGACAAGGTCAAGCCCAGAATCAATGACTCCTACTTCCACTTTGCTAAAACCTGGAGCCCTCCTCATCCCTACTCACAAATGCTGTACAGAATAAGAGAGCCTAATTAGCCATGTCCTAGGCTTTCCAAAAGGTTTTGCTATGTGTTTATTTTTTGGAAAAAACAAACAAACGCTGGAGAATGTGGGCAGAGATACAAAAAGATTGTGGCATATTGTAGGGGACTCTTTCAGGGATGATAGGGGAGAAGAATAGGGGGGAATAAATTCTGATAAAATATTCCTCAAGGTAACGCTTGTTGCTCATTCCTGTGCACTAAACTAGATCATCTTGGACACCTAGTTCACTCACTTCAGTTACAAAAGTAGTTGTGAGAAAGCCCGGTGTAGAGCTAACATCCTAATTCAGACCACCCATTTCTTTATGCAAATCCTCATTGCCTTGCAAGCCAGTGTTGTTGCTGGCACCTCCCTAGCCCCTCTCCAGTATCTGTAAAGGCAACAAATAATTATGCATTCACATATACCAGGTTTTACATAGAAGAAGACTCTTGGGTTATGGGAATTTCCATATGGGGATCTACAGAATTTTAGACTGAATTAGAAGCAGCCTTCACCAAGCCTTAACAGCATCTCAAAACTGGAAGGAGCCTGGGGGTTCCCTTGTACTGATATGTACCTCAGTGGAATCCCCTCCTGACAAGTGATCATTCAGTCTTCCATCAAAGGCCTCCAGTGGTAGGAAACTCTCTCCTGGGAAAGCCCATTCTGATGGACAGTTCTGATTGTCCTAGAGGGAAGAATGTTAGAACTAGAAGGCACTAAACATGAAAAGGATTCTGGGGAGGGGGTAGGTGGGGAGCTAAGAGGGAATGGAACAATGGGAATGGATGCTGGCACTCGAACGAGGCTGTGAATCACTGTTTGAGATGAGGCAGAAGGGATTATGGAACAAGACTAGAAGGCATTAAGTAGCTCAAACAGGTCTGGGCAGAGCCAAACAGGGCTCCACTCTGGATATTGTCAGTTGGAAGTTAGAAGGTCACCAGGCAGCAGTTGGGAACAGGAGGCCTGAGAGAGAGAAGGAGTCGTTCAGGGTCAAAGCATCCCAGCTGGACTGTGTAGCCAGACAGGTGTGGCCCATCTCCCCACTCCTCCCTCGGTTGACCTGTGGTCTGGCCCTATTGCCACCCTGTTTCTCTATTTCCTGTCCCCACTTCTGCCTTTTGGCCTTCCCAAGCAGATCTGGGGAACATACCCATGGCCCTCAGTGTGGCTCGTCAGTGCCCTGGATTGGAAGGAAGTCACTGCAAAGGCTGCCTTGAGGGACACCCAACTTTTAAATAGAAGCCTGATAGAAATCTACAGCATTCAGCAGTGGGAAGACCTAGAGACAGGAAGCTGGGCCTCACTCAAGTCTTACCTCCCTCTCCTCCAAGGCCCAGACAAAGCGCTGCCATCTCAGCCGAGAATCACCTCTTCTTCCTCAGTTCTTCCTAGGGCAGGAGGTGGGCTGGGAGTCAGGAAGTTGTTGTTGTTGTTGTTCATTTGTTTTAGTTGTGTCCAGCTCTTCCTGACCCCGTTTGGGGTTTTCTTGGCAAAGACATTGGAGACATCATTTTCTTCTCCAGCTCATTTTATAGATGAGGAAACAGAGGCAAATGGGGTAAGTGACTTGCCCAGGATCACACAGCTAGTAAGTGTCTGAGGCTGGATTGGAAGTCATGAAGATGAGTCTCTGTGATTCTAAACCCAGAGTCAGGAATCTCTGAGTTCAGAGTTGTTGCAAGCATCAAATGAGGTAATAATTTTAAAGTGCTTAGCCTGGCATATAGTAAACATTATATAAATGTTAGTTATTAATTATTATTATGCCATACATCATATTTCTTCATACAATATGTATGTATACACACTATTAGACTATAAGCTCCTTGAGGGCAGAGACTGTCCTTTTTCCATCTTTGTCTCTCCAGTGCTGTGCACAGGACCCTACACACACACACACACACACACACACACACACACACACACTCATGCTATTATAAATGTTTGTCAGTCAACAAGCATTTATTAAGTGATTACAGTGTGCCTGATCCTGTTCTCAGCTCTTCAGATGCAAAGAAAGGCAAAAGGACAGTACCTGTCCTCAAGGAATTTACATTCTAAAACATGTAAAAAAATGATACATACAAGATCCATACAATATAAATGCAAATAACTTGCTGAGGGGAGGGAATATCAAAGGGAGGGCACTAGTTGGGGGAGGCATAGGTTGAAGCTTTGAGTTTAATTTGGATGAACTGCGGTGAAAACATGCATACAAATTGCTTTAGTAGAAAATGGAATCCAAGTTCATACAAGAGGTACCAGGACTTTAGAGGGCTCATAGATGGGAGAGTTGTTTCCTTCCTCCCTTGGGGACCAAGGAAGGCTTAATTCAGGGAGTAGCACTGGAGCTGAGCCTTGAAGGCTAGATATGCTTTCAACACATAGAAAATAAAGGGTAGGAAAAGGCATTCCCAATAGAGAAGATTAGATAAACAGAGGCAAGGAGTCAAGAAAAACAAAAAATGAGAAAAAATTCAAGGAAAAGCCAGGAGTCTGGTTTGGTGGATTTTAAAGTGCATGATGTGGCTCGGTGTCAGATAAGGCTGAAAAGGTTTTGAAAGCCAGGCAAAAGAGTTTGTAGTTTGTGTAATGGGCAACAGGGAGTCCTTGATGGCACTTGAGCAGAGGAGTGGTAAGGTTGGATCATATTGCGTAGGAATCTTCAGAAAGATTCCTCTGGCACTGGTGCAAAGGATGGGTCGGAGGGAAAAGGAGGCTAGGTAGGAGGCTGTTAAAACAACCCAGGGTATAAGCAATGAGATCAGGAGCAGTGAGAGTATAAAGGAGGAGACCGATGGGAGAGAAACTTCAACAGGACTTGGTAATTAGCTGGATGTGGAAAGTGAGGGAGAGGTGAGAGTCAAGGATGGTCCCTGGGTTACGAGCCTGGGGGACAAGAAGGATGGCGATGCCATTGGTAGAAAAAGAGAAATTGGGAGGAGGTTTGGTATCAGAGGAAGGACCAAGAGTGTAATTTGGAGCATGATGAGTTTGATGTACAGGTGCTTTAGCCAATCAATTCAGCAGCATGATGTGGAGGGAAGGAAGGGAAGAGAACAAGCATTTATAGAGCACCTACTATGTGCCAGACTGTGCTAAGCACTTCACAAATATTATTTGATCCTCACCCCAGCTCACCTTAGCCACTAGCTGCCTCCAGTGCTCTTTTAGGTGGCCTAGTGGATAGATAGAGTGCTGGATCTGGAGTCAGGAAGATTTGAGTTCCAATCCAGCCTTAGATACTTCCTAGCTGTGTGACCCTGGGAGAGTCACTTAACCTCTGATTGTCTGACAAAAGGATCCACCGGAGAAGGAAACAGCAAACCATTCCAGTGCCAAGAAAATCCCAAATGGGGTCACAAAGGGTCCAACACAAGTAAAAGAACTGAGCAAGACAAAAAGAAGCTATGTGAGTAATTTAACCTCTGCCTGCCTTTATTTCCTCAGCTGTAAAATGGGTATCATAATTACAATGACAAAATGAGTTATTTGTCAAGTGATTTGCAAACCTTGGAGTACTATAAAACTGCTCGCTCTCATTATTATTTGGATTTGTAACCCTGATTCTGCTGTACTTCAGGAAAGCCTCTCTGGGCTTCCATTCTCCTGTGTGAAGTGAGGGAATCAGACCAGAAGGTCTCGGGTTCCTTCTAGTTCTGAATCCTATGATCCTACATTTACAAGAGCCTCTAGTAACAGAAAGCTTAAATATCTTGGGATTCTGAGCCATAGTTATAGATTACTGGGAGTTGGGATTGTGAGCAGAGAGATCTGATGTCTACATATAAGGAAGATGAATCAGTCATTGGAGATGAGAGAGAGGGGAGGTAGGAACACAGTGAAAGAACCTATTGGGATAGATAGTCTAGGCAAGTGATATTGCGAGCCTTTATTAGGGAGTGCTGGCCATGGGAATAAAGAAAGAAGAGATATCAAAAAGATCACTCAGTTGATCACCAAGTACTTATTAAACACCTATCACTGTGCCAGCAAGGTGCTACAAAGAGAAATAAGATGGAATCACCAGGACTTGCTAGCTGACTGACTATAGGAGTTGAGGGAGAGGGAAAAGCCAGGGATTGTCCTGAGGTTTGGAACATAGGAGATACATACCCTGTTGGAGAGCTATTTGAACACAGTCCAAACATTAGCTAATGGCAAAGATCTTGTCCCAGCTTGAGTATTCTGATTATCAAGGAACAACAGGCTGCAGGCACGTGGACCCCCAGATGTTCTGCTCTAATCCTCAAAGTGATTGTAGAGTTCAAGGGAGGTGCCTCTGAAGGACAAGGAAGGAGAGGGAGAACATCAGAGTGGCCCTCGACCTCCGAGGTAGGGCTGCCGGAGCAGGGCTGAGTGGCCCTGAGGGGAATTCGGCAGGCAAGGCAGCGGCCCTTTGCAATTTGCAGGATCCATCCTCTCCCTGTTGGACTAGAGCTCCGAGTCGTTTGTCCAACCTATAACTCCACAAGAGTGCCCCTCCATCATCCCTAATAAATGATCATTCAGCCTCTGCTTGAATACCTCTGGTGAGGGACATCCTGTTAGCTCACTGGGCAGTTTATTCCACTTTCAGAAGGCTCTGTTAGGATGTTTCTACTTACATTAGGTCTAAATCTGTCTCTCTGCAACTTGCATTCATTGTTCCTACTTCTACCCTCCAGGCCTCACAAAACAATTCTAATCCTTCGTCTAAATGACTGCCTTTCATAGTTCATTTTACAGGTAATATTTAGATAGTATTTTAATGTTTGCCAAG
>CM053595.1:77691288-77746086 GCA_028646575.1 Pseudocheirus occidentalis | reverse complement strand
AGAAGGCTCTGTTAGGATGTTTCTACTTACATTAGGTCTAAATCTGTCTCTCTGCAACTTGCATTCATTGTTCCTACTTCTACCCTCCAGGCCTCACAAAACAATTCTAATCCTTCGTCGAAATGACTGCCTTTCATAGTTCATTTTACAGGTAATATTTAGATAGTATTTTAATGTTTGCCAAGGGCTTTACTAGTATCTCATTCTATCCTCACAACAACTCTGGGAAGTGGGTGCTATTATTGCCCCCATTTTACAGATGAAAAAACTGAGGCTGGATGATTCGTTGATTTGCCCAGGGTCTCACAGCTGTAAGTGTCTGAGGCTGAATCTGAACTTGGCTCTTCCTGACTCCAGGTCCAGTGCTCTGTACACCTTAGCTGCCTTGAACTTGAATGGAGTTATCTTCTCATTCTCCTTCCCATACGTGGCAGAGGGAAGTATCTACCCTCAACGAAATTAGAGATCCGAGAATGAGTGGAATAATAATTTCATCTTATTAGATTTGCTGCATTTTAACACAGCTAGACCATTTTGTACCCTGGCTCTAGCACACAGTGTGTTTGCTGTTCCTCCCACCCTGATATCTGATATCTGATATTTGATAAGCATGCCGTCTAATAACCATGTAACAGTTAAACGCAGGGTGATTTTGAAGGAGAGGACATTAGAAGTTGAGATAAATCCTAGGAAGCTGGCTAAGGACCAGAGAGATTAAGTGACCTGCCAAGGTGTCACACAGCTAGAAAATGCCAGAGAAGGGATTCAAATCCCCATTTTCTTCACACCAAGTCTAGCATCTTTCCATGACACCCAGTTGCCTCTTCGGTAACCAGTCTAGTACCCTGTCAGTTTGCTGTCTCTTTATGATCGTCGGTGACTTTTCTATATGTCTATAAGTCATTCCTTTAATATGATGCTCTTCAGTTTTGCTAAGAATCAAAATCAGCCTCCCTGCTCTGCAGATTGCAGGGCCCACCTTTTTCCCTTTTTTGAAAACTGGTACATTTGCCCTTTCCTAATCCTGGAGCACTTGTCCTGGGTTCCACGATCCCCCAAAGATCAGAAGAATGGCCCCAAAACTACACCTGCCAACTTTTTCATTGCCCTGGGACATAATTCATAGACACACAGATTTAGAGTTGGAAGGGGCCTTACAAGAAGAGTATCTTCTTCCCAGCCCTCATTTAATAGATGAGGAATCCAAGGTCAGAATGATTAAGTGACTTGCCCAAAGTCAGACGGTTAGTAAGTGCCAAGACTGAGATTCGAACATAGGTCTTCTCACTCCAAACTGGACACTTTTCCCATTGGACCAGGGCCTAGTAAGTAGAACTCATTGAGAACAGCTAGGGTGTTCTCAGGGGCAGCTACATAGTACAGTGGATAGAATAATGGGCTTGGAGTCAGGAAGACTCATCTTCATGAGTTCAGACACTTACTAGCTGTGTGTCCCTAAGCAAATCACTTAACCCTGTTTGCCTCAGTTTCCTCATCTGTAAAATGAGCCGGAGAAGGAAATGGCAAACCATTCCAGTATCTTTGTTAAAAAAAAAACAACAAAACTTCAAATAGGGTTCATGAAGAGTAAGACGTGACTGAAAAATGACTAAGCAAATTGATATTTACTAGTAACATAACCTTGAATAAATCACCAGTCTGGTCTCATGGAAGCCTATTACCTAACCTTTCTCACTATCTCTATTCTAGACATGTTCTCTCTCTTGCCAGATATCCCTGCTTGTTCCTCCTCTGGATTCTTCCATATCTGGAATCATCTCTACTGGAAACTTCCAGTTTATTATAAGTAGGCACTTTCTTGCCTCCAAAATCAGAGGAGAGAAACCAATCAGACATTCCTGGGCCCACCCTCCCCTCCCGTAGGATGTGGTAAAGGTAGAATCATGGGCCCTCAGAGTTAGAAATGACACAATTAGACGTGGCAACAAGCGTGTGGAAGATATTAAATATCAGGCTAAGAATGATAAGAAAGCTTTCGAGTAGAGGAGTCACACGAGCAGAACTGAGCATCAGGAGGATTAGCATTGGCAGAAGATAGCATGGCGTGGCCGTGCATTGGATTTGGAGACAGAACCAGGTTCACATCCCACCTCTTCTCCCATCATCCCAGACAAATCCCTTCAGTTTTCTGGACCTCAGTTTCTTTCTCTGCAAAATGAGTCAGTTGGCTGAGGCTACCTCTAAGATTCCTTCCAGGGCTGAATTCTATGGGCCCAAGTTCTGCAAGCAAGGAGGAAAAAAAGTAGCCTAAAGTGAGGTTTGAGAGTCTCAGAAAAGGAAGGCCAAAATGTGGCTGGTTTCTCTTCAGAGGGCAAGTGCCAGCTGGAAGATGCTTGGACGCAAGGGCTATCATGGCAGCTGTAGGTGACAAAAGAGTGAACGCAGAGCATGGTTTCCCATGCGTTGCTATAGAACTTCTGGGCACTGTCGTGGAAGGGGCCTCCAGCAGGAAGTCACCTCATTTCCAATGAGATAGGCCCCGGATCACTTAGGGAAGCTGCTTTGGGACAAAGCTGTTGGACAGCAAGGGGACTGTGCAGGGAAACAATCATGGAAAGCCCCGGCTGGGCCCAGACCACTCAGCCCAAGAAGTAAGCGTTGCATGGGTTCGTTCTTAAGAGAGGCAGCTGGGGGCTTATGCCCCGCCTTTCACTTTCCAGAGCCACGGTAAGTCTTGGAGCAGGCTACCACACAAGTTGGTTCTCTCAGGAACAGGGAGGGGAGGGAAGGAGCCAGAAGTCAGGCTCCAAGAATCACGAGGTCATTGATTCAAAGGTCTAGAGCTGGAAGGGACCTTTAGCCATTGAGTACAACCCCATCCTTTTATGAATGAGGAAACTTAGGCCCAGGGAGGTTACGTGAAATGACGATCTTATTCTTACAGAATCACAGGACTGAAGCCTTGGAGGGAAACTTACAACACAAATCATTAGAGTTAGAAGGGGCCTGAGACAGTGGGGTGTTAGAACTGGAAGGGGCTACCTTAGAACACAGACCAAGGGAACTGGAATGGTAGAACTGAAAGGAACTTTGCAACATTGAATATTAACACTGGAAACGACCTTGGAGATTGTCTAGACCAGTGCCTTCGTTTTATAAAGGAGGAAAATGAATCTCAGAGAGGAAAAATTACTCTTCCTAGGTCATACAAGTATTAAATGGAATATGTTCGAATATGGGTAATACCTATAATTCAAGATACCTACATGTATGTTTCAAAAGTTAGAAATATAGAGAGCTATTATATTCCATCCCTTCCCATTCTATTATATTTGTGTTCCCCTGAGTCATAGATACCTTTAGACAGAGCAGGGCAGGGAAATAAAAAGCATTCAGTGGTATCAGACAGCAAACAAAGGGTGTGAGCAGAGAGATTTGCAAAATGTCAAAAGTCCGTGGAACAAGGTAATGAAACAATAATCTCTCAGAGAAAAAACTGGAGACTTAATAGATCAGAATAGAAAGTCATAAACTCTGCCCATGAAACAGAATCCCTGAAAACGAGAATAGATAAAAGAGAAGTCAATGACTCCATGAGACAAGAAATATCAGATCAACATCAAAAGATGGAAAAAGTGGAAATAAATATAAGATATCTGATATCAAAACCAACTGATCTGGAAAATAAGTCAAGGAAAGCTGATTTATATTCAACAAATATCCCAAAAAACAGAATTAAAAAAAGAAAGAAAACAACCTGGACACTATATTTCAAGAAATCATAAATGAAAACTATCCAGATCTATTAGAACCAGAGGCCAAAGTGAAAATAGAAAGAACCATTGATCACCTCCTGAAATAAACACCAAAAGGGAAAGTCCCAAGAATGTCACAGCCAAAATCCAGAGTCCCCACATCAAAGGAAAAATGTTGCAAGCCCCAAGAAAGAATCAGGAGAAGCACCAAGGGGAACATAATCAGGATCACCAAGACCTAATAACTTTTCTTAAAAATTAAAGGAGATCTTGGAATGCTGTGTTCCAAAAGGTAAAATACTAAAGGCTTGTAACTAAGAATAATTTGCCCTGCAAGACTGAGTATAATCCTACTGGGGTAGAGAAAGGAGGGGAATGGACTTCTAATGTAATAATAAAGACCTTTCAAGCACTTCTGATGAAAAGACCAGAGTGAAATAGGAACTTTGAAATGCAAACACAAGGGTCAAGGAAAACTTGAAAAGGAAGAGGTGGACAAAAGAAGCATCTCACCCCATATGACAAGATAAACTCCAATTGGATACATGACTTAGATGTAAAAAGTAATGTCATAAGCAAATTAGAGGGGCAGAGACGGAGATACCTTTCACAACTGTGAGTGGAAGAATTGTTGGACAAGCAAAAGATTAGGAGGATCACAGGCAACAAAATGGGTAGTTTTGATTACATAAAATTGAAATGTTTGTGCACAAACAAGATCAATGGAGTCAGAATAAGAAGGAAAATAGTTAACTGGGGAGGGTGGAATCTTTCTCTAATAAAGATCAATATCCAAGATAGATAGAAAATTGATTCAAATAAGGCACAAGAGCCATATTTGATTGATTCAAATTTGATTTGATTCATTGATTCAAATGGCACAAGAGTCATTCCCGAGGATTCAGATCCCCAAAGGATATGAACAGGCAGTTCTCAAAAGAAAAAGAAAAAAGCTATCAACAACTATGTAAAAAATGTTCCAAATCTTTAATAATAAGAGAAATGCAAATTAACATAACTCTAAGGCTCTATCTCATACCCATCAGATTGGTAAATGTGACAAAAGCAGAAAATACAGTTGTTAAAGGGGATGATGGAAAGAGTTAGGCACACTAATGTATTGTTAGAAGAATTGTTAACTGGTCCAGCTTTTCTGGAAAGTATTTTGGAACTATATCCCAAAAGTTGGTAAATGATATATATTCTTTGATTCAGTGATATCATTGCTGGGTTTATATGACAACAAGAGAAAAAAAAATAGGCAAGGAATCCATAGGTACAAAAATATTTATAGTAGGGGCAGCTAGGGGCGGCTAGGTGGTGCAGTGAATAGAGCACTGGTCCTGGAGTCAGGAGAACCTGAGTTCAAATCCAGATTCAGACACTTAACTTTGAAAAATTCAAGAACTAGGATCAATGCAGTGGCCAGCCACAGCTCCTGAGGACTGCTGAAGCATGCTTGCCACCTCTTGACAGGAGCCTACAATGAGACTTGTGTTCAGACCCAGTTGTTGTGTAGCTTTGCTTTCATTGGTTGTTTATTTGTAACAAAGGAGGTCTTATGGTCTTTGTTTTGTTTTTTTTTTAAAGTTCTTGAATGGAAGGGAATTTGAAGGGGAGGAAAGCTAGTGACTGAAATGAAGAATAGAAGAGTATCATGGGATAGTGGATAGAATGTTAGGATGGGCGTCAGGAAGACCCGAATTCAAATCTGTCCTTAGACACTTAAAGCTGTTACTTAACCACTGTTTGCCTCAGTTTCTTCATCTGTAAAATGAGAATATTTTCAGAGTTACAAGGCTCCAATGAGATAATAATTATAAAGAACTTAGCACAGTGCCTAGCACATAGTGAGCACTTTTTAAATGTTAGTGATAATTATTTTAAGAGCATCAATGAAGCATTTTCTAAATGCACAGAAGGGAACAGAAGGAAGTTCAGAGGGATACACAGACAGGTGGGACAGCTTTGCAACTAAATTTGTTATATACTAAAAAAACAAGCTGTATGTGCTGGCTTTGGCAGCATTTATACTAACACTGGAATAATGTGGAGAAGATGAGTGTGAGCCCTGTATGAGGATGACATGAAAAATGTGCGGTTACAATGTTTTTTAGAAAAACATGCTCTATGTGACAGAATTTCATGGTTTCATGTACTATCCTCTTTTCTCTGTTCTTTGTATATGGAAATATTCATACTTGTTAGTGTTTGTCAAAAATAATAAAATATTAGAAATTTATTTTTTGAAAAAGGCTATCAAGACCCAATGTACAGATACAAAAGACATCATCAAGGTAAGAGCTGAATTATTAATCTTGTTGAACTAAGTAAGGCATGTACGCAAGGTGAGCCAGGCTCTCCCAATCTGCTGGGGGAAAAGGGATAGACCTAAAGCTATGCAAGAAACTCTGAACTAAGAGGGGTAGAAGGAGTCAAAAGGCCCAGGTTCGAGGCTCATCTGTGCCACTAACTCACTATGTGACCTCAGGAAACTCTTTTCCCTTTTCTGGGCCTTATCTGCCTCATCTGGAAAAGTAAGAGCTTGTATTATATGGCCTTCCAGCTTTAGTACTCAATTAATCTATACTGATTATAAGGTGAAACTCATTGGATTTGGAGTCCCAGTCACTTGTCAGTTGTGGGACTTTGGGCAAATCCTTTTCTTAATCTGGGCCTCAGTTTCCACATCTGTAAAATTTAGCACGATGGACTAGATAGTCTCCAAAGTTCCCTCCAGCCCTAAAATTCTGTGGTTCTGTGAACTGTTAACCTTGGCAAAAGGAAAACACAAATTAAAAGATCTGGGGTCAGAGAAGAACCAACATGTCTCAGCCTTTTCCCAAGACATTTCATAGGGAAGAAAGGCTTCTTGGCTGTGTCCTATCTAAACATTGTGGTCTACACAATGACTTTGAAGCCAAAACTGCCTTGGAGCCTGTGCAAAGCCCTCAAATGCACCCTTCAGTTAGTGGAGGGCGGGCGGGGGGAGGGAGAAGAAAGGCTTTGTTTCATCCACAGTCTTCGCTCTGCTTTTGTGGGCACCTCAGGTATGAGGCAGGCAGGTTCAGTCCAACTGGGGCCTGCCTGCCTGAAATGCCACCAGATCAGACTCTTTCAAAGAGTACATTTCAAAGCATCGTGTTCCATTCGGAGTGCCCCATTTAGGAAGAACATTGATAAACTGGAGAGCCCAGATGAGAGTGCCCAAGGTATCAAAGGACCTTGAGGTCATGCCACACGAGGGTGAAGGTAATGGGGATGTTTAGACTGAAGAAGTGAGCACCTGGTGGGGCTGTGGGGGTGGGTGGGGATGATAGCTATGCTCAAGGGTCTGAAGGACTGTCTGATGGAGGCAGGGTTACATTTGTTCACCTTACTCCTGGAAGGGAGAATTGGGAGCAATTCCATAATTCAACAAGCATTTGAGTGAATATAATGTACCAGGCACTATGAAAGATGCAAAAGACACAAAAAAGAGTTAAAAACATGGTCCCTGTCATTAAAAGCCTCACATTTTGTGTGTGGGAGTGTGTGTGAGGCAATTGAGGTTAAGTGACTTGCCCAGGGTCATACAGCTAATAAGTGTCAAGTGTCTGGTCAGAGGCCAGATTTGAACTCAGGTCCTCCTGACTTCAGGGTTGGTCCTCTACCTACTATGCCACCTAGCTGCCCCGAGGCTCACATTTTCAAAGGAGGAAATAACATATACACAAATCAAAATAAATTGAGAATGTAACCAAATAAATGCAAAGTAAATGACAAGGAAGACTTGAATAGTAGGAGAATCATGAAAGGCTTCTTATAGGAGGTGGCACCTTGGCTGAGCCTTGAAGGGAGCAACAGATTTCAAGTGGTGGTGGTGAGAGAAAACAATCCAGACCCAGAGGTAAGAGAGGGAATTTAATCATGGATGTGGAATTTAAAGTAGGCGGGTTCGGAAGAATGGAGTATGAGGGAAGGGGATCGATGTGGAATCATTGTCGAAAGACAGACTGGGTCGAGATTGTACAGGGGAAGATTGTGCCTTCATACGAAGAAAAGGCTCGTTACCCTGAGCCTGGTACATAGTAGTTCAGTTGTTTCAATCATGTCTTGATCTTTATTTTTTTTTCTTTTTTGGAAGCAGGAATGCAGGGTAATTGGGGTTAAGTGATTTGCCCAAGGTCACACAGCTAGTTACTGTGTCAAGTGTCTGAGACTAGATTTGAACTCAGGTCCTCCTGACTCCAGGGCTGGTGCTCTATTCACTGCTCCACCTAACTGCCCGGTGTCTGACTCTTTATGACCCTAAGTATAGTTTTCTTGGCAGAGACACTGGAGTGGTTTGCCATTTCCATCTCCAGCTCATTTTCCAGATAAGAAAATTGAGGCAAACAGGGTAAAGTGACTTGCCTAGGGTCACACAGCTAGTAAGTGTCTAAGAGCAGATTTAAATTCAGTCCTTTCTGACTTCAGGCCCATAGCTCTATCCACTATACCACCTAGCTGACTTCTGTTACATAGTAGGTACTTAATAAATGTTTTTTGACTAACTGAAAAACCTAACCTTTAGAGATTTCTTGTGTGTAATGCCTGCCCCAAAGTTCATTGGTATCAGACTCTCTCCTTATTGTCAAAGAATAATGCCCTGCACCTGTGTCATGCATGGGGTGGAGCTGGTAAGAGGAAGTTTCAGTTTCTTAAATCTTTCTCTCTTGGGGTGGCTAGGTGGCGCAGTGAATGGAGCACCGGCCCTGGAGTCGGGAGTACCTGGGTTCAAATCCGGCCTCAGACACTTAACACAAAAAGACTGGCCGTGGGACCTTGGGCAGGTCGCTTAGCCCCAACTGCCCTTCAAAAGGCAAAAAAAAAAAATCTTTCTCTCTTTCTTCAAGCTTCAAGCCTCTTCTTACAGTCACTGAATCTCTTTGTACTCTGGGAACTTCTGGCTTCAGACTTTGAGAGAAAAAACAGAGGAAGACAATCTCACTTCAGGTTGAGGAGGATGACATAAGAGGGGCTGATAGTCTTCATGTCCCTGTCCTCAGCCTACTGCTCTGGAGACTTCAGGGAACTTCCCAGTGGGTGAGATCTAGGCCTCTGCTCCTAGGCTGAGCCAAGTCACCCCATTCCCAGTGGGAGAGCTCCTTCACTCTATTATCTGGTCTGTGTTCTACTGTGTATACCTGTGTATACTCTGATTTCTGCTTTGCTACCAATTTCGATAAATGGGTCTTCTTGGTTAAGTGCTATGTTATTATTTATAGTGAAACTGGTATCTGGTGGGAAAAGGGTTGGGTCCTTCGTGCCCCCAATAATGAACAGTGATCAGAAGTTGGATTGTCCAGTCCAGGTCAGCATAGGGAAGCAGATGGAGAGATTAGGGGATGGTAGGGATAGAGTCCATCCAGAAACATACTGTGTTCAAATCATTCCAGCACCCAGAGCAAGAGGAAGTCCTAGACCTATGGCAGACACCCCCCGCCCCAGCCATACTGGGGTTCTATGTCAAGGAAATTTTCTAAGTGGTAACTTTGTTGACCACTACTCACCTCTTCATGGAAATATGAAGGATGCAGAATGAAGCAAATTGTTTTTGGACATGGCTAATGGGGAAATTTGTTTTAACTGACTTTACATGTTTGTATAAGATTTTGCCTTTATTTAGTTCTCAAGGCAAGAGAGACAGAGAGAGAGAGAGAGAGAGAGAGAGAGAGAGAGAGAGAGAGAGAGAGAGAGAGAGAATTTGGGACAGCAAGGTAAGGAGGCAAATTATTGCTAATTAAAAAATTAAAATATAATTTTAAAAATGCTCCAGATAATAATTAGAGAAAATGTAAAATAAATCACCTCTGAAGTTCTACCTCCCATCCATTATATTGGCAAAGTAGATGAAAAAAGGAAAATGCCAAATACTGGAGAGGCTACAGGTATACCAGCACACTGAGGCACTGTTGATGGAGCTGTGAACTGGTCCAGCCATTCTGGAAAGCAGTTTGGAACTCTGTCCCAAAAGTTACCAAACTATGCCTGCTCTTTAACCCAGCAATATTACTACTAGGCCTATTCCCCAAAGAGAACAAAGAAAGAAGAAAAGGACCCACATATTCTTTAAATGAAATTATGTATAACAGCTCTCTTTTTGTGGTAGCAAAGTACTGGAAGCTAAGGAGGTACCTGTCAACTGGGGTATGACTGAACAAATCATGGTATATAGTTGTGTTTGAACACAGCTAGGTTGCAATTAATGTGAATTTGAATAATGCAAATTTCAATTTAGTGCTAATTATAAGATGATACCAGGTCACATTTTATGTGAGCCCAAACACAATTAATGCAATGCATGTAAGCTAGTTGAGAATTTTAATACGCTGTTAAATTATCAGTCTACATTTGTCTGTTGTCCTATGTGGATATCCTGTGCTGCTGCATACCATATTACCAATAGTTGTTTAAATTTTTTTTTGAAAAGACAGCTCAATAAAATAGATGAAAGGAAGAATACTTCGAATGAAAACACTGCCAGTGGAAAAAAAAGAGGCTTGTTGTTACATTGGAACAAAAAAGTTAATAAAATTGAATGACATGAATATGGTCATTGTAATTCTAAAACAGGACAAGAAGTCAACATTCCCAACTATGGCGTGGAATATTATATAAAACATAAGGGCAAAATAACAGAAAAAGGCAAAGTTGGGTCAACTTTTGTGATCTGCAAACAACTATAGGCAATAGAGGTATCATAATGATAGAAATGGATCTTTCTTTTAGCCATTTGAATTCAAGATTGCCATCACAAATACCTTGCTCTTAGCAGAGCAACCACTCAGACAAAAGCTTCAGATTTATATTAGGCAGGAAAAAAACCAGAAAGGAAGTGGATAGTAAAGAAACTTTGGTTTAGTTTAGTGTTAGTTTAGTTTTAGTCTGCTTTAAAATTTCAATTACATAATGTTAAAATTCCAGAGAAGTGGCCAGTGGTGAAGATGGGGAGGTGTGGAAGTGTGGTTTGCTACATTGTGCAAGTAGCAGTTTTGAAGATTTTCCCTTTCAGAGGCAGACTGTTGGAGAGGAAATAACAAATATTGGAAGAAAGTTTGGTTTTGATGAACTGGAAAGTGATGATGCCTGTGAATTTTTCAATTCACACTTGGAAGAACTGACTGAGATGATCTTCGTTTAGATCCATGAAGAGTGTTGAAGAAGTAGATGATGATGCCAAAGAAGTAGAAAATGTGCAAGTAAAACAGTCTCAGAGAATTTGCAGATATCTTTCCAGCTGTAGAAGCTGTGAAGCAGAAAATTAGAGGTGCTGATGAAGTATGTGAATTCACCAAGATGCCTCTACTAGCATACATATGAAGATTTAAAGAAAGAAAAGAGAGTTTAGTACACACTGCTAAAACATTTTAAATAATAATAGCTTTATATATGTATAATAGTAATTTTTCAGTTTTTAAAAATTTGCTTTCTGTAACTACTCTAATACTTTAAACCTGAATCAGAAACATACTTTTCTTATCCTTTGCTGTTATTAATAAATAGATAAAACGTGTTAACTTTTTTCATTGCATGTTCCATTGAGCTAGAACAAATTACCGTATTTTATACATAATTATAACTTTGAAAAGTGTAATTTCTAGTAAACATGGTCATTTCACAGTATACATTATTCACACTAATTGTGAATATGTGTATTCTTGGGAAGCTATAAGAAGTGATGAAAGGGATGGTTTTAAAGAAATCTAGGAAAACTTAAATGGATTGATACAGAGTTGTAATGGTAATATAATTTGAGGTTGAAGACCCCTTTTTGTATTGCAAGTAAACAGGTACTTAGCACCTTGTTTCAAGTTAAGCAAAGGTAGCAGGTACTTAGCACTTAGGAATTGATCAAGCCTCTGTTAGGGAAACAGAAGGTATGAACTCCTATCTCCTATTACTGACAACAGGAAGGGGTTGGCTGAAACAGGAAGCTAATGCTATGTGTACATAAGGAAAAGTCCCAGGAAGGGACAGTCAGAATTTCTTGAGACCAGCATCTGGAGGTCAGGAGCCCAGGAACCCAAGAGCCCAGGAGCCCAGGAGTACCCCTCCCCTCAGGCTGGATAAGGTGATTGTGATTTTTTTAATGAGCTGCAGAAGACTGAGGAAGCATGACCGGGACACTAAGACTTTGTCTGTTTGTGGCTTGGTTGAGCCTTGAATTCCTGGGAACAGAAATTATGAAGGATTTGAAATGGACTGGACTCTGTGAGCTCCAATACAGAGCAGGAACTGCCAGGAGAACTGAACAAGGGCCTGGGAACTGTCTGCCTTTGAGCCCAGGTGACTGTTTGGTGGATCCAGGTAGGAACTGGAACCATGGAAGGGGATCCAGGGAATGTGACAGACCACCCCAAGTCAAGCTGTAAGAAGACTTTATTTGGATACTCTATACTGACTGAGGAATTGTAAATTTACTAGTGACCTAAGGGTGGAGAATATATGTATTTTCTAATGATTGTACTTAGTGATTAATGATACCTAGTAATTGGTTGCTGAATAAGTGACTAATTGAGTTAACTTACTGTGCCCCTTAAGTGGAAGACTTTGACTATTGTACTTTGAGATGATTGTTCTTTGTTCAAAACTTTGTGGCCACTACAGTGGAAACTGTGGCCATTTTAATGATAAGCTGTTGTGAATAATATATTTTGATTCTCTGTGATAAGTTGTAACATTGTGAATTCTGTATCTTGATTTTCTGTGAATGTTTTGATTTGGTTTGTTATGGAATAAATAGAGTGTTCACTATACTGTGTAATCAGAACCTTAAAAGCTGTTCACAGTAACATTCTTCTGGAAAGCTGATCATGAATGGCATTACAAGAATGAAATAAGAAGAGCCAGAGAAACAATTTATACAATAATAGCAACACTGGAAAGACAAACAACCTTGAAACACTTAAAACTGATCAATTCCAGAGGACCAGTGCTACCCATCTCCTGAAAGGAAGACTTAGGAGGCAGATTGAGACATCTGCCAATGAGGGTGTTTGTTTTGCTTGATTTATTTCAAGGGTTTTGTTTTTCTCTTTTTTCATTTGAGTCAGGGGAGGAGAGAGAAAAATAGATTTTTTTCATTGAAAAATTAAATTTAAAAAATTGTAAAGTGAGGATGGGTTGCTAAGGTGCATCTATGAATGGAATATAAACTCTGATGAAATACTGAAGTATCATAGCATTATTACCTCCCAAGGCAGCCTTTTTTGAGGACAGCTCTGATTATTATTAAGTTCTTTCCCATTAACTTATCAAACTCTGCTTCCATAACTTGGGAGGGAGGGGAAGCTTCATTGTCTTCAAATATCAAAGACACATTCCCCCAGATAGAGATTATCTAGTTTAAAAATTCAACAACAAAATGTTTAACACCACCACCACCACCACCACCACCACCACTTTGGGCACTGAGGCCCAAAGCAGTAAGTCAAGAAAGCAAGCAAGCATTTATTAAGGATCTTCTATGTGGCAGGCACTAGAGATAGAAAGAAAAAAAAATCTTCCTTCAAGGAATTTATAGTCTAACACAGCAGTTCTCAACCTGTGGGTTGAGAACCCTTTGAGGGTCAAATGACCCTTTCACAGGGGTCACTTAAGACCATTGGAAAACACATATTTCCAATGGTCTTAAGAACCGAAACACCGCTCTTCTATCCATCTCCAGGTGGGTCTGCCCATATGCAGATAGGCCCATATACACCCACATACAAGTATTAAAGGGTCACAGCATTAGGAAGGTTGAGGACCACTGGTCTAATAGGAAGACAGCCTCTGTGTGTGTATATGTGTGTGTGTGTATAGGGATATACAAAACATGAATAAAGCATCAGAGGGAAAAGCATTGGCCCTGAGGGAAAGGGGGAGGGGAGTATGGAAGGTCAATATGCAGAGCTTGAGCTGAATCTTGAAGGAAACCAGGAATCCAAGAGCGGGGGTGGGGGGAGGGAGGAAGAGAGAGCATTTACATCATGGAGGACAGACAGGACAAAATCACGGAGATGGGAGATGGAATAGCATGTGGGAGTTATGTTAAGTAGAATGGTATGGCTTGACTATAGTGTGGCAAAGGGAGTAATGGTTAAGAAAGTTGGAAAGGTGAGGTGGGGTCAGTTTGTGAAGAGCTTCAGAGGACACATAGAAGAGTTTATAATTGATCCCAAAGATGCGAAGGAACCACTGGAGTTTGAGTTAGGAGGTGGCATGGTCAGTCTTGCACTTCAGGAAAATCATTTCTGCAGCTGAGTGGAAGATGAATGAGAGTGGGGCGAGACTTGAAGCAAGGAGACCAACCAGAAGGTTCTTGCAGGTGGGAGGTGATGAGGGTCTGTACCAGGGTGGTGGCCACATGAGAAAAGGGCAGATGTGAGAGATGTTGTGAAGGTACAAATGATAAGGTTTGGCAACTGATTTTAGGTTGAGGAAGAAAGGAGTTGATGATGGACCCCAAGTTTGTAAACCTAGGTGCCTTGCCCAAGGTTTTTATGTGGCAAGGTCAAAATTCAAATTCAAGTCCTTTGACTTTAGATGTGCTGGGGCTCATTCCCCTGCCCCCGGGTAACACCTGAGTTGCTTCCAACTCTGGGAGCCTACTCTGCCATGAGTTTCTCTGGTGTATTGTACATTCACATTCTGACCTATGGGGCAGTCTTCTGGCATTGGTCTTGGCTCTGCCCCATCCCAGCCAAAGAAGTCTGAACTCCAGAGAATGTCTAGCCTCCTACTTTCCAAGCACAAACCCAGCAGCCACGCACATTCCTATAGAGGCCTTGTATGGCTAGAACAGAAGGGGCTTTTATGAGAACCTCCTCACAGCATGATGACTATCTCTGAGGAATTATCTCCCATTAATGTAGCCAGTTGGAGGGGGCGGATATAGTCTGAACTGCAGCTACAGGGACCTCCACTCACACATCTTCATCTTTAAGTCAGACATGTGCATGTAAACATTTCACATTCAAAGGTTAGGCAGCCTTTTTGCCATGACTGCTTGGCTCTCAAACCCTCATTGCCAATTGTGTAGCTACAGAAACTTCATTCTTTTTCTCAGCAAGGAACTGCTACCTCCTCCCCATCTGTCTCCACTCAGAAGAAGCCAACTGCCTAGAGAGCTAAAAAAAATTTGAACAAAAGACTTGGGCCCCAGGTTGCCTCTTCCTTGATAGGGATCAAGGTGATAGAAGACAGGATGTCAGGGAGATGTTATGGCTTAATGAACATAAAGATGTTATGGAGATAGGAGTGCTGATAAATTGGAGTCCATACTCAATGAAATATGGTATGTAAATGTAATGGAATACTATTATGATATAAGACAGCGGTTCTCAACCTAGGGTTGCAACCCTTTTGGGGGTTGAATGACCCTTTCACAGGGGTCATCTAAGACCATCGGAAAACACATTTCCAATGGTTTTAGGAACTGAGATACCACTCCTCTATCTATCTCCAGGTGGTCCGCCCGCATGCAGATATGCCCAGATACGCCTATATACGAGTATTAAGAGATTGCAGCATTAGGAAGGTTGAGAACCACTGGTATAAGAAATGACAAAAAAGATGGTTTCAGAGAAACCTGAGAAGATTAGTGTGAACTGATAAACAGGGAAGTGAGCAGAACCAGTAGAACAATTTATATAATAACAATAGTATAAAGACAAATAACTTTGAAAAACTTAAGAACCTTGATTGATGAAATGACCAACAATACTTGCAAAGAATCCATGATGAAAGATATTACCCACATCCACATAGAGTGGTGGAGGACTCAGGGTGCAGACTGAGATAATCTCTCTCTATATATATATTTATACAGCCAATAGAGTAATTTGTTTTACCTGATTATGGGTATTTTTACAAGGGTTTTCTTTCCTTTTTTCAATGAGAAAGGGAAATTGGGAGGGAGAGAATTTTTGTTAGTTGAAATTTTTTAGATTAAAATGTTAAAACAAAGTCTTGAAAAAAAGATGTTATAGAGAGGAGAAAGTAGACATGTGGGTTGGCAGTGAGCTCATAATCTGCCATTCTCTTCTGAAATGTTTCGCAATTAAGTTTTTACTCTCAAGGGGACTTGTCTTTGGTTGCAAAGTCTCTCTCCTTACAAGAAAATAAAATGTTGCCAGCTGAGGTGATTTCTGGGCTTTGGGGATCTCTTTCTCATGATGAATGTTTTACATTCATTACATTTCTCTAAGAAATGGTGACAGTCCTGGGAAAGTACACAAAAGAAAGAGTTCAGAAGAGGACACAGAAGTAAACAAGACATCTTGTTAAAGTTAATATAAAAATGATGGGGAGGGGGGGACTGGCCAATGAGAGCTTGGATTGGATAGCTCACATTTGCCCTTTCTGGTGAGTTGTACTTAACATGTATAAATATTTCCCAGTCTGCTTCCATTCCAGACACAGGACAGCTTAGTGATCCTACTTCTGGCCATGAGAAACTAGGGGGTTGGTGCCATGTGGTAATAAGTATTCTGGTTAGCCGCAGAGTCAGAAGAGCCAATGATCCAGGAGGTGCTGAGCTGGGACTGAGTTCACATACAATAGCAATAAAATGTTTCTTCCTTAGTCCTTTTTGCCCTTGTCCTTCCTGGTCATCATCACGGCAAAAACTACTATGAGCTGTGGGGTGGAAAAGGGGGCAACAGCTGCCTTATCTCTCACTCAGTCGCCATGTATTTTTGAACACATGGTGCTGCTGTTTCTTTTGTGGTTATTCCTTCCTAATTTTTGGTAGACAAGAGGATACCCAGGTAACCAATGAAACTGGGAGATCCCTCAAAGCCATTAGAGGTCCTACTGGCAGAGTCCACTGGAGCCAGTAGCAGCAGGAATGGACTGCTTAACCATGCTCAAGTGGATTGACCTGTCAAATGAAACATGCCCTACAAGGAGCCAAATCTGCTGATCAAGAGAGACTTATTCACTGGTGATGCCATGCCCAAGAGTGAACCTAATAGAAACTCCTTAAAGGGAAAAAAGGATGCTAAAGACCAAGAACCTCCAGGAACCTTGGTCCCACATGTCTCCTACCCATGTTTCTCACAGCTTTGTTCTTTAAGTGGCAAACCACTCTCCAAAACGACCTCGCCTATTAAAGAGCAGAGAGGACTTCTGGTTTAAGGAATGGTTTTTATAACTTCTGCCCTTCCTCTGTCTTCTCAGTAAAAATTCTTTTTGTAAAAACTGATGTCAACTTGTTGATCAATATTGAGGAGTGCCGTGGATAAGGTATCATGAGTTTTAGAAGCCAGAACCTTTCAGGGTTATCCCTACGAGCCCTGAGGGTAGAAATCATACTCTTCCTTCTAGGAATCTCATTTGACAGTATAGTTCCCACTGGGAAAATGAGTGACATTTGTTTTTGTTTCAAAGTAGAAGTTAATGGTTTCATGCATTGTTTTTTATTCTTATTTGTACATTGAGATGTGGTCCTGTCAATCACTCAATGAATTGTGATCGTTGGCATCATTATCTTTACTTTCATTCATTTCTCATTTAGCAAAGTTAACAGTTTAAATATATAGTTCAAGTTAGAACTATGGTAATTGCATACAGTATCTTCTCTTTGTTCTTTTAATTTTGTGTTGAATTTAACCTTTGCTCTGACTGGTATTCATCATAACCAAACCTTCCACTCAGTTTTTTATAAAAGTATTCATCATCTACAGATATGAGATTCATCAAGTATCAGAGATGCAACTCTAAGGCCAGGATTTTCTTAGTCCAAGTTTAATATTGGGATAAAATGAAGCATTTGCAAGTCATTGAATGGTTAAGAAAAGGAGATTTACTTTGCTTTAACACAGCAACGATATGCAACAAGGATACAGTAGCACTTAACTTTCATGGATATGGCCTTGTCATCTTCATATGGAAACCCATCTGATCATCAGAGTAAGATATGGTGAAGGGCACAGTGAAGATCTTCAGAAATCCTCCACACTTGAAGAGCCCCAACTTCTCAGGACTAGGACTTTTTATGCCCTTAGATGGCCAGGAAGAAAGGCCAATCTGCGGCTAATACGAATTGATACTAAGTGAGAAGAGCAGAACCAGGAAAAATTTGTACACAGTCACAGATACATCATATGTGTGACGACCAACCTTGATAAACTGGACTCTTCTCAGCAACACACAGTTAAAAGACAGCTCTACAAGTCTCAGAATGGAAGGAGATACCTACACTCAGAGAAAGATCTAGAAAGACTAGAGTTTAAATAGAGACTGAAGCAACACATGCTATTGTTCTTTTCCATGTTTGGTTTCGTTTCTTTTCCTTTTTTTCCCCATTATTTGCTCCATTGGTTACAAGGCTTTATACAACCAGACTATTGTACAATGTGAAGGTGTTTGTAGATTCCATACATGATTGTACGCCACCATGGGGGAGGGGAAGGAAAGAAGGGAGGGGAGAAAATCTGAAACTCAAGTGATTCTGTAACTGAATCTTGTAAACTAAAAGTAAATAAACAAGTCAATAAATTAAAAAAAATTAAAGGAAAAATGAAAAAAAAAAGAAAGGCCAATCTGTCCCCCATTTTCAGATTGTTCTTCCTTCTCACCTCTGCCTCTAGGAACTCCTGACTTCCTTTGAGGCTGAGGTCAAGGGCCACCTCCTTCAAGCATCTTTTCTGATTTCGACAGTTGTTGGTGAGCCCCATCCTAACCATTCTATTTATTTGGCATATATATTGCATTTGCTTCCTGGTTAACTTGCCGTTTCCCTTCAGTAGAATGTAAGCTCCTTGAGAGTAGGGAGTGTTTCCTTTTTATTTTTACATCCTCAGAACCTAGCAAAATGCATGGAACTCAGTAGGCCTTTTAATAAATATTTAATGGTTGGGGGTTGGTTGACCTGGTTTGTAAGATCTTTTCAGATTTTTCACAGAATTTTTCTACTTCTTCACCCTCAGCTATGATTGATAGTGAACTACAATTATCTTCATGGTGGTCCTTTTGCTTACACCCCTCATGAGCACTGTTAGGTAAGATGAACAAATGTTCCACGAAATGACTCATGCCCCAAGGAACCTATCTTGTTGCCTTGGGCCAGTTATAAAGCCAATTCCACCAATCCCTTTATTCACTTCTCCAAAGAAAATCTGTGAGCCATCCTTCCACTTAGCTATAATTTCTTTATGTTTTCTGGATTCTGGTTTCTCTCAATTTTAATGTAATTCAGTTGCTCCTTCTACATATAGAGGAATAATAATGAATAGCAAAGCATTTATTAGCCACTTACTATGAGCCAGATACTAATAGAGTCCAGTTAACAAAAGCTACATGGTCACTGGTCAAAGATTTCACATTTAGAGTATTAAGAGTTAAATTACTATTTATAGACAACTTTAAAACTGTGTGGTTCTTAACACCTCCTACCCTCCTTTCCCATTATTCTACCACTATCACTGCAGAAATAGATAGGAGTCCCACAGGACTCAGCATCACTTTAAGTTTTTCTTGATTTCATTGGTCAATGTAATTCATCACCTAGTGCCCCACCCACTGGTGATAATCTCTAAGTACTTGGCTAGGCTGGGCCTTAGACAGTAAACACAATCTGTTGCCAGGACTGTATTGAAGCCTTTCTAATTGGATAGAATCTGCCAGATCTCATGCTCCATTGGCACAATCTTTAAGAACCCGGAGTGCAGCTTCAGAGTAGGAATTTTATGGAGCAATTTTATTACAAGGCTATTTTGGCTTTTTATGACTATTCTGTTTGACCCCCAAACAGAGTTGCAGAATCATAGAATATTAAAGCTGCATAGGAGCCGAGGTCATAGAATGTTAGAGTTGGGAAAAACTTTAAAATATAGAATATTAGACTATAGAAAAATAATATGTTTGAGCTGGAATGGACCTTCAGACATAGCATTGTGGGGCATTGAATGTCAAAGCTCTAAAGGAGCTTCGAATATAGAATGGAAGTGGTTCAGAGGAGAGAGAGAACTAGGAAAACAAAGCTTCAGTTGTTTTTTGTTCTCAGAAAATACCCACTCAGACAATGCCAGGGCCCAGCCCTGTAGCCCCTAAGGATGGCAGCTCTGCACTGCCAGGGTGTTTCCCCATGGATGCCATTCCCTTCACAGAAGATGTGTCATTGCCATCTGCTTGAAAATTTAACTAGCAATCCTTCCTCAGAATGAGTGTTTCCTCCATCATCATTGGGGTGTTTTATGACTCGATGAAATAATGCTGAGAGTAAGACATTCCATGTTACCAAGGCAGACTCAGCAGAAACAAGGCCAGGGTCTCCCTCTCTCTGGCTGGGGAGCAATGAGGAATATTATTACCTGGGGCAAAAACAGTTATGGGAAGGGTGAGGCAAGGAGAGGTGACGACTTGCTCAAGTTTTCTATCTCCAGTGCCTGGAATGTGGTAAATGCTTAATAAATGTTTTTTATTTCTTCATTCATTTAAGGTCATGCAGCTAAGTTAACATGTGAGGGATGTGAGCCCAATTTCTCTGACTTCAAATCAGGGGTTCTTTCTACTGGACCCCATTGTCTCATTTTATAGATGGGGAAACTGAGACTCAGTGGACTGGATCATATTGCTTATAAGTGGTAGATAGAGGACAATTAGGGATTTGAAGGATTGTTGAAAAAAGGATTAGATTTGTTCTGTTCCATCCCGGAGGAGGGAACTAGGACCACTGAGTAGAAATGGCAGAAGAGACAGATTTAGGCTGAAGGGAAAACTTCTGTAAAGGGAGACAGGTCAGTTAGGACCCGGCATGAAGAGTGTGTACAATGGGTTCTGCCTGCTATGATTCATGTCTGGGGCTTGAGGAGCCGGCTTCTGGAAGGTGTGATGATGGAGAATGGAGATCCCTACTCCCCTTTTCAGACCATGGGCAGGTAACTGTCTACTGGCTTCTTCCTGACCAGGGGCTTTTGATTGTTGAGTGAGGACTGAGTGTGAACATAGAGTGAGGCAAAAACGCTAAGAGTGTTTCAGCTCCACACTCCATGCAGCAATATGCATTTATTCATTTATCCAGCAGGCATTTATTAAGTGCCTCGCATGTGGTAGGTAGGTACCACGCCAGGTACTGAAGAAACAAAGCAAAAATGAAATGGTCCCTGCCTTGAGGAGTTCATACGCTATTGGGGGACAGGGAAAACATGCAGATTGAAAATGAAATTCATATACAAAATAATTTCTTGGACAACTCAGGAAATCAGGGAAGATTTCTTATAGGAGGTAGCACTTGATCTGAGCTTTGAAAGAACCTAGGGATTCCAAGAGGTGGAGGAGAGGAAGAACAAAACTCCAGGCTGTGGTAGCAACCACACTGGCATCCCCAGGGTGGCTGCTAGCACATGTTCTTAGATCTGCTTTACTAGGAAAGATGGTTGGTCAAGGTATCAACAATCTTTTTAAAATTACATTCACTAGTTCAGGAGAAAAGTCAGCACCCCGAACTTCAGAGAAAATGCAAACAGAAATAAAGACCAACAGACAGGACTCTGACTGCTTAAATCAACTATACACCCTCCCTGGATCGAGAGAGCCTTTATTCATTCATCAAAGATCAATAAAGAACAGAGCTGGGAAGCAGGGGAGGCAAGTGTACTTGCAGCCATCAAGGATAGGTGGGAAGAAAGACAGATACCCTTTCTTCACCTGTTCTTCACTCCTGGAGGCAACTCAAAGTAGCCCTGCCTCCTGACAGCCACAAACAGAAGAGAGCGATGGAGGGATGGTAAACCCCTGGTGTAGGTACCTACTCAGTTGTGGCTCAGCCACCCCTGAGCTCTGAAGTCAATTAGAAGGCTCTTTGTCATCATAGAATATAAGCCCCTCAGCTATACATGGCCAGAAACAGGCTCTCCCCAGCTGTCCTCCTGGTCATTTGGACCGATGGTTACTGGGAAAATTCTGCACATGCTCCAAGGACTGGCCTCCCCATAGGCTAGACTAGCCATCTTGCACTTAAATAAATCTTGAAGATGGCCATGTGTGCTCACTCTCCCTAGCTGCTCTCACTCCCTATCAGACAACTCAGGGAGTGAAAATGGGGTTGTTTTATCGATGCATGGTCAGTCACATATCTAGTCAGATTAGCCTGCGGTCAGTTCTCAACAGTGGCTTCTAATTCTAGTAACCTGACCAATTTAGCCCAGCCCCCAAGCCCTTTCTGCATCATTAAGATTTTCTCCTTTACTTTCTTAGTCTAGACAATCAGCAAAAAAATAAAGCAAGTCCTGGTTTGCTGATTTCCATGGTATAAATGTTCACACTGAAAATTTAACACTCAGATTTCAGGAGCAGGTTCACCTTGGCTCTAACACACCCACGGCAGATGTCCTCTAGGTACCAAGTCTTGTAGGAGCTTCCTTGCTGTATGTGCACATTGAGTCCACACTCTGTAATAGCTCCCAGGAAAGCTTAAAAAACACCAATAAGATGTCTGACCCTTTAAGGAGTTGGGGGGATCCTTTATAAAGCCTTAGCCTCTCTGCCTTTAAGTCAGGTCAAGTTACCAAATAGCTCTTAAGTGCTTATCATGTGCTGGGTTCTGTATAAATGCTGGGAATAGAAAAATACAAACAAGAAGAAAGATAGTTTGTGACCTCACAGAGCTTATATTCTAATAGGGGAAGACGCCATAAAAGGAAGCCCCGGGGAAGGGGGGGGTACATAATCAGGGGCATAAGGAAGAAAGTCTAGAGTCAAGAGCAGAGAGTCCAAAGAGGGGTGAAGGAATGGTCATGGCTGGCCTGGACACTTTCTAGGAAGAACTGACTGACCAGAAGAAGGGGCTATAGGGGAGTATAATCTTCTGGGTGAGAAGGCTGTTGGGACAGAACTGGTCTGACCAAAATGAATTCAGCATATGCTCAGCAGTTATGGCCTAATGCTGAATCTATGTTCCTATGACTCTCCTCCATTAGGGAGCCATTAACTTTAGTCAGGGACAGCTAAGTGACTAGTGGATAGAGTGCCAGGCCTGCAACCAGGAAGAGTCATCTTCTTGAGCTCAAATCTGGCCTCAGACACTTCCTAGAAATGTGACCCTGGGCAAGTCACTTAATCCTGTTTGCCTCAGTCTCCTCATCTGTAAAATGAGCTGGAGAAGGAAATAGCAAATCACTCTAGCATCTTTGCCAAGAAAACCCCAAATGGAGTCCCAGAGCATCAGACACAACTGAAACAACTGAGCAACAACCACCTTTGTCAATACAAAATCCATGAGCCCCTGGTCACTTCTATGGCCAGTCTTATGGTACAGTTATTCAAAATAAAGATCTTAATGAGTTTCAAGTTTAACATCTATGTATTGCACCCTTTCTATGTTTGGGGAGAAAGTTAGTTTAGAGCCGGCTTGTGGATTTTTTTTAACAACCTTAACACGTCTTTATCATCTTTTCAGCGTGTGACTGCCCCTAGGAGTTAGTCAGGCAGGTAGGTGACGCAGTGGATAAGGCGCTGGACCAGGAGTCAGGAAGGCCTGAGCTCACGTGTCGCCTACCCTGGGTCATCCCCATCTCTCTTTGCCTCAGTTTTCTCAGCTGTGAGGTGAGGATGACAATAGCACCTGCCTGGCAGGAGTGTTAGGAGAATCAAACAGGATCATATTTGTAAAAGTGCTTGGCACATGGTAGGTGCTCCTCCAAATACTAGTGATGAAGATGATGATGATGATGATGATGATGATGTCTTGGATCAGGACAGAAGGCACAGGAAAACGAGGTGCTTCCTGTTTTGATTGCACTCACTATAGTTTTGCTAGCCCTTTTTAATCAGAATTTTCTATAGCATACTTTTGTTGTTGTTTTTCAGTTGTTTTAGTCATGTCCAACTCCCCATGACCCAATTTGGGATTTTCTTGGCAAAGATACTGGAGTGGTTTGCCATTTCCTTCTCCAACTCTTTTTACAAATGAGGAAACTGAGGCAAACCAGGTTAAGTGACTTGCCCAGAATCACACAGTTAGTAAATTTCTGAGGTTAGATTTGAACTCAGGAAAATAAGTCTTCCTGATTTCAAGACTGGAACTCTATCCACTGTGTGACCTAACTGCCCCTACATAGTAGATCTTCACATAATAGGTGCTGAATAGATGATTGTTGAATTGAGTAAAAATGAATGATAAAGACAGGTATTTATTCCCCAATTTATAGCTAAGGAAACCCAGAAAACAAAAATTTTCTTGTACTAGGATTCAAATCCCTCTATAATCTGACTCTAACTGACCTTTCTAGTTTTTCCTAATAATGCCTTCCTCCATGTCCCCTATGTTCTAGCTAATGTAGATGGTTTTCTATCCTCCAGGTTCATCCTGCCCACTCCCTTCTTATGCCATCCTCCACAGCTCTAGATTCTCCCCATCACTTGTCTGTCAAAAGTCTTCCCTTCCTTTAAGGTCTGACTCAGATGCCCCCTTTGCCACTACCCTTTTCTCATTTCCTTGTGTGAATGGACTCTCTCTTCTCAACTGTCTCGTTTTATTTTACCCAGTCTTTCTTCTGCACTCACATCTCCCAGTTGTTATCACTATTTCTGCACTTGTCTTTCCTCCAGTAAGAGAGGCAATACGTAGCGGACCTGAAGCCAAAATCCAGGAACCTGGGTTCAGCTAACGGTCCTGCTGGTAAATATTTAACTATCAGCTCTCAAAAAAGTCCAGCACAATGTACTTGAGTTTAATCTTCATTATTAACATTTTCTTTATAAGTTTCTTAAATCTAAGATAAGCAACAAAACAATAAATCAAGCCCAGATTTTTAACATTTGCAGATTTCTGAGGTATAAATGATCTTACTGAAAATATAAAAAAATGCTCATATTGCAAATCTAACATTTGATTCTCGTGAGCCAGCTTGAGCAGGCTCCAGAATATTTTTGGCTCAGATCCTGCCTCTGACACATATTCGCTGTGTGACTGTGGGGAAATTACTGAAGCTCCTGAGCACTGACTTCTCTTTTCTGTAAAATGGGGGTAATGATATTTGTACCTGTACTATCCGCCTCACGGGGTTGTTGCAGGGCTTAAATGAAATGTTACCTATAAGGTGCTTAGCAAATTTTTAAGTATGATAGAAATGTAAGTTATTATTGGGAATCTCCTTGATGGTGGGGCTTATGTTATATCTATCTTTGTATTAAGTACTTTGTGTCAAGTATTTACTTGTTGAATTGAATCCATTCATTCATTCATTGAACATATATTAAATCCTAATATGGGAAAGACTCTATGCTTAGTCATGGGGGGTTATAAAAAGGTGATTAAAATACAGTCCCTGCCTTCATGGAGCCCATAGTCTGTCGTTGTTGGTCACATTTTAGTCATAGACTCTTCATGGCCTTATTTGGGGTTTTCTTGGCAGAGATCTGCAGTGGTTTGCCATTTCCTTCTCCAGCTCATTTTACAGATGAGGAAACTGAGGCAAACAGAGTAAAATGATCTACCTAGGTTCCCACAACTAGTAAGTGCCTGAGGCCAGATTTGAACTCATGAAGATAATAAGCTTTCCTGATTCCAAGCCCAGTATGCTATCTACTATGCCACATAACTCCTTGAAGTCAAGCAGTGGTTTTAAAATATATACAGATACACAATCACCGTAAGAACTAGATAACTGTAGAGCTGCATAGAACATAAAAGCACAAGATCGGTATAAAGCACTTTTCGAGGTCTAAGGCAAGGAAGGCTTCCTGGAGGAGGTGTCCTTTGATTCCAGCTTTAAAGGATATGCAGAAAACCAGCAGAGGGAGCAATGGGATGTCAGAGAGAGATTCTGGGCATACAGTATGTTGTGATCAAAGTCATAGAAGGCACAGAGCCAAGATGGTCCAAGAGGGCACATAAGTGGGTAGAGAACCCATAGAGGAGGGTAATCTTAAAACTGGAAAGGTAGGTTAGTCAGGTTGTGGAGGGATTTGAATGCCAGGTTTGGGAGTACGGACTTTATCCTGTAAACAGTAGGGAGTTAATGAAGGGTTTTAAACAAGGGAACAACAGTTGAGTCTGGCTGGTAACATGTGAAGAACTGATTAGAGAAGGGAGAGCGTAGTGCCAGGGAGACTTATTAGGAGGCCGTTTCGATAATCCAGAAAAAACATATAATAAGTATTTAATGAACAAAAAACCAGGTCAGCTGCCAGAGGACCAGGTTTCTAATCCTAGTTTTGCTAATTACTACTTGGATGAAGTTAGGCAAGTAGCTTCCTCATTCTGGGTCTCAGCTTCTTCCTCTGTAAAATAAGGGGGGATGCAGATTAGATTATCTCCAGGGTCTCTTCTGGGTTTAACATTCAACAGACCAGCGAGCCTATGTTTGTGAATCTCAACTGGTATCTCTCTGGGGCAGGTACACCTGCCTGACTCTTCTGCTGCTTCATTCCAAATATGCCCCCCACTGCGTCCTTCCATCCCATGGCTTGTGTACTTTGGCTGCCCTTCCTGCCTGGCATCACCACCTGTGGGTCTTGCCTACGTCCTCCTCTCCCTGCTTCCCTCAGTAACTCGACAGGAGCCCATGTGGAGGCAGATCACGGAAGGCAGTTTGTCGGTACAAGGGTACAATTTAGTGCAAATGATGGATAAAGCTCCCTTGGTACTATTTTGGCACTAGATTAGTCTGCAAAGGGCTATGAAAGATAATCCTGGTTGACAGCTTTGCTAAACTGTATGCAGGCATCTATTTGAACTTTAAAAGCTCCATCTGGCTTGTTAAATTAATTGCTGGAAAATGGTGAGTGGGTCTCTTAATTCATTTCCTACTCATGCAACTGTGGGCAGAAAACTCATTTCTGAAGAGAGATTCAGTGTGCCCACTAAATTTCTATTTCCAGTGACTCTTTAGGAGGTATTTCTACCCCTAGAACCATGGAGTCACAGAATGTCAGGGCTGGAAGGCATCTTGGAATATAGAATTGTAGAACATAATAATAATAATTCATTTGTACATGGAATTATATTGGTTTGTAAAGTGCTTTTCTCTCAACACTGTGGGGCAAGTAGTGTCTTAGAGCTGTGAAAGGAGGAAGGAACAGTAGAGATCATCTAGTCCAAACCCTTAATTCAACAGATGAGAAAACTGAAGTCCAGACATATTTAGGAACTCATCCAAAATGTTGCAGGGAGTCCATGGCAGAACCAGGACCAGAACCCTGGTTTCTTGACCACCAGTTGTATATTTTCTATCATGATCAACTGAATCTCCTCAAAGCTTCTCCCAAAACATCAAGGGAAGGAAGGGACATGCAAGCAAGTTTTTTGGAGCTCTTGTTGATTCAATCAATCAAACAATAAAGATTTATTAAGCATCTATTACTGGTCAAGCAATGTGCTAAGCATCATCATCATCATCACCACCACCATCATCATCATCATCATGAAGCTAAGTGGTTCAGTGCATAGAGTGCTGGCCCTAGAGTCAGGAGGACCTGAGTTCAAATCCAGTCTCAAATACTTATGAGCTGTATGATCCTGGGCAAGCCACTTAACCCTGTTTGACTCAGTTTCTCACCTGTAAAATGAGCTGGAAGAGAAAATGGCAAACCACTCCAGGATCTTTGCCAAGAAAACCCCAAAAAGGGTCAGAAAAAGACTGAACAAAACAAACTTAGCAAAATGTGCTAAGTACTGGGGATACAAAAAGAGGCAAAAGACAGTCCCTGTCCTCAAAGAGATTGTTGCTGTTTGTCCTTCCTTCAGAGGAGGACCTAGACTTCAAGGAGATTACACTCTAATGGGGAAAAGAAACCAAAAGCAAATAAAGATATACAAAGCGAGCTTTTTACAGAATGAAGAGAAAATAATTAACGAAGGGAAGATACTAGAATTAAGAGGGGCTGGGGAACGCTTCCCAGTAAGAGAAATGACTCATTGTAGAAACTGGGGGATGTGATTTTTAAAAAATCTTATTTGTACTGAAATCTTTTTGTTTTTACATTCCCTTCATTTCCGAATGCATCCCTTCTTCCTCTCCTACCCATCAGGATATCTCTTGTGACAAAGATTTAAAATGGAAACAGAAGAAAAGCAATGCAGAAACCCCAACCGACTTGTCAGCCGTGTCTGACAATCCATACCATGTTCCACACCCACATCTTCTGCCTGTGCAAAGAAGGGAGGCTGGCAGAGGAAGAAGAAGGACATATGGTATTTAAAATGTCTTTTTACCTTAGTGTAGTGGCCCAGTGGATAGAGCGGCAGGCATGCAGTCAGGAGAAACTGAGTTCAAAGCCAGCCTCAGACACTTACTAGCTGAGTGAACCTGGGCAAGCTACTTAACCATGTTTGCCTCAGTTTCTCCATCTGTAAGAAGAGCTGGAGAGGAAAATGACAAACAGTATCTCTGCCAAGAAAACCCCAAATGTGGTCACAAAGAGTCAGATGTGACTGAAAAACATCTTTACAACAAAGGTGGAGGCTATTGTACTATGTGCTGAGGGAGGTATAAAGATGAATGAGAGGGGTGGCTAGGTGGCACAGTGAATAGAACACCGGCCCTGGAGTCAGGAGGACCTGAGTTCAAATGCGGCCTCAGACACTTGACACACAAAAAAACTAGCCTGTGACCTTGGGCAAGTCACTTAACCCCAATTGTCCTACCCTCCAGCAAAAAAAAAAGACAAATGAGACATAGTCCCTGCCCTCAGAGAGCTGACAGTCTAATCAGGGACAGGACACATGCACAAATGAATGTCATACAAATCAGAACATAGTATGTAATGGGAGAAGTACTAGACAGGAATCAGGAAATTTGGTTCTAAATCCCCTCTGTTTTTGACTTACTATATGACCTTGGAAAAATCATGTCCTCTACCCTGTAAAGTGAGAAAGTTGGAATGGGTGATCTCCAAGGTCCCATCCTACTTGGCCATTCTATGTTAAAAGGTCCCTTCCACGTCTGACGTTCCATATTTTAAATGCAGGACTGCTATCCAAGATTCAAGGAGGAAGAGGAGCTGCTAGGTGGCACAGTGGATAGAGTATTGACCTTAGAGTCAAGAGGGCCTAGTTCAAACCCCACTAAGACACTTACTACCTTTGTGACCTTTGGCAAGTCACTTAAACCTAATTACCTCAAAAAAAAATTCAAGGAGAGAAATGTCATTGAAAACTGGGGTCATCTGGGAGGCCTCCCTCGAGGAGGTAGTATTGGAGTTGAGCCTAAAAGGATAAGGGGAAATTTCTTAAGAAAAGCCTTAGAACGTGCCATGAGTAAAGGTACAGAATGCTGGACAGTTCTGAAGGCAATGAGTAAATGGTCCAGTTTGGCTGGAAGGTTGAGTACAAATAAGGTGGAAAAGGCAAGGTGAAGAGTCTTAAATGTCACACAAAAGTAATTATATTTCCATAGGTTGAATTCAAAGAATACTGATAGGTTTTTTCCATATTTTCTCCCAATCCCAAACTCCAACACTCATAGGATCATGGGATTTAGAGCTAATGGGAGGCCAACATTTGGACCCCTCCATCACAGAGTGGAGGAGCAAGGCTAGAGTTTGAAGCTAGGCAACTGAGTCATAGACTTCAAGCTAGAAGGGCCATTCCAGAACTGTAGTGCCTTTAAGGCCATTTAGAGGCCACTTAGTCCAATGCCCTCATTTTATGGATGAGGCATTAAAAGCAAAAAAGGTTGGGAGATTTGTCCAGTGTCACCCAGTTAGTATCTGATGTGAGATTTGAACCCAGGTGTTTAGGACTCTGAGTTCAGCACTCTGTGCATTGCATCAGGGGTGCCTCTTAGGTCTTCTGAATTCAGCCAATGTATTTTCTAGATTCTATTAGTCTGTGTCTCTATGTTATTTCTTGGAAAAGGTAGCACCTTCTATGGGATGTTTGAGAGGAAAATAGAACTGAACCTTGATTCTTGTCAACACAAAGATCAGAGAAAAAGGTTAGTGTGATTTATGAACACTCTCTCAAATTCACCAGAAGCCTTCAATGTCTCACAATCTGCATCTCCCCAAAAAGACACCGTATCCAAGCGAGGGTGAGAAAGAGTTATTTGTGTCTCCTAGCAACAGCCCTAGGAGGCATGGAGGCTTTTAAGGCAAAAGACCAACTGTTGGTAGAAAGCCAGGCTTGTGGCTACTGCCCAAGGAACCCCTGCAGTGATTTTAGTTTTTATGGGGCTTAAGAGGAGCCCCCAAACCTTGGAGATACAAAGCAATGTTGTTGCTCAGTTGTTTTCAGTTGTGTCTGGCTCTTTGCAACTCCATTTGGGGTTTTCTTGGCAAAAATAGGGTTGTTTGTCATTTCCTTCTTCAACTAATTTTATAGATGAGGAAACGGAGGCAAACAGGGTTAGGTGACTTGCCCAGGGTCACCCAGCTAGTAAGTGTCTGAGGCTGAATTTGAATTTAGAAAGATGAGTCTTCCTGACTCCAGGCTGGGTACTTTATCCACTGTTACCAACTAGTTGCCCTTTCTACTGTACCAGACTGCTTTTCAAGGTCTGGGGATCCTGAGGGACAATTTTTAGGGGGCCTGGTATTGAAAATTTTGCCACTTGTCACTTTTGCCTCTTCCTTTTCCCTGGCTCACCATATCCAATAGGCTGCCAAGTCCCATAGACTCGGTCCCCACAATAGCTCTCATATCCACTCTCCTTGCCACCCCTTTCACCTGCTTTCAGGTTCTCCTAACTTTTTCTCTAGACTCTTGTAGAAGCCTCCTAACTGGTCTTCCTGTGTCTGATCACTCCCTTCTCCAGTCCCTACATCCCTCCCTGCCAGGGTAATCTTTCTGTTACTCCGCTGTTCAAATACCTTCGATTGCTTCCTACTTCCAGCAGCATAAAATACCACCTCCACAGACTAGTACTCCAGATCCTCAGCAATCTGTCCTAGGCTACTTTTCAGATATCCCCCTGACCACTTGTCTCCATGTTCTTTGTGCTCCTGTGAAATAGATGATTGAACAAGCTCTCCTCTAATCTGGTCCTGACCTCTCCAGTTTCTGGACCTTTGCTCATAACTGGGATTATGGGTGCCTGGAATGTACCCAGAGGATCATAGAATGTCTGAGCCAGAAGGGCCAAAGCTGGAGACCATCCAAAGGAGGACCAGCAGGACTCCAAGGGGCCTCATGTTTAAGGCAGATGAGGATTAGTTGAATGAACTGAGTATATTTAGCCTGAAGAAAAGAAGGTTCAGGAGAGACATGATAGTTGTCAAGTATTTAGAAGACTTCCGTGTTGTAAAGGGCTTGGCCTTGATCTGTTTGGCCCCAGAGGGTAGAACCAGGAGCCATGGAGGGAAGTGACAAAAAGGCAGATTCACATATAAGATAAAGAAACAATTTTCTAACAATAAGCGCTATTAAAAAGTGGAACAGGCAGCTGCAGGAGCTGGCAGATTGTTCCTCACTGGAAGCCTTCAAGCAAAGGCTACATGACCAATGGTAGAGTGTTATAATAGGGATTCTTTTAGTGGCCAATGGTTGTATTATCAATGAATGATCAACAAGCATTTATTTATGCTAGATTCTGATTAGTGCAAGTATCAAATCCTCTGAAGTGGTCCAATTATTTGGATTCACACTTCATATTGCCATTGGACTGAAACTAGTTATTATATTTTACAAAATTGTAACTTTGAATAAAACAAATTCAAATACATGCTACCATTTTATAAGATTTTTAATTTATGCTACTAGGAACCTAGTTATATTAAGCATCTACCATGTTCTAGGCACATTGGGGGAGGAAGGATATGGGTATGGGTGGGTGTACATATATATATATACACATATATGTATGTATGTATGTGTAGGTGTGTGTATACACACACACACACACATACACAATCAAGACAAGATGATTTAGGAAGGGAGATGCTAGAAGTTAAGGAGTCTCAGTGACCACTGAGGTCACTTCCAAAGATGAGCTTCTGTGATTCTGGACTTTGGGAAATATTTGGACTAAGTCCCTCATGTTACAGGTGAGGAAAGTGAAACCCAGAGAGGGGGAATTAATTGCCCAAGGTCTCAGCTAGTAAGTGGCAAGGCTGGGTGTCACCCTCAAAGTATAGCCTGCCCTCTTTCCCTTAGATTTCCCTCTATGTCTTCACCTTGCTAGCCTCTCTCCTCAGTGAAGCTTCCTGATCCCTCCTCAGCTGAAGGTGATTCCTCCCTTTGTAGTCCCTCAGCCCCTTCTGGTCTCTCCTGTGCCTTTATCACATTCTTCCGTGTAGTAGAGTTGCTTTTACACATACCACACTTATCTGAATAGTTTGTGAACTCCTTGAGATCAGAAACTTGTGTCTAATTGAATTAAATGGAAAGAATTGGGTGTAAAAGAAATATTTTGGTTCAGGGGGGAACTAGAAGACTGCCCCATTTTTGGTTCCATGAAACTGCATAGATCAGTGGTTCTCAACCTTCCTAATGCCACGACCCTTTCATGTTGTGGTGACCCCCAACCATAAAATTATTTTCGTTGCTACTTCATAACTGTAATTTTGCTACTGTTATGAATTGTAATGTAAATATCTGATATTCAGGATGTATTTTCATTGTTACAGATTGAACATAATCACAGGTTGAGAACCACTGGCATACATGAATCTCTTCTGCTAGGGAATGATGTTCCAATGGTTAGGATTTATGGGAACTCAGCATCCTTCCCCTCCCTCCCTTCTCTTTCCATCTTTCTGCTCCTGTAGGGGGCTGTGGCAATGGAAAGAGGATGAGACTTCTAATACTGGGAGCTTCAAGTAGAGGCTAAACGCTTTACAAGGGATCTGTGCATTGGACAGAAGAATGGACTGGCTGTCCTAGGAAATGCCCCATACTACCTTACCCTTTGGCCTATGAAAAATCTCCAGAATTCCCAGATTCTGTGAATGCACTGTCCAGGTCAAACACAGGAGGATGGGTTTCTATAACAATGCAGTGACAAGAACCCTAGGCCTAGGTTCAAATCCTAACTCTCCTACTCGTTACCTTGGGCAAGTGACTTAATCAGTCTGGGCCTCAGTTTTATCATCTGTAAAAATGAGAGGGTTAGACCTAACTATTTTCAAGATCCCTTTTGGCTCTAAACCTATGATCTTGTGATCATCAGTTTCAGACTCTAGTTCTCCCACCTGACTTTGAGCAGGTCATTTTCCTTCTCCAGGCCTTGGTTTCCCCATCTGTTAAAAAGAGGATTGGACTAGATGCTCTTCAAGTCTCTTCCTGCTCTACAAACAATGACCGCAAGTCACAGCATCCCTGTCTCTAGAAGAACTATTGAGGAAGACGTAATTTGGGGCCTTTGTGTGGGTGGGTTGTGGTTTTTCAGCCTGGGACTGTGCTATGGCTTTATCTAAATATCCCCCACAAAGCTCTGCCTAAGCAACACATACTTCTGAGTCTTTTCCTCTGCCCAGTTCTAATCCCCAGTCTTTGTTGTCAGGGAGCAGGAGTGCGCCTTTGGTTGTTTGGAGCAGCCCAGGACTGGTCTGAAATGACTGAAGATTGCTGACATTCCTTTCTTTGGGAAATGCATTCTTGCTTCTGCCCTGGCCAGTTCCTAGATGGGCCAGTTATCATCTTTCAGAGTCAACTTAATGTGGTGGGAAGAGCCCTGGAAGCCAATCAGGATTTCAGAGGATTAATGGCAAACTGTGTCTCCCTCTTCTCTTCAGAGAGGTGGTGAACTATGGGTGTGGACTAAGGCATACATTGTCAGATACCAGAGTGTGTCTATTTGTTTGGCATAATGTATTTTATTGTTGCTGTTGTTAAAAGAGAGGGTTCTATTGAAGAGGGAGGGATTTGTTAAGAAGTGATGGCAGTATAAGGGGGAACAAACATCATTGAAACATCTATTTATTATAAAGATCATTGGACAACCATACAAACCTCTCTGGGCTTCAGATTCTTTATCAGTGAATTTAGGGAGGTGGCCTAGTTCATTATGAAGTCCCTTCTACCTCTGACATTCTCAATTTGCTAAGTCATGAGGCTGGAAGCAGGAATGATGATGCCATCGCCAGACTGGTAAAGGTAGGCACCCCTGTTCCAGGCTTTCACAGGGAATGAATGTGGAGGCCTTCTTACTTGGAATTCAACTTGATTTTTGGAACAGAATTGGCTGAAAAAAACAATGCCTCAACCCTAAATTACCCCTGTGTGTCTCAGTGGGTGGGGCCAGGCACAGCAGCCGTGGAGGTGAGACCTATGGCACTTTGTCCTGTGTCCACCATTACTATTAGAGAAAACATCACCTCCACTCCTTATAACTGGTGAGGGCCCAGGTAGGGGGAAGCCACCAATGAGGCCCATGGCCCTGCCCCAACACTTGCTTCCCCATTACTTGCACCAAATTACAGCTCTGGTCCCTCTCAGGAGCTAGACTTGAAAAGCTCCATAGTCCTGAAGTCCACTCGTGCTGAGGCAATCTCTTATTCTGTCTTTTTTACCAAACTGCCCAAGAGAAACAACCCCTTAGGCTTCTGCAGCAAGCAGTAGGCACTAGGCCTCTCCCTGCCAGGGACCATGTGGACCAGGCGCAATGGAAAGCCAAGTGAGTGCATGACCAGCAAGGACTGTCTTCTGGGCATGTGTATCAGGGCACAGTGTGGTGCAGTGGGAAGAATGCTCACTGTCTTAGGAGTAAGGAAACCTTGGTTCAAATCCTGCCTGTTACTTATTAATTTACTTCTCTTAGCACTTGTTTCAATTTCTTCATCTATAAAATAAAATGGAGTTGGGGAGGGTGTGACTAGATGGCCTTCCCCGTCCTTTACAACTCAAAATCCATCATCCTAGGTCTTAGGATCCTAGGTTAAGAACGTGAAGGAGAGAATATTAATAATGCACATTTAAACTTAAAAGTGTATTATATTCATTCTCCCCCCTCCCCCACCAAAGTAGGTTGCTAAAACATTTATCAGCACAGCCTAGGATATGACATTCTGTACTAAAGCATTCTATATAGAGGGCTAGACTTGGAATCAAGAAGACCCAAGTTCTAATCCTGCTTTAGACCCCTAGACAAATTACTACCTCAATGACCTCAGGCAAGTCACTTAGCTCCTTGAGCCTCAGGATTCCTTATTTGTAAAATGAGATAGCTCAAACTAGACTCAGTGTTCTAGTGGTCTCTGAGGTCCCTTTCAGTCTAGATCTCTGAAGCCATAAAAGTCTGGTTGCTACCAGGATGCCCTTGGAGTGTTTCGGGTCGTCTGTGTCCTGGAGACCAGAAGAGTCATCCCCTACCCCCTCCTCGGCCCACATGCAGCTATAAGAAGACAAGTGGTTCTATGTGCGTACACAGAAGGTGACACTGTCTCTGGTTAGACCCTGCAGGAGCCAAGGAAGGAAGGGAGCAGGGGCATCATCTTGGTGAATGAAGAAAGTCATTCATACTGCAGCTCCAATCTTCCCTGTGTTTCCAACCCAAATGTCTCCGGGGGACAAAGGGGGTTTTTCAGCCTTGGCCCTGAGGCCAAGCCCCCCAAATGTCCAAAGAGTGATGTGGGGTGGGAGTGGGGGTGAGGGAAGGCTGAGAAGACAGACTGAGAGGAAGGTCTCTAAATGCCTGCCTGTGCGCTAATAATAACTCAATTTCTATAGGGCTTTAAAGCTTCCAAAACACTTTCTGCAAAAGAACTCTGTGAGGTAAGTGGGGCAAGGGTTATTATCATCTACATTTTACAAAGAAAGAAACAGAGGCCCTGAGAGGTCACAGAACCAGGACTCCATTTGGTTTCTTGGGTTCACCTCTGGGGCCCTTTCTACTACACTGAGCTGTTTACTTCTCCCACTCCTCAAATTGTTGCTGCATTGTAGATGCAGTGAAACTATAGAAGGTGAAAGCTGGGAGGGACCTCAGACCCTCCCAGGGACTTCTTCCTCCTCCTCCTCCTTATGATTATATGGTCCTTAACATTTGCAAAACACTTTACACTCATTATCTCATTTGACCCCCATTACACACACCTGTGAAGTAAATGCTATTATTATGCCCATTGTGTAGGTAAGGCTGAGGCACCGAGAGATTAAGTAATTTGCAGCACACAGTTAGGTGTCTAAATCAGGATTAGAACTCAGGTCTTCTGCACTCTAAGCCTGATATTCTGTGTAGAACATCACAGTACAGAAGGCCAGATCCAGGGGTGTGCTGTGTTTTCTGGGAGGAAAAAGTAAACATGGCACACGTTTCAGCTTAATCTGCTGTATTAACACTTTCTCCTTTGCTTCTTAATTCTAGACAACAAAACAAGCTGTGATTTCCACTTGTCCATCACCAAGATGTAAATATTCAGACTGAAAATTTGACAATCAGAGCTGGCTTCAGCACACTGTGGCATAAAATGTGAGAGTGGGACAGATGTGGAGATCACACTTAAACTTCATTTTACTGATATGGAAACAATGAATGAACGAATGAAAAAGCATTTATTAATACTTGGTCTATGACAGGAGCTGTGCTAAATGTTGCAGGAACAGACACAAAAGTGAAAGGGTCCCTGTCCTCTGAGCCTGCATTCTAATTTGGGGTGAGAATATATATATGGTGTGGTGGCCAGAACAGTATTTTGGTTTTCAGGAAGCACTGGGATGTTGAGCCTATCCACAGGATGGTCCATGGAGAAATTAATTCAAGTAGCAATAGTAGTATTGATTTAATTTCTGTTCCCAGGGCAAGGGGTAGAAAGCTGGGGATGGAAAAAGAAAAGAGAACATGGTTTTGGGGACAAGGGTGGGTGCTGGAGGTCTGGTGTAGAGGATGTTATTTTAGATGGAAATGACTCAATGTCAAGGCAGATGGCAACATGACCAGGGTGGAGGGATGGATGGAATGAGAAGCCTGGACTGCCTGGAGGTCAAAATAGCATCCAATGTTGTGACTTGCTTACAGTCACACAACCTGACTCCCAAGCTAGGCTTATGGATGTTAAAATGCGATCTTCACAGGCAGCCACTCTGCTCTCCCTCCCATTCCGTACAATTATTTTGGTTCATTCTTATGTCATTCCTTTGCCCCCTCCCAACCCTATCTATCTCATCCCATTTGGAACTAAGGGTGCCTCTCAGCTGGTTTGGCTTAACCAGCTTATTTTCCTAGAAGGACGGACAGGCTCTTCCAGCCTATGTTGTCCTGGATACATCTGGACATCATTTCACACTTAGGTAATACCCTCTGGACAGCTTCCTGGGCCAGCTTCCATAGTCTCAGCCCTCTTCCCCAACCCTCACCCTGGGATGGGGAGGGGATGACTTAATAAAAACATAAAGGAGACACTTACTAGATGTTCATCCAGCCCCTTGCCTCCCCCTCCTCCCTCCCCTCCTGCCTATGACAAGGGGAAAGGCAGAGGCTGTTTTTGCCTTTCTTTGAATCTCGAGGCTTAGCACAATGCCTGGCACATATTAAGTCTTGATGAGAATGACTGAATTCTATTACCTTACCGTCAGAAGAAATCTTTTTTCTTTGCTTTTTTTTTGAGGGGGGAAGGCAGGGCAATTGGGGTTAAGTGACTTGCTCAAGGTCACACAGCTAATAAATATTGAGTGTCTGAGGCTGAATTCAAACTCAGGTCCTCCTCACTCCAAGGCCAGTGTTCTATTCACTGCACACCTAGCTGCCCCTAGAAGAAATCCTAAAACATGGAATGTTGGAGCTTAAGAGAAACCTTGGAGCATGGAATTATGTAACATAGAACCAAGAAAAGGACCTAGGAATGTGGGATGTTAAATTTGGAGACAGAGAGAGAGAGAGAGAGACAGAGAGAGAGAGAGAGAGAGAGATAGAGAGAGAGAGAGAGAGAGAGAGAGAGAGAGAGAGAGAGAGAGAGAGAGAGAGAGAGAGAGAGAGAGAGAGAGAGAGAGAGAGAGAGAGAGAGAATTTATTAAGCACTTAGTTAGAGCCTTAGCACATTCACTGTGATAGGTGCTGGGGATGCAAATACGAGAGAGAAAGAGTCCCTACCCTCAAGAAGGATTATATTTTAATAGCAGAGAGGGGAAAGACCACGCATAAAAAGAAGATGGAAAGGAAGATTAGTTACAGGACAAGGAACTAAGGAGGAGAAGGAAGGAAGAGGAGGAGGAGGAAGAAAAGGAGGAAGATGAAGGGAGGAGGGGGAGGGAGTCAGAGGAGAAGGGGAAGGAGGAAGAGGAGAAAAAGGAGAAAGAAAAGGAGGGGAGGAAGAGGAAGAGAAAGGGAAGCTCAGAGAGGCACTGAGAGCAAAGAGAAGCTTGGTTAGGACCCCTCCTGAAACCCCTCCTGAATCTGGGCCAGCAGGCACCAGTTGGGGAGGGGGGTCTCATAGCAGAGGTATCTCAAGCATGGAAAGGCAGCTATAGGGGAAATGTTTTAAAAGTCAGAACTGAGTTGAAAGTGAAGAGTGAAAATTCTAAGAGAGGCAGTCTTTGCTCCCTAGGAGCTTACAATCAAATGTGAGAAAAAACACCTATTTGTTGTTCAGTCATGTCCAACTCTCTATGACCCCATTTGGGGTTTTCTTGGCAAAGATACTAGAGTGGTTTGCCATTTCCTTCTCTGGCTCATTTGACAGATGAGGAAAACAGAGTTAAGTGACTTGCCCAGGGTCACACAACTAGTAAGTGTCTGAGGCTGGATCTGAACTCAGGAAGAAGAGTCTCTTCCTGACTCCAAGCCCAGCACCCTATCCACTCAGCCACCTAGCTACCCCTCCTTTAGGGAAAGTGAATAATGAGTCCAGTCAAAGAGATAAAATTTGATAGAGCAGATAGAATTTGAACCAAGATCTTCTCTGAGTCTGGAGGGACTCTTCCACACAACCGCGGGAGCTATCAGTTTTGTACAAGAGATCATCTCATGAATGGTACAGTGTGAGAGCTCTAAGGATTCAGAGGGAGAGCACACTCTCAGTTGGGGGGCAATCAGGAGAGGGTTCATGTAGGACACAGCATCCAAACCGGGCCTTGAAGGATGAGTAGGGTGAGTTATGTGGGGCTGTATTCCTGGTGAAAGGGATGGTGACCTGAGCAAAGGTCTGAGGAATGTTTGGGAAATGGTGAGCCTTCCTGCTTGGCTGAAGGGAGTGGTGAGTGTGATGGATCAGTAGGAGGTGGAGGCTGGGGCCAGATTCTTGAGGGTCTAAAGTGGAGGGCTGAGGAATTTGGACTTCTTCCCACTAACAGTGGGGAGCCCAGGAAGAGCAAATAACCAGAGGGTTGGGGGTTCTTCTGTGTAACTGGCCAAATAGACTTTTTCTGGACATTTGCCTGACCTTGACTGAGTGATGGAGAAGGACTTAAGGCATTTTCTTTCCAAGATCTTGGATCTTTCTTTTTAAAATAAACGAGTAAATAAACAAAGTAATAGAGTTTGCTATGCCAACGTGCTTAGAATACTTAGTGAGCCCCAAATTGAGAAAAAAACATACAAAAGTCCAGATTTAACAAATGAATTTGAATATCCTTCATTTCTTAGCATTCTCCACTAGTCAGGAGAACAGGCTATGCCATCTGGCTATGTCACTTAGCTGTGTGACTTTGGAAAAGTCACTTTTCCTCTCATGTCCTCAATGACCTCATCTCTAATATGAAGGAGTTGTACTAGTTGGTTTTTATGGTGCCTTTTTTCTTCTTCTTCTTTTTTTTTTTTTTTTTGCTTTTAGGAGTGGGGAATGCAGGGCAATTGGGGTTAAGACCAAGGTTGCAAGGCTAGTTTTGTGTTAAATGTCTGAGGACGAATTTGAACTCAGGTCCTCCTGACTCCAGTGCCACTGCTCTATTCACTGTGCCACCTAGCTGCCCCTACGGTGCTTTTTTTCTGTGACATTCTGCAATTCTGTGAAGTCTTTGTGGTTCTCACCCATGCCCAGTCAGAGTCCAGGGTCCATTGGGGCAGCCTAACTCATTCCTCCCACCTTTCTTTGGGGATGCCAACATTAGAGCCAGGTCCCTGGCTCCAGACCAGCTGGACAAAAGCAGACAGGCCCACTGCCCTCTCAAGCTTGGTTAGAAATCATCCTTGCCCCTCCCAGCCCTATGATGCTTTGTCCTAAAGTTCCTTTTAGCTCTAACATTCTTTTCTATGGTCCCTTGCAGGCCAAACATTTTACATTATGTTTTCTAAAACTGTCTGTCCTAAAGAGACAGTCTTTGTTATGTTAAAGTCTATCCCTGCTTAACATTCTGTGGTGTAGTGGAAATCATGCTGGTTTGGGCATCAAGGTATTCTGTTCTTGTTCTGCTATGCTATTTCCAAGCCGTGCAGCCACGGGCAGGTCATTTCCCTTCTCTGAAGCTGAGTTTCCTCCTCTGTAAAATGGACAAAATGCTTGTATTGTACTAAGGGGTCATTGTGAGAAAGACTCATTATAAATGTTAGAATATGAAGAAAACATGGTGATGGTGGTAGTAGTAGTGACGAGGGATAACAGTGGGTGTTTCAAGGACCCCAGTGACCAGAGTCCCTAGGTGGGCGGTCTGGAATGAATTCTCAGGCTCAAGCATTCTGAGTCAAGTTGGTAAAAGTTTATCGTTACTCTTTACAGAGGGCAGGAGGTCTTAGGGAACCTGCAACCTTAAAGGACTCATAGGTATATTTTTATAGAATAATCCATAGTATAACCTGTGCCAATTATGCTAACTAGGTGAGTAAGGGTGGGATTAGGGAGGAGTTAAGGAGTGGTCAGTGCTTAAAGGGACATGCATTTTTAACATCAACTTTGCAGGCCTGTTGCCCATAATTCACTGGGAAATAGCCCAAGGAGAGACTACATGGAGGTGTGGTTTTAGGCTTGAAACGTCACTAAGTCAACTAGCAGTCAGGGCTGACTGAGAAGTGTCTATTCTGTTACCCATCAATGTCCTGTTTGACAAGATGGATTTTGGGAATGTACATATGTCCCAAACTAACAAGGGATCCAGGATGTGTATAATGAGCTAAGGAGTATACACATGGCTAAGTATGCGATATTTGTGATAGATAGATATCTGTACACAGCTGCTTCAATCACTACACAGTTTGACAGTGGTTGGTCAAACCACTAAATTCTGTAGATGCCACTGACCACTGTAACAGGAAGAGAGATAAGTGTTTTGTTAGGGTGTGCTGCCCTTGAGCTAGGGGGAAACTGCCTGAGACAGTGTTTTGGGGCTAGGGAGACTTGAGGCTAGGGAGAAATGTGATTTTACAAACTGACATGATTTTACAAATTGGGGTTCAAGCACAGGCACCTTAACACCCCATCAGTAGTAGTAGTAGTAGTAGTAGTAGTAGTAGTAGTAGCCATAGTAGTAGCACCTTTTGAGCTGTTATTACACTTTACAAGTGAGGATTTATACCTCAAAAATCAGTGATGCTAAAAATCAGGACGTGACTTATTGTTTTGTTTATTGTCTAGACGTAAGAAAGTGTTTATGATATAGATTAAGACTTAAAGTATGTGTGTGGGGCGACTAGTTGGTGCAGTGAGTAGAGCACCAGCCCTCGAGTCAGGAGGACCTGAGTTCAAATCCAGCCTGAGACATTTGACACACTAACTAGCCGTGTGACTTTGAGCAAGTCACTTAACCCCAATTGCCCTCCAAAAAGAAAAAAATAAGTAAAAAAATTAAAAATAGATAAAGTATGCATGTATACATCCATTTCTGCTGATCCTTCCCCCCCAGTCTGGTTGTTAAACATTTACCAACCTGTTCCCCCCACCCCTACCCCGGTATTGATCTATGAATACTGCTTCAGCTCAGCAGGAGGGCAGTAGAAGGCTCAGGGAATTAAGTCACCTCAGACTGGAGGCAAATAATGAGAATGAAAACAATAACTGGCTTTTGTAGAGGACCTTGAGGTTTGCACAACACTCTTTATCCATCATTTCGTTTGAGGCTCACAGCACCTGGAATGTGGGTCAGTCAAGATGCACCCCAAAGGGCCCTTCCAGCTCTGAGATTCTGGGATTCAACAATTTAAAATATAAAGACAAGAGCATTGGACTTGGCATCAGAAGATCTGGGTTCAAATTCTGGCTCTGCCATTTGCTAATTGTTTGATCTGGAGCAAGTTATTTGTCCTCTCAGATCCTCTATTTCCTGAGCTATAAAATGAAGAGGCTAGGTTAAATGGCTCATGAAGGTCCCCTCTGTTTTAACATTCTGTCTTCAATATGCCCAGTAGTAGCCTAAGACCGCTCCCCATCCTCTCATTCAGTTGTGTATTCTAACATTCTGTTCTAAAGTCTCTCCCAGCTCTAACATCCTCTGTTCTATAGTCTAACATTCTGTGTTCCATAGTCCAATATTTGCTGTTCTAAAGTCCCTTCCATATCTAACATTCTGTGTTCTATACTCTAATATTCTATATTCTAAGATTCCTTCCAGCTCTAACATTCTTTGTTCTGCAGTCGGACATTCTAAGTTCTAAAGTCTCTCCCAACTTTAACATTTTTTGCTCTATACTTTGACATTCTATTTTCTAAGGTCCCATCTAGCTGTAACATTCTGTGTTCTATAGTCTGACACCCTATGTTCTAAGGTCCCTCTCAGCTTTAACATTATGTGTTTTATAGTCTAATATTCTATGTTCTAAGGTCCCTCTCAGCTCTAACATTTTGCGTTCTACAATCTAACATTCTGTGTTTTAAGGTCCTTCTCAGCTCTAATATTCTGTGTTCTATAGTCTAACATTCTATGTTCTGTTCTATAGTCTAACATTCTATGTTCTAAGGTTCCTCTCAGCTCTAACATTATGTGTTCTGTAGTCTAACATTCTATGTTCTAAGGTCCCTCTCAGCTCTAACATCTTGTGTTCTGTAGTCTGATACCCTATGTTGTAAGATCTCTTCCAACTCTTACATTCTGTGTTCTATGGTCTCACCTTCTATCTTCTAAGGTCCCTTTCAGTACTAAAATTTTTGTTCTGTAATCTGATATTCTATGTTCTAATGTCCCCTTCCGCTCTAACATTCTTTGTTCTATAGTCTGACACTCTATGCTCTAAGATCCCTCTCAGCTCTAATATTTTGGGTTCTGTTGTCTGACACATTTTGTTCTAAGTTCCCTTCCAGCTCTAACATACTGTGTTTTATAGCCTTACATTTTATGTTCTAAGTTCCCTTCCAGCTCTAACATATTGTGTTCTACAGTCTAACATTCTATGCTCTAAGGTCCCTTGCAGCTCTAACATTCTTTGTTCTATATACTGACATTCTATGTTGTAACACCCTGCACAGATCTAACATTCTTTGTTCTATAGTCTGACATATTCTGTTCTAAGGTCCCTCTCATCTCTTACATTCTATGTTCGATAGTCTGACATACTATGTTCTAGGGCCCCTCACACCTCTAACATTCTGTGTTCTATAATCTAACATTCTATGTTCTCAGACCCCTCACTGCTCTAACATTCTGTGTTCTATAGTATAACATTCTGTGTTCTAAGGTCCCTTCCAGCTCTAACATTCTTTGTTCTATAGTCTCACATTCTATGTTCTAAGGTCCCTCTCATCTCTTACATTCTGTGTTCTGTAGTCTAACATACTATGTTCTAGGGCCCCTCATACCTCTAACATTCTGTGTTCTATAATCTAACATTCTGTGTGCTAAGGTCCCTTCTAGCTCCAACATTCTTTGTTCTATAGCCTGACATTCTATGTTCTAAGGCCCCTCACAGCTATGACATTCTGTGTTCTATAGTCTAACCTTCCATCTTCTTTTTTTTTTTTCCTTTTTGGAGGGCAATAGGGTTTAAGCGACTTGCCCAAAGTCATGTGGCTAGTAAATGTGTCAAGTGTCTGAGGTCAGATTTGAACTCAGGTCCTCCTGACTCCAGGGCCAGTGCTCTATTCACTGAACCACCTAGCCTCTCCAACATTCTATCTTCTGAGGTCTATTTCCTACTCTAAAGTTCAGTGCTCTCAAAGATTGGTCCAGTCTAGTTTGGGTCCAGAGTGTAGTAGATCAGCCTGGATAGTCCAGTGACCCTCCTTTTAACTAACCCTTGGGAATCACAACAGAGGACCGTCCTACCTCCAGACCAGCTTAGTGAAAACAAGATGGTTCCTCTCTCCACGTCTTCCCCAACCATCCACCAAGTTTCTTCCTCTGTTGAGGTTTGGTGGTAGTGGGACCCAGAAAGGGCAGCTTTCCTTAATGACTCCCTGTTTCATATGCGGGTAACATTTTGCATTCAACAAGACTCATTCTTGTTTTCCTTTTTCTTTCTCTCTTTTGTTCCAGCTCTTAGCACCAGCACCATCAAGGTTTACTAAGTAAACTTTACTAAGTAAAAGGTACTTAATAAATTCTTCTTGACTATTCTTTCTCTGCCCTGAGCATGGAATGTTGTCGACATCTTTTCTCTCCTGTTTTACTTTTTTCTTTTTCAAAAAATCTTTTATTCATTTATTTTTAGTTTTCAATATTCACTTCCACAAGATTTTGAGTTACAGATTTCTCCCCATCTTTCCCCTATCACCAAGATAGTGAGCCTACTGAATACTCCTTCCCCAGTCTGTTCTCTCTTATATCCTCCCCCACCCCCAACTTTCTTGTATTGCAAGATGGATTTCTATACCCCAGTACCTGTATATCTTATTTCCCAGATGCATATAAAAAACATTTTTTTAACATTTGTTTTAAAAAGTTTGATTTCCAGATGTTTTCCCTTCTTCCTTCTTCACCCACTCCCACTGGGAAGACAAGCAATTCAATATGGGTTGTGTATGTGTAGCTATGCAAAACATTTCCATAGTAGTTATATTATGAAAGACTAACTATATTTCCCTCCATTCTATCCTGCTCCCCGCTTCTTCTATTTTCTATTTTGACCTTGTCACTTTTCAAAAGTGCTTTCTTCTAGCTACCCTCTCTCCCAATCTGCCCTCCCTTCTATCATCCCCCCTTCACTTTTGCTTAGGGGAAGATACCCCATTGAGTGTGTATGTTATTCCATCCTCAAGCCAAATTCAATGAGAGTAAAGTTGACCCATTCTCTTTCACCTTTCTGCTCTTCCCTTCCTTTGTAAAAGTTTTCTCTTGCCTCTTTTATATGAGATAACTTACCCTATTCTATTTCACCATTTCTCCTTCTCCCATTATATTCCTCTCTCACTTCTTGCCCTCTGTGTATGTATGCATGTACACACATATACACACACTCACATATGTTATTTATAAACACATACACCCTCCTATACATATATATGTGTGTATGCTACACACACACACACACACACACACACATATTCCCTTCAACTATCCTCATACTGAGAAAAGTCTCATGAGTTACAATTATCATTTTTCCATGTAGGAGTGTTAAATAGTTCAACTTTAACAAGTTCCTTGTGATGTCTTTTTTCTGTTTACCTTCTCCTGTTTCTCCTGCTTCTTGTATTTGAAAGTCAAATTTTCTGTTCAGCTCTGTTTTTTCATCAAGAATTCTTGAAAGTCCTCTATTTCATTGAATGACCATATTTTCCCCTGGAGCATTATACTTAGTTTTTCGCTGTAGGTGATTCTTGGTTTTAATCCTAGCTCCTTTGACCTCTAGAATATCACATTCCAAGCCCTTTAATCCGTTAATGTAGAAGCTGCCAGATCTTGTTTTATTCTGATTGTTTTTCCACAATACTCAAAGTGCTTCTTCCCTGACACCTTGTAATATTTTCTCCTTTATCTGGGAACTCTGGAATTTGGTTATAATATTCCTAGGAGTTTTGGTTGGGGGGGAAATCTTTTTCCAGAGGTGATTGGTGAATTCTTTCAATTTCTATTTTACCCTCTGGTTCTAGAATATCAGGGCAATTTTCCTTGAGAATTTCTTGAAGGATGATTTCTAGGCTCTTTTTTTGGTTATGGCTTTCAGGTAGTCCAACAATTTTTAAATTATCTCTCCTGGATCTATTTTCCAGGTCAGTGGTTTTTCCAATGATATAGTTCACATTGACTTCTAGTTCATTAACTTCCATTTGCTCCAATCTAATTTTGAAGGAATTGTTCTCTTCACTGAATTTTTGACTTTTCCATCTGGCAAATTCAGCTTTTTAAGGCATTCTTCTCCTCAATGGCTTTTTGGACTTCTTTTGCTATTTGAGTTAGCCTATTTTTTGAGGTGTTATTTTCTTCAGTATTTGGGGGGTCTCCTTTAGCAGGCTGTTGATTCCCTTTTTATGATTTTCATGCATCATTCTCATTTCTCTTCCCAGTTTTTCTTCCACTTCTCTTACTTGATTTTCAAAATCCTTCTTGAGCTCCTCTATGGCCTGTAATCAGTCCATATTTTTCTCGGAATCTTTTGATGCAGGAGTTTTGACTTTGTTGTCTTCTTCTGGTTCCATGTTTTGATCCCTTTTGTCCCCCAAAAAGGATTCTATGTTCTCATTGTGCTTCCTCTGCTTATTCATCTTGCCAGCCAATTGCTTGACTTTTGAGCTCTTTGCCAGGGTAGAACTCTGAGAGTGGAGAGTGGAGAGAGCTGTGTCCCAAATTTCTGGGGTTTTCACAGTTGCCAGAGCTATGAGAGATAGAATGGCTAACCGTCTTCTCTACAGCCACCACAAGCTCTGGCAGCTAACATTCCTCACCCCAGGACCACAACCCAAGACAAGGATCTGGACCCAAGCAGGTCAAAGCAAGAGCAATTACCCTCTGAATGGTTGCTTGGTCCCCCTATGATCTGCAGGCTAGGAGCTTTGGAGGCATCATATGGCAGCAGCTGCAGCTGCAGGGCCTCCACCACCTCTGCCACCCTGGGGGCAGGGGTTGGACCAGGCTCTTCTCCACCCAGTTCCAACAGAGTTCCCTACAGACCTTTACTTTCTCTTTGGTGTTTATGGGTCGAGAAGTCTGGAAACTGCCATAGCTTCCAGTGATTCACTCTCCTGAAGTCTGCTCTGGCCAGTCTGTGCTGCTGGTCAAGGTTACCCCAGGTCTGGGACCACACAGCTCACGTTGGACTGCACTTGGCTCCCAGAATGCTATGATGGACCCTTCCTGTTAGCCTGCCAGTCTGCCTTCAGCTGGAGATTTGTTTCTCTCTGTCACTTTGTGGGTTCTGTAGCTCTAAAATTTGTTTAGAGTCCTATTTTACGGGTATTGGAGGTAGGTGGTGTGTAAAAAAAGCAAGTTTCTGCTTTTACTCTGCCATCTTGCCTCCGCCTCTCCTTGTTTTACTTTTAGAATACATCTCTAGCACTTCTGCTTCATCTGGTTCCCTTCAGCATCCCTCATAGATCATAGCCACCACCTTCTATACATGGATAAAGCACTGGTCTGAGAGTCAGCAGACCAGGCTTCTAGTCCCAAATACATTACTAACTAACTAGTCCTAAATTTTCCCATCTGCAAAATGTAGAAGGTACACAAGCCTCTTTCTAGAGCTATGATTTAAAGTCAGGAAGCCTGAGTTCGAATTCCAGCTCTCTCTACTGGCTATGTTATCATAGATAAGTCAATTACCCTTTCTGGGCCTCAATCTACTTATCTATAAAATGGAAAACAATCCTCTTTGCCTACCCATCTCACAGATAGATATCAGAGGGTGACTATAACATTGTGGTAAGATCCTATAAAACTAGTCAGGAGCACTAAGGCTCAGAAAGAGCTGGAATTGCTGAGGAAAGTCAAGAATAATAAGAAATGCTGCTTTTTTAAAACCTCCATGAGAAGGAAGAAGAGACAAAGGGGGCTCTGAAGAAAAGGGATAGGACTCCTTGGTGTGAAACAAAATAGGATCACTGACCACAGGGAGAAGACAGAATGGCTCATTTTGATTTGACTGGTTTTGTCTGCTAAGGAAAATGACCTTTTTGAAGGGGAACTGACAGAACCAAATGGCTAACAGGGAGCTGATTCCCAAGATAAGCAAGGGGGTAAGTTTCCCTTAATGAATTTAAGTTACTTAGTCTAGATGAAACTATGTCCTTGAATTCTGAAAGAAATAATGGATATGGTGGTTGAGCCACAATCAGGGACATTTAAAAGACTAGAAAGCAGAAGTATCACTGGACAGTGGGGCAGTTAGGTGGCACAGTGGATAGAGTGCCAGGCCTGGAGGCAGGAAAACTCATCTTCCTGAGCTCTCATCTGGCCTCACTAGCTTCATGACTTTGGGCAAATCACATAACTGTGTACCTCAGTTTCCCCATCTTAAAGTGAGCTGAAGAAGGAAACAGCAAACCACTCGAGTATCTTTGCCAAAAAAAGAATGGCAAATGGGGTCACGAAGAGTCAGAAGTGACTGAACAGCCATAGCAAATCACAGGACTGGAGAAAGGCCAATGGCCCAATTTTTAAAAAGGGGGGGTTGCACTGAGCAGAGTTTGCAGGCTATTGAATAGTGTGCTTGACTCCAATGCCTTAGAAAATTCCATAAAGTATCCCTGAAGAAATAGTTGGTGAACATCTAGAAAGGAAAGTGGAACTAACAAAGATCCTGCCTGGCTTTGTTGAGATCAAATCAGCCCCATCAGACTTAACTTCTTGCCTTTTCTGAAGTTTAGTAAATTAGTTAATTATTAAATTATAAATTAGTTATTAAGCTAATTCAGGGAACAGTGTAATTGTAGCTTACCCAAATATTAGCAAAGCTTTTGATAAAGTAGCTCATACTACTCTTGTGGAAAAGCTAGAGGGATATGGAGTGGGTGGGGACACAGGACTTCTAAACTGGTCTAGAAGTAGCTGAATCAAATCATGGCTCAGTGTCCCTCTTGTAGGAGGTCTCCAGGGAAGTACCCAGGGATTTGGAATCTTGCTGTTTAGCATGTTTCTCAATGACTCGGATAAAAGCATAGATAGTGTACTCATCAAATTCACAGATAATACAAACTGGGGTGTGGGGTGTGGGGAAAAAGTCCCCATGCTGGGTAGTAGAGTTGGGGTCCCAAAAGATCTTGGCAGCCTATAGCGATAAACCTGACCTCAATAAGGATAAATGTAAACACTTATACTTGAATTCAAAACTTCTATTCCATAAGCATAAGATCAGGAAGACTTGGTTAGTGTTTTATCTAGAAAAGAACTGGCAGAGTTAATAAATTATGAACTTGGTACAAGTCAGTGGTGTGACGTTGCAGCCAAAAACAAACAGGCACAACTTCCAGGACCAAGGAGAGGACCTCTGAATCTGCCTCGGTCAGACCACATTAGGAAGGTGCTCAGGTCTGGGGCTAATCATTCAAGAAGATACTGGTGAGATGGAGAGTGTCCAGAGGAGGGTAAGGAGGGCAACTGGGTTGTGATGGGCCTTGTGGGATCATGACAAGAAGGATCTACCAAAAGAACTGGGGATGGTGAGCCTGGAGGAAAAAAAAAAACCTGATGAGGGGGTATGGCTGTTGAAATCCAGTGTTTGAAGGACTGTCACATTGGAAGAGGGATTACAATTATTCTGTCTGACCCAGAAGGAAGAACTAGGAACGACAAATAGAAGTTTGTTGGTCAATTTAAGATTGAAGTCAGAAAAGACTTCCTAACACGTAGAGCCAACTACCCCGGACTGGCTGTCTTCAAGCCATGTAACCACGCATCGGGATTCGTTTCTGGTGTTAGGTTGGACGAGATGGTCACTGAGCCGCCTTCCGACTCTAAAATTCTGGGATACTGCAATGCCGTATAAACTTTACAGTGTGATGGGACGAAGGGAAGGGAACATGCATTTACATAAGGCCTGCTACATGACCGGCAGGGCGGTGAGGTGGAAAAGCGGACAGAGCACTGGGCCTAGAGTCAGGACTTTTCTCCCTGAGTTCAAATCCAGCCTCAGATACTGACTAGCTGTATGACCCCGGGCAAGTCACTTAACCCTGTTTGCCTCAGTTTTCTCATCTGTCAAATGAGCTGGAGAAGGAAATGGCAAAGCACTCCAGTGTCTTTGACAAGAAAACCCCAACAAAAGGGGTCACAAAGAGTCGGACGCAACTGAAGAACAACTTGAACGACAGTAACAACAACGTGGCAGGTGGAGTGCTGAGCACTATAAAAATATTATCTCATTTGATCCTCACGTCTATGAAGCAGATACTGTTTTATCCCCATTTTACAGTTGAGAAAACTAAGGCAAATAGAGGTTCAGTAACTTGCCCAAGGCCATGCAGCTAGTCTGGGGCTGGATTGGAACTCAGGTCTTTCTGACCGCAGGCCTAGGGCTCCATCCACTGTGCTGCCAGCTGCCTGTATGGAAATGGGGACTTTTTATTCAGTTGTGTCTGAGTTTTTATGGCCCCATTTGGGGTTTTCTTGGCAGAGATACTGGAGGGCTTTGTCATTTCCTTCTCCAGCTGGTGTTACAGATGAGGAAACTGAGGCAAACAGGGTCACATAGCTAGTGTCTGAGGCAACATTTGAACTCTGATCTTCCTGACTGAAGAATGTGTGCCCCGTCCACTGAGCCACCCAGCTGTCCCACAAAATCTTGAGCCAAGGTTGTAAAGCTCTCTACATTATGACTCCTTCCCAGTCTTAGATACTATTATTCTACTTTGCAAGTTGTCCTGGTCAAACTCACCTGCTCACTGTTCCCCGCACTTGGCATTCTGTCCTTTCTTTCTTCCTTATGCACAGGTATTCCACCATGTCTGGAAGGGTCTTCCTTCTCCCCTCTGCTTTGTGGAACGTCTGCCTTCCTTCAAGCACAACTCAGAGGTACCTCCTATGTAGACAAAGTCTGACCCTTCCTTCCTTCCCACCTGTTAGTGTTCTCTCTTCACATTACTTTGTTTTTGAGTATGTGTGTGTGTCACACACATACACACATGCACACATATTTGTGTATTCCAGAAGAATTCTGGTCAGATTATAAATCTCCCTCTCACACAGACGGTCTTTCATCCCTCTGGTTGATCACCTTGGATGGCTTTTAAACTGCCTCAGGCAATACCAAAGGGTTTGTAATTCAATAGGAGGAAAATCTCTGGTTCTCGATCTCCTAGAAGGCACTAGATGGGGCTTTCACTTTCTCCAGAGTTTAGAACCATCGTCTCCACTAGCATAGCTGACATCAAACATTAAACAGAGTTAGCAGCTGCTAATAAACGTTATGTGCCACTAAATTAAACAGTGTTGATGAAATGGACAGAAATGGCCGGGGAAAGGACCGAGGGCTGGGTGTAGCCAGAAGAGCGCGGCTGCACTGACCACTGATGGAAGCTTCATCCTGCCTCATCAGAACTGTGGGCAGACATTTGTCTTGCAGGCAGCCAAAATTACCTCACCCAAATGACTGATCATGGTCATTTTTACCATCTTAGCTATATTGTTGACCCAGGTGGCCACCATTGGGCTAATCAATAACCATATTTTTCCAAAGGTTTTGAAGGAGAGCAGAGAAATGCAGATCTGACAAGGCCTAACCCTGCACATATCTACACATATAAAATACAGTATGTTCTGATACATATGGGCATCTACATATTGTACTTACACATTTGTGTGATTATATGTGTGAGGAGGTAGCATGACATGGTAAATACAGAACTGGCCTAGAAAGCAGGAAAGTCTGAGTTCAAGTTCTGACTTTGGTGTATAATGGCTTTGTTACCCTGGGTAAGTAATTTAACTTTTTATATTCTAGGTAATTCTCTGAGATGATCCAGTGCAGAAAGGTGCTAAGGTTTCTTTGCTCAGAAATTCCTTATACCGAGGGAATCACAGGTCTTCTCCCTTCCTATTTTGTATTTCTTTATTGTGCACTTTTTGTCCCCCTCATCTCTGTCTCCAGTGGAATGTAAGTTCTTTGAGGCTGGGGCAGTTTTACCTTGAATGTATGTATCCTGATCACCTCACACAACTACCTTGCCTGCAGCAAGTACTGAAACTTTGTTAAATTAAATTTGTTGAATTCTGGTTGGGAGGGTCCCCACCACCTCCCCCCCCAGCTCAAAGAGTACTAGTGTAGACTGCCCTCCAATAGGGGTCCCCTTCATAGTACCCCTTTGTACACTTAGAGGCATAAGTGAATGCTCCAAGGAGCCCTATACTGGGGCTCATGACATTTCCACCTGCCTTTTCTGTGCTGGGAGACAGAGGGTGAGAAGGGAGGTGCTACTATTTAAGGGAGATGTGTGGGTAGGTTGCTATATAGAGGTATAGAAGTGTGTTGTTCTTCAGTCATTCAGTTGTATCCAACTGTACATAAACCACATGGACTTTGTCTGTGGGGGTTTTCTTGGCAAAGATCCTAGAGTGGTTGCCCTTTCCTTCTCCAGTGTGTTCCCATTTCACAAATGAGAAACTAAGGCAAATAAGGGTTAAGTGACTTTTCCAGGGTCACACAGCTAGTCAGTGTCTGAGGCTGAATTTGAATTCATCTTCCTGACTCCAGACCTGGTGCTCTATCCACTGCAGCACTAGGAGTGCACCTCACTTTTAAAGGGCAGAGAAATGTATTGGAAAGAGCAATGAAATAGGAGTACTTTGAATACACTTGTTTTTACATGTTCTCTCTCCTATTAGATTGTAAGCTCCTTGAGGGCAAGAACTGTCGTTTGCCTCTTTTTGTAGCCCTAACTCTTAGCACAGTGCCTGGAATATAATCAATGTTTATTGATTGATAATTAACCACAGGAAAGTCATTTAAAATCTTGGACATCAATTTCCCCCAACTGTAAGTGGTAATAATTCTTGCCCTTCCTACCCAACAGGGTTGTCCTGAGCAAAGTAATGAGAATTCTGCAGACAGAAACCAACTTTTATTTAGGGTTTTCTGTGAGGCAGGTACTGTGGGTTAACAATAGGAGTAAGCAAAAAGAAAAACTGTCCCAGTCTTCAAGGAACTTAAAATTCTAATGGGGAAAGATAATACATAAAAGGAACTGAGGGTGGAAGCTGGGAGAATTTGAAAAGGGGTCGTGAAAGATAAAACAGCCAGAATCAAGAGTAGAGCCCAGAAAGGAATGAAAGAATGAACCAGACTGATCTAGGATGCTTTCTTAAAATGGTAGTTATGGGAAGAGCTAACTAAGCAAAGGAAGGAATCACTGGGGTGGAGGCAGTGGCCTGCTGGTGAATATTAAACTATAAGCTCTCCAGGAAAAATTTACCCAAGACACACTTTTAAATTTAATCTGCATGATCAGACAACTGGTGATGTGGTAGATAGAGAGCTGGCCCTGAACTGACTTCAGATTCAGCATCTGTTTGCCTCAGTTTCCTCAATTGTAAAATGACCTGAAAGAATCAGCTAGTAAGTAGGCACATAGTAGGCACTACATGAATACTTATTACCTTCTCTTCTGGTCATTAACATTTTCTCCATCAATTTATTAAGTCTAGACAATCAACAAAATAATAAATCAAGCCCCGATTTATAATATTTGCTGATTTCCCAAAATGTAAAAGCTCACACCGAAAATTTAGCAATCAACTAAATTTAAAGATAAATTTAAAGCTTGATCAGAGCCGGTTCAAGCACACCACTGAATGGAGTGATTTATCGTGGCAAGAAGTCTGCTATAATATGGTGAGAAAGCAGTCTAGAGTTAGGATAGGCGGAATTAAGCATAACACAGAATAGAAATAGATTATTATATATCAATATTGATTCTACCTGAAAAAATCTGGGAGGGGGTCACTATTCAAAGTCATCTTCTCCCCCCAACCAGACTATAAGCTCCTCAAGGGCAGAGAGCATGTTTTTTTTCCCTTTTCATTCTACCCTCTCTCTAATGCCCAGCACAGAACTGGCATGCAATGAAGAGTTGGAGTGGGGGCATAATACATATGTGTTGAATGAATTCCTGAGTGAACAAAGAGCAGTCATTCATCACCACCCACAGAGTGTCCTTTCATGCTCTCCAAGGCAGCTGTCCCAGCTGGAGTCTGTCAAGTGAATATATTGGGAAAAGATACAACACAGTAAAACCCATTCATTGGGGATCCCACTAATTGGGAGCTTGTGAGAATCTGGATACCAGCTGGCCTCAAGTGCTGTTGAGAATCATATAGTCATAGCACACAGACCTGAGAGGGATCTTCCAACATGGAACAACAGATTATAGAACATAGGATGCTAGATCTAGTACCCACCTTAGAATACAAAATGTTAAAGGTTAGAACATCAAATGTTAGAACTGGAATAGTTCTTAGAACAAAGTATGTTAGAGTTAGAATAATCCTTAGGACATAATATATTTGAACACAGAATTTTAGAAGGAACCTTTGGACATTGAATGTGATGATCTAGAACATAGAATGTTAGGACTAGCAGTGTCCTTAGAACACAGATTTTTAGAATATAGAATATTAAAGCTGAAAGTGATCTTTGAACACAGAATGTTAGAATATAGAACATAAAATGCTAGATCTAGAAATTCCCTTAGAAGATAAAATATCAGAACTGGAAATGACCTTTGGACACAGAATGTTAATGCCAGAGTAGACACTAGAGAACATCTCGTCCCATCACTTCCATTTAGCAGATGAGAAAACTGAGGCCCCAAGAGAGGTGAAGTGGTCATGGCTTTTTGTTATTGTTGTTACATCATTAAGTCCTGTCTAACTCTGTGATCCCATGGATTCATCTATGGAGTTTTCTTGGCAAAGATAATGGAGTGGTTTGCTATTTCCTTCTCCAGTATGTGCCCATTTTACAGATGAGAAACTGAGGCAAATAGGGGCTAAGTTACTTGCCCAGGATCACACAGTTAGTCAGTGTCTGAGGCTACATTTGAACTCAAATCTTGGCTCTACAGTTGGTGCTCTGTACCACCAAGCTGCTCTGCCCCACCTCTTCCACCACGGTTAAATTAAACTAAAAAATACAGAGAGATATATGTAGGTATAGACAGATACCTAGGATAAGAGTCATATTTTCACACTAATAATACTTTCTTCTAAAGGTAGTATGAAATAATGGAAAAAAAAGTGAATCTGGATCAGAAGTTAATTCAACTATGCAGTGATCAGATACCCTTCTAGAAGACAGGTGCTAAAGCCTGCTTTTCATCTGTTGACAGAGAAGGGATGGACTAGAAGTTCAAAATGAGGCATGCATTTTCAGATCTGGCCATCGGGGGATTTTATTTTGTTTGATCAGAACGATCTGTTACAAGGTAGGGCTTCTATTGGGGGATGGAGAAAATAGAGTTGTGGAAGGTACTAGATGGATAGTGTTAATGAAGGAGGAGGAGGAGGAGGAGGAGGAGGAGAAAGAGGAGCAAGATC
>CM053595.1:77611671-77690788 GCA_028646575.1 Pseudocheirus occidentalis | reverse complement strand
TTAATGTGTATTTATTAAGCACTTACTATTTCCCGGCACAGTGCTGGGTATACAAAGACAAATAATCACAGTAACTGCCCTGTCCTCAACAGTTGTACTCTTTACTGGGGGAGAGTTGGCATACATACAGGCTTACACAGTTAAGCAAATATAATATAATTGGAGGAGGTGAGAAAACAATTAGGGGACTTTCAACAATCCATCAATCAATGGACAAGCATTTATTTTTTTAACTTTAAAATTTTTATTTATTTTTCGTTTTCAACATTTACTTTTATATAATTTTGAGTTCCAAAAGTTTTTTCTTCCTCCATCCCCTCCCACCTCCCCAATATAGCAAGCAATCTGATGCAGGTTATACATGTACAATCATACTAAACATATTTCCACATTAATCATGTTGTGAAAGAAGAATTGTAACAAAAGGGTAAAGTCATGAGAAAGGGGGAGAAAAAGAGAAAATAATGTACTTTGATCTGCATTCAGATTCCATAGTTCTTTCTCTGGATGTGGATAGCATTTTCCATCTTGAGTCTCAGAATTGTCTTAGATCATTGTATTGCTGAGAAGTACAAAGTCTATCAGAGTTGGTCATTGCACAGTGTTGCTGTTACTGTGTGCAGTGTTCTCCTGGTTCTTCTCACTTCACTCAGCATCAGTTCAGATAAGTCTTTACAGCTTTTTCTAAAATCTGCCTGCTCATCATTTCTTATAGAACAATATTGTTCCATTACATTCATAACTGATGGGCATCCTCTTCAACAAGCATTTATTCAATACAACCTCTGACCTCAAGGAGTTTGCATTCTGGCTGAGGATCCACCAGGTAAATTTGTAAATGTATTTTTAAAATATACAAAATAGGGGCAGCTAGGTGGTGCAGTGAATGGAGCACCGGCTCTGGAGTCAGGAAGACCTGAGCTCAAAACTGGCCTCAGATACTTGACCCCCACACAAAAAAACTACGGACAAGTCACTTAACTCCAATTGCCCGCCAAAAAGCAATAAATAAATAAATAAAAATAAAAATAAAATATACAAAACAAATACAAGACAATTTGGGGGTGGGAAGAAAGGAATTTGAGGGGAGTTGAGAGAACTCAGGAAAGTTTTCAATGGAGAAATATCTACTGAGCAGGGTTTTGAAGGGATTCTAAGAGTCGGGGATGGGGGAGGGGGAAGAGATGAAGGGAAGGCATTCCAGACCTGAGGAACAGCCTAGGTAAAATAGAAGAGATAGGAGACAACAGTTTATGAGAAGACGCATTTGACTGGACTGGTATAATGGTGAAAGGTAAAATGTGAAAAAGTCTGGGAAGAGAGGTGAGAACCAAACTGGAAGGGACTTTAAACACCAAGCTGAGAGGTTGTATTTTTATCATAGCATCAACAGAGATTCATTGGAGCTTCTAAATAGGGAAGTGACATAGACACACCTGGGCTTTAGGAAAGCTATCTGTTTGGAGGATGGATTAAAGAGAGTCCAGACTGAAGACTGGAAAACTAATCTAGGAAGCTACTACATACTACATGGGGATATGAGAGGTATTGAAGAGGTAAAATTGACAGGATTTGGTGGTTGATTAGATGTGGCAGATGAGGGAGAGGGAAGAGTCAAGAATGATGTCTAAGTCATCAACTTGACTACCTAAGTTGTCAGGACAGAAGGCGTTACCTTCAACTGAAATTGGGAAGTTTGGAGGAAGGAAAGGCTTAAGGAAGAAGAAAATGAGTTCTATCTTCAATAGAATTTTTTTAGTTATTCTGAACCTGACAAATACTAACAAATGTGAGCATTTCCTTAGAGAAAAAAATAGAAAAGAGGAGTGTACATGAAATCACAAATTTCCATTACACACAACTTGGGATTTTTACAGTACAGTATATGTTCATCAGGTTAGTTCCAAAGCTCCCCATCTTATCTTTCTTTGTTCTCAAACCTCCTTTTGTTCTGTGCACTTATTTACTTTTACTCCCATAGGATTTTTCAAAACATTATTTGGAACAGAAAAAGAAGATTGTTCTGGAACCTGTAGCTCTATTACATAATGCTTGTTTTTCTTTTAAAGTGCATAACAAATTCAACATCAAACATTTTTTTACATCTTTGAAAACCTTTTAAGATGTATTATGTTCAAGAGTTGTATTTTTGGTCATTTGTATTCAAGATAATTCAGGGATGGGGGTTGGCAAGATATGAGTGGCAACAGGACAATAAGGCAAGGGATTCGAGGTTAGAGTTATAATTGAATTATGTAACTGTAGGATCAACCAAGCTTTTAAAAAAATCAATGATGACTTGCACCAAAGAAGAGGTATCAAAGATATCAGTCAACAAGATTTATTTATTAAGCATTTATCATGTGCCAGGCACTGTGCTAAGTGATGGGTATACAAACAAACAAGCAAAACAGCAACCAAAAAAACCAGTTCCTGTTCTCAAGGAGACAACTTGAAAACACCTATGAACAAAGGAAACATATCCAGGTTGAATTGGAAATAATCGGCAAAGGGAAAGCATAGCATTAAGGGGGATAGGAAAGGACTTCTTGTAGGAAGTGGGATTTTAGCTGGGATTTTAGCTGGGATTCTGCCAGGAGGCAGAGCTAAGAACTTTAGGCATAGAGGAGAGCCAGTGACTGAAGCTGGGAAAAGGCATATTGTGTTTGAGGAACAGCAAGGAGATCTATGTCATAGGATCACAAAATATGTTGGGGTGAGTAAAGTGTAAGAAGAGTAGAAAGGTGAGAGGCGACCAGATTATGAAGGACTTTGAATACCAAACAGAGGATTTTAGATTTTAACCTGGAGATAATAGGAAGACACTAGAGTTTATTGGATTTGGGGATTACAAGGTTAGATCCGTGCCAAGATTAATGTGACAGCTGAAAGGAGGATTGGATTGGAGTAGAGAGAGATTTGAAGCAGGGAGACCAACAAAAAAACCTGTATCAGGATGATGGCTGTGTCAGAGTAGAGAAGGTGGAATATATGAGAATGATGATGAGAAGGTAGCATCAACAGGACCTAGCAACAGAATGTACACTGGAGGTGGGAGAGAGTGAGAAGTTGTAGACGACATCTAGGTTTTGAGCACGAGTAACTGGGAGGATGGTGGACCCTCAACAGTAATAGGGAAGTTAGGGAGGAGGAAAGATTTAGAGGGAATGATAAGAAAGGTATGACAAGGGAGAGAGACACAGAGACAGAGACAGAGAGAGAAGAAGGAGGAGGAGGAAGAAGAGGAGGGAGAGAGAGAGGAAGGGAGAGAGAGAGAGGAAGGGAAATGGAGAGGGAAGGAGAGGGGGAGAGAGGTGAGGAGAAAGAGAGAGGAAGAAAGGGAAGGAGGGAGAGAGAGACAGAGAAGGAGGAGAAGGAGGAAGAGGAAGAGGAGGGAGGGAGGGAGATAGAAAGAGGAAGGGAGATGGAGAGGGGGAGAGAGAGAGAGAGACAGAGAGAGAGAGACAGAGACAGAGACAGAGACAGAGAGAGGCATGAAGTGAGAGCAAGGAATAATCTCTTAATAACCTTCCTCCCTTTCTTAGCCATACTCCTTGAAAGGGATCTCTATACTTACTGCTTCTACTTCCTCAGTCAACAGTCAACAAACACTTATGCCTTTCTTCTAACTCACTCCTCAACTCTTAGCAATCTAATGTGACTTCCGACCTCGTCACTCAACTGAAACTTCCCCTTCAAAGTTACCATGATCTGTTGATTGCCAAGTCTGGTATTTTTTCTTCTCAGACTGCAGCTTTTTTGACCTGTGTGCTGCATCTAATATGGTTGCCCACCCTCTCTTCCTGGCTCCACTCTCCTCTAGGAGTTTTGTCACGCCACTTTCTCCTGCTTCTGTTGCTTATCTGGCCCTTCCTTCTCAGTCACCTTTGCTGGGTCACCATTCATATCATGCTCCCTAATTATGACTATTCCCCAATGTTCTGTCCTGGGCCATCTTCTTCTTTCCTGCTATGCTTTCTCTTGGCATGTCCTCAGCTCCCATGGATTTATTATTATACAAATGAGATGCAGACAAGTACATATATGTATAATATATGTGAATACACAGAGGCAATATAGGTATATATGTGTGTCATGCACACATACCATATGAATGTACGTGACACACAGGCATGTACAATATAACAAATACCACATATATGCAATATATGTATCGACATGTATGTAGCTATGTAACATCTATGTGTATATTTATATGCACACACACCACACACTTGTAGAAATGTAATGTGTGTATACATACACAATGTGCCCTACAGATGCGTGTACTCTATATACCACACATATATATGTAATTTATGTGTATGCACACATATATGTATATATACACACACATAAATGTGTATATATAGACATACATGTATCATGACCAGCCCCAACTCTCCTCTCAAGGGGAGCTGACTAAAGTTCTAGTCCCTCGTCACCGATTGCCTATTGGTCATTTCAGATTGGATGTCCCAGACGTGTCCTGAACTCCATATATCCTAAAATGAATTCATTATCTTCCATGCCCCCCCCCCTAAAATCCAATCTTCTTTCTTCCAAACTTCCTTATTCCTCTCAAAGGTACTCTCATCCTCCTAGTCTCTCAGGTTTTACCTAGGTATTAGTTTTAACTTCTCATTCTTTTTCATTCCATGTATCCCTCCAGTTACCAATCTTGCCATCTCTACTTCCGTAACATCTCTTGCATCTGACCCCTTCTCCCTACAAATGATGATTCCATCTTTGTTCCAGCCTTCATCATTTCTTCTTTTTTTTGGAGGGGGGGGAGGAAGGGCAATTGGGGTTAAGTGCTGTGACCAAGGTCACATGACTTAGTAAGTGCTAAGTGTCTGAGGCCAGATTTGAACTCAGGTTCTCCTGACTCCAGGGCTAGTACTCTATTCACTTCGCCACCTAGCCACCCCTCTTCATCACTTCTTGCCTAGATTATTATAACAGTCTCTTAATTGGGCTCCTTGCCTCAAGTTACTCACCATTACAGTTAACCTGACACTTTGATCAGCTCCAACCTATCTTTCCAACCTCATCGTATATTGGTCTTTTCTATGTGGATGGTCTAGTCAAACTCTTTTGGGTATTTACAGATTTCTTCTAGAATGCTCTACAAAATTCTAAGATGTAGTCATCAAGATGACATCCACAAACAGGAAAATCTGGCTCACCTTACCATTCACAGGGAATCTCTATTCAACTTTAATTCTTCACTAAGTTTCCAGTAGTAGATAACCTTCATCAAGCTTCACTTTTACATCTGCTTGTTTTATGCTATGCCTAATGCTTATGATCATTTAATCTGTTGTCAAATCTTTTTTTTCTTTTTGGAGGGGGGAAGGCAAAGCAGTTGGGGTTACGTGACTTGCCCAAGGTCATGAGGCTAGTTAGTGTTAAGTGCCTAAAGCTGCATTTGAACTCAGGTCCTCCTGACTCCAGGGCTGGTACTCTATTCACTGCACCACCTGGCCACTCCTCGGTTGTCACATCTTTCAAAGAATCTTGAATGATTTTGATGCATGGATTTGAGAAATCTTATTAGAAGGGGGTAATTTTCCTCTATTGAACTAAATACTTTTTTATAATAAAAAATAATAAATAAGCACAGTGAAACCTTATATTCTACACATCTTTCAGTCACTTGTGTGAAGGTAAAGGTATGGTCCAATGTGGAATATCACTTGAAAAATTCTACCTTTTCCATACAAATACACTTATCCAAATGCTCTTAATGAGTATAGATCAGCGGTTCTCAACCTGTGGGTCGCGACCCCTTTGGGGGTCAAACGACCCTTTCACAGGGGTCACCTAAGACCATTGAAAAACACATATTTCTGATGATCTTAGGAACAGAGACACCGCTCCTCTTATCTGTCTCCAGGCGGGTCTGCCCACGTGCAGATACACCCACATATGAATATTAGAGGATCGAGGCATAGGAAGGTTGAGAACCACTGGTATAGACGATTCTCATAAAATTCTTTACTTAGGGGTGGCTAGATGGGAAAGTGGACACTTGGTCAGTAGATGTTGAAGTTGTCTTCAGTTTATATTAATAAAGACTGAGACTCCTCTCCCTCCTCCCCCATTCCTTTGGTATCGTCTTCAGAAACCTTGTGATCACTCAGGACCTTCACAGTCTTGTTACATTTTCTGGATCAGCACATCCAGGACTACATTAGTCTTAAGTATGAGTGGTTCTAATGCTCTTTGTTTTGTGCTTTTTTTTTTTGGAGGGCAGTTGGAGTTAAGTGACTTGCCCAAGGTCACATGGCTAGTTTTTGTGTTAAGTGTCTGAGGCTGGATTTGAACTCGGGTCCACCTGACTCCAGGGCCGGTGCTCTATTCACTGCGCCACCTAGCGGCCCCAGTTCTAATGCTCTTGATGGTGAAAACAACTTTTTATAAAATACTTGCATATTCTTCCCATGTTTCTTCTGCTTGTTGTCCTTCCAGTTTTATCCTCAAATACTATCAGGATGATTTTGCTTAATTGTGTCTCTTGCTAAACTTTCTTTAAGTTGATTTTGTCTTCCACTGTTTCTCTCTGACTTGAGTTAATAACTGCTCATAATCTCCTCTTGTTCTTTTTTTTCTAATAATTTACAAATAAATTTACTTTATTTATCAGTATTACTTTTGTCTACCATTTCCCTCTGCTTGGTAAATTAAGAGTTTTCACTGACTAAGGACGTTTTAAGCTCTTTAAGATACATTGTTACTGTGATTGATGGTGTATAAATTAAACTTCATATGTGACCCTAGACAAGTCACTTAACCCTGTTTGCCTCAGTTTCCTCAACTGTAAAATGAGTTGGAGAAGGAAATGGCAAACCACTTTGTATCCAGTATCTTTGCTAAGAGAACCCCAAAAGGGGTCACGAAGAGTTGGACATGACTGCAATCACTGAACAACAACAGCAACAATAAAATTATTGTAATAGGAGTTGATATTTTTCATTGTGAATGACTTATTTAAATAAGTCAGGACTGAGTTGCTCCATTTGCATCTTTTTCTCATTCTTCTAGTTCATCTGATCTTTGTTCTAATAAGGTAATAGTTTGATTATATGAAGACAGCTGATTAAGAGATAGTTCACCTTAATAATGAATCTTTCCCTATTTACTACAATTCAGTCTTGTGATGTTAATTAATAAATATATAATACATATTATATATTATATATTGTGATATTAATTAATATGTAATATAGTATACATATAATAAACATAAATAATTAATAAAATATCATTCTTGTGATATTATTTGCTTGCTCTGTCCGAAGCCTACTGATTTGTTTCTTTTTTATGACTTAAGATTGTATTATTTTTGTATTGTTTTGGTAGTAATGTTCTCTGAACCCGTATTACTATCTATATTTATTCTTCTCTTACAACTTTATTTAATTCTACAAAGGCCAACACCATTTAAATGTTATTTCTTATACAGTTTGGAATACATTATTTTAGAATAGTTGGAATTTAAAAATTAAGCAGTGTAATACATGTGAATTTCAATGGCTATTTAGTATGAGTATAAAAGCTATTTTTGGTTATCCCACAGGCTTAAATTTTAACTTTAACAATTTTTATTTAAAAATACTGCATCCACATTTGCAGCACTTTGAGTATCTACTCTAAGTGGCAATGAAGTTTAATACAGGTTACTTTAAAACCATTTTCAAATCATTGTAAGCTTTTAAAAATATTTTATTTTTTCCCAATTACATGTAAAGACAATTTTAACATTCATTTAAAAAATTTTTGAGTTCCAAATTCTCTCCCTTCCTTCCCTCACTCCCCACCTTCCTGAGACAGTAATTGACATAACAAGCTTTTAAACATTCAGAAATTTTTGCTTCTACCTTGTTGCCTAGTTATTAAGTAAAATGCAAACAGGAGTCATTTAACTATCATTTAAAATGTTCTTAACGTCCTCTGATATGTTTTTAAACAAACAAAAAAGCAAATGAAACTTTTTGCCTTCCACAGCAGACCACTGCAAATCAGTGACAGAACTTTCATATTTCAATGACCTGATCAGTATATGTTATTCTTGAAGATGTAAATTTCATTCAGTGGTTGACCTAGAATTTTATAGATTCTTTTCTCAAAGAAATAATTCATGCTGTAAAAGGGTGTCTTCTTTGTTTTCTATGGGCCTTTGTATTCCTTCATTTGTACTGACGTGCTCTCGGTTTATTTCTCATCATGTATCTCCACCTTTTCATTGAAGTCACCTAGTATTAAAACTGTATGTTGATTTAATTTGCAAGGTCTTAGCAAGTTTTTTTATCCTCTGCAACCTTAGGCTTAAGTACTTTCATATACTTCTTTTTGAAAATATTTATTAGCACTAAATAAAAGACGACCAAATGTCCCAAGAAATATATTTCTTGTCACCTTTGGGCAGACAATAACACCAACCTTACCAATTGTTTCTTTGCTTGTAAGGATTGGAGGCATCCTTTGATTTGGTTGCAACTTCTTTCTTCTTCTCATTTCATTTATAGCAAGAATTCAAGATAAATATAATTCAGCTCTGCCTACTATGTCCACTGGTTGAATACTGGACAAGGGTTTCACTTTCCTCTCCTTGTTCCCCCTTCCCCAATTTCCCAATCCCTGGGACTCGAGACCTCAGAGTCACCTTATTTCTGTTCTCAACCTCTCTACCCCCATCCAATCAGTTGCCTAAGATCATGCCTTAAACCCAAATTACTCTGCTCTCATTGACTGACCAACAACAGGTCCCAGACCAGACTCCATTTGGGCAACAAGGAACAGCAACAGAGAAGTGAGGACAGAGTGGATGAATAGGAGGCAGTTTAGCCCAGTTGAAAGAACAATAGTTCTCGAGGCAGAGAGACTTGGGTTCAACCAAATCCGACCTGGGATGTTTCCTATCTGTGCCTTCATCTCCTGAGTCAGAATTCCATCTGTCAAACTAGAGGGCTGAACTAAATGGCCTCTGAGGGCCCTTTGAGCTCCAATCTGGTGAAATCTTGAGAGGAATTCCCTCTTCTGGAAGACAAAAACAACTTGAATTGCATAGGGAAGCTCAAGCTCCTTTTGAGAATCTCCCTGCCTCTCTGAGACAATGGATAGAATACTAAAAGCTGGGCCTCAGAAATGGTGTGATTTGCTCAAAGTCACAACAGGTGGTAAGAGAATGAGGTGGAATTCCAACCCAGGTCATCTGACTCTAAACCAATCACATCATACCATCTCTCTTCCCTTGGTTGTCCATGGACTCTAGGTCACAAGTATATCTTTGGGAATGTGATATATTCAACAATATTAAGAGCATGGCTATAGAGAATAAAATATGTAAGAACTAAATGCTTGTCCTTTTTGCTCCCTATGTTGACTTCTCAACAGAGCATCTCAGTGGAACAGCTTTCACTCAGCCTATTCTAGCATGTTACACTTGCTAACTAACCTTATCTTCAGCTCAGATTTCCCAGGTTCAGTGTGGGATGTGTCCCCCAATTTCCTAGATCTGACTCTGCTTTTATTTGGTCTCCAAAAAGAATGGGGTCTCCTGCCCCAGAATCCTCTGGGCATTGGTTCATGTCGGGGCTCAGGAACAAGGTGATACCTTTGTTTACAACCCCCAACTTAAGCTCAGTGCAACAAGTCTGATTTCAAAATCTACCTTACAATGTTGTTGTGAGGGTCAAAGGAGATAACATAAGTAAAGTGGTTAAAAATGCCGTGACAAAGCTAACCATCATTGTTATTAAGGCCTTTCATAATCTACCTCCTCCCTAAACCCCTTTAAAGGCTCACCTCATGGGCCATTTCCATTCACAAACTTTTTTGGATACCCTTAGTTATGAGTACTCCTTCCTTCCTATTTCTCCTTTGCAAAGGATCCTGTAAATATTTATCTGTTTATATGTCATAGACTTCCAGTAGAATATAAGCTTCTTGACGACAAAATTGTTTTTCCTTTCTCTATTTTGTATCCTTAGTATTTGGCATAGTGAATGTGCATAGTAGGCATTTAATAAATACTTTTTAGACTGGAACCTGCCTTTCCAGCTTTATTTAGTATTGTGCATTCTAAACTCCAACTAAACTGGACTGATAGCAATTCCTCAAACTTAATAAGCCGTTCTCCCTTGTCTGGGATGTACTCCCTCCTCACCTCTGCTTTTAAGAATCCTTCTCTTCCAGCTCAAGTAGCAGCACCTCATTGGTGAAATGTTCCCTGATTTCTTGAACTGTAAGTTTTCTCTTCCTAGAATTTTCCTCAGCTTTTGTCTGGATCTCCATGCCATCATGTTCTACTCCCATTACTCTTACCTGTGCTCATGTCCTATACCCTGCCAGCACTCTCCCTCACCTAAAACATAAGTTTCAGGACAGCAAAACCTGAAATTAAAAAAAAATCTTTGTGGTCCCAATGCCCAGCATGGTGACTTACATGTAGTTGGCTACTAAGAACAACAGATCTTGGTTGAGTTGAACCAATCATACAAGTAGCAGATGGAATTCATCCATCAAACATTTACTTAGCATTTGTCAAGTGCAGAACCTAGTGTAGGGAACTGGGGGAAAGGGGAAGGGGCAGGGCCTAGATACTAGAATTGGGGAGCTAAAAAGATTCAATTTTTGCAAAAGTTTGGTGAGAGATTGGGGTGTGTGTGTGTGTGTGTGTGTGTGTGTGTGTGTGTGTGTGTGTGTGTGTAGGGGGTGTTGGTGCTGAAGGAGGAATAAAGAACAGTAATTACAGTGTCTTTCCCTGATAATTTTGTCCATCATTCCAGGCCCTAATCCAGGACCTGACTGTAAGGAGACAGCCACCAATCCATATTTTTGGAGAGGGTTTTAGGTTGAACTGTGAGCTTCAACTTCAACTGTGTGGTAGTAGTTGCACTCCATCTCCTGGCCAAAGATGGCCCAGCAGCTAGAACAACAATTTTTCAGTCGTGTCAGACTCTTCGTGACCCCAGTCTGGATTTTCTTGGACAAGATACTGGAATGGTTTGCCATTTCCTTCTCCAGATCGTTTCTACAGATGAGGAAACTGAGGCAAACAGGTGATTGCCCAGCTAGTTAATTGTCTGAGGCTAGATTTGAACTCTTCAAGCCCTGCGCTCTATACACTGTGCCATCTACCTGCTCTAGAAAAACTAGAGAATCCAAAAGCGGAACTGATGGCAGGTAAATACTTTCAAATAAATAATAAGAGGTATTTAGTAGAGGGGATTAATTCTTGCTCATTTAAGGCCTGCATTTCCTATTCTCCTGATGTTCATTTCAACCCCAAGATTCCATTACACTTGTGTAGTGGGGAGTCAGTATTCACATCTTTAGGTCTCAATTTCCCTATCTGTAAAAATATTGCGTTGTATTCCTTGGTCACTAAGGTTCATTAATAGTGTAGGTGTGGAAAAGGGAAAGTAGTGTAGGGTCATGTGATGTAGAACTGGAAAGAACTTGAGAGATCATTTTCAATTTCTTCATTTTTCATACGAGGAAACTGAGTTCCATTGGTGTGGTGATATAAAATGCTGAACTTGTCTGGGGTCAGGTGAGATGTTCAAATCCCAGGTCCAAAATTTACTAGCTACCCAATCCTGGGCAATTTATCTGAGCTTTAATTTTCCCATCTGAAAATGGGATTATCTTTGAACAACCTGCCTCATGGGGGTGTTGTGGAGGTGCTTTGTAATACTTTATATAAAAGTATTATTATGATCCAACAAGCAAGCTGACCCTACTAATTCTTGCCATTTAAATCCAGGGAACTATTTGTTCTGCAGGAGCCTAAAAAGGGCGCTCAAGAACCCCGCCCCCTCTGATTCCCCACCTCCTGGGGGCGTTCCTTGGTAGCACGTGCTCTTTGCCTTCGGTAGCCTACGGGAAGGAAGGGGTGGGTCTTAGCCGAGGAGCTACCCTTTTGGGGAAGTTAATTTAGTAAAGGGGAAACTGCAGGACCACAAAGTCTAGTGATTGTGAAAAAATAGGGGCAAAGGCAGAATATCTAAGGGATTATTGATTATAACTTTAGAATAGACGGAACTCTCGGGCTCTTTCTTATCTGTGTTGTCATGGCCCCGGGGGGGGGGGGGGGAGGCTCTTCCTTTCACCTCTCCCCATGATGAAAGTTGTGTTGGTATGTCCGGAGCCGGGGCGGTGCCTCGGGGCGGACTCCATTTCCCGGCGTGCCCATCGAAGCCCAGTGAGTTGGGCGCGGTGACGTCGGGGGAGGGAGCTGGCCAGTGCTGAGGGGCCGGGCCCGGGGCTCGGCCGGGGAATCTCATTCAGCGCCGGAGTCTCGGGAACCCAGCGTAACTCCTAGCCCAGCACCGAGCAGCTCAGCCTAGCTCAGTTTGTCTCGACCCGGCCCGTCCCGGGCCATGACAGCCTCCGCCTCTGGGGAGCCGCCCCTGGCGGAGCTGCGGGCCCCGCGCTGGCCCTGAGCACGCCCATGGAGCGGGACGAGCAGCCGCACAGCGGCGCCGGAGGCTCCTCCGCTTCTCCGGAGCCTCCCCTGGCCCCGACCCCCGCGGCGACCCCTACAGCAGTCCCGGGACCGCGCAACGGTAGGTACCCTGCACCCGCGCCCCGCACCTTACCCCAAACTCCAGGATCCCTCTGCTTCCATCTTCGACCCTTATCCTAACTCCCCCTCCTCCAATCCCCAGCATCCGTCCTCGATCCCCATCCAATCCATGCTTAACCTCCCACTCTTCTCCCTACCCCCATTCTCCGGACACTTCTCTCCTCTCTTGGAACCCCACCCCCATCCTAATTTTCTAGTCTCCTTTCATCCTCTCTTCTACCCAAATTCCCTCTTCCAGCCTCTCCCTTGCCCCACCCCCCAAGTCCGAACCTACCCCACCTTCTTCCTTTCCCCAATCTCTGGACCTCAATCCCTGTCCCAATACACCAGGACTGGAACTCTTCTCCCCTAGGCCTCTCCCCATTTCTCCCCCCAGCTAATCTTCGGGCCTCCCCCTTTCCTCCCTTTTCCTATTCTCCCCCTTCTCTTCACTCCTCTCCACCCCCTCCGCTTCCAACCTCTGTAGGTCTTGAGTTCCTTAGTTCTCCAACCTCTTCACCACAATTTCCGGATCTCCTCTTCCCTTTATTCTTGGTACCTTTCTCCCCTCCCCCATAACACGGACCCCCTTTTCCCATCTTCCCCCTTTCGTACCCCTTTTGCTCCCCGAATCCCTTCTTTCCTCCCTTTTCCTTTCCCCGTTCTCTCCTCCCCACCCTCTCCTCCCGACAGGGTTTTCTCCACTTCTCTCGACCCCTTCTCTCTCTCCCCCCCACACCTCCCTCCCCCCCTTTCTGCTCTCCTGGACCTCACATCCTCTCAATTCTCCAGATCCCTCCACCTTCTTCCGGCTGCCCCCACCCCATTCTTCTAATTTCAGATTCCCAGGACAACTTTTCTCTAACCCTCGTTTTGTAGCGCATTTCTCCTTATTCTAGGAGTCTCATCCCCACCTTGGTCCTTTTTTTCAGGACTCCTCATATATGAGTTCTTGCCTCCCCTCTCCTATATCTTTCAAGTCCTCAGCCCCCTTTTCCCAGTCTTTCCAAGTCTTTTCTGGTCTTACCCTTCTTAACCATATCCTTTCTCGCCCCCATGTTCTGAACCTTGTCTCACCTTTTCGGGGTTATATGAATTGATTCCCTTTGATTCCACAAGTACGGGTGCTCCTAGGCTCTTGGGTATTTCTCACTCTCTCTTTAGTTTTCCCGGCCCTTTTTGATCCCGTAACTCTCCTTCCCCATACCGTAGTCTCCTCGGTTCACCTCTGTTTTCCAGTTCCTTCTACACTAATTCGTCCTGGGTTCTTTCTGCAGGTCCTTAAATCTCTGAGTCATTATACCTGGGGACCCGGATCCCACTACTTATGTTTTTCTCTTGTCGGTCAGCTTTCACATTCTCTTGCCTCAAGGTCTAGCCTCACTTTTCCTAGGCTCCTCGAATTCCTTTCCCCTGTGGACTTTTCCACCACCACTACCCCTCTTCCTATATCTCTTTTCTGTTCATGGTTTCTGTGACTTTGGTTCTTATTCTTAACTAGCAGCCAAAGTGACCACAGGTTCTTGTTTTCCTACCTCTAATCTCCAATTTTCATCCTGCCCCTCAACTTATTTTCTTTGAGTTTAGAGTTCCGTTCTCCCAACTTCCATTGGCCCTGCCATTGCCTGGTACTCTGATTCACCCCTGGTAGAGCCTTAGAGAACCCTGCTTGAGGAATTGGTCCTTCGAGGGCATTGTCCTGGTTGGCTCATAGGAGGTTTGGAGAGATCTGTGAGGCCCAAAGTGCCTTTCCAGTCTTTGAAAAGCGACATGGTGAAGGTGGGCATCCCGCTTAGGTAGCATATCACCCCTTTTTTCAGGCCTCTTGGGTCCCTGACTGAACTGACTTTTTTGGAGGGGGTTGGGTGTACTCGTTGAACTGAAGGTTTATTTGTAGGTTTGATATAGTTCCCTTCAGTGTTTGCCTTGGGTATGTGTTTATTAGTAAAGTGTAAGAAGCCTTTGTGAGGTCGTAAAAGGTGAACTTTTGAACTTGGAAAGCGCCCTGGAGCAATTAGCTGCTGGAGCAATTGCACCGGGAGTTCTGAATTACAAAGGGTGCTAGGGGACCTGCAATAGCAAATGCTGAAGTGGCAAAACCTCTTTATTTATTTGCTGTAGCTTCCACCTTTTACACATCTATGCATTTCAGAGTAAAGACGAGGTTTATACTCGTAGACATTTGCAATTGTTTAGATAGACTTAGTCATGGAATTATATAAATTGAGACTTCAAACTTCAGACTTAAAATGTTTTAAAGTTGAAAGCCACAGTGGAACATTAAGATAAAGATAACAATGTTAAAACTGGGAGGGACTGTAGAATACAGTTTGTTAGAACTCAAGAGTTGGAAGGGATCTAAGAACAGAGATTGTTTTTGGTGTTCTGACTTCAAGTTAAGCATTTGACTTGAAAATAACCACAGTATTGCAAAAATGTCCTTTAAATCGAGCTTAGAATTGGGAGGTATATATTTGACTTTGAGGGAATCTCTGCCGAATTTGTGACCTGAAATCCTTGCTGACTTTGCTGCTTTATGAAATAAATTAAGATGAGCTTGTGTTATTTTCATATTTGAATAAAGCACAAATTGCAGGTAGGGAGAAGTTTTAAAAAGTTGAATTGTGTTTGATTGACCCAGCAAGATGGGGGGAATGTGGATAAAAGGAGTGCTTCCCTGATATTTGGTGTCATGTGTGGTGGTGTCTTTGGGGATTGACTTCTGAATTGTGAGCGTGTTTGAAATCAATAAAATTTCCTGTGGCACAAAGAGAGGGAACCTGGGATCCAGTTAGGCTAGGGAGAAAGAGTCTTGTAGAACAAAGCCCATCTATTTAATTCATTGAACTTTTTCCTCTTAGTCTTTAAGATCATTTAGTTTAGCTATTCTTTGAATACTGTTAAGCCCATCTGAAAAAGTTAGACTATGATTTGGGCTCTTCCCAGCAAGTTTTGTGAACCATATATAAAGTAAAATATGCTCTCTATTGCCTTTATGTAAGACTTCACATTCACAAAGATGACAAATCTTAGAACAGACTGATTACTTTTGTCTACTTAAAAGCAATATAGTAGCTAAGGGGAAGCTAGGAATTGCCTTGGCTATCAATTATTCATTGGTACATTTTAAAGAACTTTAATGGTAATTTTAACTCACCCAAATTTCCTATTTCATCTTCCTGAATGATGAGAGCCAGTTTGAAATGGCAGAGTTCTAGCTCTCCTGTGGAAAACAGCATTACTTTAGTATTTGACATTTGTTTTCTTTAGAGTTTCTGAATTCTTAAGTGTAAATGGAAGCTATCTCTGTGTTGCTGTAAACGCATGGGAAACTGGGACATTAAGCCTAGGAAATAGTTACAGAATGGAAATGGAATGATCATATTTGACTGGGAGGGGGAAATATCTGACAGTTGATTTTTTTGCACTCTTTTGTTCTCTCTTTGTATTAAAGCTTGAATTGGAGCTCCCAAGAGAACCACAGTATGCTAATGAAAATGAGTGGCATTTTACATCAACATTTAAAAAAAAATTCTTTTGCTTCCTAGTTATATCATTCTCTAGACCAAATGAAGATCTAAAATCCTGGAATAAAGAATGGTTACTCTGGAGGGAATGGTAGAAAATGTCCAATCCACCCCTCTCATTTCTACCTAAGTACTGGTCTGAGGAGCTGAATTCTTTCCACTTTTTGCCCTAGTAACTGATTTCCTTCATTTCCTTCATAAACAAGGCTCTGTCCGGAGTTTTTAAGCTTTGGGGGGAATGTTGAATTTTGTGTAAAATAGAACTCTACTAGATAAAGTGAAAAATGCTTAATAGAATTCTTAATACAAGTATGGAAACAATAAAACTCGAAAGTGGAATTTTAGAAATGTTTTCCTGGAGGAATTCCTGGGGATGCTGAATTTACAGTCTTCTAAATGGTTTTTCTGTTCTGTTCTGTTCTGTTCTGTTCCCGTTGGTAACAGAACAGCCTGCCTTTGATGCAAGCAGCCCCAACCCTTCCAGGAATTCTTTGTGCTGAGTGGGCAAGATATTTTTCTATTGCTCTCTCGTAGGGTCTTTTACAACAAATACGTTTGCTCAACTGTAGTTGAGGGGGACTGTGGAAGGGTTTTCATTCAGAAGAGGAATGATTTGGGGATGCCAGTGGGGGTTCATTTTATTTAAGAAGAATAGGTAGCACATTTTCAAGTATGGGCATACATACTGCTTAACGAGAGTTAATTGGGTTTTCAAAAACAGATCACTGAGGGAGAAGACATTAGAGGGCATTTATTTTTACAAGAACAATGTAATAAATGGAAAATATGGTTTAGTTATGATGTATTAACTGCTAATGTGTGGCTTATGTAGTTATACTGATTATGTATTAAAAATTAAATTAAATTTTATGTAGTTATAATGATTATATAGAATGGCCCAAAAGACAGTGCAGCTTTAAGAGTCTTTTAAAATTAATTTAATTAAAGCTATTTGAGTCTTAATAACTTAAAACTGAATTTAGACTTTTGGGGTACCATGTGGTTTGAACAATAACCTGAACCAGATGATCTGAGGTTCTTTCAACTTAAAATTTCTGTGATTCAGTTAATAAATTACGCATCTATTATTGTCTGTGGATGTGTGTGTGTGTGTGTGTGTGTGTGAGAGAGAGAGAGAGAGAAATAAAGTTTAGATAACATAGAATCTCTGTCTTCTTGGAGCTTGCCTTTTTTTAGTGAGATAAATATTCACGTATGTAATATTCAACATCATACTTAAGTTCTTTAGAGTAGTAGGAAGATAAGTGCTATGTAATTAGGGGACTTGTTACATTCTGGTGGGATCTGGAGAGACTTCAGAGAGATAGAGGCCATTTGATTTAGGGTTGAAAGGGTCATTAGAAATTCACTAGTTGGAGAAGAGGAAGGGGAGAGCACTTCAGGCTAACTGGAGAACTGGAAGCAAAGGTATTGAGATGTGAGAATGGAAACTTGTGGAATTCAGAGTAGTACAGTTTGCCTTGGACATTAAATTAAGTGGGGGAAGAGAAAGAGGGAAAGACCTGAAAGGTGGGTAATGGTATCAGATTGTGGAGGGCCTTAAAGCAGTGGAATTAACATATCCAGGAAGCTCCTGGAGGGGAAGGTGGGAATTAGAATGAAGACTTTTTAAAATTTAGAGAGTTTTGGAGGATTTGAGGTATTTGGGCAAAGGATTGCAGGGGAAAGTAGTGCTCCTAATGAGACTGAGGGTTTAAATGAATCTACCTATGCAAATGCATGTTAGTGGATTCAACTTCAGTTTTGTTCTGCTTTAAGATACTATTCTTTTGTTATGACTGTTAGGAAGAACTTGTAGGGAGAACAAGCTCAATCCCTTTTCTCCCACCACCCCTTGCATTCCCAACCGCAAAACTAGTCTGTAGAAAACCTTGTGGGAGGGGGATTTGCCCAGTGTACACATATACTTTCAGAAATCTAGGATTGTATTGAGTGTAGAGACAATTAATACTCAGACCTATTGACATCCCTTGTTGAATTCTTACTAATGCTTTCAAGCTCTCTTAAAATGCTAGCGCTTCTAGGTGTCCATTGCCCAGGTGTCCAGGATACCTTCCTTGATATCCTCCAACAGTGTTTCCTTTTTCTGATGCACTGCTGAAAGGAAATATTTTTAGTTTCTAAGAACATGAGTTCAAATTTTGACTCCAGAATTTACTAGCCATGTAACCTTAGGTTAGTTAATCATTTGACCTTTCTGATCCTCAGTTTCCCTATTTGTAAAATGGGGCTGATAATGTTCCCAACCTTCTTATAGAGAGGTTGTGAAGACATGACTTAAGGGACAGTTATTATATTGTGTCTTAATTCCCAACCAGACTGTAAACTTCACGATGGCAAAGGTCCTACCTTAGCCAAACTTTTCCAACTCCAAGCTTTTTAGTATACACGTAGTGGGAACTTAGTATTTTTCTGAGTAACACCTTATATTTATGGAGTTACTTCAAAATCTTGGAATAGTTGGCTATCTGCCTCAGAGTCCTTGTGAGAAGTGCTTATTAAACCTTAAAGATTTTTATTATCTTCATTTTACAGATGAAGGAACTGTAACTTTCCCATAGTCACACAGATAGGAAGTATTGGAGCTTGTATGAATGAATGATGAATACTTTCACATAATTTTCAAATTGTTTTCATTGGTTTATATGAGGGGTTACTAACTTTAAATATTTTTACCAGCTGGAAGGCTAACCCTCTAGAGGAAGATTCTCTTTAATTCCATTGTTAAGAAGCTAATCTAGATACTAGTGGTCTTGTCTTCACTTTCCTTTTCTTATATTTACTCCAGAATTGTACTGCTCCTTTTTCTCCATTGTAGCAGAGCTTAATGCCCTTCTTTTGTTAACTATTTCCAATGTATATAATTGGTATGAAAGCTAAGCTTTTGACTAGTTACCTTTGAAGAGTAATATTTATATTGATTAAGATTCTTTTATTTTTTAAAGCCTGAGGCATTCAAATGTGCCTTCTATTATTGTGAACTTAGCTATATCCCTCTTTTGTGTGGGAACTGTGTCAAAGTTGGAGGGAAAAAAATCAAAGAATTCCTTGACCAAGAACAGATAAACACTTTGGAGAATGAAGGTTGGGGGTTGGTTGAGGGTGGAGTAGGAAGGGAACAAAGGGGGAGCAGTTGATCCCTTAGTTTCTAGGAAAATTTGTAAGGTTTTTTTTTTCTCCCAAATTATTTTTTCACATATTTATTAGCAGCAACACAAATTAAAATGATTATAGAGGGAGCCGTGATTTACATTATTTTTAAAAGTGTATGTTAACATTAATATGGTAATAACACCCTGTTTGCTTCTGTCTTTTGAACTCTTGCATATTTCCTTGGATTTTGTTGCTGGGTTTCTTTCCCCAGTAGTTGTCAGTGTTCTGTGTTCCATTTTCTGAAGAGTTGCTGATTTTTAGTCTTTCTGACTCTTATTCACATAGCTTTTAACTGGTTTCATGTATAAAACTAGGTAGCCAAAGGGAGTAACTGTAGCCTGTGTTGAGTTCATTTGCAAGCAACCAGATTTGAATGGAAACCTTTTCCTTCCTGACTTTCATGTCCGTAAAGTTACAACAGACATTTTTTTCTCCTTTCCCTCAACTTCAGAATTAAATATTGTAGGTTTCAATGTATTATCTAAATTAGAGATTGAGGTTTAGGAACATTTTAGAGGATTATAAAAATTTGGCTGGACTTGGAGTCAGGGACCTGGTTTTGAGTCATAGCTTTTACTAGGTGTGGGACCCTGGGCAAGTCACTTTATGCTCTCTGAGCATGTTTGCTCATCTGTATAATGAAGGCAATAATGCTTGCAAGCTGTAACTCAGAAGAGGTATTATGGGTAAAGTGCTTTGATAAATCCTAAAACTTATAGATCCGGGATTTGTTCTAATTATCTTGTATGTATGTCAAAACTCCATGTAAATCTATGTAAACCCCTAAGAGCATGGACTGGATCTTATCTGAACTTGCTATCTTGAACAGTGCTCTGCACACTTTGAGTGGGTGCTTAGTATATAAGTGCATGAATATAAAACTGCAGTTTGTCAAGTTTCTTTGCAGTGACCTCCCCTGGGGTAAACATACTTCTTGATGGAAATTTAAAATACAGTCCCCTACTCTGTTCTTCCTGTGGGTAAATTTGTATTTCATGCCTGGCATATTATAGTATGCCTAACCCCTCCCCTGTACTAGAGAAAGTTGAAGGGCTGGTAATGTGGAGAGAAGGATCTCTTACACACTCACTCCCACTGTTTGTGTTTTTGTTTTTAATAAATTATGCTACAAAGAGAATTTTTTGGCTACCCAAGATAGCTTTCAAAATTCCTTCTTTGGGGTGAGTCTTATAGCAGCTTCTCACCACTTCCCTGGGAGAAGAAAGAGTCTATCCTGTTGATACAATGATTATTTAAATCTGGCTTCCTCAGTGTAACCTGGTAATTCTAATTAACAATGATTTACTTTGGGAGCGGATCAGGCTTCCCTGAGCTGCTGGCTGGTGGGTTAAATTGCTTCTCCACCCTTCCATCTCCAGCTGCCTTGCATCTTTTGATCCTCAGGCTACAGTTATTGGCCTTTGAGCAGGTTAACTCCAAATTGTTTTGAAAATCCCCAATTTTGGAGGTACTCTTTGACATTTTTGGCATTTGAAGACTATGGAAAAAATTGAATATTAACTTAATCCTAAATCATCCTCTGCTGGAGGAAAACCCTCAGAATTTTAAACTTGGCAAATTTAGGTTCAGCCAAATACAAGCAAATTCAGGAATATTTCATAGGATCATCAGATTTGGAACCAGACTTAGACTCTTCTAAGTGCTATTAGAAAACCTGCTTATTTACATTTTGTCAGTGAAATGGTTTCTGAAAAGAACTGCTTTGTTTTATCAACCCATAAAGGGGCATGTTACCATGCTCTTCAAAATGCTTTCTTTGTATATAAGAAAGAAATGACCTCCCTTCTACTCCAAAATCTGCCTTTGCCAACAATATGAAAACTGGTTTCTCAGTAAGAGATAATCTGAAGCAGTGGACAAAGAAGTGACCCAATAGAATGAGTCCTTGAGGGTAGAGACTCTTATCTTTCTAAATCATCATGTGGCACATAGTGGGCGCTTAATGTTTAAAAAATGACAAGTGATTTGGATACAGGAGGTTTGTGGTCATTTCTATTCACTGGCCAGTTTTACTTTGGGCAAGTTTGCTGTATTTCTTTAAGTCTCTATTCATCTGTAAGGTAATGTGTAAGTATTGTTCTCATTTCACAGAAGCCCTTTGGAAATGTGAATGGTTATTTTATTTACTAACTGTGTGATTTTCAGCAAGTGGCATCACTTACCTGGATCTCAGTTTAGTCCCTGTGAAATGAGGCATTTTGACTGAATGATCTCTAGCTCTAAAATTCTTCTAAGGTTTCATTTTATAGTCCTAGAATAAAATAACTAAAAATCAATTTCTTATCTCTATATAGGAATGCCATAATTGAGTTACTTTCTAAAAGTGTCTTCAAATGGTGAGACCACTGAGTCTTAGTCACATTTTCCTTCTAGTTCATTTATATTAGCAAAATTATTCAAGTAGAAACCACAGATGGCAGTAGTAGTATATTTTTTCTTTTCTAGGCTGATACATATGTGTGTGTATGTGTGTGTATATGTATATATTTCTGTACACACATAAATACATACAGTACACCCCCCACATGCAATATATATATGTTTGTGTATGTATATGTCTGTGACTTTTTTAGTATCAGCTTTGGTCCCCGTATCTGTCTCCATGCACCACTGCTATGTCAGCTGCTAGGTGTAGTGTTTCTGAAATCCAATACCAGGACAGCAAAACATTATGTGTTCTTGGGAAAATTTTAGGGAATTTGATGGAAAGATCTACTTAGTGGGTGGTTTTGGCTAAAATGGTGATTCTTGTGACCATAGGGAATTTTGAGTGTGAATTTGTTGAAGTGCTGGAGATGATTTAATATTTTTGAAATGTATTTGGTATTCCCCTTAAAAGGTGCCTCTAAGGGTCATCTATTCAGGTAATTATTTGCTCTGGAAGCAGTTTGGACTTAGCTGTTTTGTAGTGGATTGGTTTTGAAGTTATGGGTTGGAATCCAGCCTCTGCTTCTTACTAGCTATGTAACTCCTCAACAAGTCACTACCATAACTGTGCCTCATCTGTAGAGTGGGTGTAATGATTGATACATTTCCTACCTTGCCTCTCAGTGTTGTTCTTTTTTATTCCTCATATATATAAAATTCTCTGTAACCTAGATAATATAAAAATATATGAATATAAATAATATGAAAGTTAGTCATAGTACAAGGAATTTTCAGTTTCCAAGTGGAAAAAATAATTCTTCAGAATAAAAATGACTTCCTCTTCAAATCTGTTTGCCTTGTAGGCATTTTCTTTATTCTGTAATTTACAGACTGGTAGGAGTGAAAGAAACTTGAGACTGTCTAATCCAAATCCCTCATTTGTACAAATAAGAAACTAAGGCTCAAAAAACCCCCCCAAATGAAGTGACTTACCCAGAATCACATAATGAATGGAAAGAGTAATGAAGAAATTGAGAGGCTTTTGTTTCAGCTCTGTCACTAACGTACTGGGATTGAGGGTAGGTGACTTTCTAGTTTCTCCTCTTCTTTATAAGAAATGTGGGCAGAGAATTGTCTTTGAGTTCCTTTTCTAAACTGAGACTTTCTGTGTTTCTTTAAAAACTGAGATTCTGTGATTCTTATCAGTCAATTTATAGAACTGATTTAATATGAGCTCTAGTTTGAAAAGGAATGGAAGGAGATAGCATTAAGTTAAATTTTTAAAATGACCACCAACCCTTTTCCTGTACCTCATAGTTTTTTTTTCTATTTCTATAATGAAACAGCTGGATATTACCAGCCTTCTTTTCTGTTTTATTTATTTAGAACAGAATCAAAGGGGGGCATTCTTCCTAATTATACCCTGCCCTCACCATGTTCTCAGATATCTTTTGTTAGTTGATATTGGAAACCTTTCTTTGACCCTTCATTAGCTTAGTTGTGGCTACTTGAACCTAATAGGAAATTACTCTTTCTCAATAGTGGGACTCATAATTTGGATTAATGATAAATAATAGTATTGTAAGTGTGAGTGTTGTGATAATACTTCTAGTGCTTTTGTCAAAACTAAGAGTCATCCTTACAGATGAAACTGAGCCTGGTCACTTAGCTAGTTTAACATGTCAGACTAGGTATTCAAACCTCAGGTTCTTTGTGCTGTGTCACAGCTGCTTCTTCATATCATACAGATAATGACTACACTTCTGATGTACTGATGTGGGATGGACAAATCTAGTGAACTTTCAGATCTGGTAGGGTATACACTAGCATTGTTTAGAGTATTAGGATTGGGGCATTATATAAAAATTTCAAGATATTTATTTCTTCTGTGTATTGTCTCTCAATCAAACCAGATCTCAATCCTTTCCCATCTTAGTAGATAGTTTCTTGAATTGCAGGGGAAAAAAAAAATTATCCCTAGTGACTAGCCTTCTGGAAAATGAAGAACCTTTTCAGGAAGCTAGTCTGCAAACCAGAGAGACTCAGTCTCGATCCTGTAATCAAAACCTTTCCAGCTTGCTAGGACCAACCAGGGTTTATGTTCCAGTAGCATTGTCTGATAACTCAGCATCACAATTTGGTGTTCATTGAATTTTTAAAATTGTGCTGTTTGGGGAATTTGAGTCTTTTAAAACTTGGTTTTCTTTCCTAAATGGTTTTCTCAGGTCTTGATCCCTTTGAAACTTGGTTAACTTGAATGTATTTATCATGCAGTGTTTCTGTCTTATCCCTTACTAAACTGTGACTCCTTGAGGACAGAAACCAAATCTCAGTTAAGCTTTGTATAGCTTCTAGCTTTGGCACAGTGCCCTGTGAATAGTAGGAATTAATCAGTTTGTTGTATTTGTATCTCCCTCAATTAGCAATTAAAAAAATACAATGAAGGCCAGTATAGAATCAGCATTTTAATTTCAGCCCTGGGACAGAGACTGCCCCTGTCTCTGGTGTGAATGACATTTTAGTGTAAGTCAATTACTTTGTTGTTAAGGGGGTTAGGGCAGTTGCTAGGTAGAAGTCATTCTGTGGTAAGCCAGCAAACTGAAGAAATGTCACATAACAATGTGAATAACAATGAGTTACAGGATCAGAACTTCCACTGAAGCTTGGTAGGGGGATTAAAGACCAGGAAAGTGTTTGGGGGAGGGGGATGGTAGAAGTCATTCTTGGGAGTTCCATATCATCTGGAGGGAACACATCTTCAATTAGTTTTTATTTTATATTGCTGCCATAGTTCAGTCATGAGAATAAATTGACCTTACCTTTTATAGAATTCATTCAACAAACATTTATTAAGCACCTATGATGATGCCAGGCACTTTAAGGTGTTGGGATACAAAGACAAAAAATAAAGTAGTCCTTGCCCTCAATGAGCTTACATTCAATTGGAAACATGTCCACAGAAAAATAAATATAAAAGACACAGTAATTGGAAGGGGAAAGTCAAAGAGAACTACAGCTTGGAGAGTCTAGATAGGTTTCCTATAGGAAATGCCATGAAGTTTTGAAGGAAGCTGTGGATGGGGTTCGGGAGATGAGGAGGCAAGGGGGAAAGGATATGAAAAAACATTGGTAACTAAATTACTGTGGGATTTGAGGGAAGAGTTGGATGGCTCTTAAGGTTTCAAAACTCAGTGGTTGGAAGGGGTGGTGGTGACCAACAGAAACAGGGAAATTAAGAAGAGGGGCTGGTGGTAGTGGTGATATCCCTTTCAGATGTGTTGACTTTGAGATATCCATGGGAGAAATGTCCCATTGGCAGTTGTTGGTTCAGTATTCCAGGCAGGAGAATAAGTATGGATATGTCAGTTTGGATATTGTCTGGGATCTTGGAATATAGACCAGCCTTAGAGAAATAATCCAAATAAGCCTCATTTTACAGTTGTCAAAACTGACTCTATGTAAAAGCCCTCTAGATATTGAGATGGCTACCATGTCTCCTCTGAAATAGTCTGCTTGCCAGGCCAAATATAAACACTTCCTTTGGTTGGTCCCTAAAGGTATTGCTCATAAGAGGAACTTTAACTCAAGGATACTAGGGTGGGAGTCAGAACAGTTGAGTTCTTTAGAGCCCCTACTCTGCCATTTGATACTAAATCTCTGGTCCATAGTTAACATCTGAATAAAATATAGGAAGGCTATAATAGATGACCTTTGAGCACAGAAACTTGTGATTCTAATAAATAAATGATGCCTTTCCAACAGAATGATAAACCATATGTTAGGAAAACATTCTTCTAGATTTGAAAGATTTTGTTTTTGAGAACAGGAAATGTTGGACTACCAAAAGGGAAAAGCCTAAATTAGCTGGTAGGAGAGGAGAAGTTCAAATTGACAAACATTAATGACTACACAGAGCTCAGGGGTAGGGAAATATAGTATAATGCAAGTCCTACTTTTGGGGTGCTTATAAAGAGAGATAACATAGAAAAGACTACAAAGTGTAATGTAGCTTAACAATCAAGAGATCACTTTCATCTAAAGAAGGGTCAAAGGCATCATGGAAGATCAAAGCTGCATCTTAGAGGAAGGGAAGAACTTCAATGGAGGAATAGCATGAGTAGGATAGAGCACTGGGCCTGGAGTCAGGAAGACCTGAGTTCAAATTCCGATTCAGACATTAAGCAGCTGTGTGACTGCGGACAAGTCATTTAACTTCTGTTTTCTTCAGTCCACTGGAGAAGGAAATGACAAACTACTCCACTATCTTTGCCAAGAAAATCCCATGGACAGTATGCTTTACAGGTCAAGAAGAGTCGGATGTGACTGAACAACAACAAGAAGCATGAGTAATGGCACAGAGAGTAATTAAATTTGTTTCAAATGGAGAATGAATAAAGGGGAGTGGTATAAAAGAGAGTTGGACAGGTCAGTTGACCCAAAATGTAGAGGGCTTTGAATGCCATTATCAAAATTGCATTCTTTATTTGATGGTAACTCATATTTCTGTGACACTTTTAAGTGTAGCAAAGCACTTTGCTCTCCAAAATCTCTTTGAGGTAGGTAGTATGAGTATTATCCCCACTTTATACATCAGCAATGTGAAGAGTAGAAAAATAATGTTTCTATGGTTACACAGCTAATAAGGCAGAGCCAGGATATGAATCTTGATCTTCCAATTTATTTTCCACTATACCATTTTACCTCTTAATATATAATAGGGAAGGAAGAATTGCTGAAGGGTCTTGAGTAGAGGAGCAACATAATTAGAGATATATGTTAGGAATGTTACTTCATTGGGGAGTGTCATGAAGGAGGGATTGTAGAAGAGAAGTTGGAGAAAGGAGATACATTAAAAGACTAATAATAGTTCAGGAAGAGATGAGAAAGCTTGAAGTAGATTGGTTAGAGTGGGAGATGAAAAGTGAAAGTAGGAAAAACTGTAGTTAACATTTAATTTGATGTGGAGAATGAGGAAAAAGGAAGAATGAAAAGTGAAATTTGTGAAAGCTGGGTTTTTAGTTGCCAAGGAGGGTTCAGGGGAAGATGTAAAGCTCAGATTGTGGCCAAAGAGAGGATGCTTGTGATATACATGGACTCATAAAGCTTCATCTTTTGCTGGCTTCCTTTATAGTGGGTCTGGTAAATTTAAGCCTCATGAAGTTGGTCCTTGGTAAGTTAGCTTAGGGAGAGAGAAGATTTTGCTAGTATCTCTAAGGAGGATAAGGGTACATGGGCCCATTTCATTACCATCAGTGTCAGTAGTCTCATTGTTTGAGAAAGATATGGTTGTATTCAAGCATATTTGCTGGAGTTAGACCTTGAAGAGATGTTAGAATTTATTTAATCAACTCCCCTCATTTTACCAAGAGAAGAGTGAACCATAAGGGCTTGCCCAAGGTCATACTGGTAATTATGTGACAGAGCAGGAACTTGCAACCCAGATCTATGATTCTAAATTCTGTGCTCTTTACCTTTGCCATAGTTGCCTTTTCTGTCAGTGACTAGGTCTTGAGGTGAGAGAGCCTGAATTTGAGTCCTGATCTTGTCACTTGTTTAATAATCTTGGACAAATAATTTTATCTCCTTGAACTTTATTTAGCTTCCTCATCTGTAAAATGGGGATAATGATCCTTATCATGCCAGAGGATTGTAGATGTAGAGCTTGAAGGGGATCTCAAGGCATGTAGTTCAGCACTTTAGATTAGGGGAGCCCAAGATCACACGGTAAACTTAGGAGGTAGGATTGGGACCTCTGTGACTCCAGAGCCAGTGTTTCTTTTATTAGAGCATTCTATTTAGCTATCATACTGGATGGTTGTGAAGAAAATGCTTTGTGAAACAAAACACTATAGAAGAGGCTACTAATATTACTTTTATTATAATTTAGTTCTTCTTTGAGACAGTCCCTGTTGGCAAAGTAGTTTTGATTCAGAGTTCTTGGGATCATTCCATCAGCATCTTGAAGAGATTCTCTTTAGGCCATATGACCCACACTAGAGAATTCCAGATTCAATTTAAAGAAAAAAAAAACCTGAATAACAGAAGGGAGACCTTTTTAAATGTTGTAGGTCAATAAAAGGGAAGCCCAGCAGGAAGGAGGCCGGTGGTACAAGAGTGGGGGAGGGTGCAGTACTACAGGAGAGAGGTGAGATTTAAATATTTTGGGGGGAGGGGAGACTTGGAGAAGAGTAAGAGCCATGGTTGAAATATTCATCAATCATTTTACTGACACCAGGAAACCAATAAGCCTTTTAGAGAATAAAATACAATCAGCCACATAATGGAGAATTACAATTGCACACCCCCCCAACACACAAGAAAATTCCTTTTCATGCCAGTGATCAAATCTGAGAGGTAGCTAGCTTGGCAGGAATTCAAAACTGGCTAATTGCATGCACCTCTGGAAAGATTAACTTAACATTTGGGAAAGGTGGAATGTTTTTAGATGCAATCAGGAGATGTCATAAAACACAACAACCTGAGCTTTATTGTAGAAGTTTTCCCAGTAGTTTAAAGAAAAGTTATGGGGATGTCAAGAGTATCACATAATATGATGTAAATGTTAGAGCTCATGTATTTCAACATCCCCCTCCCTATGTACAGATGAGAACACTAAGGCCTAGAGCTGGGAAGTGACTTACCTGAGATCACACTACAAGTTAGTGGCTAAGTCTCTTCCTTGCCAGTGTAGTGTTTTTAAGACACGTGAACTATTTCTTTTTTAATTCTGTTGATGCGTCTAATTGATGTACCTTTTGTCTCTAGTTCCTCTTATTCCTTTAACCAGCCCTCCCACACTGGTTGGATCCTTTTCCTTCTAATTGGGATAGAACACCTCATTTGATTTCTTTCAAGGTGTCTGTCCATCTGTCAGTCAGCAAGCTTGTAGCAAGGTACCTGCTGTGTGCCAGGAACTGTTAGGGGCTGGGGACACAAGGACCCCTGCCTTTAAGAGTCTTCAGTCTGTTAGGGGAGGCAGGGAGAGATAACCTGTATACATATAAATATATGTATGAATATATGCATATATGTGAATACATATTAATATATGTATATACATATGAATATATACAGAATCAATGAGGCAGTTTTGGAGAGAATACACTGCAGGGATCCAGGAAGATCTTCTATTGGAAGTGACACTTGAGCTGAGCTTTGTAGAAAGCAAGGGGTTCTGAGGTAGAGGAGAAGAAGGGGGCATTCCAGCACAGAGACCAGAGGCGGAGTGTCCTGTGTGAGGAGTGACAAGAGGGCGAGCTTGCCAAGAATATAGAATATGTGTTGTTAAGTGTCAAGTGTGTCCAGACTTGCTTGAATTTCTCTAGTGAGGTCCCATCATTTCCGGTGGCAGCCTGTTTTACTCTGGGGTAGCTTCTTGATTATTTTTGAATCATGGGTGGAGAAGCTGTTTAACAGCTGCCTCTTTTTAACAGAAATCTCTGGCTTCCCTACCTTCCTCCCTACCCCTCAACATTAACTTATAAATATTGGAACAAAATTTTATTTATTTGCAGATAATATGGTTTATTTAGAAAATTATAGGGAATCAGCGAAGAAAACTGAGAGAACAAGAGTGCCAGCAAAGTTTCAGGCTACAGTATGAACAACCAAGAATCAACAACATTTCTGGGTGATAATAACAGAATCAGGGAGCCAACAACAGAAATGTAAATGCCATCCAAAATAACTACAAAATTTATTAAATATTTGGATATTAATCTAGCAAAGCACACTCAACTACTGTAGGGTTAATAGAGTATGAAGATCTTCCCCATCCAGTAATAGGCCCATGTGACAGTACTCCACCAATCACAGATGTTTCAGACATCCCAGGCCGGGGCTTGTGCACATGGGTTTCCCTGGCTTTGTATGTGGGGGCTTTTGTGCCTCTCAGCTCTGAGCCAATCAGGTGCAGAGTTAAACTGTATATATGGAGAGCGTAGAAGAAAACTGAGCATGAAGAGAAGAGAAAATGAGCATTGAGCATTGAGCAAATTAGCAGCAGCAACAGCAGGAACTCACTGAGCAGTGGGAACTTACATAGTGGAGAAGAGATCTCTGCTACATCTCTAATAGTGAACCTGTGCCAGCACCCCTCCTGTTGGCAGGATCTGCACAAACTGAAGCTAAAGTATGGAGTTCTGGGATACTGGGATCCTTGTCTGTTGTTTCCCAGTTATTGTGCAATTTTTTGTTGCAAAAGTTCTTATCGAGATAACAAAAGAGAAGTTTCTTTTGAACTTCTCAGACCCAAGGCTACAACCAGAGGCAGAGCTTAAGTGGAACCCGAGGAGCCCCAGATTGTGCCCACGAGGTGAGACATGGAGCAGGAGCTGAAAACTGCCTGAGTGTGAACCCAGGCAGGAGCCGGAAAGGTTGGTTGGTTGGTTGGTCGGTCAGCCCCTGGAGCTTGAGAACCAGCCCTGAGTCCAAGATGAAAACTTTGCAGCAAGGCAGGAGCAGTGAGAATGCTTTCCTGCCATGCCCCCCTGGGATGGTGTGGGACCCAGGGGATGTTATCTATGGTGGGAGTGAGGAAGTGTCATAACCCTTGGGGACCCACCCTGTTGGCTATTTCACCTCACCCCACCCCGCACCCCCCCTCGGAAGTGGGTCTGGAGCAGTGTCAGAACTTGGACTTTTTGACTCTTCTGAGACTGCCAGGTGGGAGCCTGCAACCGCAGCGGGAGGAGAAGGACACACCCCCAAGAGGACTTTACTACTTGTACACTCTATTTTGATTGAGGATATTGTAACCTGCTGTGACCTAGGGGTGGCATGTGTTGTGTTCTCTGCTACCCCTGGGGATGTGTTGTGTTAAGGGGAGACCCTGGCCCTGGATCCCCGGATTGTATAAACAAGTATAAGGTGGGGGGCATGATATGTTACATACTGAATGCAGTGATGTGTGCACACACTGAGTGCTATGTTATATACTCAATAGTATGTTTTGTTTAAGGTCATTTGGCCACCCTGGTAATAAGTTGTTAGGAAGGCTGTACTTTAGTTTCTTGAATAAGGTTAATTTTGAATAAATAGAGTACTGATTAGACCCTTAAAATTATTCATAGGAGCCGCCCTCAGGTGTATTGCCATGCTTGGCATTACAACTACCTATATATGTTCCGTTACAAAATGTTGTTTTTCTTTCTTTGTATCCTCAGCATTTAGCACAAGATCTGGCACATAGTAAACATTTAATAGACGATTGTTGATGACTTACTGATGACTGACTTCTTAAAGAAATAAAGACCATCTTAGGAAGTGAGGAATATTCAGTACCCATGGCTAGATGGTATCAGTATAATACAAATGACAGTTAAGTTAATTTACAGATTAAGTAGTATCTCAAACTACCAAAGGGATACTTTATAGAACTAGACAAAATAATAATAAAATTCATTTGGAAGAACAAAAGATAGAGGTTATGAAGGGAAATGATGGGGTTTCAAGAAAAGAAAGAATAGGGGCAGCTAGGTGGTGCAATGAGTAGAGCACTGGCCCTGAAGTCAGGAGGACCTGAGTTCAAATACGGCCTCTGACATTTGACACACTTACTAGCCTTGTGACTTTGGGGCATGTCACTTAACCCCAATTGCCCTCCAAAAAGAAAAAAAAAAATGAAGAGATTTCAAAGTACGTTATAAAATTCTTAATAAGTTAATAAAATAACCCTTAATAAGGGTATTGATAAACCCTAAAACATTAATTACCTAGAAAAGAACCCCTTATTTGAAAAGAATGGGATAAGGAAATATAAGGAAAAGTGGAAAGCTCTATGGTAGAAATTGGGTATCTACTATGTGCCAAGTACTGTGTTAGGCCCTGAGGCTGCAAGTACAAAAAAATGAAGCAGTCCTACTCAAATTCAGATGAGGGAGACAGCAAGTACGTATATGAGCACATGTAACATAAGTATAAAGTTAATAAATACAAAATATACAAAACAGTTAAATAATGGTAGTCCGAGAAAAGGAAGGCATTAGTGGTTGGAAGAGGAAAGGTTATATTCAGAAGGTAGTGTCTGAGCCTGTATTAAAGGAAAAGAGGGGCTCTGTGAGGTAGAGAAGTAAGGAGGGAGATTCCAAGATGACCAGTGCAAAGCGAAGGAGATGTGAATGAGGGACAAAGAGAGACCAGTTTGGCTGTATCACAGAGTGTGGGAGGGGGAATGGTGTTCTATGTTTCCAGAAAGGTAGCTGGGACCAGGCTGTGTATTACATGGGGTCTTAAAGGCAGAGAGAAAGAGAGATCAGTACCATCTGGGACTTCCTGTAATGCCAGTTGTAAAAATTTTCTGAGATTTAAAGGATAGGTAGCATTTCAAAAGAAGGTATGTGTGAGAATGGGATTCTAATAATATGGAATATAATGAGTTTCCATTCAAAGAGCATGTAGTAGAATGGCAAATAGTCTGCTTTGACCAGAATATAGAACATATGGAGGACAATAAGATGGTATACTGCCTCAAAGGTAGCTTGGAGACAAAATTTAGTAAGTATGAGATGCTAAACAGAGAAATTTGAACCATCCTCAGTAGGCTCCTGACCAAGAAAAGGTGAGATATTCTACTTTCAAGTTCATATTTTGTAGAACTTGTTATAGTGGAAACTGAGAGGGAGGCAGAGAGAAATTTTCATTTATAGCCTAGTATTGTGGCCATTCTTATGTTCTACCCACTCACATGGAAAACATCTTCACACAAGTTGTTTCAAATTAGCTACAGCCTCCATGTGTAAAGCAAAACGCCAAGCACAAACCTACAAAATAAATGCATTTGTTAGAACAGAGGTGAATATAAAAGGGTTAGGTAGACTGTAATGGGAAATTTCAAAAAAATCCCAAATTGAGTAAATTCAGCCGTCTCCTAAATCAAGAACTGATTTAGAAGTGGGAATTTAAAAATTCTAATTCAGAATTCTATTTGCAGAGCAATAAACAAGTCTACTAACACCTAAATTATGCTGTCTGCTAGCCTTCAAGAGAGAAAAACCTAATTTCTCAAAACTAAGAACCATTCAACACAAGAAATATCCAACATTAAAAGTAATTATATTCCAACACTTCATTTAGAATAGGGTCTCTTAACCTTTTTTGTTTGTTTAATTGACCTCTTGAGCTATCTAAAACCTATGGACCTCTTCTCAGAATAATGTTTTTAAAATGTATAAAATAAAACACAATGTTTACAGGACAGAGATCCTGGGTAGTATTTCAAGAAATAATGAAAATTGCCCAGAACTATTAGAACCAGAGGGAAGATAGAAACTTACTAGTCCCCTCTTGAAAGGAACCCCAAAAGGAAAATTATCAGGAAGGGCTTAGCCAAAGTCCAGAGCTTCCACTACAAGAAACTATACTCAAATCATCTAGAAAGAAGCACTTTATGTACCAAGGAACCATGTAGGATAACATAAAGGACCCTGCAGCTTCAACCATAAGTGAGAGATCTTGGCATACAGTATTCCAAAAGACAAATGATAAAGGCTTATAACCAAGAATAATTTACCCTGACAAGCTAAATATAATTTTAGATGAGGAAAAAAATTGAGTTTTTAGTGGAATAGAAGACTTTAAAGCATTTCTGATTATAACACTCAAGCTTTGTAGGAACTTTGAAATACAAATATAAGAGTGAAGAGAAATCTAGAAAAGTAAATTTGTTTGAGTAACTGGAAGGAGCTGCATGATACTGTAGTGCTAACATTCTGTTGGAGACGAAGAAATGTGTGTTCTGATAAAACTTTAATGTCTTCAAAAGATATTGAAGTTAAATAAGAAAAACATGACTTAGAGGCAGATTGGTTCTTAAGAAGGGAGAGTAAAAGGAAAACAGGAAGAAGTGGCTAGAACTTGCTATTTCTTATTATTGAAGTGCATGAAAAGAGTATATATAAGTATGGAGAACAGTGGTGGGGGAGTAGACATCAGATGACTCTTGCTCTTATTTGAAATAAGCAAAGGAGAATTGAACACACATAACAAATAATTTGGAGTAGAAATGCATCAAACTCTACAAAGAAACAATTCATGATGGAAAAGTGCTTAAAAGAGAGAAGAAACCAAGGAGAGAATAGATCCTGAAGGGAGAAATTAAAAAGGCAAAATTTTAAAAAATATTAGAATATGTAGGAGTGCCCATCCTTGGGGGAATGACTGAACAAATGGTTGTTTATGAATATCATATCATGACAAAATTTGAAAAGAAACAGATTATATACCTTTTAGAGCCACAGATAGTAGATGAATCTGGAGGCAAAAAAGGAATAGAGGAAATTACAAAAGATAAAATAATTTTGGTTACATGAAATAGAAAAGCTTTTGCACAAACAAAATTAATGCATCAAAGAGAAGAAAGGAAACTGTTGACTGGGAGAAAAAAATCTTTGTATGGAATATTTTTAAGGATTTGATATCTAAATCATATAGACTATGGAAGTATTTAAGACCAAAAGCTGTTCCTCAATAGAGAATTGTCAAAAGATATAAACAAATAACTCTCAAAAGAATTCCAAACTATTAACCATATGAAAGAATGCTCCAAACCACTAATAATAAGAGAAATGCTTATCAGAATCCTGAGGTTTCACCTCACCATGGACTAATTTGGAAGTGATGAAAACAGAAGGTAATAGTCAACGTTTGGATGACTGTGGAGAGACAGGTACACTAATGCATTATTAGTGGAGCTGTGAAATGGTAGAACCATTCTGGATAGCAGTTTGGAATTATGCAAATAGTGACTAAAATACCTAAGCCCTTTGACACAGAGATTCCACTTCTCAGCATATATTCCAAGAAATTATGACCAAAAGAAGAGCTCTATATATCCCAGAATGTTTAGAGCAGCACTTTTTGTGTGATACTAAAGAAGAACTAGAAAGAACATATAGTATTGTCAAATAAATTGCACTATATTCATGTAATGGGATACTACTGTGCTTGTAAGAAATGATGTGTGTGATGATCGAAACGTGTTAAGATCTCTATGAACACATGTAAAGTGAAGTCAGCAGAGCCAAGAACAATATTCACAGTAACTACACCAATGTGAATCTGCAGTACAAATACAAAACAATTGAAATGAAATGTATAATTGTCAAGACCAATTTTTGCTCCAAAGAAGGGAAATGAGAAGACATTCTTCCCCCTTAGCAAAAGCAGGCATGTGTGGGTGTGGACCATTACATACAACATCATTTTTTCCCTATGTGTTTGGTTTTTTTCTTAACTTTTTTTGTTGTTGTTATAAGGAATGGTCCTCCGGGAAGGGATGGGGTGGGGGACCATAGGTAATACAAGAGCAGAACATATAGATGAAGATCTATTTTAAAATAATAATAAATATTATATCTCACAAAGGTTTATAGCTCTCTTATCTTGGAACCTATGATTTTATCATAGTTGAAAATTCTGTCCACCAAAGAGAGGGCCTGTACTGGGGTAGTAACAGTGTAAGTGGAGAGAAAGGGACCCAGAGGAGAAATGTGCAGGTAAAATTGGTATGATTCAGCAACAGATTGAATATATGGGGTGAGTGAGAATGAGGAGTTAAGGATGGCACAGAGCTTTTGAACCTGAGTTACTGAGGGCATGGTTGTGCCCTTGACAGAAATTGGGAATATAGGAAGATTTTTGTGGGAAAAGTTAAGTTCTGTTTTGGGTGGATGCCTGATATCCAAAAGGAATTGGTGTCACAAGACTGGAACTTTGGAGATCACCAGGGCTAGGCATGTAGATCTGGCATCATCTATATGATAATTGAATCATAGGAAGTATTGAGATCTACAATTGAGAGACTATTGAGAGAAAAAGAAGGTCCAGGACAGAGCTTTGGGGTGTGACACTGATAAAGAATCAGCAAAGGAGACAGAGAAAGAACCATAGGACACATAGAACCATAAATAGTAATATCAAGAAGCCAGAGAGAAAAAAGAATCTAAGAGAAGAAGGTGATGAGCAGGCTCAGATCCTGAAGAGACATCAAGAAGCATTAGGATTGAGAAAAGGCCATTAGATTGGGTGAGTAAGAGGGAGAGGGCTGAATCAGTAGGAGAGACTTGAGTCCAGAACGCAAATAGTTAAAAAATGAATGAGAAGAGTGAGCAAATGGAGGTACCTACTGTAAATGGCTTCCTCAAGTTTAGCTGAGAAGGGGAGAAGAGAGGACAATTGCTACAGTCTTATGACCAAGTCTGGGCTCTTTGTTGTTGTTGTCTCTATTACCACAAGCCTTTGAGGGAAGGAAATCTAATGTTATCTCCAACCTACAGATCAGGTCATAGAAGTTAAGTGAGTTGTCCAGAGTCACTTGGAGGCATAAGTGTTAGAACTACGATGAATGCAAGTCATCTGATTTCTAGTCCAGTGTTCACGCTTTGTGGTGCTGTCTTTCAGTTAGTTTTACTGTGGTTTTAGAATAGCCTCCATGCTAACTTGATTTTAATCCCTTAAACATAGAATTTTAGATGTTGAAAGGACCTTAGAGAACACCTACCTAGTCTAGAGGTTCTTAACCTAGAAGCTCTGAACTTGTTTTTAAAAAATTTTTTTGCTATTGCAACATAATCGGTTTCATTTGTAATTCTATGGATTTTTAAAATGAATTTAATTCAGAAGGAGGAGTTCAGTATGTTTTACTAGACTGCAGAAGGGGTCCTTGACACAAAAACACTTAAGAACCTCTCACCTAATTCAGTCTCCATTTTCATATGAATAAACTGAGAGGTCAGAAGTGAAATGACATTAGTCATTTAGTGCTTAGTGGCGAAAACTGGGCTGGAACATGAATTTCCAGGTTCTGTGTCCCCTTTTTACAATACCAGTCTAGGGCGGGGAGTGGTGGTGGTGGTGGTGGTAAGTGTAGTGGCAAAGAGCACTTTTTCATTAATATGTAACCCATGCTGTACCCCACACAGATGTATTCAGAGTTTGTTTCTCCCCCCCCCCCCAGTTATTTTGAATTCACTCTCATGAAGAATTTTTATCCAGGGTTTATTTCACAGTTCCATAGGATCCCAGAGCAGGAGGTGAGAATCTTAAAAGATCATTTTAGAGTACAAATCTGAAAATTTTGAAACTATGAAAATAGATTTCAAACTGTGGGATTCTGACTTTTGGGCAAATTTCTGTTTAAAACTGAGTTCACTGAATTCACTCATTTTACTAATGACTTTTAAACATCAATATTGATGGTGGTGAAAAGCTAGAGAGATGTTTGGTTATCTTTTCCTTTAGTTCTTTGTGATTCCCATGGATAGTTGGAGAACTTGCCATTTGCCAATTTCTGGGTTTTATAATGTTCTTTAATAAGAAAGTGAGAGAGCCAGCTGCTCTTCTCTCTATACACTGAGCTTCAGAGCCCTCAAATCCCAGTTAGTAATTAAAAGCCTTAGAATGACCTTGAATCTAGCTGAATCACAAAAGCTGTCTTCAAGTAAATTTATCGCATTTGTTCATTGCAAGAGGTTAGGTAGAATGGTGCACTGTTTGCTAAAACATTAATCGTTAGCCTTGAGTGAACACTGACGACCAGAAATCATTAATAAGATGTTCTATTAAAGTGTAAAAAAGGCACCCACAATCTGATGCAAACATAATTCAATTTGTTATCTACCTTTGGCATTTTAAACATATACTTTAAAAAGGTTTAAAGTTCAACAGAATTAATTTTTTTAGGTGGAATCATTCTGACCTTATTGGAATTTATTGTGAATGCATTATATCTTTTATTCTTCCTCCAGTTTAACATTTGACAACTATCGATACTCAATAAAGAATCAAATATTTCATAATGAATTGGTTTTAGGTTTGTTTTATTTTTTTAGGTTACTCAGCTTATACTTTACATGCTCTGTGACAAAAAACTACCAAGAGTCAGAATGTCATAAAGAAAGAACCACTTAAATGTCTTTGGAGCTTAGTTTCCTTATCAGTCGTATTTCTAAAGTTCTTTACAGCTCCAAGATACAGTGTTCTAAGGTACCTTACAACTGTAGCACTCCTCCTATTTGTCACAGTTGAACATACTATTTCATTAGGTTGTACACTCAGGGACTAAAACACAAACCAACAACTCTTCACAGAGAAAATTGTTTTAATATTCAGTCATAGCATATTTGACAAACCAAAGAAATAATCACTTAGCTCAACTTAAAAGAATTAACAACTAAACTTAAATGCAAACTTTAAAAATTGGGATACAAAAATGCCAGTTTTGAGAGAGAGTCATTAGGTTATGGTATAGCTTGACACACCTTGTTCACATGGTGGTGAATATGGCTTTTAGCAGTCACTTAAACCTCTTTATGTTTCAGTTTCCTTATTTGTAAAATCAGAGGGGGCTGGACTAGATAGTAGTTTTAGAAGTCTCAGCTCTAGATCCGTGGTCCTATACTCCAACTCTATCTAGTTGACAATAAAATTCAAGTGTTAAAAAATCAAATGGGGCTCCATTTTCATGCCAACCGCCACTTTACATTCAGTAACAGCTTCTTATTAAACCTGAATGAGGTTATAACTATTAGGTTGCCTTCTGTTCTTGTTTTTGTTTTTTTTTTCTGAAAGGTACCCAGTCAGATTCACCAGTGGAGAAGTTAACTCTCCAAGATTTTATTGTTTCTTAAAATATTATTGCTATGATAAAGCATACTATAGCATAACTTAGGCTAGGATTCCAAATCTCATCTTAAAATTTCTTTTAATTTCTTTTTGAAACAAATCCTTATTATTTTTATAAGAAAGCATTGTGATATAAAGCAAACATATATATATTGAGCTAGGAGACCTGGGTTTGAGTCCTCCCTCATTTTTAAACCATGTACTTTGCATTTCAGAGCCTGTTTCCTCATCTGTAAAATGGAAATTATAGTAACTGAAAAAAAGCATTATAAACCATGAAGTACAGTATAAATTTAAGTTGTTTTTACTATCAGAAAATGTAATCTGACAAGTTTTATATAGACAGAGCTTTGAAATACCAATTTTTATTCTTTTTTTAAAGGGAAGAAACCCTAAATGAACAAATAATTCACAAGAACCTGTATTTAGCATTCCCTTGTACTATTTGCTTTACTATTGGCCCACAAGGGATTTATTACATTTATGACACTAGAGAATACATGTTATCTTGCATTCCAACATGCCAACCTGACTCTTATATCAACAATTTCAAGGCTTCTATTATCAATCAGATAGTATTGGTTCAAGGTTTTTTTTTTTACACAATTGAGTGCATACTTCTGGTAACTGGTTTTGGTAACTAGAATAATTCTAGTTTCGTAGAATAGAATCATAGAAGGTTACCCCTGGAAAGAGACCTTGGACCTTAGAATTTTAGGATTTGAAGAGATCTTCAAATAGAATAGAATCTCTATAGAATCCTAGAGACAATAAATTACTTGACTGAAAGCATAAAGCTAGCTACTGGCAGACCTGGTGCTAGAACCTGTATCTCTGAACTCAGATTTCAGTCCTCTTTCTTTTTTTATTAGGATTTGTTCAGCCTCTTATAAAATGACTATAACTCTGCTTTGGGTAAGCTCTGTGATAGGTTTCCCTGCAGTTTAAAGGATGTAAACAGGATAAGGAATGGTGGATTTGAAAAGTGTTGCACTGGGAAGACGGTAGTCTTATGTTTTGGATCTGGCTAGACTTTGGTGGACAGACCAAGAAACATTGATCAGTTTCAGTTTCCTCATCTATAAGGTAAGGTCAGATTAGATGACCTCCAAAGTCCCTTACAATGGAACATTCCATTTTCTATGGTATACCATTCCAAGTTCTGTGCCCTTCCTTCTCTGAAATGTGATAATTGTAGATTGACCTGCATCGAGGAATGTGTTTTTTAAGTTAGTACTTTTAAAATGGGGCTATTTTCTTTATTGGACTTATCTTTTTTCTTAATGCATGGTTTTTTCTTAAGGCTTATTAAAATGCCAGCGGTTATAAATGTTACTGTAGTTTTGTTGTCTCCTACTTATCTGCATAGCATCTATTAAAATAATTGTAACAGCATTCTAAACACTTCCTTTGACTCTTGACTTGATAATGTTGTAAAAGAGTTAAAAAAAACACCACCACTGAGTCTTTAGGGCTAGCAGTTTCTGAAACAGATGTTATCTCAAGTGTAATAAAAATCAAGGAAGCAGCCTTTTTATTACCTTCTGCTCATCTTTTCCCAATTACATTTAGAATGAATTAACTGTTTACTGTGCTACATTTGGTAATGAATGGGGACCATGGTAATCTGGTAGAACTCAGATTATGGAATCTAATCTATATTATAGTTTGAATGATTAAAAATTCATTCCCGTCTAATTTTAGATGGAAATTGACATAGCATTTTATCTTTTAATTTTTTACTTGAAAATAGCAGTTTTTGTTTTTTAAAAAATGTTATTAAAAACATTTCCCATTACTATCTTTTTAAATTGTGTGCCTTATGGCAAAACTGCTTCTCTTAAATGCAATTGAAATTATTCCATTGTTTTTATAGTTTTGCCAGTTATCTGCCTTAAGTTAATCATTAAGCAAATTATATTCCTGTTTATTTTTTATTGTACTCCAATTTATTTTTTATTGGTCTTATTACAGTCGTGGTGTTTGTATTTTTTTCCCTCAAACTTACAGTGAAAAGATCTTTTCCAGGTTTCAGATGAATCAAAGAAGCAACTAGAACAAGGCCTTAAAAAGTTCCTCTTGGGGATAGAAATACTGAATATGGAAGGTACCTTTGATTGTTGGATTTTTTTATAAGTCACATACCTGTAGCTATTTTAAGATTTGTAACGTGCAAGAATCTTATGAAGTAGGTAGCACAGGGAGGCACAGATAGGTTAAAGGAACTAGAGTCACTGGGTCAGTGTCAGAGTTTGAATTCTAACCCAGGTTTCTTTTGAAGCCAAGTTTAGGATTCTTTCCTTTGTGTGCGTAGGCTATAGAACATCAGAGCAAGATAAGACCTTAAAGATCATCTGATCCATTGAGAAAATAAGAGACTTATTGAGGGGGGAAAATGACATTTCAGACAATGTGTGAATGTAAGAACTAGGCCTTGAACCTCAAATCTACACCTCCAGTCTCTCTGAGTACCCATAGATCGGATATGTTGGTTTTGTCTTTTTCCCTTGTAATTTTAAACAGGTCACTGCATGTAAACCAACCTGATTAGGACAAATGGATCTAATTAAAAGATGGAACACGTAGAACATTGATTGCATTTTCTTGCACACAGAAGGCACCTATATTTTTTATAGACTTAAAAAGTGATGAATTAAAAATTTGTATTGAGCCACACTGGTTTAGATGATTTTCTCTGTTTGCAGGTTGTGATTGATTTTTACTTTTAAATATACTTCCCATGGAAATATTTACTATTTAGAAGAAAAAATTAAAGGAAGTTCTGTCACTAGAATTCACAAATGTACTTCTGGGATAGGCCTAAGTAGTTAGGACAACTATAGTACTTTGTCATGCTTTTGGATCTACAAGCCATCTAAATAGGAAATTCAGTAGAATTTATAGTATAAATTGTACATAGCAGTGAAGTGGGAGACAAGGAACCTGGGTTTAAATTCTGGTCCACTACCTGTTTGACCTTGAGCCCATTATTTGTAAAATTAAATGGTTATTCTAGATGATTTCTAAGGCCCCTTCCAATTCTTCTCTGAATCTCTAGTAGTTAATATCACTATGATTTTTCCCAAGTCATTTCTCTCTGAGTCTGTTTCCTCATCTGTGCCTGAAGAATACTGCCTATCCTCCATATTATCCAGTAAGTACCAACTTTGTCTTATAGTAGGGGATAGTGGGTAGGTTATTTAAAAATTAGAAAACAGAAACAAAAACCACAACATTATACCACTTCTGCTTAAAAACATTCAGTGCCTCTCTTTAACTCCTATGAAATAACTTTTCAAACTCTCGTCCTAGCGTTCGAGATTCTATACAGCTTGATATACTAACTTTGCAGCCTCATCTCCTACTTCCTCCCCATCTATTTTGCCAAAAAGGGCTACTTTGTATCCATTAGAAGATTCTTCTGCCTCTGTTAATGTTGTTTCTATGTCTTGTATGTCCACTGTTCTTTCCAGTAGTCAGCTAGCATTTATTTTATTCAGTGCTTAATATGGATTCCTATCTATTTTTTAAAATCTTGAGTACTTTCTTCCAGAAAGCCTGCTTCATTTTTAATGCCTGCTCAGCACAATAGCCTTTTCCTCCCTGAGAGCTTACATTAGCACTTTGTACCCTTATTTTTGTGTATTACAGTTATCTTTGTATATGATATGCCCCTACTAGACTAGTGTATTCTGTGCACAATTAAATTTTATATCTTTCCTAGCATCTAACACCATGCACTGTATATATAGTAGGCACTTAATAAATGTTGAATTGAGTTGAATTATTTATCCCACATTGTGGTCTATGCTACATTCTAAATGATTTGATATATGTTGAACCGAATATTCTGTGGCAAATTTAGAGTAGGAGACAATGATATTTCATTCGGGCTCTTGCTTTGTAATGCTATAAAGCCTGAAGGAGTAGTTAGTAATTGCTAAATTCAGCAGCTCATTTATTAAGTCCCTTCTCCATGGAAGAACCTATGCTAAGAGGGTTAATGCTCTGTAGAGCATTTCAGGTCTAAACTTTTCAATTTTTCTCTGATTAAACAAATCTGTTTGGTGATTTAAAAAAAAATACAGTTTCGTTTAAGGGTATCGTTTAAGATTCATTTGTAAAGCCTTTTACTCAGTACTCTCGGGGGACTGTTACCCTAAATGAAGCTGATAAAGCCTTAAATAATCCTCAGTGGGGAAGAGACCATTTTTCTTTGAAAGGGAAATTTATTGCTTGTTTGTTTTCATCAATGTATATTTTGTTAGAGAAATAATGCCTCAGTATTACAAGGATATGTGTTTTTATTAGGATGGGCATTCTTTCCAGGGATGGCTAATTGAACCCTGTGGTTCACATAAAGCTTTTACACTGGTCCCCTTATTCAACAGATGCAGTACATTGCCAGGCCTCTGTCTTCCAAAAATCTTTTCAACTTGGTTGGATTGGCCAGAGCTTGTAGTCTGCCAGCATAAACTTTTAAAAGCTCAGGTGTCTTCTACACACCATGATAAGCCATCAAAGGGAGATATTAATAGAAGAATCATAGTTGAGGATAAAGATTTATAGCTGAAAGGGATCTTAGGGATCATCTATCCATTCTAACTCCTTCGTTTTACAGATGAGAAAACAGAGGCCCTGAGAGGTTAAGTGACTTATCCAAAGTCACAACTGCTAGTAAATGGCAGAGCCAAGACCCTAATGAAGGCCTTGGGATTAAAAGGTTGGTGTTCCCTTCAGTTATACTACATTTCACATGCATTTGATCATTCAGTCCTCATAAAAGCCCTGCAAAAGGCAGTTGGGCACCTTTGGACTCTGAAGACTGGAATTCCAGTGCAAGGTCTGCTACTTGCTGTATACATTTGTGACCTCAAACAAGTCCCTTAATTTCTCTGGGTCTTAGTGTCATCATCTGCAGAATTAGTGAGTTGGTGAGTTGGATTAGAAGATGGCTCCTTCCATTTTTCCAGCCCTAAATCCTGTGATCCTTAATCTTTTTTCTCTCCAATTTGCAGATGAGATTCAGAGAAGAGCAAGGGGCTTTCCTTCACCATCATGTAACTAGGAGAGACAGATTTTGTTCTATGCTGTTATATTTTGAAGGATCTGAGCATGTAGGAATTTGGGGAAGGTAATCAAAGACAGGCCTGTGTCTTTTAGAATGATTATCATTTATGTAGTACTTTAAAGGCTGACAAATATTTTTGCTACAAACATAACTAGAGTTTGGTCTTAATGATAGAGAGAATTATTGAAAAACAGTTTAAAAATAAGAACTTCCTTATCTTCAACTGCATAAAAAAGTGACATCTTTGAAAACTATAGGATCTGGAAAGGAAAGGTTGAAAAATAACTAAAGAAATTGTAGTATATGAATGTAAGAGAAAATTATCATGTGGTAAGAAGTGACAGAAGGAGGATTTATATGAACTGATGAAGTTAGTTAAGTGAGCAGAACAGTTTATACTGTGACCACAGTTTTGTAAAGGAAAATAGAAGGTCTTGGAACTGTGACCAGTTATGACTTCAGAGGACAACTGACAAAAGTATTGCTCCCACCTCTTAGCAGAGGAGTGATGAACCAGAGGATGAAGAATATGGGACATTTTTAGACACAACCCATGGATTGATTTATTTTGATTACTAATGCTTAATTGTTATAAGAAGGGTTTCTTCTACTGGAGGGAGTTGGTGAGTAGTGATTAATAAGCAGAAAGAAAAGAGTTTCATTAAGACATTAAATGTGCAGAAGAAGCCATTAAAGAAGAGAGGATGAAAACAAAAGAGGGAAATTTTGTTACTACCAGGTTAAATTTAATACATAGTTTAAAAAAAACCCAAATTATATGTAATACAAACTTATGGTTTCCTATTCATTTCTCCTTTTTGTTGTTTAATATTAGATTGTTTCCGTTTATAATGCAAAAAGAAAATAAAAAAACTGTAAGCAGAAAATGAAATTGAGATTTGACCTTTTACTTCCTTAGAATGGTACTTTACTTCATGGATTCTTAACCTTTTTTCATGTTATGGATCTTGTTGGAACTTTGATGAAGCCTATGCCTACCTCCCAGAATAATGTTTTTTAAAATAAGTTTTACAATAAACTGCATAGAGTTGTAAAGGAAGCAAATTATATTAAAGTAATTATCTAAATATTGAAAAAAGAAACAGTTTATGGATCCCAGGTTAAGAGCCCTTGCTCTGCTATTTCATTTTTCTAATTTTTGTTGTTGTTAAGTCATTAGTGGTGCCTGACTTTTTGTGACCCCATAGACCATATACCATCAGATCCTTCTATCCTATACTATCTCTTGAAGTCTGTCCAACTTCATGTTTGATGTTTTCATACTATCTGTCTCGTTCTCTGCTGTACCCTTTCCCTCTCTCCCTTCATTTATTTATTTTTAGTTTTCAGCATTCACTTCTATAAAATTTTGAGTTTTAAGTTTTCTCCCCTTCCTTTCCCAAGACCATGTGCAATCCTGATATATGCTCTACATATACATTTGTGTTAAACATTTTCATGTTAGTCATGTTATAAAGTAGGAGAACCAGTAGGAGAAACCATGAGAGAAGAAACAAAAAAAGAGAGTCCAAATAGAACGTTTCCATCTGTATTCAGACTCTATATATAGTTATTTTTTTGGATGCAGATCGCTTTTTTTTTTTCATTTTGGAGGGGGGAAGGCTTGGCAGTTAGGGTTAATTGACTTGTCCAAGGCCACACAGCTAGTAAGTGTTAAGTGTTTGAGGCAGAATTTGAACTCAGGTCCTCCTGACTCCAGGGCTGATGCTCTATTCACTGGGCCAGCGTGCCGCCCCGTCATATTATATCTTGTCTCATACATATTTGTGTCCTTTTAGTATTCACCCTATTAGTTAGATCCTTGAGGATAAGAACTGTCATCTTTGTATTACCAGCACCACACACTGGTAGACACTTAACACAGTTTTGCAAAATTGAATTAAACATCTCAACAGGCCTTTCACTTCCCTTTGTCTAGCTGGGAAACTTGTGAATTTTTCTATTTCATGACTTCATTGTCTTGTTTTCCTTGTTGGTCCCATTCAATTGTGGGAGAATGATGCTCCAGGTTAGGCCACAGTTTGTAGTCAGGAGGGTGAAAGGGACATACAGGTCACAGTTTCAAAGAAAAAAAAAACCCCAAACCTTTCTCATTCTACCATATACTTGGGAGAGAAAATCATAGATCCTTAGGATTTATATCTAGAAGGGGCTTTAGTTTATTCTTTTTTCCCCCCCTTTTTAAGGATTATACAATTGAGACCCATAGAGATGAAGTGATTTGCCTTGAGATCGATCACACAAGAGAGCCTGGATCTGAACCCAGGTTCTTTGACTCAAAATCTAGTACTTATTTTGTAATCACAGGCAGCCTCTGAGAATATTCACAATGAGTAGTAGGGAAGAAAGGCAGTCTTTTTATAAATCTTTTTTAAAATCTTTTTTATCTTTAAAGTTATTAATCTAACCCCTTTCATGTAATAAACCTGGAAGAAATTGCAGGGAGGAGGGGAGATTCCCTAGACTGTACTGTAAGATGACAAGAATGTGAGGCTTATCAAAGAGATGACTAACTGAACAATGGCCTTCCACCCAGGGAGCCTAAACCCTAAACTCTTGCTCAATATCCTTTTAAATTCCATGATGAAAAGAAAGGAAAACTAGAAGCTAATGTTCTACACACACACACACACGCACACACACACACACACACACACCCATCTTCCCCGCCTCCCCCATCCCCCCATCATTGGAAATGGTGTTTAGTAAGGGTCAGGAGGTATTGTGTGCTTCTTCTAGGCTTGTAGAATATAAAATCTAGTCATCGTGGGGTGGGGAGGGGTACTCTTTATAATTCAGCGTACTTTGTTGGTGTTGGAGGACCTAGATTTGATGCTGATTCTGCCTTGTTTCCTAGCAAGACCCTTTTTGCTAGGTCAAAGTCTCAGTTTTCTCCTGTAAAATGGAGATAGTTTGTGTTGTGGTAGAAACAGCTCTGGTCTTGAGAGTTAGAAAACTTGGTTGGGTTTGATTCTAGGCTCCACACTTACTAGTTTAGTGGGACCCTGGTCAAGTCATTCTACCTCTTTCTAACTCATTTTCCCCATCTGTAAAATAAGGATGATTCTTGAGCTACCCTGGGGATAGGATCAAATAAGATAATGCATGTGTAAAGCCTTTGTAACCCTGGAAGTGCTATCTGAGTGTGAGCTGCTATTATTACTTTAAAGGGAGAATTGTAATTTAAATTTGTTTGGGGGTAGGGTAGGCCTGGGAGAGTGTCTGTAGCTGTTAATAAACATGCCTGAGTCATTTACTACTTTGGTCCTGTCATCTGAAGCCTGAATGGTTGACCCAAGGTCAATTTTCACATGAATGGGGCTGCTTCATAGAGAAGGAAACATCTTAATGATTGCACTGAGTGATGGCTTAATAAGGCCCCTATGCCATATGTGTGCCTGGCTGAGAATAGTAATAGCACAGTTTTTTCAAAACAGTTAGTTATGTATTTGAATCAAGAAAATGCTTCCTAAAATAAAAATGATTTTGAAAATGATCTGGATGAATTAACAAAGAAGCAGTCCAAATAACTGATTAGATAATGCTTATGTAAAGGTGGAAGATAGAGAGAAACCCTTAGGTTTCTCATTTGTTAAAATGAGTAAAGTTAGACTAGATGACTTCCAAGGTCATCTAGTTTTAACATCTTAATTTCTGAGGTTAAGGTCTAATGTTCTGTATTCTAAGAATTCTTCCAGCCCTGACATTCTTGTTTTGAGGTTCTCCTCATAGCTTTAAGCTCTAGTCCTGGAATTGGAGTTAGAAGACATCTGGATTCAAACCTCAGGCTTGCAGCTGTCTCTTATCTCCCTGGGCAAATCACTTTGGGCATGATAGTACTTGTATCACTACCATTGTTCTGGGAATCAAGTGAGATCACAGATCAGATAAGTGCTTTGTCAGTAACAAAACATTACATATTCTACAATTTAGTGTTCTGTCAAGACTTCCTTTGCCATATTGGGAAGAGACTGCTGGATAATTCTTATACACTGTAATGGCATTGTGAAAATAAGTATTATTACGCATTAACAATGATACTAATATCCATAATGTTCTTTGTTCTGACGTCTATTCCAATTTTAACTTGTAATTCTTAGCATGCTTTAGCTTCAGATAATGTGAAGGTCCTTGAGATAATTTGAACATGTCTTCTTAAAGAGAGGTAAGTCATTTGCTTGGACTCACATATGTAATAAGTGGCAGAGCAAGTACTCCTTCCACTACACTACGGCCTCTTCCTTACTTATTACTTTTATACTTTGACAATTTTGTAGTCTATCTTAACTGATTTTTGGGAAACTGCCTTTGTTTAAAAATTTTGACTGTACTTTGATATCAGGATAAGATGATGGAGTAGACTGTGACGATCTTAGTAGGCAAAGGCAAAGTCATGAAAGGTTGAAGAGAAGGTCACTTGTTTGGTTAGCATATAAGAGGAAAGGGAATAGTATGAGAATGGTCTGGAAAAGTGGGTTGGAACAGGATTGCAGGCCTTGATTGCCAGATTGATTCCAGAACTTATACTCCATTCAGTAGGTTTCTAAAGGCCATTCACTTGAAAGAGGGATTAGAATTGCTGTTCTTGGCCCCATAAAGCACAATTAGGAGCAGTGAGGTAGGGTAGGGAGTTAGGTTAGAAAGAGACTAAGAGAGTTGAACCAAGTGGAATGGGCTTTTTAGGGAGGAGTAGTGAGTTCATCTTCACTGAGGTCTTCAAGCTGAAGTAAAAGATCACTTGTCAGGGATGTTAAAATGAAAATTTAACACCTTAGGTAGGTGTCAGATTGGATGTTGCCTGTTTCCCAGCATCCGTGTCAGCTGCTAGGGTTTTGTGCCACATTCTTCTAAAGCCTGTGTTCCTGTTCACCTTTTTGCTTGCTGATTTGTAGCTGTGTTTCTGAGGCCTAAGGACTGAGTCAGGGATAGAAGTGGAACACCAAGGTAGTTTTTGGTTTGTTTACTCCAAATTCAGTGCTATTGTCTTTTATTAAGACCTACTATGTTTGAGACATTGTGCTGGATGCTCACGATACTGAAACAAGAATGAATCTGCTTCTGCCCACCAGGACTTTATATTCTGTCACTCAAAACAACCCTGAGTGCTTCTGGATGCATTGATGGATTTAGATATTGAATGTAGAAAAGCAAATAGAAATTTCATTGGGTGGGGAATAGCCGAACAAGTTATGGTATATGAATGTGATGGAATAGTATTGTGCGATAAGAAATGAGAAAGAGATGGACTTCATAATTACCTAGAGAGGCTTATACGCATTGATGCTAAGAGAGAGGAGCAGAACGAGGAAAAATGTATACACAGTCACAGATACATCATATGTGTGACGACCAACTTTGAAAAACTGGACTCCTCTCAGCAACACACAGTTAAAAGACAACTCTACAAGTCTCAGGACAGGAGATGTCAGAGAAAGATCCAGAAAGACCAGAGGTTAAATGGAGACTGAAGCAATGCATGCTATCACTCTTTTCTATATTTGGTTTTTGTTTCTTTTTTCTCATTGTTCACTTCATTGGCTGTAACACCTATACAACCAGACTGTTGTACAATGGGAAAGAGTTTGCAGATCATATACATGATTGTATGCCACCATTTCCGGGGTGGGGGGTGGGGAGAAAGGGGAGAAAAATCTGAAACTCGTGATTCTGGAACTGAATATTGTAAACTAAGAGTAAACAAACAAGTCAATAAAAAATTAAAAAAAAAAGAAAAAAATTTCATTGGGTACATTTTTTGATCCCCCCCCCAAATCTTCCATTCTTAATATATTTTATAGTATCAAGATTTAACACTGAGTCTTGAAGTGACCCTAGACAATCTAGTCTGACCTCATCTTACAAAGAAACTGAGGCCCTGAGAGGTTAAGTGGTTTGCCCAGGGCCATACAGCTAGGAAATAACCAGAGCAGGATTTTTGGATCTCAGGGTCCTCTAACTTTAGATTCAGTATTCTTCTCATTGTATTGTGCTACCCCCCAATCTTCATGCTGCTCTCAGATAAGTCTTTTTTTTTTTTTCTAATCTTGGGATTTGGGATTATTTCATAGGCATGAGTTTAAGCAGGCTGATTGTAGCATATTATTAACAGTGACTTGTGAATAAAAAATGGTGTAAACAATTTTATCCAAGACATAACTTAGAGTTGGAAAGGACCTAAGGGGATCATCCAGTGAAATCCTCTAATTTTTCATAATGAAGAAAATGAAGTCTAGAAAGCATAGGTGACTTAACCAAGGTCAGTAGTGGCAGCAGAACTTGTATTATCCGTCTCTAAATTCAATGTTCTTTCCACTGTGTACAATATTACCTTTTAACATATATGACTGGACAACGTGTTTTAGCCCTATAGTCAGAGTGGCTATCCACAAAATATTAAAATTTAAAAAGCAGACAGCATATTAAGTATTTACTTTGTGTCCCACACAGTGTTTAAGACTGGAGAAACAAAGATGAAAAATTATACAAGCTGGCCTTGCCCTTAAGGAGCTTACATTGTACTAAAGGGATGTGACATGTACCCCACAGATAAATAAATATAAAAACAATATTGTGATTAGTAGCAAAGGAGACATTTTAAATTCCCTAGGAAAATCTGAAGAAGGAAAGAGAATTTTTAGTTGTGGGAGATAAAAGATTGAATAAATGAAAATGCATTTATTTAAATGATTATTCTGTGCTAAGCACTGGAGGTATTAAACAGAAAAGCAAAACAGTCCTTGCTCTCAAGGAGCTCATGTTTTAATGAATGAGGGAAAACAACAAATACAGGAGGTTCCAGCTGCAAGTTAGGTAGAAAAGCCCCAGTGATACCTGGGATACATTAGCAAAAACAGATGGCCATGCATCATTAAACCATTTTATGCTTTCAGAGACTTTGGTGTAAAAAAAGTTTTCTTTTCCCAACCTTGAGTGGTTATGGGTATGGATAAGGCTGGGGATTTAGCCCTCTCAGAGACAATTACAGTTCTCATTTCCATCAGGGTTGTTTCCCTGTCCAATGATGGTGGGGTCTAGGCTGGTATACCTGAGGCTCTTGGGCTTACCTGCCAGTTGGTCAGCAGTTGATGGTAGCAGTGGTAACAGATTCCTTTTCCAAAAAGGGTTGTTCCTCTTTGTGATGGCGTTGGTGGGCAAGCTGGAAGCTGTGACAGTGTTTTTGGGGATACACTACTCCGGGGACTCTTGGGCTCAAAGTTCTGAGCTATTCCTTCCCAGGAGGAGTGGTGACAGTGATTTGATGTACTTAGCACATGCATCATGTTAGATCTGGAGGAAAGAATTTCAATAGACTATGCTTTACCAATAAGCCTTTGTGAATGGATAGAGGCTGGAGAGAACAGAATAATCAATTAACCAACAGTCTTTAAGAGCTTAAGATATGCCAGGCACTGTGCTAAGCACTAGTGATAGAAAAAGGAACAAAAACAATTCCTGCCTGCAGGGGGCTCGCATTCTAATGGGGGAGATGTGTGGATGGATTGGGGAGAAATTGAAGGCAACGAGTCCAGTTAGGAAGGTATTGTAGTAACTCGGGCAAGTCAGTCAGTCAACAAGCATTTGATAAGTAAGCGAGAATACAAAAGAAAAGCAGAAATATGATCCCTGCCCTCAAAGAGTTCACATTCTAATGGAAGAGACAGCATGTCAAAAAGGGTGGTGACGTGTGAACAGGGATTAGGAGGCATGCTGGAGAAGTCTTGTAGAGAAAAATTACAAGATCTGGCCACTGATTAGATAAGATTGGGAAGCAATTTATTAGTCAGATTTGGCTGAAATGCAGCTTGTGAGGAGAGGAATAATGTGAAATAACATTGGAAAGGTAGGTTGGAGCTAGATTATAGATAGTCTTAAGCACCGGCTTGAGTTGATACTTTATCCTGGAGGTGATTGGGAGGCACTGAACTTGTTTGAACAAGTTAGTTTGAACTCTGTACTGACTAAGGGGATTGCCACATTGATGAGATCATGGATCTCCTGAAATACTGAAATGTGATGAATTTGTTTTGCTCCTGCCTTGATTCTCTTGGGGTAGAAGGTAATAGATGCAGTATTTCTTTGTTGCTCTGTGATTGATTTCTTAAGGTTACCATAGGGAGATGGTTACACAGGGCTTTACTTACTGAAAGAGTAGGATGTTGGAAAGGCTTGTGTCTAAAACTTTATTTTTAGTAAAAGGATGCTGATATATGCTCTTCTATATATAGAGTTTTAAAGTTTACAAAATATTTTGTTCATTATGGTCTTGTGAAGGAAAGAGGTAGTAGCAAGAATTGTTCTCTCCATTTTAGAAATGAATCGGTCCTCTCCATCAAGGCAAGTGATTTGTCCAAGACCACAGTGCTAGGAAGTGACAGAACTAGGTCTTTTGATTTCATTTCTTTCTATTATACCAAATAGGAAAACCATTTTGTGTAGGACATTTTTGAATTGAATAGAGAGGCAGATCTGTTGGTCACTTGGGGCTTTTCTTTTAAAGATCCGTTGTGTCAGCGCCTGGCTAATGGATTTCCAGTATGTTGAATTCAGCTGTTCTGGCAAACCATCTGTTTAGGATGATAAGGAGAAAAATCACTAATCCCCTAACAACTGGGCAAGTTTTCTTGACTGAGCACTTTTGGTTCGTAATGGTTTTTGTTGGCGTCGGTAGTTTCTTCATTGTTCTACTTGTTACTGCTGCAGCTGATTATCATTATTGTGATGCTTGAAGTTGTATAAAACAATTTCCTCCCATCCGCCAAGTGAGGTAGATATTATAGGCCTGATTGTTCCCATTTCATTGATTAGGGAACTGTGACTCAGCAATTAAATTCCTTGTCTGTGGTTCCATGGTTAGTGTTAGATAGAGAATTCCAGCCCTTGTCCTTTGCCTCCTAAGTCAGTACTTTTCTACTATAGCATGTTACCTTTTCTTCTTACCTAGCTTTTCTTCACAAAATAATAAAAATACAAAATGAAAAGATCTTAGAGGGCTGCGTAAGTGTAGTGGAAATAGCATTGGATGTAGAGTCAGAGGGCCCTGTTAGGGGGAAGAATGGAAATGACATTGTGACACACTTTTCCTGAAGCATCCAATAACACTTATTTGAGATTTATATTTGAAATTTAAGTAGTGGAAATTGTTTTTTTTAACATCTCAAGGTACCCTCGAGACCCTTGTACCCATGATCATATACTATATAACTTCTGAATAGATCATGTTTTGGCTTTGCTTTTGTAGCTAGCTGTCATATGAATGTCAATTTTGCTGCTTAATAATTAATTTGTTGTAATGGAAGAAGCATTGAGTTAGGAATCTGGAAGCATTAGTTCTAGTCCTGGCTTTGCCACAAACTTGGGCAAATCACTACTCTGTTCTGGGACTCAGTTTTCTCATTTGTAAGATGGTTCCTGGTCCCTGTCAGCTCTAACAGCCTTGGATCCCTTAGATCCCTTATGTGTGCTACATGACAACTGCATTTTGAAACTTTATATTTTCTTATGCCATATTTGTAATTTCTGAAGCTCCTATTAAAAAGCAGCAATCAAACTACCTTCCTCTTCTTTAGAGAGAGAAAAGAGATCTGATGTAAATGCACAAGTGTCTTAGGTTTAATTCCTTACCTAGCTTTCTGAAAAGTACTTCTCTCTTGCTATATAGAAAAAAACCCATTAATAACTTCCATGTCTCTTACCCCAGGCCCTCCATCACAGTGCTTGCTGGTTGTGTTGCCCCAGCCTTGGAGCTATGCACAACTTTGATTGGCATTCCTGCTCTTAATACAAATTTGAAATAAGGTCCTTCATATTAGACTGACTTTTCTGCCAGGAATCTGTTTTCAAGGCTATGGCTACAAAATTGGTAGGCCATGAAAACTGCATGAAGGGGTATGTCAGTTGGTGATGTAACAGTGATTAATATTTCTATAGAAATGAAGGCCCTTCTCAAAGAAAGGCCTCGAAAAGCTGAGGAAGTCGGTGTGGCACATAATAGCAAACAGAACGGAGAAGCTTCTTGCTTTTGCCCATAATCCTTCCAGTTGAGAAGATTGCATTAGGGGAAAAAACACATAAGTGTTCTCAACTAAAAGGACATCTTGTTTTTGTCAAGGCTTTCAAAACATGTGACCTTGACATTTGTAGGTGGTAGAAATAAAATGTTGCTTGAAACTCTGCCAGGCTGATCCTTGGGTCCCTGCATTTGAAAGCATTTTCTGATCTTTTTCAAGTGCTGTTTGTCAGGTTGGCTAATGGAAAACAAAAGTTAATGGCATTAAGAGTTATTAAAGGCATTAAGAGTCTACTCACTGAAGCACCTAGTAGGAGGCAGATGGGAATTTAATTCAGCTGAGAATAAGCAAACTTTTTTTTTTAATAGCCTACTGTGTGCTAGGACAGCTTTGTGCTCAGGCTGGGGATAAGATGAAACCTAGCTGTCTGTACCTTCAGGGAGCTTACTTACTCCAGTAGAAAGGGTAAGATTGAATACACTGATAACTGATATTAGGACAGATTCCGAAGACCTGAGTCTCAGACATGCCTCTGATAATTTTTAGCTTGTGTGACCATGTGCCCTAGGTCGCTTTATGTGAACTCATAGGAGTTAGTGCTGGGAGATTTTAAAAATCTTTTGTTTAACCCTCTTGCAATGGCTCCAAAAGATTAAGTGACTTGCCTAAATCCAGTCGCTCAGTAAACAGGAGAGCCAGGTCAGTCCTTTGAGAACAAATATTTTAATGCTCTTTTCACTACACTAAGCTGTCTCCCCAAACACATCCCCCAAATGAATGAATTAAATCAATACTCCACCATTTCAGGTGTGTGCTTGTGTGTAAGTGTATCTTAATCTTAGTTTATAATGGAAGAACCCTGAAACCAAGTCACCAAGATCATCTGAAGGAATTGGGACCTGCTATTTAGGACTCAGACTGTCTTTGTAGAGGAAGGAGTAGATGCAAAGAGGAGAGATACTTGTTCAGAGAAATGAAGTGAGTTTTCCATCAGATGAGAAAATGTTTGTAAAAACTGCTTAACACAGTGCCTCAGCTCACCTCATCATGCCTACACACGCCTCATCACGCCACACACATCTTGTCACATCACCATATGCCTCATCACGCTTCCAGATGCCTCCTCATGTTCCCACACACCTTGTTACAGCTCCACATACCTCGTCACCCCTGGTGACACCTCCACACACCTCGTCACAGTTCCACACACCATGTCACAGCTCCACACGCCATGCCTCCACACACCTTGTCATGCTTCCACGCTCCTTGTCATGCCTCATCACGACTCCATGTGCCTCATAACTCCTCGTCACACTTCCACATGCCTCCACATGCCTTGTCATGTTTCCACGTGTTTTGTCACACCTCCACATGCTTCCACACACCTCATCATGCTTCCACATGTTTCATCACACCTCCACATGCCTTGTCACACTTCCATATGCCTCTCTGCACCTCATCATGCCTCCACATGCCTCATCATACCTCTACACACCTCGTCACGCCTCCATATGCCTTGTCACACCTCTTCACGCCCCCATATGCCTCATCATGCCCCCACACACCTCCACATGCCTCATCACCCCTTGTTATTCTTCCATATGCCTCATCACACTTTTACTCCCCTCATCACACCTGCACATGCTTCCACACGTTTGGGGGAGTGGTGAGATGTGTGGAGCTGTGATGAGGGGTGACAAGGTGTGTTTAGGCGTGATGAGGTGTTTGGAGGCATGATTAGCAGTGACAAGGCGTGTGGAAGAGTAACAAGGCATGATGAGGTGTGTGGAAGCATTTGGAGTCATGATGAGGCATGACAAGGCATGTGGGGGCATGACGAGGAGTGTGGAGGCGTGATGAAGCATGTGGAGGCATGACGAGGTGTGACAAAGTATGTGAGAACGTGGAAGCATGCTACTATTTGTATGAACATTATGGTGTAGAGTACCTCCCCCTTAGCCCATGGAGGAAAAGGGAACTTTGCCAGCTGAGTGGGAGAAGAGGGAATCTTTTGCTGTGGTAAAGACTGCTGTTTTGCAAAGTGCCCTGAAGGAATGAAGTGACATTTGTTCCATTTTCTTTCTCAGATGACTTTGGACAAGCCCCTTACTCTTTATTTATCAAATTAGGGAATTGGACTAGAGTCATGATCTCTAAGCTTTCTTCAGTATCAACATTTAGATCCAAGGGTCTTTTCCAGCTCTTACAGTTTTTTAAAAAAAAAATGTTCTAAAAACCTTTCCATTTTGTGAGTGGTTATTATATTTCCAAAGCTATATATAGTCTAGAACAGAAGATGTAGATAGTCTCTTTGTATTCCTTTCTGACTTAATGATTAATCCTAAAGCAACAACATTGTTTTTCAGATAATTTCGTGTTTTGATTCAATGGCTTAGGATAATTTTCCAGGGCCCTTGTGATGGTGTTCTGGGAAGTCTCATAAGGCTTTGGCTTCTACTTTCAATAAATCAAATGCTGATTTTGCCAGCCTGTTTTTTTAATGTTAAATCCACCCTCCCAAAGTCTCACCATCTAATAGGTCACAATGCTTTCTTAACTTTTGAGAGTTAAAAGTCATTTTGTGACCGAAATTTTTAAGTTCTGTCTGCTATTAAACATCTGCCTGTGGTTTTATTTATGTTGAAGAACTAGAGTGTGGTTATATTGCACATGACCTACTGTTGTCCATATGTAAAATTGTCAAATGTAATTACTTTCCACCAGTCTCTTTTAGGCTTCTTGAGTTCTTGACAATAACCATGGAACTGAAAGGAAGATGGAGTCCAAAAAAAAAAAGGGGCCTAAAAAGGGTGAACCCAAACTGGTTCCCCAAATCCCAGAATGCTCGGTGCTGAGGGTCAGAAGCTAGAAGCTTCTAAAAGCTAGAAGAAAATGGCTTGAGACCAAGTGAAAGGAAGTACTTATTTATACAATGGGCTGCTAATATGTGAGACTTGTTACCTTCAAGAAATTTATAAACTGAAAATGTAAAACAATTCAAGAAGGACTTGGATAACTTTTTCCGTATAGAGTCATAGGGAAGCTAGCAATTTAATTCAGCAGGCATCTATTAAGAGCCAGTACAAAGACAAACAAAACAGTTTCTGCCTTCAAGGAGCTTACATAGCTTGGGATATAGCCCTGACTTTTGGAGAAATCTGTCAGAGCCATAGCATTTCAGACAAGAATATGTCTGACCGATTTAATTTTAACAAATATTTGTTAAATGGTTACTATGAACAGGAAGGTACTGTTGCTGCTGGGGTGCTTGGGAAGCTTATCTAATGATGGGAACATACCATATATGCAGGTTGCAAAGTAAAATTTGACAGAGAAGGGAACAGGCTTTTGTTAAGTGCCTATTATATATAGTGCCATACACTGAATGATTGAGTTACTAAATGATTATACTTTGTTGAAAATTATGTGACCACTTTGGTGAAAACTGTGTGGCCATTTTAGTGATAAGTTGTTGAGTTGTGACATGGTGAATGCTATGTTTTGATTGTCTGTGATAAGTTGTAACATTGTGAATGCTATACCTTGATTTTCTGTGACTATTTTGCTCTGATTTGTTACTGAATAGAGAGTTCACTCTACTATGTAATCAGAACCTTGAAAGCTGTTCACAGCAGCAGCCCTCTGGAAAGCTCCTTGTGCATGACTTTACAGTGATTTACTCGGTGTTTCAGTCTGGATACAGTGCCAGTGCTTTAGGAGTAGGAAAAGATAACTTTTATTTTTAATTCCAAAACTTTTTTTTTCAATTAATAAGCATTTCTTTTCTCTGCTTTTCACCTTTTCTCTCCCTCTCCCCCACAGAAAAAGTAGAACAAATAAAACCCTTATAAGAAATATGTATAGTCAAATAAAACAAATTCCTACATTGTCTGTGTTCAAAATGAATGTGTTACTCTGTGTCTGTATCTTGGGTCTGTAATCTCTCTGTCAGGAGGTAGGTACCAGACGTCATCATCAGTCCTCTGCAATCATGTTTGGTTATTGCATTGATTAATGTTCTTTACAGAATTGTTCTTATATAAATTGTTCTCATAGTTCTGTTCACTTCATCCTGCATCACTTCATACAAATCTTCCCAATTTCCTTCCTTCCTTCCAGAGGGGGCAAGGCAATTGGGGTTAAGTGACTTGCCCAAGGTCACACAGCTAGGAAGTGTGTCAAGTGTCTGAGGCTGGAATTGAACTCAGGTCCTCCTGACTTCAGGACTGGTGCTCTATTCACTGCATCACCTAGCTGCCCCTCCACCCCCTCCCATTTTCTTTGAAAAACCATCCTTTTTGCTATTTCTTACAATACTTTACAATCTTATACTGTAATATGTTCTGCTACTTTTCAGCTGATGTGTGCATCCTTGGTTTCCTGTTCTTTGCCACTGCTATAAACATTTTTTTTTCCTTTTTGGAGGGCAGTTGGGGTTAAGTGACTTGTCCAAGGTTACATGGCTAGTGTTTGTGTTAAGTGTCTGAGGTCAGATTTGAACTCAGGTCCTCCTGACTCCAGGGTCGGTGCTCTATTCACTGTGCCACCTAGCCGCCCCTGCTATAAACATTTCTTATTCCCATTGGTCCTTTTCCTCTTAGAATCTCTTTGATGTAAAGGTTTGTAGTGGTGTTGCTGAGTTAAAGGATATGTACAACTAGTACTAATTGAGCATAATTCCAAATTGGTTCTTAGAATGGCTGGACCAGCTTTACAGTTCAATTCAGTAAATATTAAGTGCTCACTGTGTCCCAGGCATTGTGCTAAGCACAGTGAATACAAAAAGAGGGAAAAGACAGTTCCTTTCCTCAAGATGCTTCAAATCTAATGGGGAAGACAAGATGCAAGCACTGTATATACAAAGTAAGTTATATACAGGATAAATAGGAAATCATTAAAAGAGAGAAAAGCACTGGAATTAAGAAGAGTCATGGAAGACTTCCTATAGAAGATGGGATTTTAGTAAGGAAACCAGGGAGGTCAGTAATCAGAGCAGACTGAAGAGAGCATTCCAGGAATGGGGACAGCCAGAGAAAATGCCTGGAGTCAAGAAATATGGAGTGTCTTGTTCATGGAACAACCAGGAGGCCAGTGTTAGTGGATAGAAGAATACATATTGGGGAGTAAAGTATAAGAATACTGGAAAAGTAGGAGTGGGCTAGAATAGGAAGGGCTTTGAATGCCAAAGAGAGTACTTTGCATTTGCTCTTGGAGTAAGTAGGGAACCACAGGAGTTGAGAGAGAGAGAGAGACAGAGAGAGAGAAGAGAGGGAGAGAGTGAGAGTGAGCAAACGAGAGCCCATGTGTGAAAGCGCAAGCACACTAGAATGGTGGTAGTGTCAGAGCAGAGAAGAGGGCATAGATATATACAGTAGAGATGTTGCAGAGGTGAAATCAACAGACCTTGGCTACGGCATGGATATGAGGGGAGGGGATGCATTGTGAGAGACACTGAGGAGTACAGAATGACTCCTGCTTTGTGAACCTGAGGGGCTGGGAGAATAGTGTTGCCTTCTAAAAAGGAAGTTAGGAGGAGGGGACGGTTTAGGGGAAAAGATAATGAGTTCGGTTATTGCATTTAAGATAGACATCTACTTGGAGATGTCTGAAATGCTGTTGGAAATGTGAGATTGGAGTTGAAGAGAGAGACTGGGGCAGGCAGGAAAGATTTATTAATCATTAGCATAAAGATAATGATTAAATCCTTAAGAGCTGATGAGATTGTCAGGTGAAGTAGTAGAGAGAGAAGATGACCCAGGATTTATTGAATATCAGATTACTAGGTGAATTTTCTTCTGTTTGTTGTATCTTCATTCTGTTCCATTCATTGAGTTCTCTTTTTTAATTAATGCCAAATTATTTTGATAATTATTGGTTTGTAGTATAGTTTAAGATCTGGTACTGTTAATAAGCCCCTTTGTTACCATTTTAAAAAATGTATTTCCCTTGAGATTCTTGACTTTTTGTTTCTCCAGATAAATTCTACTATATATGCATACATGTTTGTGTGTATGTGAATGTGTGTATATGTATGTGAGTTCACACATATGCATCTATACAGCTAGGTGGCATAGTGGCTAGAGTGCTGGGTCTGAAGTCTGGAAGACACATCTTCCTGAATTAAAATCTGACCTCAGCTGTGTGATCCTGAGCAAGTCACTTAACTCTGCCTCAGTTTTCACATCTATAAAATGAGCTGAAGAAGGAAATAGCAAACTGCTCTAGTATTTTTGACAAGAAAATCCCAAATTGAGTTACAAAGAGTTTAACACTGCTGAAAACGACTAAACAACAACAGTATATAATATTAATCCTTTGGTAGTTTGGTATGGCACTGAGTAAGTGAATTGGTTCAGATAATATTGTTATTTTTATTGTATTTGTTGTTATATCCATAAGCAATTAATATACTTCTGTTTAGGTAAGATTACTTTCTACTGGGTTGGGGCAGAAGATCAAGAAAGGCTTTGGAAATGTTCATCATAGCTTGTATGTTATCTAGCTCCTAGGTTATGCACACTTACGGATCATACTACTAAAATATTTGTTCAGCAAGCATTTGTTAGGAACCTGTTGATGTGCCAGACACCATACTAGTTGCTGAGGATACAACAACCAAAAAAAGAAGAAAAAACATATACCCAGAGAGGTAAATTCATAGTAATTTTGGAAGGCGAAAAGGCATTAGTAACTTGTGTGGTCAAGTTTGGCCTCTTATAGGAGATGGCACTTGAGCTGAATTTTAGAGAAATTTGCAGTCTTCTATGTAGCCTAATTGCCTTGATTCTGTCTGTGTTTTGATATGAGATATCTGCATCCTGAATCTGTTATACCTGACGTGTTCTTCAATATTTCTTTTATAATTTTGAATACTACATTTAATGTAAGAAAAGTTGTTTATAAAATGAGTAATAGTTAACACTCATCAAGTCAGCAAGTATTTATTGTCTACTATGTGTTAGACATTGTGCTAAGTGCTAGAGATGCAAAGAAATGCAAAAGTAGCCCCTGCCTTCAAGGAGCTCATACTAATGGGGGAGAAAAAATGCAAATTATTCTGCATAACCAAGATATGTGTAGGATAAACTGGTAATAGTCTCAGGGAAAAGACCCTTTGCACTAAGGGGTTCTAGGAAAGGCTTCTTGGAAAAAGTAGAATTTCAGCCGAGGCTTGAGAAGCCAGGGCAACTTGGAGGTGGAGATGAAGGAGAGAATTCCACGTATGGGGGGACTGGTGATGTTGCAAACTGTGCTTTCCTCAAATCCTGCAAGGTAAGTGGTATAAGCATGATTACTCACGTTTACAGATCAGAGGTACTGAGCTTCAGAGACGTGATATAAGTTGGCCCAGGTCACGTGACCAATACAGTTTGGAACCCAGGATTCCAGATATCAGCCCCTTACTTCAAGCCCAGTGCCCTTTCTGAAAACTCCATCATCATATCTTTTAGGATAGATTGATTCTGGTAACACATGAGCAGCCCTGAATGGCCTGCTCACATTCACTAGATTTGTGAATGACTAAATCTTTTCTGTTTGAGGTCAGGTTAGAAGTAACTCACAAATCATAAATGCTGTTTTTCTTTTTTCTTTTTCCATAGGGTTTTGTCAAGATGACTCAGTTGAACATGACCCGACTAATAGTAAGTCCTACTCATCAATGTTCCCTGTAGTTTTCTAAAACATAGAGATTATGGGAACCTGAAAGTTCAATTATATGTATTTTGCATCTGTGTGCCAGGCTTCTCTCCTCCCTTCCAGCAACGGTTTAGCAAACCATTCGAAAGTATCAACAGACTTGCTAAAAGGCATATATTTTTAATATGAAGTTAAACTATGTTGTGAAAGGAGGAAGAACACATGCCTGGACAGCATTTGAGAGATAGTATCATAGAATCCCAGGGTCAGAATGGCCTTATAGAGACCATGGTAGTATAACCTGTACATGAGGCAGTACATCCCTTTATAACATTCCTGTACAATGATCAGGGTTAGAAATGAATTTTCCTTGACCTTGGCTACAAAATGTTTCTCTTATTCCTCCTTTCCCCAACTTTCTGACCCCTTACCTTTTGCATTTCTCTTAGCAATACATATGTATAAATCAATAGTTTGAGTTTGGTGATATGATGAAGTGAAGGGTCATGTGCATAATCTTATGAAGTTCAATTGGTTTTGTTTGCTTCATTATTAAATAGTTAATATCACGAGTTACAAAATATGACTTTTTGCCCCTTGTCTCTCTTGGCTCCTTAAGGTCACTTAAAATAAATTGTTTCAAAATTTTCAAGAGTTGTCTGCCATTTTTGTTCATCAGAGTTTCAGCAAGTATATCTTTGAAGAAACAGATCTTTGTGTGTGTGCATGTGTGTGTGTGTTTGTAAAAGTAGAAGTGTCATAGGGGAACCAGGCCTCTTTACAGTTTCGAATATAGTCTCAAAGTTGGAAGCTACATCAGAAGTCAGGTAGGTTAACCCACCTCTAACACCAACTTGTACTTGAAGGTCTCCAGGATTGGGGAATTTACTACTTCCTGAGATAGGTCATTTTATTTTTAGAAATTGTGATCTTAAAGAAGTTTTTCCTTATCTCAAGCCAAAATCTCTATCTTGGCTCTAAGGTCCCTTTTAGGACTATGATTGAACTAAAATAATTGATTATGCGTGCTTTGTAAATGCATGTTAAGATTTTTTTTTCCTAAACATATTGCATATTTATGTTATCTTGTGCTATCCCGGGGCCATAACTAGCAGCCATAGGTAGACTGGAATAGGAAAGTAGACTTCATTTTAGTAAAAGGAAGAACTTCCTACAGTGGAATGTGCTCCTTCAGGAAGTAGTGATTCCTGTATCGCTGCTTGTGTTTGGAAGAGGCAGAATGACTCAAAATCAGAATCTATTTGGAAGGGAATCTCTAGAGTCCATCTAATCTAGCCAAACCTGTTACCTAAACAAGAATCCTTTCTACAACATATCTGAAAAATAAAGATTCAGCTTAAAAAAATAAGAGATCTCCCTTGAAGGGGAATCTTAATACCTTAAGAGTCATTCCACTCCATTTTTTTTATTAGCTCTAGTTTTCCCGTATATTAAGTCCAAATTTTGCCTCTCTCTAACTTCCTTCCCATTATTCACAATTTAGCCTTCTAGGGCCAAGATGAACAAGAATCAAGTCTAATCTTTCCTCATGACAGTCCTTCATATGTTGAAGATAGGTATAATCTAGGCAACCACTTCCCCCATATTTTCTATAGATAATTCTCAGTTACTTCACTCTGTATATTACATGATCTCATAGCCATTTACCATTCTGGTCACACACCAGTTTATTGATGCTCTTCCTGAAATGTGTCCTACACAGAATAGAATATTCGGCATATGCTTTGATAAGCATATGCCTTCCCTAGTCCTGACCACAGTACCTTTCTTAATGCAGCCTGAGACTGATTTAGCTTTTTGGGGTGTCATGTCATACTACTGACTCCCACTGAGCTTGCAGCACACTAAAACCTTTAAGGTATTTTCAGATTAACTACTCTCCAGGCATGCCTCCTCTGCCTTATACTGTGGATAATTTTTAAGCCAAGTGTAATATTTTTTATTTATTCCTATTATGTTTCATCCTATTATAATTGACCCACAGTTCTAATCTTTCAAGATATATTTGATCTTGACTGTCAGCTATAGTGTTAGTTATCATACTTGTTTCGTGTCACTGGCAAACATAATAAATATATCATATATTCCTTTGTTAAAGTAACTGATAAAAGTTAAAGCAAGAACTACCACCACAGGGCCAAGTGTAGTTCACTGGGCATTTTACCAGAGAGCTTTTCTCAAGGTGACATCCATCCAGTAATGAACCCTCTTTAGTTCTAGTCACAGTTAGTTATGCATCCACCTAACTTTTCTGCCATAAGACTCACATCTCTCTTTTACATAAAAATAACATGGTAGACTTTGCCAAATCCTTTGAATCTAGGTAAATTATAGCATTCGCTTCCTCTGCTAGTCTAATAATCTGGTCACAAAGGGATAACCTGTTCTTGAAGTCATGTTAATGTGATCAACTGCTACTATTTTTTAGATGTTAACTGTCCCTTTAATTATAAAAAATATACATTTGAAGATTTTGCCAAGAATTACATTCAGTGACATCAACAAACATTTCCTGAGCATTTACTATTCTGTGCTAGGTAGGCATAGAAACTGAAGTTAAAACTCACTGTCTTAGAGTTTTGCAGACTATTCTCATCTTATTATTTCTTCCCTCGAAGCCAGCTCCTTTGTTGGTGAAAATTAAGTCCAGAAAAGAACTTTTTCTCATTTGTGATTACCTTTTAAAAGATGGAATCATCATTAAAGTGAGCCAGGAAATTATTAACTGAGAAGGAGCTCCAGCAGATGTCCTGATAATTGAAGTCCTTCATTGCTGCTGTATCCTGCCTGTATGCCAGGCCTGTGACCTGTTTCCTGAATTTCTCATCTGTTTCCTTGTTCTATCTAGGTAGTCTGTAGTATCTTCTGAGAACAGTGTTACTTCTGTTTGTGCCTCTGATACTCATTCAAATCCTCTACACCATGCATCCCATCTTGGGCTACTGGATTTCTTTGGTTTATCTTTTAAAAAATAGTAGCTTTCTCTTTCTTTCCCCTCTTTCCTCATCTTACATATCCTAGTACTTTTGAATAATCCTTCCAAAGCAATCAATATTCCATGTCCTCTATTCCATATCCTCTCACATAAAATCTCAGTATTGTCTGTGGGATTATATTTGGGTTTTTTTTGCCTTAGGATCTCTGGTTTACCTTGTCTTTTTATGGATTTATGTATGGATTTGATACTGTGTTTCATTACTGGTTCCCTTGGATTTTTGTCTCCTGTGAGTTTCTCAGGATTTTTATTGCTGCTCTTCTTTCTTCTTTGCCCCTACTCTTTACTTTAGCTAGATTAGACTAGATCTACTTGGACATTTTTCTCAAACCCTTCTTCTTTTAAACTGAAAATCCTCATGATTAGTATTGCTAAGCATCTGTTTATCTATTTATGCTGTCTCTATCTTCTTTGCTTTTAGAATTTGTCTAACAGACAAAACAAATTTCATTTTGAGGAAAGTGAAGTAGTAATCATAATGGGCTTTTTTCTAGCACTTTCAAATTTGCAACACATTTTATATGCATTATTTCACTGGATCTTCCCAATAACCCTTTGAGGTGTAGGTAGGTATTCCCACCCTCTTTTTATAGACAATAAAAGTGAGGCACAGAAGGGTTAAATGCCCAAAGTCACACAGTGAGTTATTGGAAGAACTGGGATTTGAACTTACATTTATCTCAATTTCCAATCTAGCGTTCTTCCCACTATTACCAAGCTTTATTAGCTCAGTGCTTTGCTAGGTGCTGTGAAGGAGCCAAAAATAGAATTTCACATGTCTTAGGGCCCAAAGAGCTTGTATATAATAATAGTCTAATGGAAAGGAGTACTTCACCATTCACCTCAGCCTCAAACATCAGCTTAGCCAGGGGACCCTGAGGTAGTCATTTGTCATTTGTCTCTGGGCCTCAGTTTCTTAAAGTCCAGGATTAGACTAGATGCTCTCTGAAGTTTTTTCCATTTTTACATATTTAGTCCTATGAGCTCTACTCCCTAAATGTTCTAGAACCAAAAAGCTTAGAGCTGTAATAGAGTAGTTACCAGAACATTTAATAGGTACCCAATAAATATTTCTTGATTGAGGTATAAAATGTAAATACCTTCAGGATGTATTAGATAGCATGGAAATTAATTTTAAAAGTTGAAAATCAAATTTTAATAAACAGTGGGTGGAAAACACCATACTGTAGTCATGAGTGGCACTTGCTATTTTTTCTGTTCTTTCTTCTCTCATAAACAGCCTTGACTTAGAAGGATAAAAAGCTAGAATAAAATCAGTGCTTGAGTGATTGTCATGATTCAGAGGAATTTTCAAATAATAGAAGGAACCTTGACAGGTCATATATTCTCATTGGTAGTACCACACATTATCTATTCCAGATAGATGAAAATTCATCCTTTAACAAAAAAACAACTTCCAGAAGGAGATGACATTGTGGCCTCCTACAGTACCTGATCTGAATTTAGCATGTTGTATAGCTTGTCATTTTTCTGTTGTTCAGTCTTTCATGGGGATAGAAAGAGATACTATCATATTCTTTAAAGGAGTCATTAATATGCTTAAAAATAGTTTTTGTCATTCTGCTTTTAATTCATTTAACCTTTGATAGAATCACTGGATTTAGAGCTGGAAGGGACCTTAGCCTTCATATAGTTTAACTTCCTTCTTTTACAGAGGAAGAAGATAAGGGCCATGAAGAAGAGATTTACCTATGGCCACAGAGGAAACAAATAGCAGGGCTGGGATCCTCCTGAATTCAAATACAGTGTTCTTTTTAGTATATCATGGTGTCTTGATGATCTCAAGGGGAGCTGTTTTAATTTTGTACCTGTCCTAGGAGGACTTTCCATTCTTTCTACATTGTTAGCTGGTCAGTTTTTCCAGCAAGTTTTCCATGGCACCTGGGATTCACCTTTCATCACGCTTCTAAATATTGTTGCTTGCAAAATATCCCTCTGAGTATCCCCCAGCTCCTCCTTGACTCTAAGGTGGTTGTAGATTTTTAGCAAGGATTTGTTAATATTTACTTCCATCAGAGTCCTTCTTTAATGCCTCTTTATACTAGGGAGGGATGTTGGTCTCAAAGGATCCCAATAATTACACAGCAGCAAATTCTGGCTTGTCCTACCAAATTGGGAAGGTTCTTAGGACAATTCCGTTAACAAGACAGTCATCTGAGTCCCATTGAAATATAAGTTGTGAGAGGCTCAGCACCAAAAGACTGGACATCAACGTTCGAGTCACTAATTAGCTCTGGTAACTAATGAAGCTAAAACACAGAGTGGTTTTTATCTGTTGGAGAATACCCCCATCCATGAAATTAGAGATCCTGAAAGGAATGCAGTGTTGTTACGATAGAGGAGTCCAGAAAATGTAGGAAACACACTTAGGAAATAATAACAGCAGTCCTAGCTAACATTATAGAGGACTTATGTATGCCAGGCACTATGCTACTAAGCGCTTCACAGTTACAGGCCCAGGGCGTAGGCACCGTTATTATCACCCCTTTACAGTTGAGCAAACGAAGCCAACAGGTTGTTTGGTTAAGTGACTTGCCCAGAATCACACAACCTGGAAGCATCTGAGGTGGGATTTGAATTCAGGTTCTTCTGACTTCAGGCTAAATAGTTATCAGAAACATGAGAGCCTAAAGCCTGGTCAGGACCTTACTCTTTAACTGATTGCAGAAACTCACAGGTCTTAAACTTCTTGGCTAGCTAACTCTTCTTAATGGTATCCTAATAATAAAATGATTTTAAGACGGAGAGAGTTCATCTTTACAATGGTCAACCAGAGAGACTGGATGATTTCTTGTTGGACGTTGTAGTATTTCCTACTCAGATATTATGTGCCCTCTGTGGTACCGTTTCAACCTTGTGATTTTGATTTTAACATACAGGGACCTGATATACACATGGTCTCTGTCATATATTGCCCCTGGGAGTCAAGTCATACCTTTTTCTGCTTGGGTCCTGACTTCTACTGAATGTTTTGTATTCTATCACCTTTTAATATATTGTGCATCCTCTTCTCCCCCTCCCCTCCCCCCATCATGTGGTGATGGACGAACAAATGGTTATACATAAGAGATGGGTAAATTTTTTGTGGATTTGTAGACTTCTCTGGTTCAGTAATTATATGTTGAAATAATATTTATATCTTTTTAGACCACTAAATCACACTTATTAATAACCTAATAATTAATAATTACCTTCATTTTTCAGGGTACTGTACTCAGATGATTGGCTTAGCATCCTGAGTCCTTTTCACAATTTCTTTGTGAATGAGTGAAATATAAAAGGTGTGATTATTAGCTTGCTATTGTATAAGAAGTACAGAGAGTGAGGGGTTAATGACAGCCCAAGTTCTATCAAATTATCCTCTCAAATTAAAATGTCTACGGTATATCGGGTGGATCCTTTTTGAAGAATAAAGACATGAAAGAAAATTATAGGAGATGAGAAAGATGAGATTTTTGAAGGCCAGACCAAATACAGCACAATCTCTTTGAGGTCCTTCAGATACCAGATGTGTGACTCTGGACAAATCATTTAACCTCTGCCTCAGTTGACTCGTCTATAAAATGGGAATAATAACATCTCCTCCACAGTTGTATGGATCAAAAGAGATAACCTATGTAAAGCTCTTTGCAAACCTTAAAATGCTATATAAATATTGGCTATCATTGGAAGCCTAATCAGAGGAGTTGGCTCTCAGGTGAGGAATTTTGGGGACTCAGCAACAGATGAAGATGGCCTACTAAAGCATGAAGGGGATTATGATATGGGGGGGGGGGAACTTATTCTGGGATCAGAGATCTTTGAAGTTAGGGTATTTATGTTATGGTACCCATACTGATAGCAATCATGAATCTTTGGACATGGTGTACCCATTGTTGTTAGCTCTCTGTTGTTTCAAATGGTAGGGAATGGCTAATGAGATGTGATTTGCTGAATTCAGTTAGTGTCATGACTCTTCTTATGCCTGAGCCATGGGGATGCCTAGGAGATGGGCCAATACTGTAAACTCCCTGCAAAGATAGAGGCTGCCACTTTTCCCATGCTGGGGACTCCTGTGATACTTGCTCTGGTCTTCAAAGTCCAATGCTATGTCACAGGTTCAGGCTAAGTTCATTTCTACAAGGAGCTTTCCTATTTGCCCTTCCAATTAGCATAATCTGGGGACAAGGGCAGTCAAAGGTCAAGGGAAGTTCAAAACAGCATAACCTCTCTGTGCTCCTTTTACCAAACAACCCTGAATCCCACAGTGCTTTCTTCAAGCATTTCTGAACTACCATGTTTACTATACAGTTGTAAAACTCGGGAAGAACAAGGATGGGCTTGATCCAAGGGAAGTCGGAAATATAGCCATTAAGAATAGAATGCATTGTTGCTTAAAACAGGAGAAATAATTGATTTATGTTATGGTGCCCAATTAGGCTGTAAACTGGGGGGCACTAAAAGCAACCCTGGGGCTTCAGGACAACTTCTTGCTTGGGCTTCTGTTCAGCCAACGGGAAGTTCCCCAATAAAGGTCATCAGCTCTGGAAGCTAAATTATTAATTCCTTTCATGCCACACAGGGATTGTAAACAGCACCTAATACAAGACAACAATTGATACTGTTCATGCACTGGCCAGAAGAAAGGTCAAAGGCTACATAGTTGGATTAGCAACAGCTGTTCTTCAGAGTCAATCCAACTTTTGTCCTTTTCATCTTTTAGAGGGAAGTAGTTTCTACAGTTTTTGTAAAATAGAAATTCTACAGGTTTATTCTTAAATAATGTTAGGAAGAATCGAAACACTCCATTACCAGATAACTAGAGCCATTTTGAGAGAGTTTTTGGTGACCTCCTGTAAGGTATGTTGTAAATGAAATCCATGCTTGGGGAGAAGTTGGACTAGATACGTCCTTTGGGATCCCTTCCAAATCAGCTTCTTCCTCCTATGGCCTTGCTGCTCCCCCCCCCAAAGCCAAAACTCCAGTTTTGGGAGTTTTACTGCATTTTTTGCTGCATTGTTTATTGCCTCTTATCTCCCCAGGTGCTTGAGTTGAAAACGTGTTGTAATTAAGTGGTGAACATGGACCAAGTGCACCTGGGCTCAAATCCAGTTCCCAAAACTTACAAGTTGTTTCATCACAAGAAAACTCATCTCCTTGAGTATTAGTTTTCTTCATGGAGAAATGGGGGAAAATAATGTTTATGTTACCTTTGCAGACTTGATGTAAGGAAAGTGCTTTGTAAACGTTCAAGTACTACATAAATATTATTGAATAACTTCTCTTTCCATTCATTGAAAAAGGGTCAAAAAGGTGAGGCTCTGGGAGGCATATCCTATTGAGAATCAGTTAAAGAAACTGGAGATGTTCAGAGAAGAAACAACTCTGATTCAGGGAAAGGAAATGATTGTGGTCTTCAAGTGTTTGGAAGGCAATTGTAAAAGAAAAAAGGATTCAATTTTTGCTCTGCTTGGCTCCAGAGAGTGGTCAGTTAATAAACACTTATTAAACCCCTACTGTGTGCCAGAAGAAGGTGCAAAGCACTAGAGATACTAAGAAAGGTAAAAGCTACTTCCTGCCCTTGAGGGGTAACAACGTAATAGAGGAAGGAAGACAACACATAAAAAGAACCTAAAAGTGGGGATGGAATGAGGGGGGAGGGAGGAAGGAGAGAGTATCTCTGGAGAAATGATGATGGTCTGTTGCAGTCCCACGGTCAGCTAGGGGATGAGATGGCAGCCCTGAGCCCCTTCCTTCAATGGAGGATCTGGGAGGGGCCTTTTCTACCCTCTCTAAGGGCAGGGAGGACTGAGGAAGCCTGAATCTCAGAGTTGATGTGATCTTACAGGAAGATGAGGTGACCAACCAGCAAGGTGTTTTAATAGAGCGGGTGTGAGGGCCTGTACCAGAGGGGGCAGTTTTAGAAGAAGGGGGTATATATGAGAGGTTTTGGGAAGGTAGAATCAACATGACTTTGAAATGGATTGGATATGAGGGGCAAGAATTAGTGAGGAGTCAAGAATGATAATGTGAGCCTGGGTGACTGGGATGATGTTGGTATCCTCAAAGCTAATAGGGAAGTTAAGAAGATGGGAGGGTGGGTTTAGGGGAAAGATAATAAACTCAGTTTGGGGCATGTTTACTTTGAGTTCCCTGTGGGGAACATCCAATAGGATATTGGAGATGAGAATTTGGAAGTCAGGAGAGAGAGTAGGGCGGGATAAGTAGATCTGATAATTATCTTCTTAGAGAAGGTAATTGATGTAAAAGATCTGACTTTAGGAATAACCCAACTTGAACAAGAAGATACATTTTCTTTTCTCTGTATATTTAATGTTGAGTTGAATCTGTCATACTCTTTATTGCTGCCATGAGGCCTTTCTTGCCTCTGTTAGGGTAGCAGTCCTTAGAGCCTTTATCAGATGCCTCATTGTGCTATGGGGCTGCCGAAGGCTTCACTAGTTATATGCAAGCTGAGACAGGCACTCCTAACTGGAAAAGCTTTGAAAACCGGCCAGTGATGGAGGATCAGCCCTGCTAAAGAGGCTAGTCACTAGAGGGTTAGCTACAAAGGATTAATTTTATCTTTGGCCTTAGCAACTCCCAAAGATGCTCTTCTAAGATAGAGAAGGGGTTGCACAAGGACAGGCCCACAATCTCCAGCTGATTAAGGAGTACTAACAGTAATTATACAACAAATGTTTTGAAGTTTTGACAAGAAATGGCAAATATTATCTTGAATTAAGGTGGGTTTTTTGTTTTTGTTTTGCTTTTTGGAGGGCAATTGAGGTTAAGTGACTTGCCCAAGATCACACAGCTAGTTTTTGTGTTAAGTGTCTGAGGCCAAATTTGAACTTAGGTCCTCCTGACTCCAGGGCCAGTGCTCTGTTCACTGCGCCACCTAGCTGCTCCTACATATATTTTCAACATTGAATCTAGGGGGAGAATTTGGACATTTTAGTCACTGGATTAGTGATCAATCTTTTATCCACTGATACATCTCTTGATATTTCTTTTATCAGTCTCCAGAATTTCTTTCAAGCTAGTACCTTTGGTTGGTGGGATAGAAGAGCACTAGAATTAATTAGACAATTTGGGTAGAGTTCCAGGTCTGCTACTAGCAGTGTTATCCTGGGCAAATTCTCCTCTTTGGGGTTTAGTTGTTTTTAATAATAACAATAGTTAATATTTGTATAGTGCTTATTATATAGTGCCAGGCATTGTGCTGAGCACTTTACCGTTATTTCATTTGAACTTCACAACAACTCTCTGAGGTTAGTGGCTATTATTATCCCCATTTTACTGGGGGATAAACTGAGGCAAACTGAGGTTAAGTGACTTGCCCAAGCTAGGCAGTATCTGAGGTTAGTTTTGAACTCAGGGCTTCCTGACTTCAGGCATGGCATTCTATCTACTTTATCACTAGCTGGTCACATGTAAAATGTGGTAGTTGTATCATTTAAAGTGCTAGCAGCATGCTTTCATTACCTAACACCATCTCTTGTAGCCCAAATGATCAAGTCTGAACTTTTGGTTTTACTATTTTTTTTCCTGCAAATATGATGTTTTATTTTCATTGTACTTGGGTTAAACTGGCCGGAATTTTTGAATGATAAGAAAAATCGGGGGCAGCTAGGTGGTGCAGTGAATAGAGCACTGGCCCTGGAGTCAGGAGTACCTGAGTTCAAGTCTGGCCTCAGACACTTAACACAAAAAACTAGCCGTGTGACCTTGGGCAAGTCACTTAACCCCAACTGCCCTCCAAAATGCTGAAAAAAAAGAAAAATCATTTCATTCCAAATGTTAGCAGGTGTAAGTTACCACTTAAAATGAATTGACCTGATGGTGAGGACTCAGATGCTTTTGGCCACTTTTGCTAACCATCTGGTTGACTTGGAGTGTGGATGTCCCCTTCCCCCACAGAACAGCAGGTAAACTACAGTGACCATCTGCTGACCCCTGTCTTTAACCTCAGAGAAGGTCAAGGAAGCTAATCTTCAAAATAAATATTCAAATTCAAATTATGTACTTCCTCTTTGGCAACATACAGAGTTTCACAGAGTAATTTTGGGAAGAACCATTTATACCATTTTCAAAGTTGATTATAGAACATTATTTTGAAAAGTTATTGCATCTTTGGAGGTTAAAATGTACCTAAGTAAAAAATTTAAAAACGAAATTTTTAACAAGGCCCTAGAACTGAAAAGAGAAATGTTTTTTTAAAAAAATTTGAAGAATAAAAAGGAAAGTAAATGAATAGGTACTCACATGGTTGGTACAGTTTATTCATTTTGAAAATCTGATAGCTTACTAATTAGGTAACAGTGTGACAGAAAGAGGATATTAAGACTAGCTGCAAAATGAGAAGATATGGCTTAGGTTGTCTACAGCCATAAAATCACAGGACACAAACTGGAAGGGATCCTAGAACATAGATTGCCTGGAAGAGGCCTTTTGAATGTAGAATATTAACAATGGAAAGGACTTCAGTGATCGTTTAATTCAATACTTCTCTGAGATTTCCTTATTTATGAGGAGGACTGAGTTATCCAAGTTCATACAGTGGTAGAATGGTGACTTGAAACCCTCTCAAATTCAGTAATACTTGTAAAATGCTTAGCAGAGTGCCTGGTACAAAACAGGTACTAAAAATGCTCATTCTCTTCCTCTTCCCCTTTTCCCCCTCACTTAAGTCCAAAAGCATTAACTGAGTTTCTTATGGCTCTGTGGAGTAGATTCTATGTGAACTGTGATTCCAAGGAAACTTTTCTAGTCTCCTTAAACTGTGTAAGGCCTGGTTCCCAAGTGAGATGCATCAGGGGTTCAGTATTTGGATCTACAAAGAAAGGTTCTGATTTAGACTGATGGGGAAGTTATGATCATCCACGTTTGCGTTAGCTATTCAAGGTTGGGCAAGTCACTCCATGAGGGAGTTGGAGTAGATGACATTTAAAGTTTCTCCTTGCTCTTACTACTTATGTGATCTTGGCTAACTTCTGCATCTTTGTTTTTTCTTCATGAGGAAATTGGCAAAGATTGGCTATTGGGGTAAGAGCTCACTATTGGGCAAAAACTGGAAAGATCACAGGAGATAAAATGGACAATTTTCATTACATAAAACTTCAAAAGATTTTGCACCAACCAAACCAATGCAGCTAAAATTAGAAGAGAAGCAATTAACTGGAGGAAAAAAATCTTTGGAGCAGGATTCTCTGATAAAGGTCTCATTTCCATCTATAAAAATTGTTTTTTTTTTTTAAGAATATTTTCCCAATTACATGTTAAAACAGTTTTTCAAACATTTGTGTGGTCAAATTCTATTCCCTTCTTCTCTCCCTGCCCCCCCCCAGTAAGCAATCCAATATAGGTGATACATATACAGTCATCTAAAACATTTCCGTATTAGTTATTTTGTACAAGGAGATTTAAACAAGAAAGAAAAATAACATGTTTCAGTTTGTATTCAAACAATATCAGTTTATAGAACTGATTTTTAAGAATAAGAGCCATTGAGGGGCGGCTAGGTGGCGCAGTGAATAGAGCACCGGCCCTGGAGTCAGGAGTACCTGAGTTCAAAACCGGCCTCAGACACTTAACACACACAAAAAAAAACTAGCCGTGTGACCTTGGGCAAGTCACTTAACCCCAACTGCCCTCCAAAAAAAAAAAAAAAGCAAAAACAAAGAATAAGAGCCATTGCTCAATATGTAAAATGGTCAAAAATAGGAACAAGCTGTTTTCAAAGGAAGAAATCCATGCTGTCAATAACCATATGAAAAAATGCACCAAATCACTGGCAGTTAGAGAAACGCAAATCAGATCAATCTTGAGCCTTGACTTCACATTCAGTAGACTGGCAAAGATGACAAAAAAGAAAAAAGACAAATATTTGAGGGGCTACAGGAAAACATACACACCAGTACACTTGGTTAGTAGAACTGTGAAATTGGTCCAGCCATTCTGAGAATCATTTTTGGAATTTGTACCCCAGTCACTAAACTGAGTATATGCTTTACTAAAAATATCATTACCAGGCTAGTACCTAAAAGAGACTAAAGAAAGAGGAAAAAGTCAGATAGAGATAACATGTTTATAGCATATCTTTTATAATTGCAAAGAATTGTAAACTATAGGGGTACCCATTAGTCAGTCAAGTCTTATTAAGCATTTTACTATTTGCTAGGAGCTATGGTAAATGCTGAGGGTACATAGAAAAGCCAAAAAACAGTTGAGCAAACAAGTTATATACAGGATAAATTGGGGGAGCCTCTGTGGGGAAGGCTGGGCATGTCTTCTTGCAGAGGTAAGAGGCTTAGCTAAGACTTGGTGGAGGCCAGGGAAACTGGGAGGCTAGAGATGAGGAAGGAGATCATTTATGGCTTGGAGAACAACCAGTGAAAACTCGTGGAGTCAAAACCTGGAGTGTCATCTTTAAGGAACTGAAAAGAGGATATTAACCCTGGGTCACAGATTCAGTGGTAAATGAATATAATGGGATGCTAACTAGCTGTGTGACCCTGGATGAGTCCTTCAGCCGCTGTTTGCCTCAGTTTCCTCATTGTATATAATTGTAGAGTGCTTACTTAGCTTGGTTCTTGGCATTAGAGTAAATGCTGTATGAATGTTTGCTATTATTATTTATTAAATGGCAAAAGGGACAGTTTTGGGGAAACCTGGGAAGTCTTAAATGAAGTAAAAAGAACTAGGAGAATGATTTATACAACACATATTTTCCGATGGTCTTAGGAACCAAGACACTGCTCCTCTATCTCCAGGCAGGTCACCCATATGCAGATACGCCCGCATACAAGTATGTCATGGCCTTAGGAAGGTTGAGGACCACTGAATTAGAGGAAGACTTTGCTAGGGGCAAGGAAAAAGATGGATAGAAGTTCTCCTGAAACAAAAGAAGTAAATTCTGCCTTCCCTTGCCTTCTGACCCTCCTATTATATCACCCCGCTGGTGATTCCAGAGTGTTTGTGTTATAGGTCCCATGTAGACCCTATGCTAAAGAGAAGGATCTGCTTCCAAAGCTAGGGATGAATACTCTAGTCCCTAGTGATTCTGACTTTTTGAAGGAATCTCTCTTATGGTAAGTATTTTTGTTCTGGGATTTCATTTCTTGGATTTTCTCCCCTTGTTGACAGCATTGACCCATTTCAGGGTGCTGATAATGAAGGTGCTCTTTCTACCAATCAGAGTTTAGTACTGTTGATAACCTGTCAAAAAGGTATATTACAAAAGCAGGCAGCCACAATCTTTGCATTAATTTAGAGATCCTTGGTATCTTGAGGGCGGGGACTGATTTTGCCTTGAAATTCTTCTGTTTAGCATAGGGTCTGTGTTTGGTAGATGCTTGATAAAACATTTGTTGGATTGGTGGGGGAGGGGAAGAAGGCAAGGCAGTGTAGCAATGAGGATTAGACTTGGAGTCCGGTGTTGTATTCAAATCATCTGTAAAATTGGGGTGTAGGTTTGGACTAGGTCAAGGGATCTTAACCTTTTTAGTGTCATGGATACCCTTTGGCAGTCTGGTAAAACCTGTGGATTTTCTCAGAATAATGTTACTTTTAAAAAGTCATAATTGAAAGAACTACAACATTTCAATTAGAGGATAGTGACAATAAAGATGTAACTTTTTTTTCCATCCAAGTTTGTGAACTCTTTCTCTTTGAAATATATCCACAAATCTTCTAGCCTGGTAGACTAGATCTGAAGTGTCAATTACACTTGCTGTACAAACACTTGAACTGAAGTCTGAACCAGATGTAAATGTAATTGAGGAATATTTAACAAAATAAGCAAAAATACGGTAAAGCGGATCATGCTAATAAGCAGTGTTCTGAGTCAGTCAGGTGCCTGTGAGGATCCTCGTGTATGGTTTAAGAGGGGCCCCTATTTCTGTTTGAGTCTGACACCACTGCACTACTTCATTTATAAGGTCTTTCCCACTATGCCAAGTTACCAGGTGTTGTAATATTTATATTAGCAGCCTCACAGGCTTTCTGTGAAGAAGATGCTTTTATCAGTCTTAAAAGTCTTATAAAATTTGAATTGTTATTGTTAACCTTTCAAATTGAATTTTTACTTGGTTGTATAGGTTTTACTAGCTCCACATAGTATCTTCTGAGCACATACTGCACATGTTTTTTCCTTCTTCCTACCCTGTGACCTCACGAAAAGACAGTGGCAGGTATGTTGGTTAATGTTTTGAGGAAAACACTAAATTGAAGCCAACCTCTTCAGATCAATGCACGATGGTACAAGTTTCTTGATTTTGGAAGTGAAGGGCAATGGGACTCTTAGCAGAGAGAACACTAGTCTCACTACAAGTGTGTATGATACTGTGACAGAGCTCTCAGTTTGGAGGTGGAAGACCAAGTTTTCAATCCTGGATCCTGCTGCTAACTAGCTGTGTTGGGTTTGGTTTCCTTATCTATAAAACTAGAGACTTTGTAGTTCTGAGTTCTAGGATCCTATGACCGCCTGGCATTCACAGGCAGCCAGCCTTGTTGTTTTTCACTTTATATTTTGTGTCTCCATCTTGTGGATTGGATTGAGTGGTACAACCCCGGCTCTGGTGAGTCTTCAGCGTTAGATTCTCCGTAGTCCACTAGGTGGCAACAAGTCCTAACTAGAGAGTGAAAGGCTGTTGAGCTCAAGGTAGTTAAAGTACAGTACATTTGCAATGAATCAAAGCAGAAAGGGACCTTGGAGGTCCTCCGGCTCAGCTCCTCGTATTTTTGAGCCCAAGTGATGTCAAGTGACTTGTTCAAGATCACATGGGCATAAAAGTAGTAGAAAGTGATGCGGTTACAAGATTTTGTCTTTGTATCCCCAGCACTTACCCATTGCTTTAATGTTGTTGTTGGTTAATAATAAAACAATCAGAAAATCCACTGACTCTGTGAGACACAGTGCAGATTTGCCAATGCAACTAATTCATGCTACAATAGTTAATCTCAGCTCTGCTGTTTAGTCTGTGTATGACCCTTGGGCAAGTCACTTTTCTTTGTAAATAGTTGTTGTAGCTTGGCATTTGCACTATACAAAATCTCATGATTAAAAACAAAAAACAACAAACCACAGAGCCAGTGGTGGAAATAGGATTAGGGACACAACCTCAAAAACTTCCTCAGTGACACATACCAAAAAAGATAGGAACTTAATGAAGAAAGGTAGTCCAGTTTTTTTACATGATAAATAGTTTAAAATATGTTAATATTACAATAAATAATCGCTGTATTGGGGCCTGGGATTGTGCCTTGGGTTGCTGCTCAATCTGGAGTGTGTGGCTCTGGCTACAGTTCCTCCTGCCAGAAAGTAGGGGTACTTTGGACCAGCCGTTCTAGTACAGCTTCTACTGTACCGGAAAACATACAATAAATGTGACACTTTACCTTGACAAAGACCTGGTTTGCTTGTGGAAATGGGCGTTGGAAGGGTTGCAGCTTGTGAGTTATGGTGAAACAGTGCCGTTTTCTTTGTTTTTGCTGTTTCTTATGGAAGGAAGGTACAGAAGCAAACTTGATACTCACTGTACACTCTCAGTGTTCCCTAATGTATCAGTTGCGTTGGAACAAATCCATGTTTTCCAGCTTCACGTTATAGCAGAACTGACTGTACTTCAGTTTTCTCATCTATAAAAAGACTAGGTCTATTTCAGCTCTGATACTCTCTGTATTACTATGCCATATTCAAAAGTCCTTTCCATTCCTACCATTCTACAAAATTCAATATAACTCACCAAATTTTTGTTCAGCAGCTATTCTGCACAAAGCCTTGTGTTTGACATTGAGGATAGATAAAAATAAAGATAGCTACCTTGCTGTAAAAGATGTACAAATGACTGCATCTCTTGCTACACATAGTGTTAGCAAAGGAGAAATACAAGCAAAGCTTTGTGACATGTTTAAGAAGGGAGACATTGCTTTCAGCTTAGGCTAAGCATCTTTAAGGGTTGGGAGAAAGCTTCATGGGAGAGGAAGCCCCTGATCCGGTCTTTGAAGGAAAGAAAAGAGACCAAGGTGCTGGGGAGGAAAACTACCACTCACAGGACAGAGTCAACAAAGACAGGAAAAGGGGAAGGGAAAGGCTGGCACATACTAGAATGAATGAATGAATGAATGAGTGAATGAGTGAATGATGAGATCAGGGTGGAGAAAGGTAGAATGGAGCTACTTCATGGAGGGCTGAGAATGCCAGGATTAGAATTTTGTGCTTGATCGTTTTATGCTTCTTAAAAAATGGGGAGCCTGAGGAGGGCCTGCCATGTAAAAATAAAAATAAGCACATTTCTACATCAATTTACATAACACTTTCTTGCCAATAATACTTTTAGTAGTATAAATATTATCCCCATTTTCAACTAAGGATTAGAGAAGTGATGTATCTTCCCTAGGCTTATACAGATAATACATGAAAGAGCTGGGGGCTGAAACCCAGGTCTTCCAGTCAGTCCAGTGCCTCTTCTGTTAGAGAATTAGGTATTTGGTAGCTTTATGGTCCTTGCCCTCCCTGAATTTCAGATCTAGAGGGTGGGAGAAGCAGAATATAAATAGTGAATTGTCATTTCATTGCTGTGGATGCTCCTAGTAACCTAGTTTGCAGCTCTTCTGTGCCATGGGAGACAGTCTTTATGAGTTTGGGGGCTGAAAAAATTAATCTGGCAGTCAGTTTTCTAGTAATCAGTCTCTTACCTTATCTGAGGTGTCCTCAGATAATAGACATGGGGAGCCAAGATGGCAGCGTAGAAGCAACAAGATTCTGCAGCTCCCACATAGCCACCTCAAATACCCATAAAATATGACCCTAAACAAATTTTAGGGCTCCAAAACTCACAAAAATACAGAAAAACATGTCTCCCGCTGAAGGCAGCTCAGCAGGAAGGGCTCATTGCAGCTCACTGGGAGCCAAAACCAGCACAGCCTGAAACCATGGCTTGGCCCTGGGGTGGCCAGGACTAGAGCAGCTAGTCTGCTAAGAGCCTTCAGGAGAGTGGATCAGTGGTAGCTGTGGCAGTTTCCAGGATTATCAAGCCATTAGAAACAAGGACAAAGTGAAAGGTCAGTGGAACTCAG
>CM053595.1:77488237-77611171 GCA_028646575.1 Pseudocheirus occidentalis | reverse complement strand
AAAAGAATGCCTTAAAAAGTTGAATTTGCCAGATGGAAAAAGAATCTCAAAAGCTTTCTGAAGAGAATAATTCCTTCATAATTAAAGTGGAGCAAATGACTTTATGAGAAATCAAGATACTATTAAACAGATCCAAACAAATGAAAAAATAGAAGGCAGTATGAAATATCTCCTTGAAAAAGCCACTGACCTGGATGGAGAATAAATCCAGGAGATACAATTTAAAAATTATTGGACTACCTGAAAGCCATGATCAAAAAAAAATTAGAAAGCATCCTTCAAGAAATTCTCAAGGAAAATTGTCCTGATATTTTAGAACCAGAGGGCAAAATAGAACTTGAAAGAATTCACCGATTACCTCTTGAAAAAGATCCCCAAATATCTAGGAATGTTATAGCCAGGTTCCGGAGTTCCCAGATCAAGGAGCAAATATTATAAGCTGCCAATAAGAAACAATTTGAATACTGTGGAAAAACAATCAGGATAACCCAGGATCTAGCAGCTTCCACGTTAAGGGATTGAAGGGCCTGGAATATGATATTCCGGAGATCAAGAGAGCTAGGATTAAAACCAAGAATCACCTACCCAGCAAAATTGAGTATAATGTTCCAGGGGAAAATGTGATCATTCAGTGACGTGGAGGACTTTCAAGCATTCTTGCTGAAAAAACCAGAACTGAATAGAAAATTTGACACTCAGATAATAGACATGATCTGTTACTAAGCTTGTTTTCAAAGCCTTTCAGGTGTGTTAGGGCCTATAAGAGATGTGCCTTAGTTGTGTGGGAAAAGAATAGTAATAGCTCACATTTCTGTATTGCAGTGTATTTTATGGAATTTCCTTACAACAGCACTTTGAGATAGTGAGTCTAAGGAACAATCTGCTCCTTTTACAGAAAAGGGTAGTAGTTATCCATTTGCTTCTCTAATTTAAGATTGAGAAAATAAAAATTCTCTGAAAAACTAAAAACAAAATCAAGAACTAACCTTACTTTTTTCCTTTCCTAATCCTAACTGTGATTTCTTGGCTTGCTCTGTGAAAAGCTAGATGCTGTGATAAAGGGACATAGACTAATAAAGAGATTTCTAACCCAGCTTCCAGGAGTTGAAGAGAAGGTAGAGGAGATAGTCCAAACATCTTGACTGGGGATGAGAGGGAGGCAAGCATGGATGGAAGCAGAAGGAAGGACTAGAGGATCAAGGGGAGAAAGTATTCTCTGAGTAACTTAAAGCCCAGGTTACTAGCTATGGAGTCCAGACTCTGGAAATTCTCAGAAGAAAATAGACCATTGACTGCTCTGAATGGTTTTATACTATCAGTAGCTTGAAGGCAGAAGACTAGATTTGATCATACTGAGAAATCTCTTCTAGCCAATTGAATTCTCTTCTTTTCTAGTATGTGATCTACAAATGTCTCCCTGTAGAGGTGATTATGTTCAGAGGAGTCAAAGAAGCTTTCCATCCTCATCCCTTTCTTGGGTTGCCTTTGCTGCATTGCTGGTCATAGCATCCTAGAATGTTTGTATGGAGGGCTCTTAGAACATAGCATGTTGTATGAAAAAGAGGCTTCAGAAAACCTCCAGAGAGATATCATTTTGTAGACTTACTGACATGCTTTGCTGAGAGAATTTGAGACTTGCAACTAAGATCAGTTTTTTTTTGTATTCTACGTGCAGACTTCATGTCATTTGAACTGTGTGATCAGATACACATGAAGAAACATGTTATAGTGGCAACAATTGAAGTTGGCTGCCAAAGACAAAAGTTTGAGTTCTGGCTCTGCAACTAACTTGTGTGCTCTTGGGACCTTGTTTGTCTCTTTGGGTTTTTTTCTTCACTTGCAAAAAGAGTGCATTTGACGAGCTCTTTAAGGCTCCTTTTAACTAACTTTACTATTCAGTGATCCTGGTGTACTGTAGGCAACCTGATGAAGTGTGGGACAGTACCAGGTCCTGAGAAGTACAGTGTGTCAGACAACTTGGCTTGCCAAAAGGTCATGGCCAGCATGGAAGGTGATATGCTTGTTGGTGCCAAGTAATGGCAAAATGTACTTCTCCTTAAGAATTCAGAAAGATTTATAAAGAGTTTCAGGGGGTTGGTAAAACTAGGATGGCAGGGGGCTTAGGTAGAAGCTAGAGGGCTTAGGAGTAGGGTAGAAAAGAAAGTTGGTGTGGCTGTTTGCTAACATTTTTGTCAAAGAACAAGCACTAGTTATGGGCTCTAGAAACTAGAAGGTCTGTTTGAATCTCAACTCTGCTGCTTACTAGCATTCCCTTCTCTGCATCTCAGTTTATTCTCCTTTAAAATGGGAGGGTATGTTGACCGACATTATCTTAAAGATTCCTTACAACTTTAGATCCTGTGAAAATCCAGAGAATTGTTTAAAAGGGATTGCTTTTTCTCTCCACCCTCCCCAAGAGAGATATACTTTCCCCTCTCCATTGAGTTATAGTATTGTGCTTAAAGCTCATTTCTTCCAGGAAATTTTCCCAGATTTGCCCCTACCCCATTCAAATCACTCTTGCCCCTCTGGTATTCTTGTACTCCTTAGCATCTATTTATCCAATAAGAACTATATAACTTTAAATTCTTAAATTTGTAACATCTTATAATTAGGAAGGGAACACAGAGCTCATTGGATGACCCATAAGGGGTTGTGAGCCACAATTTAAGAAATGCTGAAGTCTAACTCCCTTACTGAGGGCTGAGATCTCAAATGCAAAAAATAAAAGTGAGGAACCAGCCTTGTTCATGCCAAATATAGTGGCTTTTTGTCAATCATCCGATTGCTGATTTCCTTACAACAGCTGATACTGTTGATCATCTCCTGACCTTCTTCCTACCTGACTGTTCCTTCTCTGCCTCCTTTACTGGTTCTTCATGTCAAACCCTCCACCCACAATTGGTATTACTGTAGTCTCTCTCCTGGGACCTCTTCTCTCTTTATTCTGTGTTACCTGATTTGGTGATCTCATCAATGCCCATGAGTTCATAGATATACACATACCTGGTCTTAGAGTTTCTGTGTGTCTTGTTTCTCTCCCCTCCCCTCCCCCCACTCCCCCCTAGCCCAGACAACATACATATACATATGCAATATATAAGTATGTATAAGAAAATATATAGAATAAATATAAAGAGAACAACTACAAAATAATAAATTACAAGGTGGCATGAAAGAGAGGGCACTAGCAGTTGGCAGGGATCAGGAAAGTCTTCATTCAGGTAGAAGGTGGTTTTGTACTGTATCATGAAGGAAGAGAGGGATTCTGTGAGGCAGAGGAAGGAAGTAGTGATAAAGATAGTCAATGTTAAGGCTCTGAGACAGGAGATAGTGCTGTGCCATGCTGGGAGAGAAGGCCATTCTGGCTGGGTCACAGAGTTTGGAAGGGGGTGGGAGTAACATATAGGTTGAGGTAGGTTTTAAAGGACTTTAAGAACTAAACAGAAGAGATTAAATTTGATCCTATAGGCAACTGAGCCACTTGAGTTTATTGAATGCGGGAATATTGAGATCAAACCTATACTCTAGGAAAATCAACTGGAATAGGAAGAAACTTGAGGCAGGGAGACCAGAAGGGTATTACAATACTATAAACTAATTCTCTCCCTCCCTGTCTCCCTAATCTTAGATTACTAATGCCTTTTGTACATCTCAAATGAGATGTCCCATTGGTATCTCATAACCATTTTGTCTAAAACAGAACTCATTACTCATTATCTTTCAATACAAACTCTTCCCTCTTCTAAATTTGTTATTAATTAATAAGGATACCATTCTGTTATTAAAGAGTACCATTAAATAAGAGTACCATAAGATAACTCCAAGTTATCCAGACCTGCAAAGTTCTGTGTCATTCTGTACTCATACTTCACATATCTAATCTGTTGCCAAATCTTGGACATTTCTTCCTTCAGTACATCCGTTGTCTATGTTCTCTGCTCTCTATCTACACAAGTACCACCCTTGTTTGGGTCCTCATCCCCTTCTAACTGAGTTCCCTGCCTCAACTCTCTCTACAACCTCACATCTAGTAAGCTACTAAGGTCACAAGCATAGGCCTGACCATATTATCCTCTTACTTAGTAGACTTTAGGGCAGGCCTGTTGACTGACTAACTTAGAAGTCACCTAGTTCAGCCTTCTCATTTCGTAGAGGAGGAAGCTGGGACCAGAAAGTAAAAAGACTTGTCCGGTGTAATTCAGGTCACAAGTGGTAAAGCTAGGATTAGAACCCAGCCTTTCTGATCGAAGATCTAGTGTTCTATACATTGTACCAGATTGCCTTCATTAGATGACAGCTAAGTTATCTAGTTGTATCTAGATATCTAGTTATAAATCCTGTTCTCTCAATCCTTAGTAGTCACTTGTCATCATCTTTGGCTTTCATTTCAGCTCTAGAGTATTACTGGTCTCATCTTGTCCGCTCTCATGCCTGTCTTCTCTCTCTCCCAAACTTCCAAAGTAAGTGCCAACTGATAATGGCAGAGTTAGTAGCCTACAGCATATGATTCTTGCAGAGGGAGTCTGTGCCTTTAATGCAGAGTCTAAGTATCTAATAAATTATTCACTATCGGAGCCCTTGTTTTTCCATTACTATGAAAGATTTAGTGGACTCATAGCAGTCTTACATAATTCTAAAAGCCATTATAACATTTTAATTTTGGCTAAGAAAAAAGTTATGTTGCCTATTTTCTTGGCCTTCGTACTTCTTCTGTCTCTACAAACTTCTTATTTAGAAAATCAATCCACAAAAACTATAATGAATGTGCTCTCTTAGATTTGGATGGAAATACAAGCTAACCCTGCAGAGGAACTTAACTGTTTCCGCCAAAACATTAGGTAAAACAATATTCCAGAGGTTAGTTCCATAGGAGCAATGTCTATGTGGGCTCAGTACATAGCAACCTTGAAGCATAGGAGAGTTAATGTTACTGAGGCTCAGGCACTGAGTTAGAGTTTTACTTGCCATCCAATGAATTTTTTGGACCCTTTGCTAAAGGATTTAATATAGTATGTTGAGTCTGTAGGTCTTTTTTTTTTTCTTTTTGCCATTAAAGTGCTTTGTTTAGTACCTCAGAAGATCCATGATTTTTGTCACTGTAAGAATTCCCTCCTAGTAGATAGTCTTGAGTTTTTTTGAACATAGACATTGATCCCCTGGAGTTAGCCTCACTGATGAGCCTCTCTGCACTTAGCTAGACTGGTCCTTAGATAGTAGACGCCAGTCCACCATCACTGGTTCCCTCATTGAAGCATTTCGTGTTTGGTACAGGCCTTGCCAGATCATGTTCCTTGCTGGCAGAGCTTTCAGGAACACAGGTTCTTCTGTTTTCTCACCCTAACCTTCAAGAAACAAGTTCTCCTCTGTGCTAGGGTGAGAAAACAAAGGACTTTACTGTGTGGGATCAGGGAGGGGGAGAATGGATGAGGAGGGCAACAGTGGAGGGAACCTTTGGTTAGAATGTGCCAGTGATATTATTATGAAATTACATTGTTAAGGGTAATGTCCCATTGATCATGGCTGTATTTGGGAAAGTTTAAGAAATTTGAGAAACGAGTACTTGGAATTTAGCAAGCTCCTCCAAAGACAGATAAAATCCTACTTCTTGTTTAAGGCTTGGGACAAATATTCCCTCCAGAAAGTCTTCCCTGTATTGATTGATAATTATTCCATCTGACTGTAGAACATCAACCATTGAACTTAGTTTTCACCCCTCTTTTTTTTATATTACATAATCTTAAATCACTCCTCACTGTAGCAAGGTAATACTTTCTCACCTCTTTAATTGATTTATCCCTCCCACTCACCATAACGCTTTTCCAAACCTTTTCACCCTTCTTCAGACTTCTCATACCTTCCCTCTCCCCAAAAGCTAAGAGCTGTACCTCATATTTCTGTGAAATGAGACAATTTAATTAAAACTCCCTCTTCTCTACTCACCTCACATCACTTAGATCAGTGGTTCTCAACCTGTGGGTCGCGACCCCTTTGGGGGTCAAATGACCCTTTCACAGGCGTTACAAGGGTCACCTAAGACCATCAGAAAATACATATTTCCAATGGTCTTAGGAACTGAGACACTGCTCTTCTATCCATCTCCAGGCGGGTCTGCCCACATGCAGATACACCCACATACGAGTATTAAAGGGTTGTGGCATTAGGAAGGATGAGGACCACTGACTTAGATGCTTTCACCCATGATCTTCTCTTTCATTCCTGCCTCACATGAAGAAGTGATCCTTCTCCTTGTCAAGAGAAACCCCTCTACATGTACAAACAATTCAGTTCTATCCCATCTTCTCTAGCAGATTGTTCCCATTCTTACTAATTTTCACTCTCTCCTTGTTGCTTCCTATTGCCTACAAATACACCCATATCAACCCTATCCTTTAAAACCCCTCACTTGAACTTTCTATCCTACCATCCTTTACATCTCTGCTTTCTTTTGTGCCTAAGTTTCTTGATAAGGCCTTTTGTGTCAGTCACCTCTGTCTTCTGCCCTCTCATTCTCTTCACTCTGCATTCTAGCTCCAGCTGCATCATTCAACTGCAGCTGCTCTCTTCAAGTTACCAGTGATCTCTTAATTGTCAAATCCAATGGCCTTTTCTCAATTTTCATCCTTCTTGTCTCCTCTGCAGCCTTTGGAACTGCCCATCCACTCTAGTTGATACTCTTTTCTCTATTCTCCAGGTTTTAGTGACACTGCTTTATCCTGATTGTCCTATATGGTCACTCCTCATAAGGTCTTTGCTGTATCTTCATCCAGCTCACATCCATTCACTGTGAATGTCCTTCCAAGGCTTTGTCCAGGGCCCTTTTCACTTTTTTCTCTATACGATATCTCTTAATAACCATGGATTCGGTTTTCTCTCTCTAGATGATTTTCAGATCTATTTATGCAGTTTTAACTTCACATAATCCTTAGTCTGACATTTCCAAATGCCTTTTGGCCATATAACTGGATGTCCTATAGACATCTTTAACTCAGCATGCTCAAAACTGAGCTCACCAATTTTCACTAAACTCTCCCTTCTTCTTAACTTCTCTATTATTATAGAGAATACCCAGTATTCCCCTAGTCACTCACGCTCACAACCTAGATGTTATTGAAACCTTGCCTCTCACTCCGCTTATGCAGTCTTTTGCCAAGTCTTATTGATTTTGCCTTTGCAAGATCTCATATATTCCACTTTTCTTCTCTGAAACTGTCACTACCCTAGTGCAGGCCCTCATTACCTCACACTCAGACTATTGCAGTACCCTGCTGGTTAGTCTCTTAGCCCCAAGCTTCTTTCTAGATAGACTCCAGCCTGTCCTTCCCTCAGCTGTCAAAACAACTTTCCTAAAGAACAGATCTGATCGACTCACTCCTTTAATCCTCTAAAAAAATAGGAGGACCAAATAAAAAAAATCTTGTGTTTGGCTTCCTGTCTTCCCACTTTTCATATATTCTCTTCCTCCCCAAGTATTCTACAGTCTAGTAACACCAGTTTCCCTGCTAGTCTTTGCAAAAGACATATCATCTTATGAATTTATGCATTTCACTTGTCCCCCATGTCTGGAATGCTCTTTCTCTTCTGTCTTCTAGATTCCTTCAAGTCTCAGCTAAAGCCACCTTCTGTAAGAAGTCTTTTCCATAATGCTAGTGCTTTCTCTCTAAGATTATCTCCAGTTTATCATGTATATATTGCTTGTAAAGAGTTGTTTGCATGTGGCTTCCCCATTAGAATAGTTGCTCCTTGAGGTCAAAGATGGCTTTTTCCTTTCTTGGTATCCCTAGTGCTTAGCACCATACCTCGTACATAGTAGGTCTTATAAAAAAAAAATTGGTTTTTTGCTTTTTGGAGGGCAATTGGGGTTAAGTGACTTGCCCAAAGTCACAAAGCTAGTAAGAGTGTCAAGTGTCTGAGGCCGGAGTTGAACTCAGGTCCTCCTGACTCCCGGGCTGGTGCTCTACTTAGCTGCCCCCGTAGTAGGTCTTTAATAGATGTTTGTTGACTCTATCAATTTGGTATTATAATAATTTATGTATGTGTTAATCAGTGTATTTCAGTAAGTAGTGATAGAAAAGACAATCAGGAAGGGCTTCCTTCCTGTAGGGGATCATCTGAGCCTGTGAACCTTGAAGTATGCCAGGACCTCTGAGGTGGAAGTGAGGTAAGAAATCATTCCAGATGTGAGAAAATACTGTGCAAAGACGTGGAAGTAGAAGATGGAACAAACACATAGTCCATTTTCTCTAGAATTTAAATGAAGGGAAGTAATGTTAAATAAATCTAGAATGGGTAGGTTAAATGTAGGCTACACAGGATTTTTAAAATGCCAATATGGAGAATTTGTATTTTACAGTAGAGGGCCACTGAAACTGACAGAGTAGGTTAGTGTCTGGGTCAGACTTGCATTTTAGGAACATAATTTTGGTAGGTCTATGTTGGGGGCCAGGAGAGTAATTTGGAGAGAGATTCTGGGAATGTGCCCTTGTAAGACTGAAGGCAAATATGGTAGCTTTTTCATCTTTATATCTTCCGCAATACCGAGCACAGAGCCCTGCACAGAGTAAATGCTTAATAGATGACTGCTGAGGTTAAAGCTGAAATTGAAGACATTAGCAAACAGCAATCAACTTGAGAACAGCTTCAAAATATAAAGTAGATACCAATGCTTCCTCCTTTAGTTATTTGATCCGCAGTTTGCATTCATTGATCAGTGAGTTGATTGAGATAAAAACCCACCGACAGCAATGAATGTTTATTGCAGATATTATATTCTCCAGAGTTAAGACTCAAGGGGCATCTCTTCCTGAGTGTTCTTGGCTTTTCTTTCCCAACAGAAAGGCCACCTGAGAGTTGATTCTGATCAGTAGTAACCTTCTTTCTCTAGCATCTGTATGATGGCTAATTTACTTTATGAGAATAAAGTAAATGAGATTAGGGATATATTAGGTTAGGATTCAGTGCCATCATTTTTTAGATGATGAAACTGAAGACCAGAGAAAGGAAGGGAATTGCCTGAAGTTTTAAATATTTAAGGCGGTTGGTTGATGGATATCTTTGGCTGGTTGGTGTCAGTGCTGAAAGGAAGGCCTCAGATCATAGAATGCTGGAGCTTTGAGGACTTTAGTGATAACCTGTTCCAACTTCGTTATTTCATAATGGAAGGAACTACAGTTTAGCCAGGGGAATGACTTGTTTAAGGTCACCCAGTGAATTATTGGGAAAACCATTGCCATTCCTCTGTTTTTGCTGTAGTGACCTTTTCCCCAATTCTATTTCTTTTCCTTTTGACAATGATCAAGTGACTCTTCTAGGTCACTGGACTTGTAAGTAGTAAAATATGGATTAAAATAAGCTTATACTTAAATAGAATGTTTAAATGACTTAAGCTTACATAGCTAGTAAGTATAAGGGATGGATTTAAGACTCAATTATTTTCTCTTTCTGGCGCTTTCATCATCATAATCTTAATAACTATCATTTATATAGTATTTAATGTTTTCAGTGTACTTTACAAATATTATCTAGTTTTATACTCATAATGACCATAGGAGGTAGGTGTATTATCTGCATGTTACTGATGAGGAAACTGAGGCAGATAGAGGTGCCCAAGTACATTTTTGAGGGCATATTTGAACTTGGATCTTCCTGACTGTAGGTTCAAATTTCTATCTGCTGTACCATCTAACTGCCCCTCTATAGTTGTTTGAAACATATACATCTTCTGTTCCTATTACTGAGTTTGCTTCTCATGGTTCTTATATATAGAAATGAGTCAAGGACAGTTTTTATATTTTAAACTGAAGAAAATTCTTTGAAAACCTTCCAGTGATGTCTTTTCACGAACAGCTGTGTAACCATTAACTTTTTACAGTAACAGTTTTTGCCATTGCTTATAAATCATGCCCTTTTAGCTTTTATTGAGCAATGTGTCTATGATAAACCTCAAGGTACAGTCAACGGTCGATGGTTTCTTTTAAATCTCAAAACTCACCGACAGCGTTGAATGTTCACTGAAGTTATCTGTAGGTTGCTCTCCATATGCCTTTTGTGTATATATATATATATATTTTTTTTTCTTGAATCTTTTTTCCATTTGAAAGGCTGCTGATGGCTATATATTCCTTTCAGGAACTTACATCACAAGTACTGTAATTTGGAAATGGAACTTTGTGTTAGAAAAGAGCTAATAAGTTGCAGGCCCGTGAGGCTATAGTTAAATAGTCACTCTTGAAGAGAACACTGAGAAAGCTGCTTTGCATGGTGCTCATTGCTAACTACGAAAATAGCATTTTCATTTTTATCTCAGCTGTTTTAAAACCTATCTTCACTTGAGTAATCCTTTGATAGATACCTCATTTCAAATATGAAGGCAACTCTGGGCTTTTATAGATTTATGCCAGAATACTGTCAGTTCTAGTTAGTTCTACCAAACAAGAAGTCTTTAAGGAAGGACCTGGACATGGACTGGATGTGTCCAAGAAACATCCTACCGGAAGTTCATTACTAGAGGATCGGTCCTTAAGGAATTACTTTCTTCTGCTTATAGCAGCTCATGAAAACTGTCTGTTGAGATGTAACCATGTTATAATGTTAGTTGGTAGAAGGTGTATCTCTGTTCATAGGATGTAGAACTAGAAGGCATGATAGAGGTCAACCTCTCATTTTACAGATGAAGAAACTGAGGCTGAGGGGAAGTGACTTGTCTACTTTTAAATAGTAGATATGGTTTCAGAGTTGGATCTTTTGACTACAAATTCAGAGCCCTTTCCTATGTTCTGTCCTATCTGATGTATTCATCTGTCCATATCAAGGAAATTATCGTCTCTTTTAAGTATTAACATAATATTTTTGACCTGAACTGTTTGCTTAAAACTTACTGTTGTGTATATATTGCCAGAGCTCCTACCACACAGCACACTCCTAAGTCACAATTTATTTTGTTTCTTTATCCTTAACAAGGAGGTTAAGAGGTTCTCATAACCCACTTAAAATTTTTCTTTTGAGCTCTTTTATATCTCTGTCATTTCTCCAACTCTTCTCCGCTTTTCAATAGAACATTCTCATAACAAGTTAGTACAGTTAAGCAAAACAAATCAACACTTGGCCATGACTGAAATGTATCACCCATTCTTCACCTATTGTCTACCATCCCTGCTGAGAGGCACCTTAAATCACTTTTCAGAAATTCAACCCTTAGAGATATAGTGACTCACAGCTGTATAACCCTTTTAAAATGTATAATACCCTTTTGACAATAAACCTTGGAGATCTGTAATGCAAGAAGTACTGTATTATCTTTCCCATTTTAGAAATGCAGCATCCTCTAATGGAAAGGACACAAGATTTGGAGTCAGGAGGGACATGAGTTTGAATGTGTTCTCTTAAACTAGCTGGGCAAATCATATTACCTTATGAGCTTTCGTGTGTTGGGGTTTTTTCCCCCCCATATATACAGTGGGATTATCTATATGGGTTGTTGTAAAAAAAAGCAATTGTATGCCTTTAATGGCCATATCAGTATGAACTAGCAGTGCTACTCTGGAGGATGAACCTGAATTTCTGAGAAGGAAAGTGAAGTATCTATAGTTGTGTGTCAGTAAGTATTGTAGCTGGGGTTCAGACTTAAGCTGGCTGACTCCCAAATCTAACATTTCTGTTACATTGGTCTGCCTCCCATTGGGCTAAGTATAGTACTTACTTCCTTAGCAGACTGCCTCTTCTACTTCAACTATGGGAGTGGTGGCCAGCCAGCTGATGACCTGAGTTCCAGAGACAAGAGGTAAAAAGTATTCAGTAATTTATCTTAGAGTGTCTTCAGGAAATTACTTAAATCTGGTAGAGTTAACTAACACGCTGAATAAGACAATCATGATCCAAAAAGGTAGAGTTAAAATGTATTTTTTAATTTGCTAATTTAATATGATGTTTACTTTTTTTCTTCACTGTTAAATCTTCAATTTAGGTTTAAATGAAATCAACTGTACCAGGACAAGGTGGAGGAGAGGTGTAACTGGCAGCAGCTGGATAGTTTTATTGACCTGCAAACTCAGCATGGGTAAAGAGTGTGATATGATATCTAGAAAATGAAACTCAATCTTAGAGTTCAGTATAAGCGTCTCTCTGCCCTGGTCAGACCTCAGCTGGAATATTGTGTTCAGCTCTAGATACTTGGTTTTAAGGAGGGTCATAAACAAGCTAAAGAACATCCAAAGGGCTTTGAGATTACTCACTCTTGTCATATGTGGAAGGATTGAAGAAATGAGGTGTTTAGCCTAGAAGAGAAGAAATTTAGGAGCTGTCTTCAAATATTTGAAAGATTTTTGTGGAAGAGAGATTAGACTTGTTCTTGGCCTTGGAGGATAGAATGAGGAGATTTGCTGTGAAGCAGTTTCACAGACGTAGGCTCAAGAAAAGAAACAAATTCTCAATCTTCATAGTTATCGAAAAGTATATTAGGCTGCCCTGCTAACTTAAGTTGACCATCAGTGTCAGTCCTCAAGTAGGGGTGAATAGCCACTCTTCCAAGATGTGTAAGAGAGGATTCCTTACTGGTATGGGTTTGATTGGATAAGTCTTTTGAAGTTATTTTCTTTCCTTTGAGATTTTGTGATTTATTTTTAATTGGTGGTATTCTTAGCCTCTCCTTCAAGTTGGAAATCAGATGTTGTGGAAACCAGTCAGGCAGAACTCAGTCTTAGAACACAACCAAAAAAACTAAATAAAGAAAAAATTCACCAAGTATTTGGTTTGAATGTAAATTGTGTTATATCATCAGCTCAATTATTTTTTTTTCTCTGTCAAAACAGTGAAAGCAGCTGGCTTTGCCCTGACCCTCAGTGTTATAACTGTAAATTGTATATAGGAAAAACAAAATCAACTACTATTACTCTTGAGAAAGGTGATAGAGTTGTTACTTCAACTAACATCATTGATTGGTCTTAGAAAAATTGGTTATTACATAAAAAATGTTATTGGTACTCAGCTTCATGAGCATAACATTACAAATGGAACATCAGAGAGGACCGACTGATTGAGAGTTAAAACCACTGGAGTTGCAGCATTAGCTTGGATTATTATTTGTTTTGCGTCTCAGGCAGTTGGCCAGAAGACAGAAGCAGGATTTCAGAATGTTACGGTAGGACTTGCTTTAAATTTTAATAGCTTAATCTTTTGGAACACCCCTGTATTAGTGGGTAGAATGGCAGAATGACATTGGTCAGGGGAATATTATATAGATATACCTGTGGTTTTTTCCTTGTCTTCTCTTCCCACCCCCACCCCTTATGGAATTATTAGAAAGACCTAGATTTCAAGTGGAAGGATCTGGGGTTTGGATTTCAATATCTGCCATTTAATTGCTATGTCACCCTAGGTAAATCACCTCACTTTTCAGTCTTAGTTCTGGCTTCATTTTGTTTTCAGCCTTTCACTTTCAAACTCATTTTTATTGTTCAAGCAGGGCTAATTATAATCAGGTAGAGAAATCTAAATTGCATATGTAATATGTGTAAGTCACAAAAAATAGTTTTTGTTAAATATTTCATCTGAAGCAAAGATGCTGTACATTGAGAGTACATTATATGTGTGTGAGGAAATGAGTTAATGACTCTGAAAGCATCCTTAAGAGCTCCAGGGAAATAAAAGACCATCATAATATGACCTTTGAGTTTATTTTCCACAGTGTCATACTAATGTGGGTTTTAAGAAATATGTGATATTATAGACATGGAGTGTATTATCAGTTCTTAAATAATTCTTAGGAGTCATAGGATCATTGGACTTAGAACTAGAGGGGCTTAGAACCAAAACCTTAGAGCTATAACAAATCTTAGAGATAAATTAGTTCAGTCTGTTATTTTAAAATAAAGATTAAACTGAGATTCAGAGGTATATTAGTGACTTGTTCAAGGTCGCATAGCTAGTAAGAAAACTAGGATTTGAGCCCAGCCAGATCTTTTGACTCTAAATCCAGTATTTCTTTCCACTACATCATGTTGCCTGTCCTAGATCTTAATCAAGGACAAAATCATTCTTGGATAAGGTCAAATGATGCAAAACTCAGCAAGATTAGTCTTGATTGGAAGCCTAGATTTACTTCTTTTATCTAGTTTTGCCTTTATTCAAATTTAACAAGCAATTATGTTCCTCATTCTCCAAAATTTGGACTTTAAAGACTTAAATTAGGTCTTTAGGCAAATTTGGACCCACTGCAGGGAATGTGAGTCGAGTTTTATAGAGGTGATGAAATGTATAGTTTACTTTGGGATAATTGGTGGAATGAGGTTATGCTAGAATTCTGTAACATGACAGCAGGATTTGATTGCCAGTGGAGAGGCTATATAGTATACAGAAAAAGAAATCTTGGTTCAGCTGGTTGGGCAAGACATTTATCCTCACTGAGCTACAGTTGTTCAACAGTGAGAATAATACTTGCACTACAACATTAAGTAATCTGTCAAATGCTATATAAAGGGAAACTATCATAAGTGATATATTAATAGCATTATTAGAAAATAGGTCAGATCATCACTGACACATCTTACAAGAAAAGGAGGTGGGCCAGTCAAATATGGAGAATGTGGCATTATAGATGGCTAAGAGGAGTTGTTAATCAGTACCCATAAAATATTTTCTTTTAAAAGGCAAGCCAAAAACCAGAGAGAAAAAGCCAAGCCAAAAAACAGAGTAAAGTCTCCAGTGTACATGTATTGGGAAGATCTTCAGTTGAAGACCGAGGTTTGAAAAGCTTGAATAAGAATAGCACAGGATGAGAAGGCATGAGAGGGTTGTGTTCTTTACAGGTAGAAGCAGTAACCACATCAGTAACATCACAGATACAGTAATGTACTGTGAAATGGAGTTTTTTTAGGATGCCATTATGTCGGTTATTCCTATATGTTTCATATCATTCAGATGGTTCCAGAATAGTTAAAATTCACATTGCTTCAGCTGAGAAATGGGAATGTTGTTAGGAACACCTTAAACTTCTGGTGTCTAGTCTTTGGTACCTAGAGGAAACAAAGCAAAAGTATAATAAAATGATCCATTAACACTAATGGGATATGATGAAAAAGAGTTTATTAAATTGCTCTCTCTCCTTCTAAACACACACACACACACACACACACACACACACACACACACACCCCAACCTTATAACATGGTTTATGGTTCACAAAGCCATTTCTTCATGACACCACTGGGTAGTTAGATGGGGTGCAAGTATTATCGTCTCCATTATATTGATAAGGAAACTCAGACTCAGAAGGGTGATTTGAGTTCATAGCTTTCCTTGTTATATTACTTCATGTTGTGTTTCAATGTTTTGAAGGTCCTCTACAAACCAGAGCTCTCCAGTATGTTTTAGAAGAAGTCACATACCCTGAAGACAAGCTCTAATTCCTAAGAGTCAATATGATGGCTCAGCGCTTCTCACAGAGCATTAGACAACTGTCATATTAATTTTAATGCATATTTTTCTCCTCTATGAAGCTCCTACTTCTTATAATGAAACTAATTTATTTCCTTGTGATTTTCCTGGGGAAACTTTTTTTCTTAGATATTATTAACTAGGTGGTTATATAGATATATGTCTGCTTTCCCCTATAGGCTGTTATATATTTATTACCCAAAGTATTAGGAATAATAACTTGTTACATGTAGCTAGTTATATGTACCTTCTTAGTTATAAAATCATAGAGATAAAATGATGTGGTTGAAAAAAGCACTAGACATGATATTTAGGAGCTCTGGGTTCAAGTACCAGCTTTGCCATTAGTTTGCTTGGTAATCTTTGGCAAATTATTTATCTCTGGATCTTAGTTTTCCTCTGTAAAAGAGGGAGTTGGAGTGAATGTGGTGTGCCTTCCAGATTTAAAATTCTATATTTTCCAGTGACTTTCAGCTCTGAAATAGAGTGCTATGCTTTTTTTCTGCATCATTTCATGTGATCTTACAAGTTTGGAAGAATACAGAGTAGTATCCTCATTTTAAAAAGAAGGAAACTCAGTGACTTAGGCGGTGCAATGAATAGAACACCAGCCCTGGAGTCAGGAGGACCCGAATTCAAATCCTACCTTAGATACTTAACACTTACTAGCCATATGACCTTGGGCAAATCACTTAACCCCAATTACCCTGCCTTCCCCCTTCAAAAAAAAGTCAAACATCAATCAATCAATCAATCAATCAATCAAAAGAAGGAAACTTAAGAGACTGACAATATCAGGGACTGAACTCAAATTTCATGACTTAGTACTTTTTATTATACCCCATTGCATCTCCGCTTAGATGAGACTTTTTAGACTGAATACATTTAGCAAATAATCTTGCATTTTGTTTTCTTCTTACAGTCACTGATGAGGAAAAAGCGAATTCTAAATCAAAAATGTCTTTGTTGTATAGATACAATGGGTTTTGGCTTATAGGCATGTATGAAATGTTTACCTTGTGTCAATCTCAATGCTAGTTTAGCTCAGTAGTATAATTTCAATATGACATTCTTCCAAAAACAAAACAGAATCCCAAAACTCCAACCCCACAACAAATAGACACAAAACCACTGGTTATATCATTAAGAATATTTTGGGAGAAACCCCGAGGAAGCCATCATTAAGGGGGGAAAAATCACATATAATCAAAATATTTGTAGCAACACTTTTTGTGGAAGTTAAGAATAGTGCATCAGTTGAGTCATGGCTAAACGAATTGTGTTACATGAATGTAATGGAGTATTATTGTGCTACAAGAAATTAAGTGCATTCATAAATTTATCACTATGCATGTGATGAATACAAGCAATCATGGAAAGATCTATATGAACTGATGTAGAGTGAAGTAAGCAGAGCCAAGAAAACAATATTCACAGTAACTACAGCAATGTAAATGGAAAGAACAAAATAATACACGAAAAAATCAAAATTAAATGTGACAAGATTATAAAGACTAAGCAGGACTTGAATGAAGAGATACCAGAAAATACCCCCAACCTCCTACTTCATGAAGTTGGGAGGTCCACAGGAGTTATACATTGCACATGTATTCAGACTTTTTCACTATACTTAATCAACTGTGCTGATTTTTTAATCTCTCTAAAAATGTTATGTGTCATATGAGATGGCTTCCAGGGAGGGAAAAAAAAAAGGTTACTTAGGATAATGATAGTGATGTGAGAAACAGAAAATAGCAATAAAATCTTATTTTTTAAAAAGGAATTTAAAAGCAATCCAACATCTGCTATATTAAGATCTAATTTGTGTAACTTGATTTGATTATCCATTTAGGTGGTTTTCTAATGGAGAAGATCTAAGGGTTTCAGTTGAATGAGTCATCAGCCCCTCCCCCCCCCAAAGCTACTAGGAAAACATCCTCTACCTTTTTCAAGGGCCACCTGAAATTCTTTGGCATGTGATCTGCAGGTCTGATGTAAGGAGAAGTTTCCTGACAATTAGAACTATACAAGACTGGAATGGGTTGCTTTGGGATGTTGTAGGTTTTTTCTCACTTGAGGCTTTTAAGTGGGGGCTTTGGTCATTTGTTGGAGATGTAGAGAGGACTTCTACAGTAGTGAGTTTGACTATGATTTTGTGAACAGAAGCACCCAATGAGATCACCTGGCCATCTTGCAACCTTCATAAGTCTACTGCTCTTCCATTTTATCATCTATGCTCAAATATTCTGTGTTATGTTTATTCTGTTATTGGGCATTCAGGTGATGAGTACCTTTTTTTTTCAGTCAATTCCTTTTTGAAACCAATATTCCCCAATAATATGATTGCCATTTATAGTAATTATTTGATTGACTAGCACATTAGTGAGATTTGTAGTCAAACTTTGTGTCTAGGTCATTTTGAAAACAAACATTTTCAACTTGAGTGCATATGTCAGATAGTACAAGACATCTATTACATAATCTAGCATGTAAGGACTAGAAGGAACATTAGAGCAGATGTTAATATAAACTCTCAGAGTTGGAAGATAACTTTAAAAAGCATTTAGTCCAGTTCCCTCCTTTCACAGATGAGTAGTCACTTCCAGGTTGCTAAAGGGATTTGCCCAAGTCACAAAGCAAGCTAGAGAAGAGCCCAACACTAATAGCTGCATCTGACTGTGAAGTCAGTATTCTATAGATACCTAATAGTTCAGGATACTGTTCATAGTCGTTGGTTGGGCTAGTGATTTAAATTTTGTAATTATGCACTAATTAAAGACAGTATCAACCAGTATCCCTGATCTTATATAACTTCAGTTTCTAAAAGGGATTGCCAGATTAGAAGTTACATAGTACTATCTGAATTTACCATATTATTAGCTATGAGATTTCTTGCTCATTTGAGAGGCGAGCAGATTATGACTAATGCTGGTTTGGCATTAAACCTACCTCTTTGACTCCTAAATCTGACTTTAATTTGACCTGGAAAAAAAAGTTTCCTTTAACTAAAATGTTTGCTTTTACAATATGAATAGGGGAAATAAGAACATGCAATATAGAGCCCTAAGGTTGATATTCATATATAAAATCAATTGATCATATGTTTAATTGCATGATTGTACCAAAGATTAAGAGACGGGCGGCTAGGTGGCGCAGTGAATAGAGCACTGGCCCTGGAGTCAGGAGTACCTGAGTTCAAATCTGGCCTCAGACACTTAACACAAAAAACTAGCCGTGTCACTTGGGCAAGTCACTTAACCCCAACTGCCCTCCAAAAAAAAAAAAGATTAAGAGGCTTAGATATGTGAACTCACTAGTTGAGCATTTTTTTGTTTTACTTAATACTTTTGCATCAGGTTACTTCAGATAAAAATTTAGATCCTTCCCTCCTTCCTCCCTGAGAAGGTAAGCAGTAAGATAGAGGTTATACATGTACAATTATGTAAACCATTTTGTACAAGAAGATTTGAATAAAAGGGGAAAACATGAAAAGTGGCATGCTTCAGTCTGTATTCAAACAACAATCAGTTCTTTCTCTGCAGTCAGAGAGTGTACTTCATCATTAGTCTTTTGGGATTGTCTTGGATCACCATATTGCTGAGAATAGCTAAGTCATTTATAGTTCTTCACTGAATAATATTGTTACTGTGTACAACATTCTCCTGGTTCTGTCCATCTTACTATGCATCAGTTCATGTAAAGTCTTTCTAGGTTTTTCTGAGATCATCCTGCCTGTCATTTCTTACACCACCATAATATTCCATTATAATCATATACCACATGTTTGGCCATTTCCCATTTGGTGGGTATCCCTTCTATTTCTAATTCTTAACCACCACAAAAAGAGCTGCTATAAATATTTTTGTACAAATAGGTCCTTTTCCCCTTTTTTGAATGTCTTTGGAATACAGACCTAGGAGTGGTATTGCTGGATCAAAGAATATCAAAGAGTTTTATAACTCTTTGGTTATAATTCCAAATTGCTCTTCAGAATGATTGGATCAGTTCACAACCCTACCAAAAGTGCATTAGTGTCCCAGTTTTCTCACATTCTCTCCAACATCCAACATATTCCTTTTAGATCATATTAACCAATTTGATAGGTGTGAGGTGTTACCTCAGAGTTGTTTTAATTTGCATTTCTCTAATCAATAGTGCTTTAGAACATTTTTTCACATGATTATTGAGAGCTTTGATTTCTTTGTCTGAAAACTGTCTTTTCATATCCTTTGACCGTTTATGGGGAATGACTTGTATTTTTATAAATTTGACTCGGTTCTCTGTATATTTGAGACATACACCCTCTATCAGAGATACTTGTTACAAAACTTTTCCCCCAGTTTTCCACTTTTCTTATAATTTTAGTTGCACTGGGTTTTTTTTTTTGGTGTAAAGCCTTTTCAATTTCATATAATCAAAATTATCTATTTTATATTTTGTAATGCTCTCTATATCTTCTTTGGTACTAAATTCTTTCCTTATCCATAAATCTGACAGATAAACTATTTCATGTTCTCTTAATTTGGCATCACTCTTTATGTGTAAATCATACACATTTTGACCTTATCTTGGTATATGATGTGAGTATCGTTGGTCTGTACCTAGAATCTTCAAAATCTTTAAAAAAGAAAGCAAAAAACCAACCACCAGATGGTTGTTTCAATATGGAACATTTTCTGGTTTTTGTTTGTTTTAAGTGAGGGATGACAAGAATATTAAATTTTATTGCAGGATGTGAAATGAGCACTGGTCATTATTTCTGAAAGTCTTTAGACAGCTTGTGTGTTTGACAGCCAATTAATTAAATATGCAAGAATAGGGTCAAGAAGGGTCAAGGCATATTTAATCTTTCATTTTGAAATGTAACAAAAGAGACATATTTCTTGTCTTTAACTTATCAGATTAAGAGTTAATTACTGAGTATTTTATAATTACTATGACCATTATTCTTTTGCCTGTGTAAATTATAGATTTGTGTATAAAACACTGTCATGGCTAAGTGGAAATGTTGATTCTGAACTCTTTTTAGTTATTTATAATATTTTTTTTTAAAATCTTTAGGAAAGTGGTTTTTCTTAACTGCTAAAACTGTTTTTACAGGAGAGGTTCTACCTCTCCATTACAAAATGCAAGAAAAGATAAATTTGGCATGATCTAGAAAGTTCTACCATAGTGTTTGTGGAAAGATAATTGGACTTGAAGTCATGAAACTGGTTTTGCTACTGAGCAATTGGGTGATTTTGAACAAGTCACTTCTCTCTGGCTTAGTTTCCTCATCTGTTAAATGTCTCTAGCAATATGATACTTGTACTGTGTGTCAAGGGGTGGTTTTTGCAAGGGGGATGGAGGTGATCTATGATTTGATCCATGTGGAAGAACTCCTCTGATATAGATGAGCAACTTATAGATGAGACACTTTTCAGTTGAAATGCTATATAACTAACTAAACTATCTTCATTCATGATGTGCTAGCATTCTATGTTCTAAGGTTCCTTCCACCTCTAATATTCTAAGTTTTAATATTCTACATTTTAAATCCTCAGCTATAACATTCTTTGTCCTGAGAGCCCTTATATCTCTAACACTCCTTATTCTAATGTATTTGGCAGTGTGTCTCCTTTTCCTGCCTTCTCCCCTCCCCCCACCATGAATTCAAGCTTTTAATAGCACCAACATGATCTTGAAATGTTTGATGAATACTCTTGCCTTAAAAAGGCCTTTAATGTGAGATGTCCAACATCATAGAGTGATAGCCTCAAGGCTGTGACTTTTATTAGGTGAAGTCACATTTGAAATACTTTCTAATCATGGGTGAATACCAGGGGATATAAGAGATTTGAGAAACATTGGACTATCTTCTGGAAGGGATTTATTTTAATTGCTAGTGTGGGGGAAATAATTATAATGCCTATTAGAAGCATCTAAATACCACTTCATCTTGGGCTTCCTGCCAAGTGTCTCTAGCCAGGAATTGATGTCAATAGCTATGTGCCTTTTAGGTGTTCCTGACAAAGCTGAAGGAATTGAGAAAGGCCTTCAAGTATTGACATACAGGAAAGGCACAAGGGATCAAAGACTGACACATGTTTTAAACCTTGAAAGAATGGAATTTGGACACTAATGATTACCATTGTCAGGAGTGATAATGACATAGACATAGAAGGACAGTCAGCTGGTGGCTTAGTTTGCACAGGACAAAAGGTACTAAACCTAGAAGATGTCACCAACCTTTCACAGGTGAGTTTGACTGTCAGTGATCAATCCAGTTGCACAGAATCCAATCACTTGGGTCAGTCCAATCAATCAAATCCCCACTTGCACAGAATACACATTTTAGTTGCAGAAGGAGCCTTATAGGTCGTTTAATTCAGCCTCCTAATTTTTCAGAGGAGGTCCAGAGAAGGGAAAGTATTTGCTTATGTTCAGTAAGTTGTCTCTGATTCCAAGTTAAGTGCTGTAGACTATGGTACTTCTTCAGTATTAATTATAGTCACATGGCTTGTTTACTATTTGGATTGAATTACCATTTTATGTAATAACCACATATCGTTAAATGTCAGTAACTTTGTTATAATTTTTTTTTAAAATCTAATGCTATATTCAGTTTATCTTCAAAGTTCAGTCACTTAGGATGATTTTAGACCTAAAACTTGAAAGATTCATAACTTGTGTAGTCCATGAATAAACTCAGTGGGGAGAGGGCTTGTTAGCATAAATTTAAGTTTTAACTCATAGACTTTAACAACTCATATCTCTAAAGCACTTTAAGGTTTGTTTATACAAAGTACTTAGCCTATAAGGTAGGCCTTCTAAGATCCCTTTCAATTTTTGTATTGTACTTGCTAACACCGCTCTTTAATTATATAAAACAGTGTGGTAGAGGCCTTGTATTATTGTCAGATGTACACATGCAAGCTGGAGGTGTTTTTTATCCCCATTTTGCAAAAGATAACAAGGCCAACAAGAAAGTAACTTGCCCATTGCCAGGGCTTTTCCCACTCTACTAAAGAATAGGACTTTTGGCTAAGAAAGTTATGTGAAAGACTCAGGATTTGGAACTTGGACTTTAACTCAAGTCTCTGGATTTTAACATTTATTAGTTTGTATCTCCTGGGAGTTTCATTTCCCCCTCCCCCTCTTTTGCAAAAAGGAAACAAAACAGCAGGGTGGATATGAAGCAGGCATTTTGTAAAATGCAAGAGAGATCTTAGCAGTGTGATCCTAGGCACATCATTTCTCCTTGCTCAGTTACGGTGTCCTCGTTTGTAAAATTAGGATAATAATATCTACCTCATGGGGTTGTTGTGATGGTCAGAAGAACCAACATAAAGCACTTTGCAAACCTTAAAGCCCTTATAAATCCTGGCTATTATTAAAACTCATTGCTTTTGGTGTGACCTTGAACAAATGATTTATCCTCTCTCATTCTGCTTCCACATCTATAAAGTAGGGAAAGTATTTGAACTATCCATCTCAAAATGGTCATGAGGAAAGTTCTTTGTAAACTTGGAGAGCATTACTGAAACATGCATTCTAATCCCTAGCATTATTAGACACTGGAGTAAGTCTTTTGTGTTAAGGTCCCATCCTAAAGTGATATGGCTGGATCGAAGATGAATTACATCCAAGTACAGTGGCTTGTTTGTTGACTAGCAGCCAAAATGAGCATAGTAGCAAGGTCTTAAATTATTGGTAGTATTTTCTTCCCAAAGAATGGTTTTGATATGTGGTTATTGACAAACTTTGTTACTTATACAGATTTGTACATTTTCTCCTGGACTTACTTTTCTGGTGGGTTTTTTTGGTCATCCTTTGTGGCTAGCTAAACTAAGGGCTCCTTCTAAATTAAATGTTCTATATGGCTAGAGATCACGTGGTGACTAAGTTTGTTGTCAAGCTCATAAGCTGACTCATCTACATCACTAACCAGCTTATAGGATCAAAAGAGTTAGAATTTTAGGGATGATCTAATTTCCACATTTTACCGATGGGGAAACCAAGGCCCATTGACTTAAGTTTTCACAGCTAATATGTAGCAGAGATAGAATTTGAACTTGGGTCTTTTGACCCCAAATCTATTGTTCTTGCCTCTTTGTCTTGTAAATAGCCTGAATTCAAAACTGAACAAGAGGGAACATTAGGAGAAAAAATTTAGGAATATTCAGAAAAAAGTCAAATCTTTTTTATTTTTTGGCCTTCTTTCATCTTCCTTTTCTTGTCCCCCTCCCATGTCCTTGTGTCTTGCTTCCAGGCTTCTAAGAACAAGTATTCTTAGTGCTGTGTGGCAAGCTATATTGAGTTTTGCTTCTGAGTAAAATTTGTGTTAACTTAGACATAAAAAATACTAAAAATATCTGAAGGAAGGCTGAACTTTGATGGAGCTTTCTTGTAAGAGGTCTTATGTGCTAACATCTGTTGTCTAATTTATGTGTTAAGCTTCCATCCTACCACTACACAAAGATTTGGCCTTTGATACCAAAGATTTCTCATAGGAGAAAAATCCTCTTAATGACAGCAGGGGCAATATAGAAAGAACACTGAACTGGAAATCAGAGGATCTGGGTTCTCAGCCTATCTCTGCTACTTATTATTTATGTGGCCCTGAGGAAAATAACTTCTCTGGGCCTTCATTTCCTCAAATATAAAAATGAGAAGAATAACAATGGAGTTAATGTTTCCAAAATAGATATTGTTGAAATTATTATCAAGTCAGAATGGGAAAGTACCTTCAAAGAGTTACCTAGTCAAACCTTGTCCTTCCCTCCTTTAAAAAAATGAGGAAACAGAGGCCTAGAAAAGTTATGTATTTTAGAGACAGATGCATGTTATGATGCAAGGCTGAGATCTGAGCTCAGATTCTGTGACTCCAAATCCAGAGTTTTCTCCACTACCCCATGAATTCAAGTCCCCACCCCTTTTCCAAAAGACTCTTGGCAAATAAGGTTTTAAATCCCTTCAAGTCCAGAACTATAAATGGTAGTGCATAGCAATCAGTCCTTTACTTTCTTAAAAACAAAAACTGGACTGGGACCTGAAGATGTTTCCTAGTGATATGAAGGACAGTTGTTTGTAGGTCTCCTTCTAAAAGCGAGAAAATCCCTCAGCAAAGCACCCTGAGGACACATGCCAACTCTGAACAGGGCTCTCACCAGAGAGTAATGATGTGAGAATTTGTCAGAGTGCAGCTGCCAAGGCTCAATGTTTAATTTCAACACCATCTGTCTGCCAGAGTCTGCAGTTCAATGGGTTTTTTTCTTCTTTAAGTAACAAATTACAACCACATACTCTTGTTGTAGAGGGGTAGGGGGACAAAAAGTAGAAAAATGGGAGGTACCATCCAAGGAGCTTCTTGCCTCTTTGAAAGTGAATGCATAGCAACTGCTTTGCCTGCCAGCCTTTGTTGTAATCAGTAATAGGCACTTACAGCTGGAAGGGACCTCTGGAGCACCTGCAGCTGAACAAGAATCTTCCTACAACATCCCTGACTAGTGTGGCCAACCAGCTTCTGCTTGAAGACCTCTGGTGATTGGAAACTCACTGCTTAAAGCACCCTATTCCACTTTTAGACTGCTCTAAAGCTGGGAGGTTTTTCTCAGCCATTCGGTTAACTCTGTCCTCCATCTCTGTCACCCTCATTTTTAAACTCTTCCTTCTGGTCTCTGGGTCCAAGTACACCTGCCTTAGCTTGTCAGTGTCCCTCCAAAAATGTGGTTCCTAAAACTGGGTGCAGCATTCCAGACATGTTTAGGATATCAGTCCTGCAACCTTAAGTTATTAGTTCTCTTCATAGCTATTTCCCACTGAACCAACAATATCTTTTAAAGGAAAACATTCTGATGATAATAATTATTGTCATACTTCGTTGCCTGTAGCGTTTTACCAGTGTTATTTCTATTAATCTATTCAAGCTAACAATCTCAACATTTTCCAAGTCTGTATCCTTGGATACATTTCCCTTATGCAAGGAACAGCCAGTTTCCTCATTTTATGTCTCAGCTAGTTTATTTTCCACATGAAGTCAATTTTTACTCTTTTCTTTTGTTTACTGTTTATATTTTATTGTTATTTTCACACCCCTCTCAAATGAGCCAATGGGACCAGTGAGATTGGGTATTCTCCCTCATTTCTAGATAATGACCTCTCATTTCTATAGTACTTTATGTTTATAAGTGATTTTCTCACAAAAACTTAAGTAAATTGTACACTTGTTACTACCCCCACTTTGCAGTTGAATGAACTGAAGCCGAGTTAAATACAGTGATGTGACTCAGGATCCTATAGCTAATTAGGGTTTACTACCTGTAAATCTAGTCATTTTTCCATATGACTATGCTGCATCCTAGAACTGTCTTATTGGCTATTCTTCTCTATCAGGTTTAGGATCCACGAACATAAAATTTTCTTACTTTTACCTTGTGGTACTTTTTTGATATCTTTTTAATGTAGATAGACATGTATACATATATAAATAATCATATGGTGGGGTAGAGAGAATGAGATATTGTTTAAGAAACTTGGATAATTAATTCGGGCATATTCCAGTACTGTGTTACTAACTGAATAGAAACCCTCATTATCATTTGTCTAGACCATTATAATAGACTTCTAACAGGCTTTCCATCTTCTACTCTTGTCCCCTTCCAACTTACCCTTCCAGATATATCTTCCTTAAACCTAGATTTGGCTATGTCATTCCTCTACTCAAAACTTTTCAGTGGCTCCCTATCTCTTCCTGTGTAAAGTAAAAATTTCTTTGGCACTCAACACCCTCCATAATGTTCTCTCTTGCCTTTCTAGCTTCATCTATCACTGCCTTACACATATTATATCCTCAAGCCAAACTGAACTAGGAAGATAGAATGAGAGCTGGAGGGGACCTCAGAGGTTATTTTCTCCAATCTCCCTGTTTTATAGATGAAGCAACTGAGGCCTTTGATAAAACACGACTTGCCTGAAGGTTCACAGTTAGAAATAAGACCAAGATTCAAGCCCAGGTCCCATTCCTTTTTGAGTTCAGTGCTTCTCCATTGGACCACACTGCCTCCCAGGTCTCTGCACCCTGGAAATAGCCTGTACTTTTCTACCATGGTACTTTTGTTCGTGTTATTCCCTGTGCCTAGAATATCTTTCTCCTCTTTGCCCATTCTTTAAAGCTCAAGAGAGATGTTTACCTTCAAGAAGCCACTCTGTCATCCCTTCAGTAAAGACTAACACTTTCCACCTTGATAATGCATTTACTATATAATATAGCCTATTAATTATAATTTTGTATATGTGTGTTTTACCCCTGTATTTGACTTTTAAAGCACATGAGCAGGAGTTTAATCTTAACCTTTGTATGTCCACCAGTACGAACTTCAGGGCATATAGCTAATGAGTATTTGTTAAATGAAATTGATTTGTCCTGTTGGGTTTCCCCACCCACCCACCACAACTGCTGAGGGTCAGGTCCCTTCCTAACTCCTATGGAATTTCAATATGTAATTGTCCCTCTTCCCCTATGCTGCTGGAGTGCTAAGCAGTGGCTAGTGAGAGAGCTGCCCCCTCTGCTCCCTAAACTCTTCTGTCTTAGGGTCACTTTGACACAAAGAGGGATTTCTTTTCCTTGAGTGGGCTGGAGACCTGTTAACTTTGGAGACTATTGAGGGGCAACCTTGGTGCATCTATTAAATAATGTGAGACTATGCCTATATCATTACTGCCCTACAAATGGTAGAATTGAGTTAATTGAAAGTTTTCAGTACTATTTGCCAGAGGGTTTTCCAGACAACTAGAGAAAAACTAGTCATTATACTTTTTAACTAAGTTGTCTTCTGGAGCTACCTGAAGGAGGATCAAATCAAGCATATGGCCAGACTAGGTATCATGGGTTCTGTTTTGGAAGTGAATGAAACATGTTAAATGCCTGTTTTTTCCTACATCCTGCTTTCATGGCCAAATATGATTCAAGATCAGCTGAAGTCATATTCTGATTCCTCAACATGATGTATAAATGACCCAGGATTTGTGGGATCTTAGGATTTAGAGCTGAAGGGAACTTTAGAGAGCTCTGTCCCAACCTAGTTCTTTTTAGATCTTCGTAGTGACTTTTTCAAGGTCATAAAATAGTAAGTAGTAGAGCCAAAGTTTGAACCTAGATATTCTCTAAATCCATTGTTTTTTTAACTGCACCAACCAATCTCAGAGGCTGTGCCAACAGAGGCTATATACCTATTTTGTTATACAGTTGGAATAGGCTTCAGGGATAAGGGCTGCAAAATACTTGTCCAAGGACCAGCCCCACTGAGTGTAGAGAGACTTATCACTATCGCTAAAGACTTATCACTTCACATAGCCTCCAGGGTATGACCTTTTTTTTTTTTTTAAATTAAAAAAAATTTTTTTTCCCAACTGATAAAGGGTTATGGGGTTTTTTCTTTCTGTTTTTAAAAAATATTTTACATTTATTTATTTTAGTTTTCAACATAGATTTCCACAAGATTTTGAGTTAAGTTTTTTCTCTCTGTCTTTCCCCTACCCCACCCTAAAATAGCAAGCCTACTGAATACTCCTTCCCTCAGTCTGTTCTCTCTTGTATCCTCCCCCTTACCTCCCTAACTTTCTAGTAGGGCAAGATGGATTTCTATGCCCTAGGGGGCTATGAACTTTTTTTTGACCAAAATAACTCATGAAATAGTTTCAGTTTGAAGTCGTGGAAGGGTTGAGAACTGGAAGAAAGTTAACATTGAAATAATCAATCTTGGAAAGTGTTGAAGTATGTTATAAAATATAGGTATTTATTATTACTTTTATTGGCTGTAACAAATATGAGGCTGGCCAAAGGAAGAGAATGAAAAATGGCTCCCAGTGCCATTTTTGCCTTTCTGGTGCTTTGAGACATGCATTTGATATATTAGAGCAGATGTACAGGAGCTTTTCTAGAATTTAAATAGGACCTCTGGAGCAGATACCACATGCTTAGAACTAGATTTTTCTTATGCATTGTTCAGTTCAGCATACCTTTGTGGTATGCTTATCTACTGTGGTTTGTGTTGTGGGAGGGACAAAGATATTGAAGATATAGTAGTACCTACCTGTCCCTAAGGAAGCTAGTAGAGGGGGAGAATAGGTTGGCATTGATAGATTGATGGATGGATGGATAGCATGGTGTCATGTAAAAGCACTAAATTTTGAGTCAGAAGTAAAGGCAGCATTATAGAGTAGAAAGAGGACTGGTCCTGGAGTTAGGAAGACCTTAAGATGCTTCACAAGCTGTGTCTCTGGGCAAATCATTTAATTTTTCAGGGCCTCAGTTTCCTCATCTATAAAATAAAAGAGATTGGACTAGATGACCTCTGAGGATCCTTACAGGTCTAAAGCTATGATCTTATAACTGAAGTTCAGAGCCATGTTCTGAGGCTTGCTAATAACTGCATGTGACCTTTTGTCAAGTTTCTTAACTTTTCTTAAGCCTCAGTTTTTTTTTCTTTAGATTGAGGGGCTTTGACTAAGTGATCTAAGGGTCTTTTCAACTCGAATATCCTGTGATCTTGATTCAAACAAACTTTTGGGCTACAACTGGCAAGCTAATAACTGTAAAACTTGAATTCTACAGTTAGACAAAATGCATGATTATTCGAAAAGACCTGGACCCATATCTCTTTTTTTTTTTTGCATCACTCTCATATTATATTGGAAGCTGAGATGATACGTGATTGTTTATCTCATGGTATAGAAAGATCAACTCTTACAACTGCAAAAGAAGTGACTTGCAGCATTTTTTTCTGACAGTAATTATATATATAAATATATATGTATATGTATACATACACACTCACAAATAGTAATGCATATAGAAAAATAGTGCATCTTAGAGCTCAGAAGGAGCTTAGAGATCATATAATCCATCCCTTTCATTTTCCAAAAAATATAAGCCCAGATTTGACAAGTGACTTGCCCAAAGTCACATAGATTGGTGGTGGAATTGGAACTAAAATGTATATTTGTACCCTCACCATCCTAATGCCTTTTACTATACTCTGTTACACGTGCAGAATAAGTGTGGTACGCTAATATTAAACATGACTGTATTCTATATTCATCTGACTAACAATTGTCAAGAACGGAGTGTCATATATAAATAGTAGGTATAAAATGAAAATCCAACAGTGAAGGGTGAGAAAAATGCTTTGATAACACTGCCATAGACTTTATTTTCATTCCTAGTTTCTAAGATTTTAATACAACAAGGAAAGGGAGAAAAAGAATTTGTTATTGGGCAAGCATCATTTCTGATAGTCTCTTTTAGTAAAAGATATCCAAGGGAATTGTTTAATATGCCATTCTTATACTTCAGTACTTTAAAAGATAACTGCTTTTATTGTGGTGATCAGTTCCTCCAGAAACACATCAGTCCTCTATGCCTTTAGTATATGATGCTCATGAGTTGATGTCTCAAAAAAAAAAAAAGAGAGCTCTATATTATCAGATAGCAATTCCTGTGGTAATACACTTCTTTGCACTTAGTTGGAATTTGGGGAAGAGATAATATTATCATGGATCCCATTTTTTAAAGTCTTTAACAATTGGTAGTACTTGACAGAACTTGTTGTTCACTTTAATAACTTTCAAGAACGCAGGTTCATTTCTACCTCTATATCACAGTGACATATTCTAGGAATATTGGGGTACAGAATCAAGGAGGGGAGTATCTTAATATATGCAAGAAATGGTTGATGGCAATAGAGTGATTTTAATGTGAGAATTCCTCTTTCACCAAGTGGGTGTGACCTTGTGAAGATTTGGGCATCTTTTTTATTTCTTCAAGCATCATGTAAAAAGACTTCTGCCCTTTTCAGTTTTATCCACTATTCATGTGAAAACCAAGTATTTCACATAGAACACTTCAGGCAAGGCTTCCTCAAAAAAGGATTCATAGTCAGAAAAGGTTCCTTTTCTGATGTGGATTGCTAAATAAAAATGGAAGAAAAACATATGAAGATTATGATACAGAAGCTGATAGATCAATTCAGTGAGCGCTTCTCTCAGTACATATATCTTGGACAGACACTGCAGAGACAATGACATCATCTCAGAATTGGATAACTGTATTGCATTTGGGAAATTGCATGGCACTTAAGTGATCTCAAGGTGCTAGTTCCAGAAGGGTATCTCTTTCTAACAACAATATTATGGAAAGATGCATGGTGGGTGTTATTGCAGTATATCACCAATAATGACTTGTGTATGAGAAATACTATAAAAGACATTATTGAAGATGTGTATAACTCAAAAAAGAGATGGTTCATACTTATATCTAGAGAGAGCCTTACTGACGACCTGGTATCCATGAAATAGCAAAACGAACCAGAGGAATGTCTCTAGGACATTAGGTAAATCTTCTATGGAGAGTATTTGGAAGAATATGAACAATAATTGCACAGGATGAGAAGGTGTGGTCGTTCACAGTTTGTAATGGTGGAAGGGATGTCTGAAATCACAGATCCAGGTAACTATCTAAGTTTTATTCTCTTTTCACACCCCTCTTAAAAGAGATGATCTTAGGATGGACAGATTCTACTTCTCTCATGGACTAACAGATAAAGATAAGAAAAGAAGGGTTCTTTACAGAATTACAGCCTCATAAGAGTCAGAAGTTGGAAGGAACCTGAAAGACCATCTCCTTCACTACCCTTACCAGTACACAAAACTCCTATATAACATCTTTAGAAATCTTCTTTAGCTACAGTGCTTACTTATGTTACCCTGTGCCCCATTGCTTAATTTTGGGAGAATTCTAAAGACCGCATTCCTAAAGAAGCAACTAGTCTGCTATGGACAAATCACTTGTTGTCTTTGGGCCCCAGTTTATTCCTATGTAATGTGAGAGGACTGGACTAGATGGTAATGAAGATCCCTTCTAATTCTTATATAGACTGCTCTAGAGGCAGCTAGGGTTGCCACAGTGGATAAAGTGCTGGGCCTAGAGTCAAGGAATCCTGAGTTAAAATCTAGCCCCAGACACTTACTAGCCATGTGATCCAGAGAGGCCTCAGTTTTCTCAGTTGTAAAGTAGGGATGCCTTTCCTTCCTTTCCCTTTCCTGTACTCTAACGTTTTGCTGTCCAAGAATTCTAGCTTTGTTGCATATTCTGTGTTCTTGACATTGTATAACATCTCAGATTTTAAAGTACCCTCTAGTGCTAACATTCTATATTTTAAAGTTTCTTCCAGCCTCAAGTTTTTCTAACTCATGCTTTAGTCTTTCCTACTACAATTCATTGAGTTGTTGAATGCTTAATATTTCTTAACCACTGTAACCCAACAAAGTGAAAGTGTACAAGTCAGACTTTAAAATATCATAGCCCTGGTTGACGGCTTTCAGTTCCTTTTCTATTTCCCGAGGAGCAACTTCTTTGAATGTTTAAATGGATTGTGTGTCTCTTTTCTGGAGTGTGTACATCTGTTATAAAAACTTCTGACTTTCTGGCACAGAAAAGTTAAATAATTTGCCTGAGGTCACATGTCTAGTTGGTATAGAGTAGGGATTTGATCACAGGATACCAGCTCTTAGTTAAATATGCTTTCCGCTATAATACATTGTTCTCTTTTTGGTTACTATATAGTAAGAAACCTTGGCATTCTGCTTTTTCATTGGTGTTAAAGAGCATATTCATTGGAAGAAACATCAGTCCTAATAAATAAATTATTGGTAGCCATTTTCAGAAGATTGTTAAATAATTTATGTCAGCTATACTTGCTGATGTCCAGAAATCCATTTCTGTTGTATCTTAAAAGGGTGTATTTCAATTCAGAATCCTTTGTAATCAGAGGAGCTAATTATATGCCTAGGATGGAGTTCTGGCTGGCCTCAGACATTAACTATGTGACTCTGGACAAGTCACCTAACCCTGTTTGCCTCATCTGTAAAACAAACTAGAGAAGGAAATAGCAAACCATTCCAGAATCTTTGTTAAGAAAATCCTGAATGGGGTCATGAAGATTCAGACAAAACTGAAATAACTAACATATGAACAATTATATGCTTAATTGGGGAAACTGAGTTCCATAAGCTTCTGACTGAAAAACCTAGTTAGAAGGGAGGGGAGAAAACTCAGTTGTGAAAGTATAGTCTGTGGATAGCCAAGAAAATTGTGACAGTTTTTAATTTTTCTAGCCCCTCGAGGTTTAGTCATCCAGTTAACAAGCACTTACTATGTACCTGCTATGTGTCAAGCACTATTTTAAGCACTAGAGATATAAATAGAGAAAAACAGTTCCTGTCCACAAAGATCTATTTGTATAAGGAGGGAGATGATGGGCAAATACTTGTTTACAAACAAGATGTATAAGGGCATTTTAGACACTAGTATTAAGGGGAATTGGGAAAGGCTTCTTGTAAAACATGAGATTTTTAGTAAGATCTGCATTTTAGGAAGATCAGTTTGATAGCTGAATGAAGGATAGACTGGAGTGGGGAGAGACTTGAGGCAGGGAGACCAACCAGAAGGCTACTGCAGTAGTTCAGGAAGGAGGTGGTGAGAGCCTGCACCAAGGTAATAGAAATGTCAAAGCACAGAAAGGACATACATGAGAACTGTGGCGTACAGTCAACAGGACTTGGCAATGAATTGGACATGATGGGACAAGAGAGTTTGAGGAATTGAGTGACACCTAAGTTGTGAGCCTAGATGACTAAAAAGATTGTTAAAGCCTAGAAAGTAAGAGAGAAATTAGGGAAGAGAGGAGCCCTTGGGAGGAAAGATAATAATATAAGTTTGAATAATGTGAATTTAGAGGTTCAAAAATATCCAGTTCAAAATGTCCAGGAGATGATTGTGAATGTGAACTTAGAGGTGAGGGTTGAATAAGTAGATATGAGAATTACCAGTATAGAGGCAATAATTGGATTCATGAGATTAAAGATCATCAAAAGAAATAAGATGGAGAAGAAGAGACAGTGTAAGATTGAACCTTGGAAGTTCACAAAGCAATTTCCTCATAATTCTTCATAGTATGTAGCTCTTATTCCCATTTTATACATGAAGGAACTAAGACTACAAGAAGGTAAGTGAGTTGTTCAAAATCATACCACCAGTAAGTAGCAGAGGTGGGATTTGAACTTCTGTCTTCAGACTTCAAAGTCCACTGTTCTTTTTACTACTATCAGGCTGTCTCCATACTAGGTTTCCAGTCTAGTATGGTAGGCAATGTAGATATTTAACAGAGGAAGAATGTGAAGTTTAAGAGAGCTAAAGGGATGTAGAATATAGAACACAGGCTGTAAGAACAGAAAGGGCCTTAGAGCAGGGACTGTCAGATGCTGGGACAAAAAAAATGTCTGAATCAGGAGGGAGTTTATTGATCTTTTAATCAACTTGCATTATTTTACTAATGAGAAAACAGGCCCAGAGAGGCAACTTGCTTAAGGTTATAGAGCTAGGCTAGTAAGTGGTAGAGCTGGGGTGAAACTTAGGTCTTTTGACCCAGATCTGAGTTTTTGCTACTGCTATACCGCATTGCCTTTCTGCAAACCTTGCTTCTGTAATATAGTGGGAGTACTGAGATTGTTTACCAACAATCCAGCCTTTATCATTTCGAATTAATGATCTGATCAGATTTTCTTGCTAGGCTATGAGGCCATTGTGGAAATGTCTTTACTGTATTATACTGTGTTGTGGAACAAATCTGTAGGGAACCTGCAATGTTATATTTTGGAAAGGAGGAATCCATTTTCTAAGACCTGAATTTAAGCAGGATTTGAAGAGAGAGCCTTGAAGACATGACAGACTATGGTGGTCTGATGAGTTATTCTGTGGGAAATAAAAGATTCTTTCCTAGTCAGTAACACTTGCAAGTGGATGCTAGTGTTAATATTGCAACATGCAGGGATGAATTCAATGCAGTGCAGGGCATTTGCTCTTTTGGGTTGCACCCAAGAAGGCATCTGGATGAAAAGAGCATTAGACTTCAAGTCAGGGGAGCTAAGTTCAAATTCTGGCTCTCTCATATTATCTATAGGACCCTGGGCAAGGCACCTCTCTGAGCCTCTTTCTTCACCTGTAAAACAAGGGGGCTAAATTTCTTTTCCATTTCCAACTCTTAAGTCCCAGATCCTTTTAAGAAGTCCTGGCTTTGGAATCAGAGGACATTTGGGGTTAAAATTTTGCCTTTGATGCTCCTTACCTGTAGGACCATGGGCAAGCCATATAATATCTTTGGGTCTCAGTTTCCCATACACACTGTTTTCTGGCCCAGCCCTTTAAATATCTGAAGATAGCAATCATCTCCTTTAGTTTTCTCTTTCTCCAGATTAAATGTTCCCAGGTCCTTCAATCTTCATATAACAGTCCACTGTCCAGCTCCTTCACTATACTGGTTACTGTCCTTTGGATGTTTTCCAGCTTGTTAATGTCCCTTTTTAAAAGTGCCTAAGACTGAACATAATATTTCAGAATTGGGTCAGACTTCAGTTTCCTCATCTGTTAAATTAGGGGATTGCACTAAAGGATTTTTGAGGTCCCTCCCAACACTAACAGACTTTTATTCTGTAGGTATTATACATAGCAACTGTGACATATAGTTTATTTTCAAAATTCAGTTTATTTCATTTTCAGATATTCATTCTTTCCCTTCCCCTCAACATGAGAAAGCAAGAAAAACCAAAATATATTACAAACATATGACCAAGCCAAACATTCCCACACTGGCCATGTCCCCCATCACCTCCTAAAAAAATAAAAAAGAAAAGCCTCAGTCTTCATTCTGAATCCATCACCTCTTTACCTGGAGGTGAGTAGGATGCTTCATCCTGAATCCTCTGGAATTGTGCTTGGTCATTGTGATCATAGATATTATTTAGATATTTTAGATAACACTTAAGCTTTTGACTCTGATAAATACTTTGATAGATGACTTAGGTAGGAAGTTACTAACCAAAGAAAAATACATTTTCCCCTGCTTTTGTTATAATAATAAAGGACTGCATAGAGAAGCTAAACTGATAAAATTAAGCAAATTAGGTCACAAATTTAGGTCACAGTAACAGATGACCTAAGCAGAGTTCTAATTTTTGATATGACTTCTAATCTGCTCTGAGTATCCTAGCCAGACATCATTCCTGATTGACCTTGATATTCAGTGAACAAAGAGAAAGCAAATCCCACATCACCATTGAGCTTTTGCCCAGAAATAAAATTTAAATTTAAAACTCAATAATATAATTTGCATTGTAGTTGTTTTTTTATTATGTATCCTTTCTCCTAATAGATTATAAGATCCTTGAGGGCAGGGCCCAGACTTTATTTAACTGGGCATCCAGTAATAAAGTGTAGCCCCTTGGACGACATCATAGTAGACATATAAACGTTTGTCTTAAAAGGGTAGGTAAGTGGTGCAGTGGGTACAGCAACAGGCCTCGAGTCAGAAAGACCTGGGTTCAAATTTGGACTCAAGACATTTAAAATCTGTGTGACCCTGGACAAGTCACTTAACCCTGTTTGCCTCAGTTTCCTCATGTGTAAAATGAGCTGGAGAAGGAAATGGCAAACTGCTCCACTATCTTTGCCAATAAAACTCTAAATGAAGTCATGAAGAGTTGGACTCTACTGCAATGACTGAACAATAAAAATAAACATTTGTTGGGAAACAACGGAACATGCTAGAACACTAGATACCATTGGAAAACCTGGAATTTGAATACTGACTTTGTTTCTTGCTAGTTGTATGATCTCTCTGGACCTAAATTTCCATCTATGTAAAATGAAAAAAGCTGGACTAGATACTGATCCCATATGAGTTAGAATTCTGGTACAAGCTGCTGTTGTAGGCTATTAAATGAGAATGTTGGCTAGGGGAAAAGTCTTCTCCTGGAAATTAACATGGACTTTTAATGCAATAGTATTATTGGAATATGGTTGGAAAAGAATACTTAACTCTGCTAATCATTACTTATGGGACATAGGAAAATCACTTCCTTTTTGCTGAGCTTCAGTTTCCTTTTTTGTTAAGTAAGTTAGCTGCATTAGATGGCCTTTGATAAGGTCTTTTCCAACTCTAAATCTGTGATTCTTTGAACCCAAAAGCTAGACATTGTGTTTCTGCTACATACACTTGCTGTCCTTTCTCATTTGCAAGGTAAATTACTATAGAAAAGTTGAATTGCTCTTTTCTTTCTCTCTTTTGATCCTTATCAATTTCTTATTCTTGTATAAAGAACACAGGATTTAGAGTCTAGGGATCTGTTTTAAAGCCAGCTTTACCACCTATTGGCTGGCCAAGGACAAGTCCTTTTTAACCGGACTGTCTGTTAAATAATTTGTAAAATGAGGAGGCTAGCTCAGTCTCTTAAGATCCCTTTCCCAATCTAAAATATAATGACAGAGAAATGACTTGCCCAGGGTTACAGAGCTAGGAAGTGTGAGGCCAGATCTGAACTCAGAAAGAGAGTTTTGTTGACTTCAGGCCTGGTACTTTATCCACTTTGCCACCTTCCTTAATAACTGCCCATACTTAATAACTAGTCTTTTACGTATGGTGAAGGGATGGAAGGATTACCCCCTTCGCAGTTAATATATTGAATCAACAAATAAAGAGGCATGTCATAACTTTCTTTGCATGCCTATCCATGCCTATTCTCTTTGAATCACACCTCTGCTGAACATTCTGTTATTCTTAATCACATCTTGGCATCTACTACTAAATAGAGCTTGGAGTTTTTATATGAAATGTTGGTTAAACTTAGATCTGAATAATGGGCCATTGTGAAACCAGCCCATATACAATTTAAAGGCATCTTATTTCCTTAATGGCCAGATAGCTAGCTCCACAGCAGATCTATTAAGATTCCATAGTTAACTACATTTCTCTGCTCAAATTGATTTGAGCTGAAAATGGTCATATATACCTTTAATTCCCATTCCCTTTATTAACTCAGTTTATTCAGCTCCAGTAGTTTGTCAAAGCCGCCATTTTACATGACAGATACTAATTGTGTGTAAACCCTTGAAATAGGGATTGAGATTGCTTTGTCAACACAGTAATTCATAACTTCACTTTGTTTACATATTAATGGCTAATGGCCATGCTCTTATCCCATTAATTATCTAAAAATTGGAGGATGGTCAACAGAAGATTCCATTATATTATGTTAGAGATTGGGACAATAAAATTGGCTAAGGTTAGAGCAACAATGCTATATATAGTATCAGCCCTTGCCCCCTCCTACTTTTCTTGTCATCTTTATTTATGTATTCTCCCATCCAGCGACACTGGCCTCCTGGTTGTTCCATGAAGAATACAATATACATATCTACACCCTGGGCATTTTCTCTGCCTAGAATACCCTCCCTCCTCATTTCTGCCTAGTAGGTTCTGTGGCTTCCTTTAAGTCTCAGCTAAAATTCTATCTTGTATAGGAAGCCTTTCCCAATCCCTCTTAATTCTAGTACCTCATCTTTCTTGTTTATTTCCAATTTATGCTATTGTATGTGCATAAGTACATAAATAAGTTTGTACATATTTATCTACTTGTCTCCACTTTAGATTGAGAGCTCTTTGAGGGTAAAGACTATCTTTTGCTTCTTTTTGCACCCCTCAGGGTTTACTTAACACTGCCTTAGGAGGTAGTTAATAGATGTTCATTGCCTGCTTTCTAAAGTTCTTCTTTGTTCTACTTTCTAAGGGACCATTCTAGTCCTACTGTTCTATCCTTTAATCTTCTATAATAAAGCACATGTAGTATGTACACCAGCTGGAAGTGGTATTAAACTGGCTTGAGCTCTCCTTTATGTATTAAGGTCTTTGTCCCATTCAGAATTTGAGAATGGGGACTTTGACTAGTATTAGAGATAGAATCTTTTTTTTTTCTTTTTTCTTTTTGGAGGGCAGTTGGGGTTAAGTGACTTGCCCAAGGTCACACGGCTAGTTTTTTTTGTGTTAAGTGTCTGAGACCAGGTTTGAACTCAGGTCCTCCTGACGCCAGGGCCAGTGCTCTATTCACTGCGCCACCTAGCCGCCCCTTACAGATAGAATCTTTATCTTCAGAATACTTTAAGCAACATGATAATTGCTCTTAAAATGTGTTAAATTTCCTAACACTGGATTAATTTTTTTTTTTGCTTACACTATCAATTAAACTTTTTATGCTTGCTAAACTTTAGAAATGTTAAATGTTTATATTAGTTTGGCATAAAAATGGCAAACTTTTTTTTTTTTTTGAGTACTTAGGCCAGTATAGGAAGGGATCGATCTGCCAGAAAAGCCAGCCCTCTGGGGAAGGGGAGGATGATCTACCATAGGGTATGGTGAAGGGAGGGGAAAAGGATATGTGATTCATCAGGAACCTCCTACATAGATTAAAATCACAGATCCTTGAAGTATCAGAGAGTTAATTGGGCAAAACATATGTCATAGTGGGAAAAAGCATTAGATTTGGTGGCAGGGTTTGATTACTGCTTATGCTACTTTTATTCATTTTAGACTCCAAACCACCTCTGTCTCTCTGGGCCTTTGTTTCCTTATCTATAAAACCGAAAGGTTAGATTAGGCCCTCTTAAATTCCATTCCAGCTCCAGCTCTAAGATTCTGTCATTCTGTATTCCTATTCTGTTGCTATCATTCTATGTTTTGGGACTTCTTACAGCTTTGACATTACATATTCTGAAAACTCTTCATCATAGGATCCATAGATTTGTAGCTGAGATGTTATTTCCCTGTAATAGGGAAGACTCTCCTCATTTTACAAATAAGTTAACTGGAGTCCAGAGAGGCTTTGTAACTCACTAAAGGTCGTAGAAGTAAGAGGTGCTGAGCAGAATTAAAACCTCAGTGTCATCCTCAATTCCTCAAGTCTTATCCTTTCTACCTTCACAATCTCTGATCACCCACTACCCACCCCCAATGAGCTCAAATAGTTTCATCTTATCTCCAGGATCAAATATTAAGGTTGTTTGGCATTTAAAGTTCTTTTTAACCTGGTCTCTTCCTGCCTTTCCAGTCTTCTTATACCTTACTTTATTCTCTTTGTATTCTGCAATCCAGGTACAGTGACTTGAACATTTCAGCTCCGAGTTCTGTGGTCCTGTGAGCTCAAGTCATTTTGTACCACTAAATGAACTTAAACAATCAGATTTTGAAGAGAAACCTACAAAGTTAGCTTTATGTTGCTTTGCAAGTGGTGTAGGAATAAATCCCGATAGTGTCTAAAGAACACTTGATCAATTTTGTTTTCTATTTCTTCCATCAAGGTCCCCTTCTATAATTCCTCTCTCCTCTTTTTGAACCTCTTTCATACTTTTTTCATAGTCTAATGTGTATTGTAGACAAAGTAAACCCTATATAACATTGGCTATAACAATGTTATTTTTAGGAAAAATAAAATTCTCTCTTGGCTCTGGCCTATTTTTTTTTTAGACTAGTCACCATTTGAGAAGCTTTTCCCACATCTTGTCCTAATTCTGTTCATACCCCCAAAACTACAGGGCATCTCTAACCATCAGTAGCCCTTCTCTGATGGTTGAACCTATCTCCTACTCTGCTTGCCTTGTTGGAAGCAGTAAGGCTGTGATCTGCTTGTCCCAACTCTGTTTCTGTGAGACTGACTCCCACGCTGTAACTTGATTTTGATTGATTGAGCATTGATTATGTCCACCATCATAGGCTCATAAGATTTAGATTTTGAATGGGCTTTAGAGATAATTTTGTCAAGCTTGCATATTTCATAACATTGAAACTAAATTCTAGAGACTAAAGGGACCAGCCTAAGACCACAGAGGGAGTAAGCAACAGAACTGAAAGTTGAATACAAGCCCTGTCCAGGGCCTCTCTTGAATGCTCTTTCTAGTTTTCTATACTATATTACTCGCTTATCCTGCAAACATACAAAATGCTTTTCTCACAACAATGCTGGTAAGGAAGATAGTACAAGTTGCACCTTCAGTTTCACCAATAAAGAAACTATTGAAGGTCAAAGAAGTTGTGTGATTTATTTATGTCTATGTAACTAGTAAGTTCTAGACCTGGGATCTGAAGGGAAGTCTCTTTCCAAGTTCAGCTTCCTTCACAGTGGACTATATGCTGCCTCATGAAACTGACAATATTAATTTAGAAGTATGCCCATTTTTATGCAACACTCGATGGTGGTTTCTTTAAGAGAAAGGGCTGTTTCTTCATTTTCGTATTTCAGTCTGGTATCCTGAATACACAGTAGGCATTCCACAAATAAGAACGACTGACTTTTGTGTAGTTCTTTACACATCTCATCTGACCATTGCACCTCTGAGGCTTTTAATTAGTGTAGATCTTATTATCCCCACTTTTTAGAGGAGAAAATAAAAAGTTCACAGGCGTGAAGTAACTAAGATTAGGTATTTAAGAACTAAAGCCAACATTTGATCCCAGATCTTCTGATTACAAATTCAATGCTTTTGTCTGTTCTGTTCTAGTTCAGCTGTTTGTTGAATTGATTATCTATTTCTGCCAGATATTCTGGGTAATTACAAGTTGAACAACAAAATTGGGGGAAAGTGTTCTAGTTATACTTATTAGTGTAGAACAAAAATTAAGCTGAAAAAGGAAACTCTTGCCTTGTAAAATAAGAACTCTAAGAGAAATTCACTGAAAAGTTTTCCCTTACTTGAGTTTTTCCTGAAGTTTAAAATAGTCCAGAAGATTGTATAGAGATTGGTCTTAAAAGATACAATATTTTGAATATGTAAGTTCTTTTAAGTTATTGCAAGGTATCAGGCTAAACAAAGCTTCCAAAATGAATACTACCATTTCAAGATATGATACTAAGATGATATTGAGGTATGAACCCCCTCTTCCCAGAGAAATCCAGGCTCTGTCTTTTGGTCTAGACTACTATATATAATTAGGACTGAATTTCCAAATTCTCATGTTCACGTTAATCCATTATCGAGAGTGTCCAGGGGAAATTTTCTATGCCAAAATGGAGTTTACAATGAATACTCTTCTCAGTTTAAATACTAGTTATCTTATTTAAATATCTAATGGTATTAAAATAAGATTGACTCATAAAGCCTAAAGATATCTCAGGACATGGTGTTAGAAGAGTATGTTAGAGTTAAAATGGACCTCATTGATTATGTAGTCCAACTTCCTCACATATAGGTGAGGTTATATAGGTATGGAAATGGCAGAGCTGGGATTCTACCCTAATTCCAAATGACTTTAAAGCTACTGCTCTAATGTACCATGCTGCTTTTATTTATTTGTGTTCAAGATGGCTTTGTACTCTTTGGATAAAATGAAGGTCACTTGAGGGTTTTTGCTTGTTTGTTTATTTGGTTTTTTGAGACTAATGCATTTTATAGAGACAATGAATTCCAATATTTATCATAAATTATCCATCAAGTAGAGCCATATTTCACAACTAATTTTGGCATTATAGGTGATTAATTCAAAAGATCTTTCAGGTATTATCCAGTGTTTGCACAGTACCTTTCCTTAAGGAATTCACATTGTAAAGATTAAAAACAAATCTATAATAATAGGTCTCACTTCACTTTATAGTTTAAAGAGTACTTTCCTCCCAACAGTTTTCTAGGTAGGTAATTTAAGTAGCATATTCTCTCTGAAGAACTTTGGAATCAGTTGTGAGACATGGGAGATACTGGCGCAGGACCACCCAGCATGGCATGCTCGCATCAAAGAAGGCGCTGTGCTCTATGAGCAAATCAGAGTTGCAATAGTTCAAAAGAAATATAAGATGTACAAATTTAGAGACATTTCCACTCTAAACGTTCATATGGACTATTTGTGCCCGACCTGTGGTAGAGCCTTCCATGCTCATATTGTTCTGATCAGTCACAGTCAGACACACTGTATCTTGACCCCAACATAACGATGTAATTTTGGTTTTCTTCTGGCAGGAAGGCCAACAGCCAAGTAGCATAAACCCATTTTACAGAGAGGGAAATTGAACCTTAGAATGACAAATATTTATGGCACTTAGTGTAATTAGTTTGCATTGCCCAAGATTACATAGCTAATAATCCAAACCATAAATACTGGCACATAGCAACAATAAAACTTTTCATATCTGTTAGATCCCTATTCTACCAGGATAACTGTGAAATCAAGTGGATAGAAACAGTTATGTCCAGGTTCAAAGTATCCTATTGGGCTTCAAGTTCTCTAAGATGTGACTTCCCCTATTATGTACTTGTCTCTGAAGATGATAGTTATTTTTATTATTTAATGTTAGGTAAATGTCTCAGTGGTGGAGTCTTCAAACTAGTAAGCTTGATACCAATTCCTGGCAAAATTCTACAATGTGTTATTTAAAAAAATGGTTTATGAACATTTAGACAGGAGTGTGGTACTCTCCAGGAAGGTAAAATATAAATAGTCCAGGATACCTGGATTTTAGCAAGACATCTAACAACATCTCTTAAATAGCACAGTGCTTGGCACTTAGTAGACAATAAATGATTGTTTCTTCTTTCCACTCTTCCTTCTTTCTCTCTTCTTCACTCTTCCTTCTTTCTCTCTTCTTTCCTTCCTGTTTCCTTCCTCCCCTTCTCCTTCTCTTCTTTCCTCCTTTCCCTCCCTCCCTTCTGTCCTTCCTTCTTTCTTATGTCCTTGAAGGCTTTGGGGGATGACATGGAGAAATGTAGTTAGTGAGATTTAGAACTAGTTGAATGATCAGATCCAAAGTGACTACTTTTAAATGAATCTGTGTCACTATGGAGGGAGAGGCTCTAGTGAATCAGTCCAAGCCTCTTTCCTCAGCTCTCTGCTACTAAATATTTTTAAAATTAATAACCTAAAATCTGGCCTCAGTCACTTGACCCCAATTACTCTACCTTCTCCCCACCAAAAAGAAAACAACAACAACAAAACCAATAACTAGATGAAGGCATCCTTCTTAAATTTGTGGAAAGCATGAATCTTGGAGGAATAGCTAATATATTGAATGATATAATTAAGATGAATGGATGAAAAGGATTCAGAAATATTTCAGCAGTTTAAAACAGTACACTGAACATAATAAAATGAAATTTAATCAAGATAAATTCTGAGTCAGAATGAGGGCAGTGTGTGGCTAAATAATGCCTCTCATATGAGTTAGGGGTAGGGAAAAGCCTGAGTGTTTAGTGGTCCACAGGCTCCATGAGAGGCAGCAGCCAGAAAAGCTTGGGTTTCATTTAAAGAAGCAGGGCTCCTAGAATGATGGAGGTGGATTGGCCTGTGTCCTCTACTTTAGTTTGGCCCATCTGGAATATTGTGGCCAGTACTGGGGGGCTGCATTTTAGGAATCACATCTGGGGAGGGGAGGCAGTGTAATTTAAAACTACAAGCTGGGGGCTTTTGGCATGGAGAAGACTGGCGTTGTCATTGTCTTCAATTATTTGAAGAGCTTTCCTCTAGAAGTGAGAGTGTTAGCCAGGCCTCAAAGTGCAGGCATAGGAGCAATATATAGAAGCTACAGCAAGCCAAATTTCATTTCAGCTTAGGGAAAAGCTTCCTGACACAGTTGCCTTGCTCTGAGGGCATTCCATCGCTGGGCAGTTTATTGAGAGAATTCTGGTTTAAATATGGATTGACCTCTGTCACTCCCCAAATTCCCTTATTCTTCTGGGAATCTTTAATTCTGTGTTGGTATCCTTAGCAGTTCTTTGTTTCTATTGAATTCTCATTTACAAAGGTATATAACATGGTGTAGTGGTTAGAACAGTGTACTTGAAGTCAAACCTGTTTAACAGTCAGCTTAGACTCTTAACTAGTTGAGCGTTGCTAGAAAAATCATTTCATGAATGATGGATTGAGAGCTGGAAGAAATCATTTAGTCCAGGGGAGACTGGGGTAGGGAACCTGTGGCCTTCTAGGACCTTGGGTGAGGCCTTTTGACTGATTCCAAGTTTTACAAAACCTTTTATTAGGAGGATTTGTTCTGTAAAGTTTGGATTCAGTCAAAGGCCAGTACTTGAGGACCTAGAGGGCCACATGTGGCCCTGAGGCTAAAGGTTCCCCGTCCCTGATGGAGTGTAACTCTCTTTTTACAGATGTGAAACTGAGGCCTAGAGAGGTAACTTGGTCATGGTTATGAATCTTTGATTTCAAATCTGGCATTCACAGGATTAAAGGTCTAAGAGCTGGAAAGAACCTCAAAGGTCATCTAGTCTAACCATCTCATTTTACGGATAAAAGAAACTGAGGCATAGTGAGATTACTTTGAGGTTTACAAAGCATTTCTATAATGATGACCCTGTTAGGTAGTAGCTGGTATAAGTAACTGTTCTTTCTGTTTTTCCAGAGGAAATTGAGAATGAGAGATTATATGTTTTGCTCACATAGCTAGGCAGTATCAAAACAGGAATTCTTTCTTTTTTTTTCTTTTTTTTGGAGGTGGGGAGGCAGGGCATTTGGGGTTAAGTGACTTGTCCAAAGTCAGGAATTCATTCTTTTTACTAATTTCTCTGAGCCTTAGTTTCCTTCTTTCTGAAATAGGGATAATTATATTTGCCTTACCTGACTCATAGACTTCACAAGATGATAGATTTTTTAGGGTTCTAAAGGTCTTTATAAGTGCTATAGAATGGGTGTTCTTGACGTCTTTGAGCTTCAGTTTCCTTATTTGTTAAAATGGACCAATAAAATGCATTGGGATGTTAAGACTGCATAAAATAATGGTCTTTGTAACCATAAAGTACTAAGAAAAAAAATACAAGCTGCTGCTGTGGCATTGATGATGACATTTACATTTGTGATATTATGTGGCAGCTTAATTTTGATCTAGAAATTATTTTCCCTCTCTTGTCTAGATAGGCAGAGCACCTAGATGGCAAGAAAGCCTAGATTATAGTTGCACCTTCATAACTAAAGCTCTTGTTTAACTGTACATTTACAACCTTTGAAGTAATTGGCACTATGGTAACCATCAACTTTAAAGATTATTCACTTTAATCCTTCTCTGATCTCTCATTGTGACATGATTGGAACTGAGTTCTGGAAGCTATCATCAGTGGAACCCAATATCCAGCAGGTCCTTAGAAGCTGGAAAACCCTAAGGAAGGACCTTGCAATGGACAGAGTTTTAATCATCTTAGGACCAATCTAGCTACATAAAGAGATGCATATCACTAGAAGCCTGGCCACTGGGTTCTAGATGGTTGTTGCTATATGTAGCAACTTGTGGAGACCTGCTTAGCACTCTACCATGTTAATGGGTCATTTGATTTCTTTAGATTTTAGTTTCCTTAACCATAAAAGGAGTAAATTGGACCCCTCCCGTTGGGGGCATTCTATGATCCTATGTTTTTTTTAAAGATATAGTAGGTTTGTAATCTGTATGAGGAAAGGTACAATCCACACCAATAAAATAATGAATTCTTGAAGTATTGAAAGTACTTGAAACTGCTTTAGTTCTTGACACTTGCCTTTTCTATTAGATCCCTGACTTAAAGTTGGAAAAAACAAAAATAATTTCTTTTATTAAAGGGATCCTGGCTCTCCCTTCCAAACTTAAAGGGCCAGGACTAAGGTCAGGTGGGCTTCTGGAGCCGAAGCTGAGCAGAGGGAATTGTCAGTGCTGGCTGGTTTCCTCTTAAACTTTTTACTGCCTATTGGGCCCCTAGGGCTTTTCACTTTGTCCAGTGGTAAAGGTTAGATAATTTGTTTCCCAAGCCTCTTTAACTGCTTCCATACTTGAGAAAATTTGTGATTTCATCAGTATAGGCACTCCCTCCGCCTACTCAAATTGCACCCTCTCCACACCCTTAATCTTCAAAATTTGCTATGACCAAAAAAATTAATCACTTGGCGTCTGGTAATGAGGCTCCCATAGCTGTTTTCCAGATGATTCTGTGTATGCACATGTATCTGTCTGTCTGTGTCTTTGTGTCGGTGGTTTTGGACCCATCCTTGAAGCACTTTGGAGTTTCTAGGTTACAGCCTTCTAGAGCCTACCTCCATGCCAGGAAGAGACATCCAGTAGAAGAAGTTCAGGAATTAGTTTAATCTTTTAGTCCTTGAGGGGTCAGGGGAAAAGTTTTCAGCCAGAAAAGTTCAATTCATCTCATGAGAAGACTAAGGAATAATCTTATCATCAAGAAAATAATCACCAATATGTCAAATGAGGGCTCTGGGGCCTTAATGTTAGCTCTGTTTATGAAAAACCTAATAAAAATTAGGAAATTTCTTCTTTAAGAAGATGGCATTTAAGGAAGCATAACTTAGCATTATTTGTTTCAAATTCTTGGATTCACATGTCTTATAAGCATGTTTTTCCAAATCCTTACCGTATATATTAAGTTTTGTGACTCTCTAAGTAATGTTTTTTCCCAATATTTTATGTATGTTCATGTTCATACATACCGTATTCATGAGAGGCAATATCATAGTGGAAAGAGTCATTCCTCTGGAACTCAGAGAGTTGGGTTTGAATGTCAGATTTGCCACTTTCTACCTATGTAATCTTGGGCAAGTCACTTTCCCTTCTTGGCCCGTAGTTTCTTCATCCATAAGAAGAGAGTATTAAATTAGATGATCTCCTGTCCCCTTCCAGCTTTCATACTCTGTATGTTCCAAGATCTCTTTCAGCTCTAATTTACACTACTAGCCTCATAGAGTTATGACAAAAGTACTTAATGTTTATAAATGTTTTGTAAACCTTATAATGGTATGGGAATGGAAATTATCACTATTAATACTATTTCATAGAAGGAATTCTCTATGCTTATCTGCAGTGGTTCTAAAGGTTTTCAAGATCCCTTCCTTCTCTAAAATTCTGTTACCTTATTCTATGACCCAGGCTGTGCCAGTGTTCTGGGAAATTCCTTGCAGTAAAATGGAGCAAGCAGAATTGCTGACTTTATATATTTTCACAATAGGACATTCATAACATTTAAGGGAGTTTTTTTTTTAATGGTGGAAGTTACTTTTCAACACGATAGAGTGATACTGCTTCTTCTTTTTTGGGGGTGGGGGTGGGTGGGTGGTGTATCCATCATCCTACAAGGGAGTGCCTCCAACCCTGTAATTTCCTGTTCACTGAAGCTCTCTATCCTCTCTGGTACTAAGCTTTGTAGCTCAGAGGCTGTGACTGTGTGCTAACAAATCTCCATTGTCCTGTGGGTGGAATAGTGGCTGGGGCTGAAGAATTGGTGTCTGGTTTCTATTCAAATCCAGGTAGTGAGATATATGAATGGACTTTTTCGAATAGCCATGTGAATAACGTCTGCTTGGTGTGAAGGCTGAAGACGGTGCTAGGACAGATTAAGCTACCCAGTGGCCCACTGTTAGAAAGCGTTTGCCAACAGTGAGTTGGTGGAGATATTAGTAAGTATAATTTGATTGAGGGCTTAATTTTTCCATTTTGCTTCCAGATTATAAGGTATGTATCAAACATACATCTCTTTCAGTTTCTCAGCCTTTAATGGTTTCTCTTGTTAGAAAGTAGAACCGTTGTGTGACTCTAAGTCTGGTATCATACTTCTCAGAAGTTTTCTAAATCTTATAGGTTAATAACATAAAGTGTAACTTGACTGGCTATAAGCAGGCATATCATAAGGAGAGAGGATATCTTTCCTCTTTAATCACCACCCTGACTAGGGAGATGGGAGGGGAGGGACCCTCTCCTAATTCTGGTGCCCAGGACTTATATGGACCTACTTGGGCCCCAGCTCTCATTTATGAAGGCAATTCAAACAACTTCAAGGGCACTTCACAACTCCGAAAAACAAGCCCTGACCAAAGAACCGACTTTAACCTTTGTGAACCTGGCAAAGCTTGGGCTTTAGAAGCTGGACTTTTGGTGGTCTTAACTTGCCTTGAACAAAGATAAGAGTATATAATTCATAATCATCACCGTAGGATAACTAATGTATCTTTCATGCACAAAATAAAGTAACACCCCCCCCCCCAATCACTGCTATATATACTCTTTGTATCTCCACAGGATAGAACTGTTTACATTCCTGCCATATCACAGGTACTGCTGGAAAAGAAAGGGGTGGGGGAGAACGTGTGTATGTGGTGCCTTTTATGTTACTTTTTGTCTTAAACTCAGACAGCCTTGTAAGCAGGAGTGTGTGGATTACCAGAGTTAGACAAAAGCAGTCTCGCCTGGATAGGGTGGAGGGGAGGCTCCGGGCACTTCCTGTCACTCAACATATTCCAGCTCACTAAAAATTTCCACACCCTTTCCCCTCACCTCTTACAACATCCCCCTCAACACCCTTTAAAAATTGTTTGCATTAAGGGATATTTGGTTCCCCCTCCTTCCCCAGTTTCCCACTGGACACAGCAAAGACTGCCCTGAACACATACATTCCATCAGATTGCACAAAGCCTGGCTGGGGAAAATGGCTGGCAGTTTTTAGAATCTAGTCACGAACACACATGAGCACCTCACACGTCCTTTCCCCACCCCCTACACCCCCCTTGCACAGCAGCTGGCTGACCTGTCTCACCCACTATTGGCCTATGGAGCGACCTGGACTGTCTGGTTTTGGCTCATGCCTTTGTCCATGTCTGGCTCAGTTCCTCCCTGTCTATATTTGCCTCCCTGAGCCCTCCAGGCAATGAGTGTTTGGTTACATAAAACTCCGGCATTTTCAAAGGAGTTCCAAACTTTCAACTTTATGGGGAATCCTTTCCATACTTTGGTCTTTTGCAAATTTTTCTCATTTTCCAACATTTCCCCCTTTCAAAAAGAAAGAAATCATTATCAAAAGGCCAAGAGGCGCTTGAGACAACCTTTGTGTCCTCCTTGCAATAACTGATTCATAACTCTCTCCAGCTGCCTTATTAGATGAGTCTAAAAAGCTTCTGTTCCAAGAACAAAGGAGCACGTGCAGAAATGAGGCTCTAAAAATCCACTGACAATTTCACTTCCCAAGCAGCTCACAAAATCTTAGTAAAGCCTCATGCCCCCAGATTCTGTTTTTTAAAATCTTTTCTGTTTCCCTCCCCAACAATTAAAAAAAAATTAAGTGCTTACCTAGGCAAAGAATCGAAGTAGTCCCGAACTGTTACGTAAGATTTTTTTTTTTTTAGAACAGTTGGATCTTTGTCAAAATGGGGAGGAAAAAATGCAGCCACATACAACATACACAAAAAAAGGCAAACAAACTTCAAGCTGGCATAGAACGAGAACAACTTCTCTGAGTCTCCTTAGTGACTGGGAACTCCTGAACAGTCTGGGATTCATTGTAGAGAAAGATGGAGCTGTGAGTTTGTCCAGAAAGAAGGGAAAGAAGAAGAAAAAAAAAAAACAGGTAGTCAGACGTAGGCTAGACGAGGGTATTGAACTGCCCCAGAGAGCTTTGCAGCCCTGTCTGTCTGCTCCACTTGAATTGAACTACATATGACCTAGATGATGGACAGAAGCAAATTGAGTCATGTGCATGGCTGGGACACAGCCTATTTGCTGATCCCTGGCAGTACATGGGGTTTGTTTGCTGATTGGACCATACCCCTGATCATTGAAATATGAAGCCCTTACCATTCAGAGGCAGTAATTCAGGGCTGCCTGTTTAGGTGTCTGCTTGTTTTTCTTTCTAGGGACAGACTTTCTAGGGTATTAGTTTGATTAGATAGATAGGACTTTAGCCACCTTGACCTGTGAGCTAGAACTCTTCTGCACAGGTTTTACATGAAATGGATCCTAGAAAGCAAATCTGCAATATAATAATAAATACACTTAAAATTAGTAAAAGTTTAGAGTGTTCCCCCACAAGAATCCAGTGAGGTGCGAAAGATAACATTCCCATTTTACAGTTGAGCAGATAGATTTTTGTGAGAGGTGACTTGTCTAACATCCAACATCTACGAAATGTGGGAGCCATGACTTGGACCCAGATTACTTAACTGTAGGTCATCTAATACTTTTTCAACTACTACTAGGCCCTGGGAATACAAAGACAAAACTTTTAAAAATAGACTTTGCCCTGAAGGATTCTGTATTCTAATGACAGAAGGGATATAATAGGTAAATGGCGAAGTTCATACATATTTTTAAGAAAAAAAAATTTGTTGCCTTTTTTTTTTTACTATAATTATCCTCTCTTAATCTTAAGCAAAACAAATGGCATAGCAGCTTGACTATATACCATGTTACACATTTATAGTTTTTCCTTCTCCCTATAAAATATTTTGTCCTCAGTTCTATAAGATAAAGATTTATTGTCACAATAAGTGTTGTTTTCCTTTACATTATTGTAGTGGAATATTTTCTTTGGGTTTTCCTTATTCTATTCTCCATTGAAGCAACTAGTAGCACAGCTGATAAAGTGCTAAGCCTGAAAGTTGATAGAGTACTAGTCAGAAATCCCCAAGTTCTGGTCTTGCCTCAGTCACTTATTAGCTCAAAGACCCTCAGTTTCCTCAACTGCAAAATAATAATAACACCTACCTCCCAAGATTGTTGTGAGGATCAAATAACATAATGTTTTATAAAAAGTACATAGCACATTGCCTGGTACATAATGAGTGCTATAGAAGTCCTTACTCTTCTCCTTCTCCGTCAGTGAGTATGTCTTCCCATTATACATGAGAATTTGAGGAGGAATAAAGGAATAATGGTGGGATCACAAGTCTTCCTGTAGGGCAGGAATTCCCTTGCCCTTTTTGGTGTCATGAACCTCTTTGAAAGTCTGGTGAAGCCTCAGTGTTTTAAAATGCATAAAAAAATATATCCAAGATTACAAAGGAAGCCAGTTATTGAAACAGTAAAATGTTGTTTTAGTTTTGTTTTTTTTTAATTCATGGATTCAAGGTCAAGAACTTCTGTAGCATGTAGCACAGGAACTGAACCTTGAAAGAATATGAGGATTTTATGACATGGAAGTGAGGAAGGGAAGGAAATCTTTTTGGGGGGGATGGGGACTGGGAACAGTTATACCAAGTGCCCAGAAGTGGGAGATGGAATGCCACATTTAGGAGGGTCTTTTAAATGCCATGCTGAGTTATCCTTAGAGGTATTTAGCTTGAGCAAAGGCTAGTGTGCAGAAAAACTTGAATCTGTTAGGCCTTTGATGACAACAACAATAATAAACCTTATTTCTTTAGGGCCTACCTCATAACACAATAGATACCTTTAACCCTTTTTATAGATGAGGAACTCAAAAGCTCAGAGAGGTAGAGTGAATTTTTAATTTTTACAGCTACCAAATAGCAAGAAAAACACCTTGAAGCGTCTAACTTTCTCCAACAACTATTTTTACTTTTTTGGTATTTTACATTCAGAGAATACTAGACTGTCATAATTGGGAGAAATCGGAGGCCATTTCCTGGCTCATACTGGAACAAGAATCCTGGGTACATTGTTCCTGACAAGTGGTCATCTAACTTGTGCTTGGCCTTCAAACCAAAAAGAAAAGTCTCCTTCTTTGCAACTTAGTTACTTACATTGTTAAAGCACTTAAAGGTTTATAAAGTAATTTCCCTACAACAACAACCAGCTGTGGTACCTTATGAGAATACTGTCCATTGCTCAACCTGCCACAGGAAGTTTCCAGTTCTGTCCTCTGTGGCTAAGCAAAATGAGGATAATCTCTTTTCCAACATGATTGTCCTTTGAAAGATTTTATTTCTTAAGTCTTCTAGATTAAACATCCATAGTTCTTTCAATCTAAGGAACTTAATAACAATAACAACAACAAAAATAATAATAGCTAACATTTGTATAGCACTTTAAGGATTGTAAAGTGCTTTATAAATATTATCTTATTTAATCTTCATGGCAAGGAAGGTATTATTGTTATTCTTATTTTATTGAGGAGGATGAGAGGTTGTGACTTGTCCAGGGCATTTATGGCTAGTAAGTGAGAAGCAAGATTTGAACTCAAAACTTCTAGACTTCAGGTATAGTCTCTCCAAGAAAGTCTTTATTTGTATTCCCAGAGTTTAACACATATTTGACACATAGTAAACTCTTAATAATTACTTATTCATTTATTTAGCTGATAGTCTTTTGGCACTGTGTGGAGTTCTGTCATTTATAAAAGACTTCTCGCCTTCAAGGTCTGTCTTTAGAATAGAGTCTAGTTCATCAATATCCTTTTCCTTTTGAATGAGTGAAAAAAATTTTATTAAGCATTTATTATATATCTGGGTACTTTGATACCCAGGGCTAAGAATAGAAATTTCAGAAACAACAATCATTCCCTTCCTTCAAGGAGTTTAGACTCTAATATAGGAATGGTACACAGGGAGGAGGGATATTTCAGTCTGGAAAGTCACTGGGGAGGTGAATGTAGTCATAGGGCAATTGACGTGTTGTTTTTCTGGAATGGTATATTGTTGAGTTGGTTACTGTTTCCAGAACAAGATGTGGAAAGCATTGGGGGAGATGGTATAAGTGCTCTGATATCATGGCAAGAAGATGGGTAGATGTAATGCCAATCACGGCAGCACACCTGAGGACTGCGGCTGTAATTTTAAGGGTCTAATTGCACAGTATAATGAACTCTATTTATTTAGAACTAAACATTGTTCAGTAAAGTAAAGCATAACATTCATAGCAACATCCTTAAACAAACATATCACATGCTCCTTCTCTCTCTCTCTCGCTCATATATGTGTATGTATGTGTGTGTATGTCTTATGGCACATAGAGTATATCACTGTATTGAGTAGCATTCCCCAAAATACTTTTTTACACAATCAGGGGGTCCCAGGCTAGGGTCTTCCCTAGCACATAACACATCCTTAAAGGATAGCAGAAAATACCACACCATCCATCCCTATGTCACTGTAAGAACAATCTCCTTAATCAGTATCAAGTGTCCTCTTTCATCTTAACTGGAGGTTGACTTCCAAGTCCCATGGTTCTTCCTCTGTGGATGACCCTGCTCCCAGCTCTTGACTGGATTCATACGTAGGCAGCTCTCTGCTCCTGCTCTCAACTCACAAGGACTGCTCCACTCTGAGCTCTTCCTTCTCCTGCCTGACAGCAGACTCCAGGGGCTCCTGCCTGCAGCTTCTGCCTTTGGGAAAACAAAGCTTAACAGGACAGCAACAATACTGACACACACCACTAGCACCATCATTTCAATTCACCTCCAAAGTTTAGAGGCTCCATGTTAACTGCTCAGTTCACTTTAACAGCTCTCAAAAGGGGCTTAAGCTTCCTTCCCATGGGCAGGTTTCTGCCCTACAGCTCTATTCACTTTCAAAGTTCAGAGACTTCTTCAGCAAGTCTCTGCCATCAGAGGTCTCCTCTCAGGTCTCAGAAGTCTCCTCCCAGCTTTCAGAGGTCTCTTCATTTTCTTCTCAGTGATGACTCGCTGTCCTCAATACTGACTCCCTTAATGCCTGGTTTCTCAATACCAGGCTCTCTTTATATACAATTCTACTTAGCATCTGATTGGTTAGAGAGCACTTGTGCATGTCTGATTGGCTCAGCATAGAGGCATGTAAGACAGACTGGGAAACTGAACAATGCACAGAAAACTGGCAAAAAATCCAACTTTGCTTGCTGTTACAGTAGACTCCAGCAAGATGTGACTGGGCCCATCAATTAGGGGATGACTGAACAAGTTGTGTTATATAAATGTAATGGAGTATTATTGTGCCATATGGAATGACTAAAGGAAAGAATTGAGAGAAACATGGAAAGACTTGTATGACCTGATGCTAATTGAAAAGAAAAGAACCAGGAGGAGAATGTATACAGTGACTTCACCAGAAGAAAACTCTTTGTAAACTTAAGAACTTTGATCAATGAAAAATTTTTTTAAAAGCATGCATAGAAGAGAACAGAAGAAGTTCAGAGGGAGAATCAGACAAGCATGACAACTGTAAAACAAAGAGATTTAATAACACCAAGCTATTTCTAATGGAGATTTGCAGTATGATATACAATCCTTTTTTAAAATTGTTCTTTGCATATGGAAGTGTTAGTATTTATTGGTGTTTGTGAAGTATAAAATTCATTGGTTTGTCAAGTATAAAATAAGAAAGATAAAAATTAGGGTCTCTTCCAAACCACAATGAGGTACTGCAGGAGGACCTTGGTGGGAATGAGGCAGGTATAACATATACCATTATCCCTATTTTATAGATAAGGAATCTAAGCTCCAGGAAGTTGACATGATTTTCCCAGGCTCACATAGCTAATAAAAGCAGTGTCTGGACTAGAGTCCAGATTCTCAATCCATTCTTTTTCTTTTTCCCCTCTCTGGATGAGCACTGAGAGTGGAATCAGGAAGACCTGAGTTCAAATCCAGCCTCAGACACGTACTAGTACTGGGCAAGTCACTTAGCCTCTGTCTGTTTCCTCAGCTGTAAAATGAGAATAAATAACAGCACCTATCACAGGGTAGTTGTGAGAATCAAATCAGACAATATTTGTAAGGTACTTAGCACAGTGCCTGGCACAGAGTAGACACCTAATGAGTGCTTACTCCATTCCCCTTTCCTTCTGTTTCTTTCCTGGCTGAATGCTCTGTGGGTATTCATTGCCTCCACTTTTTTACCTCAATGCTCACTTCTCTACCCCTTTGCAATCTGGCCTCTGATCTCAGGGGTAACTAGGTGGCGAAGTAGGCAGAATGCTGGACCTGGAGTCAAGTCCAGTCTTGGCCACTTACTAGCTGTGTAACACCCTGGGCAAGGCACCTAAGCTCAATTTCCCTCAGTTTCTTCCAGTATAGAATGGGGATGATAATAGTATCTACCTCTCAAAGTATTCTTAAATGAGATAAAATTTGTAAAAAGCCTTAGCAACACTGCCTGGCTCTATAGAGTCAATAATATAGTCAATAAACATTTATTAAGCTCCTACTATGTGTCAGGCACTGTGCTTAGCACCAGGAATACTAAGAGAGGAACAAGAAAGCCCCTGCCCTCAGGGAGCTCACAGTCTAATCTAACTACACCTGGGGGAGGTGTTTTGGTAAGAGGCATGAGGAAGCACTAGAGCCAGAGTGGTGTTTTTCCCATTTGACTTCATCTTACTGAATAATGAGTTTCTGGAGATGTTGAAGTTCAGGAAAGTAGCTTGGTGGGAAATAATGAGAACAGTTCTTTGGCTATCATCCTTAAATGGAAGAGGACCAGAGAAGAGCTCCCAGATGTCCACCTCCTACCCTTTCCAGCCAGGGCAATGGAAGGGCCCCAGAGACAGGGAAGTATTAGTTGCCAAATCTGTAGCCTTTTCTCAGTCCTTATCCTTTTTGACTTTTATGTAGCATTAGATGATATTGACCATCCTTTCCTAGATACCTTTTCCTTCCTGAATTTTCATGACCCTGCTTCCTTCTGGCTCACCTGCCTGTCTGACTTGTTTCCTTTGCTGGATCATTATCCTTGTTCCATCTTCTTTGCAGGCTTATATCTATTTACTCCTTTCTCAGTATATTTTTGTGATCATATGAACTCCCCTAGATTCAACTATCACCTCTGTGCAGACAACTACTGGATCTCTATATACTGTCCTATATCACCAATTGCTTATTGGAAATTCCTGACTGGATGTCCCACAGGCATCTCAACTCAATAAGTCCAAAACCAGAATTGATTTTCATTTCCCCGAACCTTTTCTTCTTCCTAACTTCCTGATTCCTTTCGAGGGACCTCTACCCTTCTAGGCACTCACATTTGAAACCTTAGCCATCCTTCACTCTTCTCTCTCATTTCTAGCATTCAGTCAATTACCACGTCTTGTGAATTCTCCTTCCATGGGAGAATCCTGACATCAGTCTGTCTCTCCCCTTTCGTGGCTCCCATTCTAGTTCAGGCCTTCCTCAACTCTCACTTGAACCATTGCGCTAGCCTTCTAGTCAGTCTTCTAGTCTTCTGCCTCTTCTTTTCTGCAATCCATCCCTGATACAGTTGCCAAATTGATATCTGATCATATCACTCACCTTCTCAGGAAGCTCCAGTAGTTCCCTCTTGACTCTAGAATAAAACATGAACTTCTTTATTTGGCTTTAAAAGCCCTGCACAGTCTGACTTCAGCCTGTCTCGCCAGGCTACACATTACTCTCCTTTACATAGTTTACTTCCTAGCAAAACTGGCACATGCAGCTATTTCCTTGATAGAACATTTCACCTTCTGTCTTGGTGCTTTTGCACAAGATGTTCTCTTGCCTCTCCTGCCCCTCTACCATCCATCCACTTAGTGCAGGGGCAATATGCCTGCTCTCCTCACTACTGTGTCATAGAACATCTAACTTCCTTCAAATGAAGCTAAGGTGCTGCCTCATCTGGAAAGTCTCTCTTGATGTTCTATTCGCTTATTAGTGCCCTGCCCCAATTTTGTATTTGATTTTATATGAACATACTTGGTAGAATGGAAAGAAAACTGACTTTGGAATCAGTAGGTTTTGCATTCACATACCACTGCTGTCACTACCTGTGACCTTAAGCGAGTCAGTCACTTAACTTGGATTTGTCTTTAAATAATTGACCTTGGAGTACCCTTCCAGCTCTTTAAGTATAATCTTATGATGTTTCTTCCTATTAGAACACAGACTCTTTGAGGTGGGTAATTGTTGTTTGTTTGTTTGTTTGTGGTAAATCTAGCACCTAGCAAGTAGAGGATGCTTCATAAATGTTAAATTGAATTCAACCCTAGTATAATGTTCTTTTTACTCTACCATGCTGCTTTTGTTAAAAATGGAAATTTATTATCATTGCAAGTTCAGTCAGTACATCAGCAAATCAGTTTCAAATTCAGCATTGTAGAGGACTCTGAATTCTTTAAATGGGAAGGAATCTATCCCTAATATTTCCCCTTTGGTTGGATTTTTACCCTTATCTGATCTCTAGTCACGTAGAAAACTGCCAAGAGGTTGGTTGGAGAAACCTGGTCCCTGATGAACTGTGACACAGCCTTTAATTATGCACAACAGTCAGGGTCTCTCTTATCAACCTGTCTGAGCATGTGGATCCTGGGATTTATTTCAGTCTTCTTGGGCCACTGGGAAACTAGGTCATTACCCGACACTGTCACTTGTGACATTTTTGTTTAATGTTTGAAAGCTGTTTGCATTTCTTTAATGCAAATTGACTTCATATTTTAAGTTTAAACCAACCATGTGTAATAAGACTTCAGCCCTGATATGCGATACTCCACACCACGCTGTTGTCAGGTTTTTTTCTCTCCTTAACAGCTATCCCTCTTAGTCCCAGACTAGAGTCAGTGTGATAGAGTGAAAATAATGTTACACAGGAGTCAAGAGGCTTGGCTCTAAATCTTGGCTCTGCTCTGCCCCTTTCTTAACTGTGTGATCTTTCTTAAGTCTTTGAATCTCTGTTTTCTCATTTGTAAAATGAGGGGTTGGATTAGATGATACTGATCATAGTAGCTCCAGCTTTTAAATAGTTCTTTAAGCATTGTACATGAATGCTCCCATTTGATCCTTCTAAGACCCAGTCTAGTTCCAACATTCTGTGTTTCCACAGTTGTCTTGCTTGCTGTCTAATTTCAGTGCATACCTTTTCCTCCTTCACGATCCCTTCCCCTGCAGTACCATCCTCTCCCCACCCTTTCAGATCTGGAATCATATGCCATAATCAAATTAACTCTACTGTTATTCCTGCATTGTTATTCAGTCTTTTTTTTCCTTCATCTTTTCATGACACCATTTGGGTTTTGTTTGGTTGATTTTGGGGGGGTTTTGTTTGTTCATTTTTGGCAGCGGTGCTGGAGTGGTTTGCCATTTCCTTCTCCAGCAAACAAGGTTAAGTGACTTGCCTAGAATAATAAGTGTTTGAGGCCAGATTTGAACTCAAGAAGTTGAATGCTCTTTCCCCTGTACCACCTAGCTGCCTTTATTCCTTCCTGCATGAGATGTATTAGTTACTTCCCTAGGGCCCTGATCACTTCTCAGTGACATTGTGGACCACAGAGCCCTTCCGTAGCCACCAGTCCCCAGTGTTTGTTGTTGCCCCTCACCTTTCAAAAGAGCTATCTTCTCTCTTATATTAGTGTCACCTGCAGTTAACCCTGTGCTTGGCACATAGTGCAGCTAGTGCTCAATAAAAGCATTTTTTAGTCATTCTTTCATCTTTGAAATTATTTCCACTTCCTATAGAATCACAAGATTTTGGGTGATAGGGGATGTAAAACATCTTCTAGTCCAGCAGCTCATTTTCCAGATGAGGAAAGTCAGGCCCAAATCACACCAGGACGTATTTTTCCAAAATTACATAGCTATGGAGTAGCCCAGTCAGGAGTCAAACCCTGGTCCTCTGTGTACAAATATTTAGTTCTTTCCATTATAATATGCTGCCACATCAATGTATAGGTTCTAAAATCTCTTTAACACATTTAACACATTTCTTTAAACACATTTTGTGTTTCCAGATTAATATTTTGACACAGACTACTGTAGTAAATTGTTCTAGTTTTTTTTTTTTAATAGAATTACTACTAACTGTCGGTAAAAGGAAAAGTCTTTTGCTGTAACATAGAAGTAGGTAACTAAAATTAATTAACTTTTGGTGATGGAGAAAATGTAAAGGTAATTATTACCCGTCTCTGGCTCCAAAGAATTTACAATCTAATAGAGGTTAGGTACCACGTAATGATTTATTTTTCAATACTTGAAGGACCTGTGATTTTATTTACAGCTAAATAACACAGTAGATAGAGCTCTGGGCCTAGAGTCAGGAAGACCTGAGTTCAATTCTAGTCCCAGATGTAACCCTGAATAAGTCACTTAACCTCTATTTGCTTCAGTTTCCTCAACTATAAAATGAGGATAATATTAACACCTATTTTCCAGGATTGTTATGAGGTTCAAATGAGATAATAGTTGTGAAATGCTTAGCATGGTGCCTAGTACATCCTTTCTCCATTCCTCCCTTCTTTCCTTCTTCCCTACTTTCTCTCTCCTTCCCCCTCCTTCCATTCTGTTCCCTTTCCTTCCTCTCTCTCTCTCCCTCTCTTCTTCATGAATTGTTGTCGACAAAGTCATTACTTGGTGACCAGCCTTTTCATGACAAACCCCTCTTCACTTCAATAGGCCAGTTCTTGCTTAACAGACAGTATTTTGGTGAGCCTATTCCTGAAGCCTTTCAAGCTTCGATGGACAGAATTTGTTGGTCAAAGCCTTTGAGATGTCTGCCTGATTGAGTCAGGAAAGGGGCATTTTAGAAGAGGACACGTCAACATAATATACATTAGAACATAAGAAGTTTATAAGAGGAATGGAAAGGGTGTATTCATTCAAGGTCTTACTAATTCTAGTAGTCTGTTCTGAGAACATTTATTCAACAGCTACTATATGTAAGACTTGTGATGCAAAGGAAAAATGACACAAATGTAATTGTTATTTCTGTCATGTCTGACTCTTCGTGACCTCATTTTCTTGGCAGAGATGCTGGAGTGGTTTGCCATTTTCTTCTCCAGCTCATTTTACAGATGAGGGAACTGAGGCAAACAGGGTTGAGTGATTTGCCCAGAGTTACACAGCTAGGAAATATCTGAGGCTAGATTTGAACTCTGGAAGATGAGTCTTCCAGATTCTAGGCCCAGCATTCTGTCTACTGTGCTACCTAGCTTCCCCTCACTAATGTAACAGCTGTTGCTTTAAAGTTATCAAAGCCATTTTATATATGTTAACTCATTGATCCTTACAATAACCCTATGAGATGGTACAATTATTATCATTCTCATTTTACAGATGATGAAACTGAAATTAAGTGACTTACCTAGGGACACATGGCTAATATCGGTTCCTGAGGCAAGGGCCATCTATATGCACAAATCTATATTAGGCAAGATTGAATGTGATAGGGGCAAAGGAGAAATCATTTTAACTATGGAGGATCAGGAAAGGCTTGATATATAGGTATTATCTAAGCTAGTACTCGAAGGAAGGAAAAGATTTCAACAGGAAGAAATGAGGAGGGCATTAATGGACATGTGGAAGAAGGAGAAGGTAGAAAGCAATCAGATCTCGCTGGAGAGATGGCTCTTTGGAGATTGAAAGAACAAAATAAACCGCATCATTATCATTACGTACATGAGGCTATTTAAATGAAGGTTACTTAGAGATAAGCAGATACACAGCATGGAGCATAGACGTCCTTTTTAACTCTCTGCTTCTTTAATTCTCTCATTTCCATATAGCTCCTTTGCACCTTTGGCATCAACTGGATGTTTCTTGGTTTATTTCCCATGAACAGGATTGATACTTAACAGAGGGTCTTTGTGGCCATAAGCTAGATTATGGGGTAGAACTATTTCCTTTGCCAGGTGACCAAATGAGAGAATACGTTTCATTTCATTCATATGTTTTAGAGCTAGAAAGAATGCTAATGTAGAATGTTAGAAGCATCCATGCTCCACAGGAACTCACAGTCCATCCCATGAAATAGTCTATTTGGAACTGCTGTAATTGTTCTTCTGAAAAAACATGCTGCCTTCATATACTTTCTAGCTATTGGTTTTACATTTGCCTTTTCAGGATAAGGAAAAGGCTTAACTCATCTTCCACATGGCAGCTTTTTAAATACTTGGAATCATGTCTTGATTCTTCTTTTGACTACACATTTCCCCTTCCCTCAATTGTTCGGAGACTTTTGTGTCTCATTCCTCTCCTACTTGCATTTCTTAATATTTTCCAGTTCATGTTTTTTTAAGATGGAGCACCTAGAACTGTACATACCATACTCAATTCCTACTATGGCTATGACTGGATATAAAAGGTTAGATTGGGGCTTTTTTTTGTACTGGATATTTCATAAATCATAGAATATTATAGTGTGGATTCCCTGGGTTAATTGCCTTTTAATCCTTTAGTAAGAGATGTGTTGACAGGCAGAAGACAGTGATAGGAGATAAGAAAAGTGTATTTCTTTCCCTGGGCAGATCCCAGGGCATTCTCAGTGGCCATTAGTGCTATCCGGAGTGCCATGTCTTCCTTACTATAGTTACTATTAGGGTCTTGAAAGATTCAGCCTACTCCAGAGGCATTTAGAAGTTGTTGTTTTTTTTCCCCTAGAAGGACCCAGACACCTGTCAGGAAATCTTTTTGTGGTTCGTTTTTAAGGAGTTCTTTGACCATGAGCTAGTGATTTAAACTCTTTGGGTCTCACTTTCCTCCTTTCTAAACTTCAGAGGTTACGCTAGGCAGTCTGGAGGACCTCGTTAGCTCTAGCAGTTTACCCTTTAATGTTCCATATGTACTAAATTTTATTCTATTCAGAAACATCAGTGACATGCTAGTAACAATCTGGAAGTTAGACCTGTGTTTGAATAAACAGTGACTGCAAATGTTCCTGACTCACTATAGACATAGATTCACTATAGGGAAAATCACTTCACATTCCTGGCCCTAGTTTCTTCATCTGTAAAGTGAGGTGGTTGAACAAGGTGACCTCTAAAGCCATTTACAATTCCACATTTTATGTTCTGCTGACCTTTCCACTATAAATTACTGCATTCCTATATTTTTTCAAGCTCAGTCATTCTATGATTATGTTTTGAGGCAACTCTGTTAAAGTCAGATTTGCTTTAAAAGGGGCAAAAATATACTTCAATCTGCATTTAGACACCATCAGTTCTTTTTCTGCAGGTAGATAGCATAGTAACCTCAATTTCAAGAAGAGTTAGTTCATTTATCAAAGATTTCTCCTGTGTTTCTTATACTGCTGGGCACACAGTTCAGGAATCACTGCAGTTGTGATTAATGCTTAGAGGAGAGATATGGGTACCACCATCCTTCAACCCTCGTCCAAAGTGTGTAGAGCCCAGTTGTGGAGGCCCCAGGTCCAATACACTTGTCCATACCCACAACTTGTAAATCCCATTGCTCATACGGTTTGTTCCAAGGCAAATGTTAATTTCTTGAAGAATCTTAAACATGAATCCAACAGCTGTTTTAAATAGGTGCCTCAAATAGGGATGTAGGCTTGGTGTGGTAAAAGAGTACTGAGTGAGAGACCTGAATTCTCTGATTTTGCAACTTTCTTGATGCTTGATGAGACAAATCGCTCAACCCGGGAAGACTTTCCTGCCCTGCAAAATGAGGAGAAAGTTAAATGATCTCGAAAATCTCTTCGGCTTTGACACTTTATATTCTGATGTTCATTCAATTTCCATCTGCCCCTAACTCAACAGTGTCCTTGGGCAAACAACTTCATGTCTTTAGGTCTCGGTTTCTGCTTTTATAAACTGAATAGAGTTAGAGTAGAGTTGATATTTGAGGCATCTTCCAAGTTCTAATTTTCTGTGTTTTAAGGCCCTTTCCCTCTGAATATTCTACAAAACTTATTTCAGTGTTCAGATCAGACATTATAAAGTATATGAAAACACAACTAACAAGCTTGTCTTTTCAGAACTCAGACCCGCTTAGGACAGTTATTCTGTCTTGATTAAATAATTGTAGTAAACATTTGTTCAGTGAAATACATGTGTAGGAGTGTTATAAGAGTAAAAATATAGTCCCCATCTTCTGTCCACTTGCATATGCCCATTACAGAATATTCTGCTTCATTCCTCATTGAGTTCAGAGCTAGACTCTAGGGGATTTCAGCTCACATATTGATATTCTCTCAAATATCTTAATTTCCCAATTTATCATTTTACTCATTTCTAGTACCTACTCTTCCACAAACTCAAGCTACACATAGAGGTGATCATATCCTTGACCTCTTAATGCTCTTTCAAAGTCACGATCACAAACACTGAATTTCCTTTATTGGATCATAGTCTGTTGTCATTCCACCTCTCCCTCTGCCTTGAATCTCCAAATTCTATTCTTCATCCTCACTGTGATTTCCAGTTCTTCCACCTCCTAATTTTTTCCCCAGCCCATCATCCTTATGCTGGCTATACTCTTCTTGGTCTCCTCTCTGTCCTGTCTTGACCACCTAGAGAACTAGTTCAGCTTTACAGTGTTATCTTCTCTCTTGCTTTGATTGCACCTTTATCCTATGGAAGATCTTATCCTTCTATACCCTAGTCTTGTATTATTCCCACTATTTGCTATCTCCATTCCTACTACTCATGTGCTATAAAGCTAGAAGAAATGATGAAACGATGCTGGTTGAGTCCTCTGCAAGTTTTATGTTATATAACCTCCACTCTTTCCACACCACAGCAAGGCAAGCCTTTTTTTACTTCTTTAATCTAGTCACTGTCCCACTTACTATAGCAACTGCACCCTTTGATACTGTTGATCATTCTCTTCTTGATAGTCTTCTCTAGGTTTCCATGATACTGAGCTCTTTCTCTCCTGGTTCTCCTACCTGTTTGCACATTCCTTATTTTCATTTGCTAGATCGTCATGTTGGTCACACTCACTAACCTTGGATGTTTCACAGTGCTCTGAGGTCTCAGCCCCTTTTGTCTTCTCCCTGTATGTGATTTTCCATGGTGATCTCAAATGTTTCCATGGATTCAGTTTTCATTTCTATTCAGATGTCTCTCAGATCTATTTGACTGGTACTAACCTATCTCATCCTCTAATCCAAGGGTTGGGAACCTGTGGCCTGGAAGTCACATGTGGCCATCTAGGTCCTCAAGTGTAGCCCTTTGACTGAATCCAAACTTAACAGAACAAATCCCTTTAATAAAAGGATTTGTTCTGTAAAACTTAGACTTGGTAGGAAGGCTGCACCCAACGACCTAGAAGGTCACATGTAGCCTTGAGGCCACAGGTTCCCCACCCCTTCTCTAGTCTGTCATCTCCAACTAACTTAATAGACATCTAAAATCCTATACTTAGCATATCCAAAACTAAACTCATTCATCTACCCCCCCCATCATTCCTAATTTCCTTTATTACCATTGAAGAGTACCACAGTCCTCTAAGTTACACAGTCTTACAATGTAGATGTCATCCCTGACTTCTGCTGCCAAGGCCTTTCAATTCTATCTTCATAATGTCTCTCATATATTCCCCTTCTCTCCTCTTACACTGCCACAAATTTGGTACAGGCCCTTATCTCATGCCTATAATATGGCAATTGGTTCCATTCCAATCCATTCTGTACTCACCTGCCAAACTAATCTTAAAAAGCAAGTCTGACTATATCATTTCCCTACTCAGTAAACTCCAGTGGCTCCCTATCACCTCTGAGATCAATATAAAGTCCTCTGGTGTTCAGAGCCCTTTATAACCTGGCCCTTTCTTGCTTTTCCATGTACTCAGTGACTCGTGGCACTGGCCTCCTTGCTGTACCTCAAACACAACACTCCATCTCTCAGTTCTGGGCATTTTCCCATTTCCTCTATGTCTAGAATTCTCTCCTTCCTTGTCTCTGCCTCCTAACTGCCTGGTGGCTGTTTTATAATATTTAATGGGTTATCTTGTGGAAAAAGAATTAGACTCATTTACTTTGCTAGGCTCCAGAAAGTAGAACTGAAAGTAGTGGAGGGAGTTGCAAAGTGGCAAATTTATGTTTAACATATGGAAAAACTAACAAACACTGTCTCAAAGAACAGATGCCTGGGGGGAAGTGTTGAGGTTTCCCTTCTCTAAAAGTCTTCAAGTAGAGATTGGATGATAGGGATGTTGTAGAGGGGATTCCTGTATGGTGTCAGTTAGATTAGAAGGCCATTAGGTTCTCTTCCATCTCAAAGGTGCCTCAAGTCTGTGTCATTTATAGTACTGGAAATAAGACTTTTTTAGAGATTCCTAAAAATGCCTTTTGCTACTGATCCAACATCACTGATATTAAAAATTGGAAGGGAACAGGGTTTAAATCCAGAATCCAACACTTACTAGCTGTGTATCTGGGTAAATCACTTATACTCTCGAACCCTCAATTTTCTCATCTACAAATGAGATTAATAACGTTTTTTTAAAAAACAGATTTTATTTATATATTTTAATTTTTTTATCAGCAAAATTCCCCCTATATCCCTTTTTCTCCCTCCTCCAAGAAATCTCTTAACTTAAAAAACTTAAACTTAAAAAATAAAAGGAAGAGAAAGAAGAGATATTTAAGTAAAACCAATCAGTACAAAGAAAAACTGACATGTCTTCCACACCTGTGGGGAGCCTCACCCTCTCACTTGTGCAAAGGACTGGGGAAGGTATCATCTCATATCTCTCCTTTGGAACCAAGCTTGTTGTTTGTGATTTGGGGACCAACAAATTTGGAGTATATAACTCACATATTTGTTAATTAGAAAAGCACTTTGTAATTAATGCCCTTGCCATGGTAGTCTACTTACTATTGTCTAGGAGTTTTATCTATGTTATATAAATACCCAGTCAAAGGGGATTTTTTCACCATAGTATGGCTACCTCAAATATAGCGACAGTTGAACGTGGTATCCTGCTGAGATCCCAGAATAGCAATGCCTTAAAAGGCAATAATGTAGAGATCACAAGGGTGAGGGGGGAAAGAATTAGGCCACAGCTGTGGAGTTCTGTAGGCTAAAGCATAGACTCAATATGTCATAGAAAATTAAATCTCTTTCATGACTCCAGTGCACACAAGGCTGACTCCATTCCTAGGCTGGACCATTTGGGTCCTTTTCCTGAACCCACACTCATCTCTGTGAGTTTAAAAGAATGAGAAATTCTGTGATGAGTTCAGTTTATGGAATTTATCATCCCCTTCCTGAGTGGAATCCTCTGAAACTTAAATCATCCCTAAGCAAAAGTGGATACCAGCTGCTAAACCTGCTTTGGAAACAAATGAGAGGATTAGATGAAGCAAATAGCTGATTTTCCTGGTCAGTAAAAATTAATCTTCTCATGTGTGGGCTTTAACATTCTGTTTTCTAATACTCCCTGTTCCTAATATTCTGTAGTTTGTTTCCTTCATCTCCAAATTCTTTGTTGAGGTCCCTTCAAACTGTTGTTCTGGTTTTCATTGCGCTAAAGACATAAAGAGAATGGAAAGTTTTCAGCACCTTAGCACCTTAGTCCTTGGTTAATATCATTAATAGATCTTAATTGAATTGCATGGAGAAACTGAAACATAAATCTGCCTTTAGACTTCTCACATATAGAATTCAAATTAGAAAGGAAACCTGATCAAAGGCTCTGATTCTAATAACTTCCTTGAACACATGAAGAAAAATTTAGAAATGCGAATGTCAACTTAGCAGCCCAGTGAGCGGGTGGATGGATATAGCAAGAGGAAGATAATTTTCTGTCCTATTCAGAGTGGTGTCATTCCTAGCCTACATTATTAGATCATTATTAGACCACAGCAGTGGGACATAAATGCTTTCTGGGAACCTCCAACTGAATAACTTTTCTACTAGCTATTTCCCAGTTACATTAATGAATGCTTTGCCTCTTATCTGCTGGGAGGTCCCAGTCAAATTTTCCTGCAGAGGCCAATCAGTAGTCTTTGCCCATCCCTAAAATCTCTCCTTAGTGCTCTTTCTGTTTACAGTGATGACTTCAGAGGGGAGTGCACACGTTTATGTGGAGTGTGCATACATACATGCATTATTTACATACACATATATGTATATATGTACACACATGTGTATATAGTTGTTTGCATCCTGTCTCATTAGAATGTGATCTCTTTAAGGAGAGGGACCATATTTTTTTGCTTCCCCCCCCCCCCCCCCGCATTCCCAGCAGTTCCCAGTGCTTGGGCACATAATAGGTGCTTAATAAATGCTTGTTGATTGACTGTATGTATATACTTTTTTTTAATGAAGAGACTTTGAAAGTTATCCCCTAAGCATAGTGGGAAGATAGGAAAGAAGTGTATAGAATGAATCATAAAGATACGTTGACTCACAGAATTTTCAAGCTAAATGAAACTTTAGAATACCTAATGTTAGAAAAAAGAATGTTATAGCTTAAAAGGATTTCCGTGGTACTTGATTAATGTTGAACTGAATCTTAGAAGAGAGAACAGATATATTTAACACCTAGAACATGGTGTTAAATCTAGGAAGGATCTCATACACCATCTTAACCAAACCATTTCAAAAGTGACTAAACTGAGATTCAAAGGTTCTGACATGCTTAGAATTAAACACAGTTAATCAGTGATAGATCTCTGGATTCCTGGCTCCTAGGTTTTTCTCCACTGTGATCAATGTCTAGCTCTCTTTATAGCACTTTTTGGTTTACTTCAATTCTCCCAAAATGTTTTTTTTTTCTATTATGTTTTTCAGAACCATCATTAAGAATTCTTATGACTAGGGAAAAATTAGTTGAGTTTTTTGGGAGAGGAGGAGGAACAAAGAATACAGTCTGACCACATATACAGTTGTTCCGGGAGAGGGCTACCTGTGTCCCAGAGAATCTGGCCCCCATGTGGTAAGGCTAGGAGAGGTGAGCTAGCACTTGACATATGTACCCTGTGGGTGGCAGTCCAGAGTTGGCTTCATGTGATCTTGTGGCTCAGTGAATGAACAAAAAAGGGCAAGGTTTGAGGTTGGTTACCTCTCCCATCCCTACCCCCCACTCTATTGACACCCAGCCTGAACCAAAGATTCAATCATCACAGGCTTGTTGAAGCTCAGACACTTTGTCTTGGTTGCTTGAAATATAGTATTGAATTCAGTGACCTACTTTCCTGTTGGATTTCTTCATAGTGACAGAGACCCCAGCAATATAACTCTTATGTTTGCACAAAACATGGTTTTCCTTTTCCCACTTCATTCACTTTGCATATACTTGAGCAAGTGAGTCAGGAAAAGTAGAGGCTCACGGATGGACACATGGGTATAGATATACTGCAGTTGGGATGCTGCCAGGGACTCGAGGTGCTCTCTGCAAAGGCACTGCTGCAGTCCGTTTCTATTCAGGAACTTGGAAATGGTTCAGCCTTCTACTCAGACAGAGTACAGATATAGGATAAATTAGCAAAGCATAGTGAGTAACCCTTGACTTGAAGGGAGTTGGTGGTAGAGAGTGCCAAGATGAGTTAGTTCAATTCTAACCAAACAACATGAGGAAGACATTTTGTACCTTCATCATCACAAGTTTTGAACAGGAAGGAACCTTCAGAATATACTCATCTACACTCTCATTTTGTAGGCTTGGAAACTAAGATTCAGAAAAATATGGTGACTTTTCCAGGTTCATAGCTAATATGTGCTAGAAAATAAAACTTAAACCCAGGTCTTGTGGCTAGATAGCAAGTGCTTTTTTTTTTTTTTATTAACCTCTCTGTACCTTTTTTTTTTTAATATAATTTGTACTAAGATTCTCTTGACCTGGAGAAATTCTTTGTGAATTGTCTGATAGGAGGTTAAGCTAGTAAGTATTATTAAGTGCATATTCTGTACCAGGCACTGTGCTGAGCAGTATGGTTCAAAGAAAGGCAAAAACAGTGCCTGCCCTCAAAAAGCTCTCGAATATTCTAATGGTGAAGATATACTGTAGTAGAAACTGTGAGCTATGTTTCAAGAGTAGTACTTTCCCTAATGCTTTCCTCTCATCAGTACAGTGTTTTAGGTAGAACTATATTGACTCCATTTTATGAATGAAGAGATGGTTCTTCAGAGAGAGGAAATAATTTTCTGAAGGTCACACCACTAGTTAGAGCTGAACCTTCTGATTTTTTACTGTATAGCCTTTATTTTAGTCTGTGCTAGAACTTCCAGGAAACCTGGAGATGATTTAATAATAATAATAAATGATAACTTATATTTATATAGTACTTGAAAGTTGGAAAGGCCTTTTACATACATTCTCATTTCATCTTTCCCACAGCTCAAAGGAAAAGTGTTACAGAATAATACATTTCTCTTTCTTTTGGTGTCATTCTGTTGAAAGAAAGTAGTAGTTTTCATCAGACCTCTTGAACTTGAACAGGCCCCATGCTTTTCTGCATCCCACACTTTTTCTTCCACTCATAGGGTCAGTCTTTTTCATCTGTTGGTTTTCTCAATTGTCACTTTCTCTAAGAATCCTTTGTTCCTCTCAAGTCAGTAACAACCTTTCCCCCTTGGACTTAACATTTGTTGTTCAGCCATTTCAGTCATGTCTGACTCTTTGTGACCCCATTTGGATTTTTCTTGGCAAAGATGCTAGAGTGGTTTTTCGTTTCCTTCTCCAGCTCATTTTATAGCTGAGACAGAGTTAAATGACTTGCCTAGGGTCACGCAGCTAATAAGTGTCTGAGGCCAGATTTGAACTGATTTGAACTCAGAAAAATGAGTTTTCCTGACTCCAAATCTGGCGTTCTATCCACTGTACCACACAACTGCTCTTGGACTTAACATACTACTTTATACACACATGTAATAATGCTAATAATACTTTAATAATGGCTTAAAATATGGTACCCTGGCACACCTGGATGTGGAGTCAGATCACCTTGGTTCATATCTTAGCAGTGGTCTACCACTTAACAGGATATTTGGTTGAAGGCCAAAATAAATCCTCGGCTTCATTCAGTTCCATTAAATTGAGTGGCCATGATGTGAAAGACTCTGTATTCACTGGGGTAGAGGAGGAAATATGAGGCAGGGTACATTCTCTACCCTCAAGAAATTGGAGTCTAGTAGGAAGATGAGACAAATGGTTTAAATATAACTTAAAAATGATCCAATGATAGTCCTTGCAAATTCAATTAAATGAATATTTTAAAAATATCTAATGTACATGAGATATTGTATTAGACACTGTGGGTATAAGGAAAAAAATATGGGTGTCTTTGCCCTCTACTATAGGAGGGTTGATATAGTAACAAGCAAATAAAAGGGTGAGGAAGGAGAGAGAACTAACAATATAAGGGTCAGGGAAGAGGGGAGAGGGATTTGGAAAAATCAAAAAAGGTTTCTAATAGTTGACCATCAAAGGTGAGTCTCAAAAGAAACTAAGAATTCTAAAAGGTAGAAATGAGAGAAGAGAGTTCCCCTCTAGGCTGTTTATGTGGAGATTAGTTCAGGAATAGCTAGAAGGTCTGTTTGGCTGGAATAGAAAGTACATGAAAGTTTAACATGTAAAATTCTGAAAGGTAGGTTGGAGTCATATTGTAAAAAGGTCTTAAAGGCCAGGCTGTAGAGCTTGTATTTTATCCTAAAGGCAGTAGGGAGCCACTGAAGCTTATTGACCAGGAAAGTCTCTGTCAGACTTCTTTCCTTAGGAAGATTGTTTTTAGTAGCTATTTAATAAGTGGATTGGAGAAGTGAGAGATTGGAATCAGGGCTACCAATTAGGAAACTACTGCAGTAGTCTAGGATAGTTGTTCTCAACCTTCCTAATGCTTAGACCCTTTAATACTCGGATGTGGACATATCTGCATGTGGGCAGACCTGCCTGGAGGATAGAGAGCTAAGTTGAGCCAAGACCAAGCTGTGGAGTGCCTTTGTGCTCATCCAGTAAGAAGACTGAAAGGATTTTTTAAACAAGAAAACTAGGAGAGAGCAGGGTCACCGTAGTCAAGGGAGGGGAGTGATTCTTAGCATAGGCTAATAACCTCCAGTGCCTAGCCTTCATTTCTTCAAATCCTTAGTGTCTTTTCAGTACCCAGCTCATGGGAACCCCTCCTGAGGGCAGGCTTTCCTGATTCCCTTAGTTCTTAGCACTCTTTCCTCCTTCTATGGTCATGTAGATCAGAGAGGGTCAAAGTGGAGCTGCAAACCTCCCTAATGTGGCAGGAACCAGGCTCCAAATGTATTTTGGAATTGTTTAACAAAATAAATTAAAATGCAACAAAACAGATAATATTAATTTGTGGTTTTCTAAATCAGTATGTGACTTGCAGGGATCCATTTCTTTTGAGCTTGATACCCTGATGTATACACTTAACTGTTTTAATTTTACGCAAGGTGGAAGGGAGTGGTGGTAGTGATAAGTGATGTCTAAATATATTGCTTTGACATTATTTAGTGTCAGCACCCCTAACCTGTGTCAGCTTCTGCTCATGGATGAAAGAGAGAAATAAAATGTGAGATCGTGTTTTTTCTCTTCCAAATCCAAAGCTAAAGGCCTTTTTTTTCTTTGTGGTGAGAAGTAGAAGGGCTGTGAGCACACCACCAGCCACCTTTTGGGGGGAGGGGTAGGCATCCAGGACTGCTGAGACTAGATAATCTCTTCTCTTCCAGTCTCCTACAAGGGTATTAGGTTAGAATTATATCTGCTACCCCTCAAATATCTGTTGTCTAGGGGTGAGATTCTAAGCAGGGGTGGGGAACCTGTGACCTCAAGGCTACATGTGGTTCTAGGTCCTTGACCAAGTTTTATGGAACAAATCCTTTTATTAAGGAGATTTGTTCTGTGAACTTTGGATTCAGTCAAAGAGCCTCACTTGAGGATCTAGAGGACAAGAATTTATTTGTTCTGTGAAGTTTGAATTCAAAGTGGCCTTGAGGTTGCAGGTTTCCCACCCCTGTTGGGGTTCAAAAGAAAAGCTGCTTCCCTGATCCCAGAGCAACCCTCAGCCTACACCTGCCAGCTTAGCTTTTTCCCACCAAACACTGTAACCCATTTATCTAAGCAATATAGTAAACAGAAGTTGGAGAAGTTACACAGATTAAAAATGACCAAAGAAACACAATAGCCAAAGAGTCCTGTAGCTGGGAAAGAGATAAAACCTGTCTGTTTAAAACAAGAGAAAGAAAATTATTTCGAGCTGGGAGGGTCACTTTTTGTATGGTCTAGAGTTGCAAGTTCTAGAGGTCAAGGTGCAACAATGGGTGTGGGGTATGTATATAGGGGAGGGGATCATCCCTTTACCTGTATACAGTTCCAGGCCACCATTCAACACTTTGTGCCTTTCAGATACTTCCTACAAGGTTCTCTGAAATGTCTTTGCAACCAACTGAAGCCCTTCCCACACCTTAGCATTCTTTCTGTGTACTGGGAGCCATGAGAGTTTGTCGTTTCCCTACCTCACCTGGACAGGAGTGGGAGTTATATTTTTCTTCTCCCCAAATATTAAGCTCTTGAGAGCAGAGTTTCTTTTGTCTCTGTATTCTCAGCACTTAGTACAGTGCCTTGTAAATAGTAAGTGCTTAGTGAAGGCTTAGTGGATTGGATCTGAGATGGGTTACAATAACATCAAAAGCTGCAGAGAAGATGAAGACAGAAAATGGCATTAGATTAAAAGTTATGAGATTGCTAGTATTTTTGGAGAAGGCAGCTTCAATTGATAGGTGAGGTTAGAAGCCAGGTTACAAAGATTAAAAATGATTGGTGAGTGAGGGCATACATTAAACTCACTTAACTGACTTTTTTCTGTGGAATGATGGCTTGAGGGAGTGACCCCTGCCCCAAGTAAAGTGAGGATTTTTATTTGTTTGGTTCTTAAGATGGGAAAATTTGGAGTTAATTTTAGACTACCAGGAAGGTGCCAATAAGAGAATGAAAATGAGAATGAAAATGAAGCAAAGATGCAAGGGGGAAAGATTGCAGAGGAGACCATAAGTGATGGCCATCAGATTGTAAGAAGGCCTTTGTGATGGTCAGACAAGCTCTGGAGTTTGGAGCATCGCTTTGAGATCCCTAAGGCTGTCTCTGTTACATACCTGTTTCCTCCTTTTCCTGATCTCCCTCACCCTTGTTGGAACCTGGCATGTGGAAACTTCCATGCCTGATGCTCCACAGCATGTCCTTACCTTTCATATCTGTGGGAAATCAGTCAGATGTGCCCAAGTGTGACTCTCTACCTCTAAAACCTATGTCTTTGATATGTTTTGTTTTTTGCCCTAGCATATAGGCTACCTTAAATTGTCCTAGTATGTAGGTTGTTGGGAGTAAGTATCTAGAGCCACAGAATGTCTGCTTGTGCCCTTAGAAGCCTGGAAGCCTCCTAGGGTGGAACCTAGGCTAAATTGACAACTTGGTGTAACCTAGATTGTCAGTTATCAAGTTCAGAGAGCAGCCTCTTAAAGGATCATTGATATTTCTTCTGCCTTTCCCATTTCTATTCTAGATATGTTCCAGAGATTATCATCTCGATATGCCACATAATAGCCTACAGTACCTACTTTATGTACCACAGAGTGTTCCAGCCCAACACCTAAGCCAGGGGTGGGGAACCTGTGGCCTCAAGGCCACATGATCCTTTTGGTGCAGCTTTTTGACTGAGTCCAAGTTTTAAAGAACAAATTTGTTCTGTGAAGTTTGGATTCAGTCAAAGGGCCACACTTGAGGACCTAGAGGACCACATGTGACCACAAGGCTGCAGATTCCCTGCCCCTGATCCTAGCACGCCTATGCCTGAGCTCAAAGCCCACTGATCCTTCTAGCCTCTCTCTTCTCCAGCAACTGAAACCCAGTTGTGTCTCTCTAGAGACCAAGAATGAGACAAAATTATTTGACTATGGATATTTTTTTTCTTACTTTAGATTAGGCCTGCCTTAGATCTACTTCAGCCTCTATCCCCAGATCCCCTACATATCCCAAATGAGATCTCAAGCAAGTCTACCTTTGTATGAGTTACATGTTCCTCTTGTAAATACCGGTTGCTTTTTAGCCTTATTGTCCTGTTTGCTTCTTCTATACCAAAGCACCTTCAGTTAATGGGAACTGCCACATGTAGAAGTTTTGTTTTATTCTGGTTTGTGCTAAATGGGAAGCCACCAAAGATTTTTAGTTGGAGGTGATGGCCTTAGACCTATGCTTTTAGAGAAATATTTAGGTTACAATTAAAATATGAATTAGGAAGAAAATAGAGGTAGGGAGAAAAAGTGGGCTATTAGAGTAGTCTAGGTTCTCAGAAATTAAGTCTGACTGCAATAGAAATAGAAAAGAGGGAACATGTTATATACTGGGAAAGCAGAATTAAGAGGATTGATCGACTGTTTGGATTTGAAGAGTCAGGGAAAGGAAAGAGTCCTTTCTGGTCTTATTTGAAAAATAGGAGTTATATAGTTAGGTCCTGGCATTTGATTAGGAAAGCAAAGTGCTTCAGTATTGCCAACTCTGCACTTGGTGTGTCTTTGGCAATCTTTGGCTGTGAAGGCTGAACAGCTTTCAGTTTCTTATCTTAGAGCCAAAAACAAAGTACATACAGTGCTTTGGAGAGATGAGTTCTGGAATTTCTTCTCCCCTTCAATGTCTTTGTCTTATAGTATTTTATCATTTCTATTTTTAGAAAGAATATACAGGATTCCACAGTGGTCTGAGATGAAGGAGTTGGGTTTTTTTGGTTGGTTGGTTGATTTGGTATGGCAGAAATGAAACTAGAAATTACATTTCCTTGTAAAAAATATTTGGAGACAATATTTATCTCATGATTTTAAAAAGAAATAATGACATGGTATAGATGTAGAACTCTTCAACATCATGGCAGTCAGTGGACGAGATAGTGAAGATTATGATGCAAAAAGTTATTTTTACTTAACAAAGCAAAGAAGTGAAAGGCTTATAGACTATCCAAAAATTGGCATGTATGTATTGTGTATATGTAAACATATATACATATGTGTATATACACACAAATATACTCCAAGGAAACTTAGATGGTACTAGACTTGAACATCCAACAGCAGTATCAGAAATGAAATTTACATATATATATATATATATATATCTTGACCCAAAATAGCTAGTCTTTTCTAATTAACTAAGGCCATAACATTAATTTATCAGAACAGAGGTCAAAATGAACTCTAAACTAATAGAAAAAATGAAGATATAACATCCAGCTACAACAGATCCAGCCTAATCAATTTAAAAGAAGTATTGACAGCAAGAGATAAAAATACATGAACAGAAGTTTACCTTATATAAAACCATCACTAAAACAAGAAGACCAAAAGAGTTCAGAAACCACCATAATCAGGAAATAATCGTTCTCCTTGCCAAGCAGAGAAACATAGCAGTAAAGAGCAACATTTGTTTAGATTATAAGCTATTTTCAAAATTTTCTGGAGGTGGGTGGTTGAAGATTATAAGCAGTATTACCACATAAAATATCAAAAAAATAATCAAAGAATGCAGAAAACTTAATATGAGTCCCATATAAGCCAGATCATCTCAAGACCATTTAAAAATAAAACTGGAAGAACTACAGACAAAAAATGGAACAAATCTCTCAGCATTTCTCTCATAAGCTATTTTCATTAGACTGCCAGTAGAGTCACCACATTTGAACTCTAATAGCACACACAGACCCTGATATGCTTCATGAGAAAGTAAAAATGGAACCAGATCAGATAAAGACAGGAAGAACAGCTAGACCAATAAAAGGGGGCATGGAAGAAGTTTATTCTAGAGATGACACAATATTTGAAAGTGCCGACATTATCAATTGACAGATATTTTTTTTCTTACTTGAGATCTACCTCAGGATATCTAAAAGTATTCCATAGAAGGTTCTACTGGTAGTGACCACCATAGATATGATTTGAACTTAGGCACTTTAACCCTCCAGTTCAGACCCACTGCTCAGTCATCATACCATGATTCCCTATAGATGGTGAGGTCTTCCAGATATTCCTACTACATTTGGTGAGTGTATCAAGCTTCAAAACAGTACAAACTTCCTTACTGGGATCCATTACCTTTCAAGAGTTTGGTTAAGAATCCAAACTAGGAAAACTAAGTGAATGAAGAATGACTACTCTCTAGATAATGAAATGTAGTTGGGTGGACAGCTTGTTAGGTAGACCGTATTTTTGTTTTTAGACAGACACTGACATGTAGTACAGGTTGGAACGATTATAACTTCCATAATTTCTTATCTTCATTCTTCTAGTTGAATGTTGACTTTGACTTTTGTCCTGATAAATCTGTCATTTGACTACGAGGTCTCTCCAGTGAAGCTAGTCCTTCAAAATCAGTAGTTTCCAAAACAAATAGATGCATGAGAACCATTTGGATTTAATTTTGGAGTTATATATTCAATGATTCCAAATGATACTTAATTCATAGGTTCCCAAAGTGGACAGTACTGCTCCCTGAGGAATGCTGGAATGATCTAGGGGTGGTGGTGGTAGCTTCTTGTGCTATTGAGGGATATTGAATAAAAATAAAGGGGCAGTGGAAACATAAAGAAAGAAGAAAAGAAGATTTTGAAAAATTATTCATACATATTTTATCTGTTGTGTAACAGAGTTAGTCATAGTAATTACGTTATTTTCCAAATAAACACACACAAAATGCAAGTTATAACTGATCAGTGGTCAAGTCCCCCAGCAGGTCTTAACGTGCAAGTTTTGGCAAGAGAGCACATCACACATTGTTGGGAAGTCCAGCCTGCATGGGCAGGAATATGTGTGTATAATGACTTGTTTTACAACATGATACTATATGGTTACATGATGTAATATTGTGTCATCAAAATTTCAATACAGAAAAAAACTCATAAATGTACAATAAATTATTAAACTTAAGATGGGTCGTTTAAAAAAATTTTTGGTTTGGAAATGACACATGAAAAACAACCATTAAAGGGTTAAAGAAAATAGATTTCCAGGGGGCTACTGAGTAATTTTTTTTTAAAGGGGATGGTAGGCAAAGTAAGTTTGGGAACCTCTGCTCCATATTAGAATACCACTGAATAAGAATATAAACTGAAAGTTCCAAAATAGCAATGGACAGACATGTATAAATACAGTGTATTCCTGTAATAGTAATGTAATTTGATCCCTTTGCATTGGCAAAGCTAACAGGTACTTAGCACCTAGTTTGAAATTAATTGGATCAAGCCTCCATTAAGAAGCAAAAGGTATGAACCCCTGTTGCTGATGTAACAGGAAGGGGTAGAACAAGGAGGAGATAATAGGTATATAAGGAGAAGCCCTAGCTGGAATTTCAGATCTGCTTGGAGCCAGGCTTTGGAGGTTGAGGAAGAGAGGCCCAGGCTGGAGAGAATAATGTTTATTTTGAGAACCTGGATGAAGTGATTTTGATTCTGGGAACCAGCTGAAACTTCTGCTGAATCTGAGAGCCAGCCAAGCTGCTGAGAATTTCCAAGGATCAGCTGGAGCTGCAAAAGACTGAGGAAGCATGACTGTGGTGTCAGTATTTTGTGGTTTTATTAAGCCTTGACTTCCCAGGAACAGAGATTGTAAAGGATTTAAGGTGGACTGGACACTGTGAGCTTCAGTGTGGAACAGGGACTGTAAGGAGAGCTGGAGCTTTTCCAGGTGACAGTTTGGTGAATCTAGGTAGGAGCTGGGACCATAGAAGGGGATCCAAGGAATCTGAGAGCCTACTATCAAGATGAAGAGATCTCTACATGGATACTGAGTAGTGACTGATTGAAGTTGTAACTTACTTATGACCTTGAAATTGTAACTTATTTGTGACTGAGGGGTGGATGGCCTGTGTATTTTACACTACCCCTTAAGACAGTGCTGAGTAATGACTGATATTGTAACTTAGTGTGCCCCGTGAGTGGCACGCTTTGACTTTTGTATTTTGTGACCCTTAAGGAGGTAAGCCTCCTTAAGAACGATTGAATGGTTGAGTTGATTGAATGATTGGGTTACTAAGTGATTTATTGACTAAATGATTGTACTTTAAAACCCTGTGACCACTGTGGCGAAAACTATGTGCCCATTTTAGTGATAAGCTGTTGTGAATGCTGTATTTTGATTTTCTGTGAATGTTTTGCTCTGATTTGTTATGAAATTGAGTATTCACTGTCCTTTGTAATCAGAACCTTGAAAGCTGTTCACAGTAGCATTCTTCTGGAAGGCTGCTCACGCGTGGCTTTAGAATCCCATTATCAAGATGACATGTGCAAAAAGTCAAGTAAAAGAGTGTTCAGAAAATAAAGGGATAACAGTCTTGTTGCTTCATTGACACCCAGATGATGTTTAAAGGTAGGGAGAAAAGTCCACAGTGTGTTGGTTGAATCCTTTGTGGAAGTTCTGTGGAAAGAGAATGTATGAGAATTACTTAGAATGAGATAATATAGAGGGGTTATGATCTATATCATGGAAGGAAGAGTATTCTTATCAAGGAGATCACATTGAAATATTGTTAGCTATTGTTTCATTACTAGTTGTTCTACACTTTATTTTTACTCGATGAGTATTAGAGTATGTTATTTGAAAAAGACATGGGTTCAAGTTTTTTGTCACTCAGTGGACCTTGGGTGAACTTTAGTATTTTCTACTACTTAAAAAAAACAAAAACCTGTTAATTTCTCAGTGTAGGCTGCTCATTCTACCTGCACAGTTTCCAAGTCCTGTACTCCTTTAGATAAAATTCTTCACCAGTTACTTTGACCAAAACATTTCATAAACTCAGCCTTCTAGGAATGAGCCTTTTCTATATTTAATCAAAAGCTTTCCAGTTTGGTGAGACTTAAGAGTTTGTGTTTCCTTAGCATAACCATTGAGAATCCAGGTTTACCTGGAGGAGGACTTCAGTGAATTTGTAAACTGTGTAATTTTACTGTAATTAGTTATAAACCCAGAGTTTCATTTGCGTGGGTCTTCTTTCCACCAACACAGATCCCAGTTCCTCCATAACTTAGTCTTTGTGAGTAGTTGTAATAAAAAAAGCTCACTTGGTAGCCAACTATGGGCTAATAAAATCAACTCAAATTTATGTGTCACTATAAGTTTGGCATGGTGCCTTCCTCCCAATAACCTGTGAGATAGGAAGATATTGTACTCTGCATTTTATATATAAGGAAACTGAGGTTTTTGAGAAGTTAAGGGATTGTCCATGATATCACAGGATTTGAATCCAGATCTCCTGATTCCAGAGTTCTCTATACTCTTTGAACACATTGTGCTGAGCTTCTGCACTTAGCTAGGCTGGTATCCAAATGATAGATACAGAGTCCATTGCCAAGCCCATCTTCAAAGCTATTCTTGCATGGATTGCAAGAGTCTGTTTCTCAGAAGTGAGAGCCTCTGCCTTTATACCATGAGGGAGAGGAAGAATTTGATGGAGAAACTAAATATATTTCAGAATGTAAAGATTTAATTTGAACAACATGTGGAAGTTATAAAAAATGACCAGGCTCTTGCCAAAGAGAACACATCAGAGAATAACTGGAGCAAGACAAATGAATGATATAGGCCCATTGAAGACTGTTCTTTCCATTGGCAGCAGAGAAAAAGAGATGTGCTAATGTAATGTGACAGATCTAGAGCAACTCATGGGGACTGACCAATGATGAGACTCAAACTAGGAGCTCCACTGTAACATCCTCTAATTACTTGTGAAGGAAACATTTTGTGTGTTTTTGAAAAGCAAATTGTCTTAAAGACAGTACCCTTCAGGTCTGCAATTTTATGGTGGTAAATCCTCTAGATTTTGAGGGCAATCTGGATTTGCCAATATGCTGGCCCTTGATGTGCACATATAAAATGGAGGAGTTTAATTAGCTACACTTTGTAGTGGAAAGAGCTCCAGATTAGAGTCAGAAAATCTGACTCTACCACTTACTAGCAGTATGACCGTGGGCAAATGAGTTCCTTTCTCTGGGCCTCAGTTTCCTTAATTTGTCCAACCCTTCTCATTTTATTAGAGCAGTGAGGTGGCACAGTGAATAAAGCACGGGGTATATAATTAGGAAGATCTGAGCTCAAATCCACTTGCAGACACTTACTAGTTATGTGACCCTGGGCAAGTCACTTAACCCTGTTTGCCCCCACTTTCCTTCTCTATAAAATAAGCTGGAGAAGGAAATGGCACATCACTCAAGTATCTTTGCCAAGAAAACCCCAAATGGGGTCATAAAGAGTCAGACATGACTGAAATGCATAAAAAATGACAAATATCATTTTACAGGTGATTTGACATCTCTTCCAGCTATACACCCTAATGATGTGGAAGATAATCTGGACTCTCAAAAGTTGTGGCAGTATAGTCCAAGATTTCTTTTAGGGCCTACAAAGCTGTAAAACTTTGAAGACTTGGTGAATGAATGAAGTCTGTCTTCCAGGGCAGCCTATCTTAAGTACAATGAGGCTCATCACCAAAAGGTTGGCTTTGAGTGATCAACTTTTAATGGTAACTTATGAAGAATTGTCTACTGAGGTATGGCGAATTTGAGATGTTTGTCTATAGAAGGAGCTGGAGCACTCACACTAATGAAATCATGGGTCTTTTGAGCTATTAGAACTATTGTGCTGTGATGGAAAGAGTACTGGACCTAGAGATGAGAGACATGGGTGAAATTTAATAATGTGTGACCATGGGCATGTCACTTTTTTTTTTAATTGTTTTTAAAAAAAATATCACCTATATTTCCCCAATGTATTCTTCTTTCCTCCCTTATCCCCATCTAAAAGAGTCATCTCTTATACCAAAGAACAAAAAGGAAAAAAAAATTGGCAAAACTGATTACATCAAAAAGTCTGACATTATTTGCAGCATAATACCCACTTCTGAAATGTAGGGAGAGAATTGTATTCTCAAATCTCTTCTTTGGGACCAAGTTTATTCACTATAATTTTCCAGCATTTAATTTCCATTGTTTTGTTGCCACTGTTCTTCTCATTTACATTCCATTATTGTTTTACTGCTTCTTGTTTTGCATAATTTCGTATAAATCTTGCAATGCTTCTCTGTATTCATCAAGCTCTTCATTTCTTACATTGAAGTAATATTACCTTCCATTCATACACCTCAACTTATTTAACTCATTCTCCAATCATTGCGCATCTATTTTGTTTCCTGTTCTTTGCTGATACAAAATTTTGGCTGTATATGAGATCTTTTCTTTTTATTCATTGACCTGCTCTAGTTAGATAATGTAGTAAGACAAGCTACTCTGGTAGTTCAGATTAGAACAAAATGACACACTTATGAAACACTTAGCAGTTAGGGAAAGGAGATAGTCATAGCATGGAATAATGGATACTCATCTAGAATACATTACACAGCACTTAGTTTGGGTAGATGGAGTTGGAGGGAGCATTGGAGTGTTGTCTCAACCCAGAAATATGTCTGGTCAGCAGGGCAAGAATGTGTGGTAACTCAAACAGTTTGGGCATCCATCCACCAAGCTTGAGAGGTGCTGATTTCATGTTAAAAAGACTCTTTTGTGTTATTAGGTGAATAGCCAGCTGGTTGTTACTTGAGCCTTAACCCCTGGGGCAATCAAGGCTGGGGGACAGCTTCCTTGCCTTTTAAAAAAAAGATAAACTTAGCTTGCTTGGTAATATATGTAAAAGACTATAAATCTTAATGTTCATATATATGTATATGTACATATGTAAGGTCAGTATTACTATTGCTAAATATTATTTGTATTGGTTTTATGGAACTTTTTGTGTGTATGTGCTTTAAGGTTAAAAAAATAATTTCTCTCTAGTAAGCCCCATGAGGTTGGGAGTTGGGACAATGAAAATCTACCTAAACTCATTAATGATTAACAGACTCCTCCCCCTTATGCCCTCTCTACTCCAGTGATTCTGAACCTCCAATGATCCTTATTCAAATACACCATTGCCCAGTCCTTTATTCCTCTTCCCCTCAACCCTTCCCTCCCCCATGTCCTACTCTAAAGCTACCAACCCTTTCTATTGTGCTCTATGGAATACTTCTTCATAGGCAACAAACTTGCTTTCCTCTTAAATCTTTACCTTTCCCACTCCTATATTCTTACTCTTACTGAGACCTGGCTCCCTCCTGATGACACAGCCTCCCTGGTCTCCCTTTCCAGTACTAGATGTACTTTATTCATTCTCTCCAACTCACTGGTATACTACTCAAACAAAATTCTGACAGCTTTTGTCCACTGTCCTCCAGGACTACCCTTTCTCGAGTGAATTCATTGTCTGGTTCATAGTCTCTCCTCCCCAGTTCCTGCTGTCATGCTATCAAGACACATTCAGATGCCCTAACTTCATAGTTTCTCATCTTAAGCATTTCATTTGACCTGCTGCTCCACCATGCCTCAGCTATGCAGAGATCGTTGTACACTTGATCTTACCATTTCCCGCAAATGCAGTGCTTCCGTGTCCATGAACTCTGAAATTTTCTAATCTGATCATAATATATCTGTCAGGGGCGGCTAGGTGGCGCAGTGAGTAGAGCACCGGCCCTGGAGTCAGGAGTACCTGAGTTCAAATCCGGCCTCAGACACTTAACACACACACACACACACACACACACACACACACACACACACACACACAAACTAGCCGTGTGACCTTGGGCAAGTCACTTAACCCCAACTGCCCTCCAAATAAATAAATAAATAAATAGATAGATAAATAAATAAATGATATATCTGTCATTCCACCTCTCCCTCTGCCTTATGATCCCAGACTCCCTCAGTTCTTTTCTAGGCTGTCAACCCTGCACTAGCTTCACATTCCTTGTCTTTTCCATTGTGATCCCTTGGTGAACCAGTTCAGCTCTATGTTGTCCTCATCTCCTCAATCTGTTGTCTCCTTATATTATTGTAGAACTTGTCCTGACAAACCTCAGTGTTGGATCATTCCCACTATCTCCTGCCTTTGATCCTACACACATGCTGCTAAACAAAAGCTAGAGAAAATCATGGAACCACGTTTCTTGGGACTACCACAGGCTTGCATTATATAACCTGAATTGGGACCTCACTGCAGCAAGGCAATCCCTTTTTACAAACTCTCCGATTGACTCACTATCCCACTTAAACAATAGCTCTTCTAAACCTCTTCATCCCTTCTTAAACTTCCCACAGTATTCCTATCCTCGACCCTCTCCGCTGAGAACCTTTCCTCATATTTCACTGAAAAAATTGAGGCAATTTAACTTACACTTCCTTTTCTATCCACCCCACCTCATGCTACCCAGATGTTCTGTCGCCCTTGTCTCACATAATAAGGCGGCCCCTCTATGCGCACAAGCGATCCCATTTTAGCCTGTTTTCTCCAGATTTTTTCCTCTATCTTCTCCACTCTCTCACTCGTCTTTCAGCTCTCCCTTTGTATTGGCTGCTTTTCTACTGCCTAAAAAACACATCCAAATCCTCTCTGTTGTCAGAAAGTCCTCACTTACTTCAGCCATAACTCAGTCTGTCATCTCATACGTCTCTTCCTTTTTGTGCCTAAACTTCTTGAGAAGACCGTCTGAAATCAGTGCCATTACGTCCTTTCCTTTCATTACCTTCTTAACTCTTTTCAGTCTGCTTTCTAGATCATTCAGCTGAAACTCCTCTTTCCAAAGTTACCATTTATTTCTTAACTGTCAAATCTAATGGCCTTTTCTCAGTCTTCATCCTTCTTGACCTCTCTGCAGGCTTTTGACGCTGTTGATCATTCTCTTTTTTGATACTATCTTCTCTCTAGATTTTCATGACACTGCTTCTCTCCTGTTTGTTCTCCTAATTATCTGAACGCTCTTCAGTCTCCTTTGCTGAATTTTCATGCAGGCCATACCTGCTAACTGGGTGTCTCACGGGTCTCAGTCCTGTGTCTTCTCTTCTTCTTCTACAATATTTTGTTTGGTGATCTCATCAGCTTGCAAAGATTTAATTACCATCTCTTTGATGATGATTTTCATATCTTCTTATCCAATTCTTACCTCTCTGCTGACCTCCAGGTTCACATCTCCAACTGCCCCTTAGATGTTTTTAATTGGATGGCCTGTAGACATCTTAAACTCAGTATGTCAAAAACAGAACTTTCCCACCAAACCCTCCTTTATGTGCCCATTGCTGTTGAGGGTACTACCATTCTCCCAGTCCCTGAGGCTCCAAACTTGGGTGTTGTCCTCAATTCCTTATTCTCTCTAATTCTACTACGTACAATGTGTTGCAAAGGCCTATTGATTTTGCCTTTATAACAGCTCTAATGTACCCTCTTCTCTCCCCTCTATTCAATAAACTCCTGTGTCTCCCTGTCACCTCCAAGATCAAAAATTTAATCCTCTGGTATTCAGAGCCTTTCATAATCTTCCCCACTCTCATCTTTCTAGTCTTCTTTTACCTTAGGCACTGTCCCACCCCCCACCCCCAACCTCCACCCCCCTCACAAAAAAGTACTCTGCCATCAAGTGGCACTGTCTTCCTTGCTGTTCCTGGAACAAGATTCTCCATCTTCCTACTCTGTGAACATGTTTCTTGAATATTCTTCATGCCTGAAATTCTCTTCTTCCTCATCTCCAACTATTGACTTCCTTCAAGTCCCAGTTAATACCCTTCCTTTTACAGGAAACATTCTCTGAACCACCCCCCTACCCTCCACTTAATTCTAGTGTTTTTTCCTCTGTTGATTATCTCCAATTTATCCTGTACAGAACTTGTTTTAACATAGTTGTTCACATGTTGTTTCCTTCATTAAACTGTGAGTTGGGAGTAGGTATCATCTTTAGTTTTTGTCCTTTCATTTCAGTCCTTCCTGACTCTTCATGACCCCATTTGGGATTTTCTTGGCAAAGATGCTGGAGTGGTTGGACATTTTCCTTCTGCAGCTCATTTTACAGATGAGGGAAACAGGATTAAGTGACTTGCCCAGGGTCACACAGCTGTTAAGTGATTGAGGCCAGATTTGAAGCTGGGAAGATGAATCTTCCTGCCTCCGGGCTTGACTTTCTGTCCACTGTGTCACCTTACTGCTCTGGGATTATCTTTGACCACCTCTCTTTTTTTCTTTATCTGCAGTTTTAACACAGTCACTGGAACATAGAAGGGTTTGATAAATATTGACTGACTGGCAGCAAAGATTATTGTCCTCGTTTACATTTGAGGAGCTGAGTCTTGGAGTAACATAATAATATGTGCAATAACAACAACTGGCATATGGTACTTAAGGTTTACAAAGCACTTTGTATGCGTTCTCTCTTGGTCCCCTCAGCAAACATGTGAGCACGTGCACATTTGGACATATATGTTACTGCTACTCAGAATGAAGGAACAATCAAAAATTGGTAGAAAGCCACATCCAGTCTTTTTAACTTGCTACTGTCTCATCTTCATCCATTCACCAGATCTGTTTTCCCACAGGATCCAGACAGCAATAAAAGTTAACTCAGCTTTTCAAATTCAAACCAAAAGCACTTTGATTAAGGTTTTGATCTAATTAGAAGTAAAAAAACAAACAAACAAACAAAAAAAAAACCAGAGGCATCTAGGTGGCACAGTGAATAGAACACCAACCCTGGAGTCAGGAGGACCTGAGTTCAAATCCAGCCTCAGACACGTAACATAAAAAACTAGCTGTGACCTTGGGCAAGTCACTTGACCACAATTTCCCACCTCCCCCCCCCCAAAAAAAAAGAAAAAGAAACTTACATTAAAAAAAAGAAGCAAAAAACAAAGTGACACAAAATTTTTTTATCTGTGGAACATGGAAAAGACAAGGAAATTATTTAAAATACTATTATTACATTTGTCTACCTGTAATATTCCATACTAATTGAGTAAGTGGTATTGTGGAAAAATCCTTTATTGGGAGTTATAATTTACCTTGGTAAAGTGTTTGCAACACTTCGAAGCTATTATAGAGTTATTAATTGACCATATTTCAATACTGTTGTGACCCAGAGAATAGGGAAGCCAGAGGAGAGGGGGAACTGGGAAGCAGTGGAACAATCAAACACACATTTATTAAGTCCTTCATTTTATATGGGCTCTGTTCTTGGTACCTCAAAACATTTATATTCATAACATCAAACAAAGTTCACAGATCAGCATCACAGATAATATTATAATGAAAAAGTTTAAAATAGTGTGAGAATTACCAGAATGTGACACAGAGACATAATGTGAGCACACACTATTGGAAAAATGGTGCTGATAGACTTGCTTGATGCAAAGTTGCCACAAAACTTTCAATTTGTAAAGAAACAAAAACCAAAACCAGTATCTTCAAAGTTCAATGTAATTAGGTATATTGGGTAAATGAGACTTGCTTGAGAATCTTTAAACCCCCATCCAGCTCTAACATTCTTTAACATCGTCTTCCCAAGTCTCTTTTCTTCTGCTTAAATTTTTTTAAGTGGTTGTATTTGGGGGGGGGGTAGTTACTTATCTTTTCCCTATAGATCCCTATTTTCTTTCTTTTTTTTTAAATTAAATTTTTTAATCACAAAATCCTTCCCTCTTTCTATCGTATTTCCCCCTGCTCACCTACCTCTCCTGGGAGGGAAAAAAAAAAAAGGAAAACAAGACCCCTATTAAAAATGTGGATGGATAGTCAAGCAAAGTAAATTCTTCTGTTGGCCATGTCCAAACAAACAAACAAAAAATAATCTTAATCTGCACTTGGAATCCATCACTTCTCTGTCAGGAGGTGGGTAGGATATTTTGTCACAAACCCCCCAAAATCATGGTTGTTCATTGCATTAATTAGAATTCCTAAGTCTTTCAAAGTTATTTGACTTTACTACATTGTTGTTATTGTATAAATTGTTTTCCTGGTTCTGCTCACTTTACTTTGTATCAGTTTATGTGTTTTCCAGTATTTCTCCGAAAGCATTCCTTTCATTGTTTCTTACAGAACAATAGTATTGCATCACCTTCATGTACAATAATTGTCTAGCCATCTTCCAGTCAATGGCCATAACCTCATTTTCCAATTCCTTGCCACCACAAAAAAGAGCTGCTGTGAATATTTTTGTATATTCTCATCTGTTTTCTTTAGGACTAATCCCTCCTTTAATCTATCTTTCCTCTCATTCTCTCCTCTCCCTTTTCTTCTTTTCCCTCTTTCCTTACTGAATAAAATGTTTCTGTCCCCAATTGTGTATATTCTTCTTTACTTTCACCAGTTCAAATAAGAATAAGGTTAAAATGCCACTTGCTTTCCACATTCCTTCCTTCCTCCTTACATAAAGTTCTACTTGGGCATACTGATCATGTGAGATAATTTTTATCCATTCTACCTCTCTCTTTTGCCTCCCTTGTGTCTTTCTTTACATTTTCCTTTTCTGTTCTTCTTTTAGGGTCATCAAAATATCATAAAACCGCTCCCAGGCTTTCTAAGTAGATTCACTCTCTATTCCCCTCGTGATGATAAGAGTTCTGAGGAGACACAGCTATCATCTCCTCATATTAGAATGTAAGCAGCTTATCCTTATTTAGTATCTTCTGATTGTTCATGTTTACCTTTTTATGTTTCTTATGACTCCTATTTTTTATTCTTTAGAGTTTCTTGTCTTTCTATGCATGGCACTTCTCTGTTTCACCAAACATCCATTTCCCACTCTATTTCTCTCCTGCCTCTGGTAGCATTACACTTAGTTTTACTGAGCAAGTCATTCTTCATTCCATTTATCTTTTGCCTTTTGAAATTCCAAAATCTTCTTTTGTTTATCACAGAAGCTGCCAGATCTTGTGCAACTATGACTCTAGTTCTCTGGTATTTGATCTCCTTTCTGGATGTTTGTATAAATTTTTTTCCTCTCATGTGGAAGCACTGGATTTTGGCTATAATGTTCCTAGGAGTTTTCATTTGGGGATTTCTTTAGATTCTTTCTATTTGCACTTTGTCCTCTGATCCTAAGAGATATGGGCAATTTTCTTTTATGATTTCTTGAAATAAAATGTCTAGTATATGGTTGTGGTTTTTTTTTATCATAGCTTCTTATAATCTAATGATTCTTAATTTTTTTTCCTTGATGTGTTTGCTAGGTCAGTTGTTTTTGCTATGAGATGCCTTACATTTTCAGTCTTTTGACCAACATTTTTCTTGTCTCATGGAGTAATTGGCTTCAATGTGGTACATTCTAATTTTCAGGGATATTTTTCTTGGGAAAGGTTTTGTGCCTTTTTTGTCAAGTTGTTAATTTTCTTTCTAATTCTTTCTTCCCTCTCCTTTCTTTTCATTTTTCCTTCTAGTACTGTCATTTCATTTAGAAAATTTTTTTTAAAACTCTTGCTACATCTCTTTTAGAAATCCTAGTTAAACCTATATCCAATCCTTCTTTGAGAAGAAGGATGTTTTGAAGCTAGGTAGAGGAAAGGCAGAGGTAGTAAACAAACTTTTCCCAGGATGTGACCACTTTGGGAATATTCAAAGCTTGCTGATCCCTAACCTGAGTTTGGAAAACATGATACTCAATACCCCAAGAAAGCAGATAGGATCAGTGGAGTAATTTCCTCCATAAGTATCCAAAAGTCTGGTTCTAACATAAAGTCCAAAGTCAAAAAGTGGGTTGGAATAATGAGCAAGCAGACAAAAAAGAAACCCTACCATAAAAAGCTATCAGTGACAGGTGCTTAAGATGTAAAACTGAAAGTAGAGATTGACTCCTGTTTAGGTGCATCTCCCTACAGCTAAATTGTAAAGTCCTTATGGACTGGAGTAATTTCACTTTTGTCTTTGTATCCCTAGCGCTTAGCACAGTGCTAGGCACCTACTAGATAAAATGCCTACTGATTGATAATTAATGAACTCATAACTCCACCAATAGGATGTTAGTGTGACTGCCTTATAAATTTTACTTTTAGTTGGAAAGATATAAATCAGTTTATCTGTTCTGTACTTTTCTCTTATAAACCTTGCTAATCTTTTCATATTTTTCTGTCACTTTCACTTTTAATACCATCTTAACATAGGTTGATAACATAAATTGCTATATAAATCTCAGCTAATCTTGCAGTACCACAGTTCGCTCTGACCTTGAACAAGTCACTTCTCCGTCTGCTCTTAGTTTTCTTCTCTGAAAACTAAAGGGGTTGGAGTAGATGGTTTTTTAGATTACTAGCTTCTAGCTCTTATCATTTTGTGATTTAGCCTTTCAGACCATTTTATAGATTCATGTATACTTCTAGGTTTCTGGTTTTCTATTTACTAACAGAACTACAGTAAGAGGCCCTGAATCTCTAATGTAGATGAATTTGTGTTCCTTCTGCAACCAAAGATTCTTGGGCAGCCTGATCTTATCAGTTCTGTTTTATCTCTTGCAAATGTTATCTCACTTTTCCTTTTATCCTTCCCTGACCATCCCTTTTCTTGTCAGTTTGTAGAATGCTGCCCTCTACTGTTAAGCAAGGATCCCAATTAACAAATGTTCCCCGTGGAGTTAGTGGAATGACCTCTACCTAGCATGAAACTTCAGGAGACTTGTCCTGGCCCTGTAGTACTAGAGTCACTTGGTGTTCTTGAGCAGATCACTTCCCACCTCTTTAGTGTCTTCCTGTTTAAACTAAGAGGGTAGGTGATTTCTAATGCATCTAACCCTAACATTCCACGTTCTAAAATTGTGGATTAACATGGTATGTAAACAGTGGGGCAAGGAGCAGGAAGTTAATTTTTGACTGGATTGTAAAAATCTTTTGGGATTCTGATTCTGTCAGCCAGTGTGTTGGCTATTTATCCTTGTGTCATCTACAAATGTGATAGCCAAGTCATTTGTGCCTGCATCCAAATCATTTGTATGTTACAAAGAAGACTGTCCTCCATTCTTTTATAATATGTTTGGAGAAGGATGGCACTTGTTCTTGAAACAGTACAGTCTGTCTTTTCCAACATTCCAGATACCTTAGAGGCAGTGTGGTAGAGTAGAAAGAGCACTGGATTTTGGAGCAAGAATAACTGGGTTTAGCTGTCAGCCTTTTTACTTATTACCTATATTTAATACCTTGGTCAATTCCCACCCTTCTGAACCTCAATTTTCTCATCTATAAAATTAATTTCACAAGTTTTTCCAAGAGTTGCCCCCTCCCCCTACCTCCACTCCCATTCTCTCCTGTTGACAGATTCTCTAGTGATGAGCCGCACATCAGGTTTTGAGGGTTTTTTTCTTCTTCATTTTTTCCTCCAATTACATTAAAATTTTTTAAAACATTTTTTAAAATCTTGTGTTCCAAATTCTCTCCTCCACCCCTCACTCATCCATTGAGAAGGCAAGCAATGTGACATCAGTGATACATATGAGGTCATGCAAAATGTTTCCGTATTAGTTATGTTGCCCAAAAAGTCAAGAAAAAATAAAATGAAAAAAGTACGCTTTATACTAAGAATTCATAAATTCTCTGTCTGGAGGTGTATAGTATTTTCATTATCTGAGCCACTCATTAACTAGGATGGTCCTTAAATGAGAAACACAGTTTGTAACCAGGCCTATTCTTAAAGCTTTTCCATCTTGATGTGTAACCTATCAGAGACTAAGCTTCTCTAACATAACCTGTGAGAGTCCATTGTCACTCCATACCATGGTGAGACATTGAAAGGTTTTAGTGGAAGAGGAAAGATATACACAAGAATATAAAATTATACAGTGGTCACCTTTAGGAAGGATGTTAGACTTGAAGCATGTCTGGAGAGGACACGAAGTCATGCTAAACAAAGATTGGTTGATGAGAATAGGGATATTTAGCTTAGAGAAGAAAAGACTTGGGGAGCTGTCTTCATTTATCTGAAATGTTGTGATATAGAAGAGGAAGAAGTAGACCCCCTCCCTTGGGCTAGAGGGAATGGTTTGTAACAATGGGATAAAAACAGATTTTTGCATGACAAGAACAAGATTCTTAACAGTTTGGTCCACAGGTTAAATGGGATATTTCATGAAGTAGGTAATTTTCCATCATTAGGATGCTAGAGACTACTGAAGGTTTTTTTAGGGCATTCATGGTATTTTTTTTTTACTATAGTTTTGACTATATAAATTAAACATGGTGGAATCATTCAGTGTTTAGGAATAACTTATCTACAAGGATAGATCTACAACATCTTTTTTTTTTTTCCAAAAATGGGATGTTACAAATTAATAGCAGTCAACAAAACAGGCCCATAGACTCATAGAGTAGAATATTAGATTTTAAACAGTATTTTTTTTTTACTACTTTTAAATTTAAAATATATTCTCTTTCCCTTTCTCCCCCCCCCATTGAGTTAAAAAAAAAACCCAACCTTATAATAAAATTGGTTGTCAAGAAAAGCAAATTCTTCCCATTGACTATATCCATGAAATAGGTGGTTTATTCTGCGACTTGAATTTATCACCTCTCTGTCAGGAGGTAAGTGAGGTAATAGGGGAAGTACTATGTTTCATCATTGGTCCTCTGAAATCATGGCTGATAATTTCATTGACCAAAGTTCTTCAGTATTTCAAAGTTGCTTCTCCTTATATTGTTGTTATCATATATGTTATTTTTCTGGTTCTGCTTAATTCAGTCTGCATCATTTCATACAATTCTTCCCAGTTTTTTTTAAACGTTTTCTTTCACCACAATAGCACAATAGTATTTTATTCATAATTTGCAATTTTTTCAGTCATTCCTCAATTGATGGACACCTCCTTAGTTTCTAGTTCTTTTGTGCTAAAAAAAAATACTATAAGTGTTTTTGCACATATAGGTCCTTTTCTTCCTCTGATCTAAAAGAAGATTGCTGGATAAAAGAGTATGGGCATTTTAGTAACTTTGAGAACATAATTTCAGATTGCTTTCCAGAATAGCTGGACCATTTCACAGCTCTACTAGCAGTGAATTAATAATGTTCCTGTTTTTCAGTAGCCCTTCCAAAATTCATCATTTTCCTTTTTTTCTATTTGCAACTTTACGAGTCTTATGACTCTCCAGTGAGACTTAGGCAATCATTTAATTTACATTTCTCTAATTATTATTGATTTGGAGCTTTTTTATGTAGCTGTTGATAGCTTGGATTTCTACTTTGAAAACTGCCTCTTCCTATCCTTTAACCATTTATCTATTGGGGAATGGCCCTTATTCTTAAAATTTTGAATAAGTTTCTTATGTATCTTGAAAATGAAACTTTTATAAGAGAAACTTAGAATATATGTTTCCCTGATTGGCTATTTTCCTTCTAGTTTTAGATTCATTGGTTTTATTTGGGCAAAATCTTTTTAATTTCATCTAAAGAAAATTGTCCATTTTATCTTTATATGCATATAATGTTAAAACCCATACTCTTAGGGCTGAAAGAAACCTCAGTGCATAAAACGTTTAAACATAGAGCATAGAATAGTAGTTCTGCGCGCGTGCGCGCACACACACACACACACACACACACACACACACACACACACACACACACACACACACACACACACACACACACCCCAGTCCAGTAATTCCTCATTTTAATATAGTGAAGTTTCCCTGTGGCTATGATGACTATGATCCCAGTTAAGGACCTGTAATTAACCTGTAATGCCTAAACTTGAAAACCAGGTTGAATTGTTTGTATCTGTAAAAGAAATAACAAGCAGCCACAAATTTGCTCAGGTACCAGTTGAAACTGCAGACAAAATAGGTTTGGCTTCTTTCTGGAGATTTCCAAATGCACAGGACAATTACTAGAATCCAAAGATTGAGGCTTCTCAAAGTTCAATCTTTCTGATGATCAGTGGACACTGTCCAGAAGACCTGTGTTCAAATCCTGGTTCTGTCACTTCCTAGTTATTTGATTTTAAGGAGTCAGTGCTTGCCTTGGTGCTCAGTTTTGACATCTCTAGGCATTTTTTTTTATTTATAGTATCTTCTTCACAAGATTTTGAAGAAATTGTTTTGTAGATCAAAAAGCACTGTAAAAATGAAAGTTTTTGACATTTGAAACCGAGTGGTATATTGTGTAATGTTTTCAGTTCAGCAAGAATTTATTAAACTCCTACTGTGTGCAGTGTGGCTGACACCATTCCTGCCCTTATAAGAGTTTAGGGTAGATACAGCATGTATACTAGAAGGAGTGTGATGAAGGTAAAAGAGAGGTACATACAAAGGTCAGGGGAGGAGAAAAGACAGGTGGAGATCAGGGCAAGGCTTTGTGGGGAAAAAGCACAAGAGATGGATTTTTCAAAGTAAAAAGAAGAATTTTTAGCAGAAAAGGATGAAGAGGAAGCTTAGGAGGGTGACCTGAGCCGATTCATAAAGAAAAGAGAAAGATAAAATTATAGAGCCTCTTATAAATCTGAAATGTATATGTTCATGAAGGGGCAAATTGTAGGCCTTCAGTGGCAGGTCAGGAGTTTAGAACAAGGATTTAGCTTTTCTTTTAAGAGCAGGCTTATGGCCCTTTTCTCTTAACGTCATTCCTTTTTTCACTCCCAAATTGTATTTTAGGATCATAGAGTTTAGGACTAGAAGAGATTTTAGAGGTTGTCAGAGGAGCCTTGTAGAACTACAGATAGTTCTTTCTTTACATTAAAGTTCAATTACATTCCTTACATTAAAGTTCAGTTACATTCAGTTACAAAATTCATTAGATTAATTCAGCTTTATGTAAAGAATTCTGAAAGAAATCTGCATTCCCCAAAAAACTATGGTAGCTTTACTGTATAGTACTGCACACTCTCTGTCTACTCCTGTTCTTCAGCTCAGTGCTCCATAGCTCCCTGTCTCCTCCACCACAAAAACAGCAAAAACAAAAACCTTTTTAAAAGCCCCTCCAAGTGAAAGCAAAGAGTGGACACACAGAGACAGCGCCACTCCTAGGCAAAGGGGGTACCGGCTTGAGACCTCCAGCAGGAGGAGACTTTTGTTCCATCTACCCACACCTGTCATTTCTCTTCTGTCGGTCTTCAGTGCTGTCTTTTACTTACACACACACACACACACACACACACACACACACACACACACACACACACTCTTACCCTTTGTCACCAGTCCTCCCACACGTCCTTGAAGTGTGTGCCAGCCCCCTCCCTCCACAGACTTGGCCCCCTTCCTTTCTTCCTCCCTTCTCCGCATCTGTGGGCAAATTCACATTATGTAAAAATCACTTTATGTAGAGATCTGCAGAAGGTCACAAAGAAGAACTGTCTGTACTTGGCACCAGATGGTCTACCTTATATATTGAACTCTTAAGGATGCAGAGTGGCAGGACCAGGAAGCCATTTTAATCCCTTATTCAACTCCCACATTTTATAAATGAGGAAACTGAGGCACAGAAAGGAGAAGAGACCTCCTCAAGTGACATGGATGTTAATTAGCAAGATCCTGACTTCAAAAGAAGTGCATCTGTTTATTCTCTTCATCCTGAAAACAGTATTTCTGAGTTCTTTACCCATCTCCTTTTCTGGCTGCTTTCTTTCTGAGATATAATGGCTGCTTCTTCCCTTGCAATTTGTACATCAGTTAAGCCAGATAGCCTCTGGTTTGTGATCTTGCTGGTATGTGTGATGCAACTAACAAAGCCATGTTAGCTTTATTCTAAACATTGTATGCTGAATTTATTTATCAGTTGGTGATTAGATGAGTGTTATCTGGTGAAGTTTCAAGAAGAGCTTAGGAAAAGTTCTGGTTTCTCAGCATGCTTTTCTAAGCTGACTGTCACTCTCCTTCCCATACTCTTTAACTCAACCAACTTGCCCTCTATGCTATGAGATTTTCTATCTTGGCCCTCCTCACCTCCAAGCCCTTTCCTTTTATACAAACTGCCCCCCTTGCCTAGAATATTTTCCCTTCTCCTCCCCCCTACTCCCATCTCTTGGATTTTCTTGATCCCCTTCAAGGCCCAGCCCAAATTCCATCTCCTTCAAAAGACCTTTCCTGATTCCCCTAGTCCAGAGGTTCTTATTTTTTGTGTGTGTCATATACCCCTTTGACAGTGTGAGGAAGTGTAAAGAGTCCTTTCTCAAGAGCAATTTTTCTGAATGTATAAAATAAAACATATAGTATTATAAAGGAAAACAAGAATTAAAATACAATAATCAAAATACTAAAAAATAAATTCAAGGATCCCAAGAAGCCCACACTCTGATCATCATTTATTTTGTATGTTGTTCTCTGTGGGCATGATGACTAAGAAACTCCCTTTTGTATTTGTATCCCCAGGATTTAACTTAATTTCCATAATATAGTGGGCGCTTAATAAATTCTTGATGATTGTCATTTGAATGCATAACCCATAGATTTTTAAAACTGCTAGGACCATATTTGCTAGAAGGCTGCCAAGGGCATAGGAGAAAGAACTAAAGCCTAGAAGTCAGGAGTTCTAGCTTCTAGTTCTGTCTTAGCGTCTGATTTGCTATGTAACATTTGCAGGCCGCTTCTTTCTCTTGATTTTTGTTTCTCTTTCTAGCACCAAAACCTTAACTTTCATGTACATTCAGTGCTCTGCGCCGTGCTTGGCACAAAACAAAGGTCTAACAAACTCGTTTGCTTGCTTGATGGAAATCCTGTGGTGCTGTGCCCCTGGATTTTTTATTCCTAATTGTGATACTTTTAGCTGTGTGACCTTGGACATTTAATTTACCTTTTATGAGCCACTGTGCAAAAGAGAAGTGATAGTATTTTTTGTCACCTTATTTAAAGGGGCATAGAATCAGTGTTTGAAGGAACCTTAGAAAGATGGCCTAGTCAGTGCTTCCTCAGCATAGGGCAGCAAAGGTTTACTAAATACATATATATTAGAAGACTATGTGAGGAACAGCCTCTGCTTTGAAAAAGTTTACATTGGACTCTTGTGAAAAAAGTATTTTATAAGAAAAGCAGTTTGGCAGGAATTAGATCATATGGAGTGTCATGTTATTTAATGTTATATGTAATACTATCTTTATATAATGATACATTTTAAAATATGATCAATGATCATATTATTAAGCCATATGCCACAATAAACTTAAACTGCATATGTGAGGTAAATATAAATGGTCACACCATAACATAGTTAGAAAAGAAAAAGCATACTTAGGACCCTTAAGGAACAGAGGAGCTCATAAGAGAAAATAGACAAATTGGACTTTAGTCAGCAAACACTTTAAAGCTTTTACAATGTATTGTGCTGAACACTAGGGATACAACTCACAGTTCCTGCACTTTATAAAAAATTAAAAGCTTTTGCGTGAATAAAATAAATGAAAATAAAATTAGAAAAGAAATGGGAAAATATTTGCATTAAATATCAATTAAAATCTGATATCCAAAATATATAGGGAATTGAAATAAATAAAATACCAAAAGATGTTTCTCAGTAAGTACGTGTTCAAATGGATGTGAACATAATTCATCAGATGGAAGGAAAGAAGAGGGAATAAGCATTTATTTGCATTGTACCTACTATGTGCCAGGCACTGTGCTAAGTTTTTTTTAATAAACATTACAATCAGTTTGAGCCTCACAACATTCACATGAGATAGGTACTATTTTTATCCCCATTTTAAAGATGAGGAAACTGAGGTAAACAGAGGTTATGTGACTTTCCCAGGGTCACATTGTAAGCTACACTTAAATTCTGATCTTCCTGAACTCAGGCTCAGCACTCTGTCTACTGTACCATATAGCTGCCCAAGAAAAATTGCAATGTAGAAGTGCTAACATACTCAAAACACCAAAAGTAAAAGAAATGCCCATTAAAAATGACTTTAGACCTCAACCTCTCTCAACATACAAATTGGCAAATATGACAAAAACAAGGAATCGTTGATGTTAAGGGGTGCTATGGGAAGGCAGTCCATTGACAACACCATTGTGAGAACTTTGCATTGGTTCCAGCATTTTGGTTTTCAATTTGAACTTATACAAAACCAAATTATATTAGATAAAGTATTTATTAAGACTTATTGTGTGCCAGGTATTGTGCTAAGTGTTGGGAACACAGATATGAGTAAAATGAAAGACAGTCCCTACCCTCAAGGAGCTTGCATTCTGTAGGGGGAAGACGGCACACAAAAGGGAACTGAAAGGAAGAGGGGGGAGGTAAAAATCTATGAAAGGGCCCACAGGGGTGTGAACATTCCCACTGTCAGGAGTCAGCTGGAATGGAGATGAAATTTGTGGGAATCAGGATGGGAGCCAGGTTAGAAGTCAGTATGAATACTTGGGCACTTTTTCAAATGCTTCATGAGGCAGGAACTCACCAGTCAGGGAAGGGAGGCATAAAGATGTGGATATTTCCTGAACTCAATTCTCTCTCCCCACACATAGCCAGTTGGTTTCCAAATTTTGTCATTTCTATAGCCATGAAACTCTCACATCAGGGCCCCTTCTCTTTACTCACAATTACCACCTTCATTTAGACCTTTATCACCTCTCAGTCAGATTATTGCAACTGCCTCCTAATTGGCCTCCCTACCTTAAATTGCTCACCACTCCAGTCCATCTGACACACCATGTTGCCAAAGTGATTTTCCTCAAATGCAGATCTTACTATATCACTCTCCTATTCTGTCAGCTCCAGTGGCTCCCTCTTACTTATAGTATCAGATATAAACCTCCTTGGCTTATCTTTTAAAGCTCTTTACAACCTGGCCCCAACCTATCTTTCCAGCCTTATTGTATGTGGTCTCTCCCTTGCATTCTGAGATCCAGCCCAACTAGCCTTTTTTTTTTTTTCTTCCTGTTATCCTCATACAACATTATATGTCCTATCTCTATCCCTTTGTATTGGCCATCCCCCATCCCTGGAATTCAGTTTCTCTTAATCTCCCCCTCACAGAATCCCTCTCTTCCTTCAAAATGGAATTCAAGTGCCACTTTTGCCATGAATTCTTTCTGATGCTACCCAATTGCTGGCGCCTTCCTTCTCAAACTACCATATATCTTTAATTTTATGTTCTAATTATTTATTCTTTATATTAACTTCTTAAAAGTAGTGATTATTTCACTAAAAATAGTGATTATTTCATTCTTTCTGTTTGTATCCTCAGCACTTAGCACTGTGCCTGACATCATAGCAGGTATTTACTCAGTGCTTGCTGATTCATTAGGTCCATCAAACAAGGACATCTATTATCTACCATTGTACAGACTTGTGTGTACTCCTCTTTAAATCAGTTTTAGAATCTGTTTCTTCCTTTAAAACTTAGCTCAAGTATCAGCTCATTCAGGAAGCCTTTCCTGCTTCTGTACCACCCCCAGTCCCACGGCCTAGTACTTCCTCTTCCAAAATAATTAACTTTGAATTTATTTTATATTCATTTATATGAAATGTAAATCTAGTTATAGTAGTACTTGTTTCTCCCACAGAATGTAAGCTCCTTGAAGTTGGAAATTGGTGGTGGTTGTTTTGTCTTTGTACCCCCTGTGTTTGCATAAAATAAGCACTCCATAAATGTTTGTGTGGCTAGCATATTTGCTGTGGTGTTATGGTCATTCTGCTAAACTAATACAATGCTGTGGGGAAAGAAATGTAGTGGAGTTCAAAAGAACCTTAGACTATAGAACTCCAGGAAACAGAACACAGAATGTTGGAACTAGAAGGAGACCTTAGAGAGCATCTCATCCTGCCTCCTCATACAGAGGTGAAAAACTGAGGCTCAGTAAAAGGAAATTAATTGCTCAAGGTCACAGCACTAACAAGTATCAGAATCAAGACTTGTACTCCAGGCTTGGGTCCATTCTATAGATTGAATAAACTATATATCTCCTATAGTTAGGAGATAATTCCTAACTATACCAGAAGGGATTATTTTATTTTAGGTCAGTGGTGAGGAGAGGGAATCAGGAAAGAACCTTTGTTGTCAAACCCATAGATGACTTAAAATTTTTTAAAGATAGAATGTTTCATGAATATATGTATCATTCTTAGACAGGGGCCATGCTAATCTTCTTTATATTGTTCCAATTTTAGTATATGTGCTGCTGGAACATAGATGACTTTAAAAAAAATTGTTACTGCTGTGCTATTTTTATATCATCTTTATTTCCAAGATAGCCTTCCTCTATCTCAGTGGTTCTTAACCTGTGGGTCATGACCCCTTTGGGGTGGAATGACCCTTTCACAGGGGTAAGAGGGGTCTCCTAAGACCATCGGAAAACACATTTCCGATGATTTTAGGAACCTCCTCTATCTGTCTCCAGGCGGGTCTGCCCACATGCAGACATGCCCACATACAAGTATTAAAGGGTCAAGGCATTAGGAAGGTTGAAAACCACAGCTCTATGCCGTAAGCCTTGGAAATAAAAAGGAAAAGGCTGGGGGGAGGGAAGCAGTTCAGTATAACCAACCAACATACCAACCAATTTTTACAGTATATACAGTTTCTCTATATCTGTAGCTCCACATTTCTGCAAAGAATGAAGGGAAATGTATTTTTTCATCTTTTACTGTGGCCAAGATTGGTTGTTATAATTAGAAAGTTTTTTTTAAATTCAATTTGATGTTATTGTATATATTAAATTTTTTTGGTTCTACTTACTTTGTATCAATTCATATAAAACTTTCTGGAATGAATGACTTCTGAGCAATCGGTCTCTCAACCAGTCTCCACTATTCTTAACTACCACTCTCGTATCTAGATAATGGTCATGTATTAAAGAATGTTAAGGGCAGGAAGCTCGGTGGCACAGTGGATAGAGTGCCAGGCCTGGAGTTAGGAAGACTCACCTTCCTGAATTCAAATTTGCCTCAGACACATACTAGCTGTGTGACCCTGGGGATGTCACTTAATCCTGTTAGCTTCCATTTCTTCATCTGTAAAATGAGAAAGAAATGGTAGCCTTTTCTAGTATCTTTACCAAGAAAACCCCAAATGGGGTCATGAAGAGTCAGATAGGACTGAATGACAACAAAATGAAGCAATATTAGAACTAGAAGGGACTTTGGAGGTCAGGAAGTCCAAAACCTCTCCTTTTAGAGATGAGGAAATTGAGGACCCCATAGAAGTCAACCCCATGGAAGTAAAGTCAAATAAGATCACACACTTACCCACAATGGCCCAGGCTTTCCAAACTTCTCATCTAGGGCTGTTTTTACTGTATCAGACTTGTTCTTCCTCTTCCATGTGTTTTCCCTTTAATAGTTATCTATTGAGGAAGACAGGGAAATCTTCAGAGTATCGATTGTCATTTTGCTATAGTTCCTAAGTTGGTATGACTTGGTGCTGAGTCACCTGTCACCGTTGCTAAATAGTTTTATTTAACTGTCCAAAGGACTGAAGTGATCTATGTGTAAGGTTAGAGAAGACATCCACTTATAAATCAGGTCAGTAGTAAATACTACTTCAATTCTCCTGTGCTGCTCTCAAATTATTACTGGATTAAAAAACAGTTGGAGTTACTCATGTTCATCTATCTACACATAATTTCTAAAATTCCTTTCAGCACTTACATTCTATATTTTATGACCTAATAGCCCTTTCAGCTCTAATATTCAATGTTCCAAGGTTCCTTCTAGTTTGGCCATTCTGCATTTTCTCTTTAGTGTTTTTATTTGAAAGCAGTAGGAAAATAACAAGAATTAGTCCCCCAAACCATTTTAACTCTCTTCTTCCCACAGCTTGCTAACTGGTTATGTTCTTTGTTTGCTTTTCATTATGGCTTCTCTGGAATAGAATTCAGGACATGATACATTGAGTCTGACTGATGCTCTCATCTTCTACAGTTTTTGACTTGCAATGCCATTTTTTGCCTGGAAAATTTGTATTAGTCAAGAGTCTGGGTAGGCAGGAATCATCCTTAAACCACAACACCCTGATCCAAATAATAATTATTTTTCTTTATATAGCACTTTTCAAGTTATGTGAGATTTTCACATTCATCTCATTTGGTTATCATAGCAGTCCTGGGAGGTAGGTGGTGGGTATGTTATTATATTCATTTTACTAGTAAAGAAACTGAGGGATATTGGTGTTGTCTTTGCTCACACAAGTCAGACACAGATTTCGACCCAGGCCTTCTAATTCTCTTCTGTCCTGTGCTGTTACTATCCTACCACCCTGCCTGCAAATTCCAGTTCACAGGCCCATAGAATTTTAGAGTAGGAAGGGACCTGCCCTCATTTTATCTCTTTTTCTCCTCAAACTTATCTAGAGTTGAAAAACAAAATAAAGCTTTTCACCAGGATATGCTTCTCCTCACACCCTGGTCCTCCCACTAGGCCTGACTAACTGTCACCTTGGGCTGTTCTCAGAATTGCTGAGAACAGTAGTTGTCTGACCCTGGTAGGGAAACCAAGCTAACTGGACCTTACTGGAAGTGTTGTTGATGTCTGGTGACTTACTGACATGGGTCAGGTCAGTAGCATTGCCCCCAAAGCGACAGCTGTGATTGATGAAGCAGAAGCACCTGCTGAGCTGGGGGCAGGGCTTCTTATCTAGGAATAAATTCCTCTTTTTAACAGAAAAGTTTTATGTGGAATGATTTGAGCACTCTGGTTGGTGGTAGAAGGCAGGACATTTGCATAGACAATGGTGGCTAGGCTAGTGGCATGACAGAGAGTAAAACCTCTCAGCTTTAGGCTCATGGAGCATTTGAAGAGACCTTAAAGCAGAATATGAGACCAGAAAAGGGCCTGAAAGATCCATTTTTTTGAAGGTGAGGAAGCATGCTCAGAAATGGGAAGTGACTCACCCAGAGCTACAGCTAGGACTAGAATTTAGTCCATTGTTCTTTCTACTATATTATTCTGCCTTTCCCTGCTTACCTCCCAAGTCAATAAGTGTGCGTCCCAGCCCCCCCAAAAAAGTTAGAAAAGACTTCTTTATGATATTTTCTACTTGGTAGTATGACATCATTGTGTAATAAAAAGTACCCTGGTCTTGGAGTCAAATAATCTGGCTCTGCCACTTTACTAGCCATGTGACTTTGATAAAGTCATTTCCTGTCTTTGGGCCTCAGATTTTAGTTTCCTATATATGATAGTTATACTTGCACTGCCTGTCTTTTATGTATAGGGCAGTTGGGATGATTCAAAAGTCAAAGCACCAATATAGAAATATAAGTTATTGTTATAATTATTAGTGTCCAAACGTCAAGAATCCTAATCTTAAAATCTCTTAAAATCCAAATTTAGCACCCAAAGGAATATGACTCCCAGGATTTAAATAAACTAAGTTATCTTCTTTTGCCCTATCTCTAGACTTCCTTTTCTGGCCTCATTATTTCTTTCTGTCACCCTGTCGCTTATTTGAGTCTTCCATGTTCTCAAGGTCCTCCCTCCTTCACTTTCTTGGCTTTTATCAAAGGTTTTATTGATGCCTTTTGCTTTTACATCACCAACATTTTTGGGTAGAGTTCTTTACTTACCTACCCCTTCATTAAACCCCTCCTCATAACAAAGACAAATAGTTGAACAAAATCAACCAGCACAGTGGCTTTGTCTAACAGTGTATGCCATATTCCACACTCTACCAAGAAGAGGAAGTATTTAATTTCGAATAATTAATAAATTACCAGGTCCTCTTAATTTCCCTTATACACATCTCTGGCCCCTGATCTTTTCTCTTTACTCTTGTCACCTCCACATTACCTTCATACAGCTTGGAATTCAAGGTGATCTACAGGCTGATGACGTCTTAACTTTATGGTATTTTCACTCTAATCTCTTCTATGTACTGTATCTTAGCTAAACTTTTGTTTATTATATTGTATATTGCATAATATTATATTATATTTGTATATTATATAAACTTTTTGCAATTCCCTGTCTGTATGCCTTTGCTAACCTGTTTCCCACCCCCTTGGCAGGCCTTTTCCACTTCCCCTCTTGTTGATTTGTAACCCCTCCTGTAAAACCCAAATCAAATGGCCACCTCCTTCATGAAGCCCTCCCTTCAAAAACTTCCCTCCCAGGTCTCATGACACTTTGTCCTTTTTGGATACCCTTATGTATTATTGTCTCTTATAGTTATTTATGTGCATCCAATCCCTGGACTAGATTGGAAGTTTCATGAACGTAGGTAAGTAGGAACTATCTCATCTAAACTTTTTGTATTTTCCTCAACACTAAACACAGGCCTCTGCATGAAATAGGTGCTTTAAAATGGGCGTCACCCTTTAATGCCTCAATGGGAGTATTTGAGATCTTGGGATCTTCACTAGGATCATAAAATCTCAGAGCTTGTAGAAACTTCAAGGGTAATCTAGTCCAGCATCTCTTCACCATCCCTTAAAAAGGGCTCACCAGCTTGATGCTTGAAGACTTCTAAGAATGAAAATTCTTATGAAGGTTTTCTTTGGACCAAGCCAAAATCTTTCTCTCTACAGTTTCCATTTGGTAGGTCAACTTGTGTCTGCTGGGTCAAGCAGAATAAGTTCAATTCTTGAAGAAAATGATGATCTGTTCACCTCCTACTCCAGGCCTTACTTACCCAAGCTATAAATCCCCAGCTTCTTCATCCTTTCCTAATGTCCTTTTTCTGCACTGCTTTTCCTTCTTTGGGCATCCTCCAATTTCAATGACATTCCTAAAATGTGAACATAGTATTCATATGCAAAGGATAGTGTCTTCTATATTCTGTGTGAAGCCTAAAATCATATCAGTGTTTTGGGGGCTGCTAATAATGTTGCAGTCTGCTAGAATTCCTGGCCCCTTTTTATAGGAATTGCTTTCTAGTAGCATCTTCCTCATTTTTGCCACCTTTAAAATAATTTATCCAGCTTGGTTATTCCTTGTCTTTTGTCCTCTCCACACAGTATATTATACCAGATTTGAGCTTTAAACCTAGATTATAAATCCCTAGGTTGCTTTGTAGAAATGACTTTTGTCATATTCGAGGTTTATTATTTATTTTTAGTTATGGCTTGATGATATAGAACTATTCTGTAGAGAGGGATTAGGAAGTCCTGATGTGATCAGGCAAGGCATCAAGAAGAGAACAGACAGACAAGCTTGTTGATTCACACTAGGACATGAAATGAATGACCTTTTGCTCCTCGAGCCTGTGAAACAGTGATATATTGGGGGTTTGACTAGGAGGAAGAATACTAATTCATGTAAAACCCTACAGAAATGTAAGATACCATCACCCAGTCCTCACAGCCCTCTTGTCAGGGTAGCAGGAAATAGGCATTGTTGTCAGTTAGAACAGTGAAGCTGCTGAAGCCCACAGAAGTGTGAAGTTACTTGTCCAAGTTCATGTTGATCATAAATGTCCCAGCCAGGAATCAAGTCCTCTGAAAGCTAAATACAGTGTTTTTTCCAATATGCTATATATCTGCCTTAGAAGAAATGGCCTGCTATTTTAGACTATTAAAACTACCAATTCTTTTATTGAACTTCAAAGGTTACAGATCTCTTTCCTCAAAACAACACTTTGAGACAGTAGTACAAGCATGATTTTTTTTCTTTTACTGTACAACTGAGAAAACTAAAGCCCAGAAAGGTTTAGCCTTGCCCACACTAATGAAGCTGGGAACTTAACCCAGATTTTTTTTACTTCAATTTTGTACTCTTTCCACTATACCATTCTGCCTCACATTCCTGGCGACAGACCTCTTCTGTTCTTTAGCTGGTATTTAGAGAGCTAAACTTGAATGAGATAGGCCTCGGAAAAGGCTGGGGTAGGGTGGGGGGACAAGTAGGCACAAATATAAAGGCTATTCACATGACTTTAGTCTTTCCTTGACATCCCTTGAGGGATTTGAGCTGTATCTTTGCTTAAAAAATAAAGTAGCTTCTTTGCAGTCACAGCCAAGGTATGCCAGATAGGGGGAAATTGTAAACTCATTATTTTTTCTTGTCTCTGTGTAGATAAACAGGTTAAGCCTCTAGCTCCTCAGCATGGAGGGAGGGTCTGCTGCTATCAGGATTGCCACTGGGCTGGTTTGCAACTAGCCTGGCCGGTTTGCAGACTTTTTTAAAGTCCAAACCATCAATTAAAAATGAGATCTTTGTTCTTGGGTGGGATTTGTTGAATTTGGAATTGGGGCTGGGCCAACCAGAGGAGGCACCCAAGGAATGACCTCAAGTCAGACCTTTCCCCTCTTTAAGATATACTTTAGCTAAAGGATTTTCTTTCCCTCTGTAAACTTTCTTCTTCCCCCTCTGTCCCACCCACAAAAAAAAACCTTTCTAGTCTTTCAGTGTTATCTCTTCACAATTATCCTTTGCTATCTCAACTCTAAGGCCTACTTTAAATACTCCTTAGATCTTATAATGTAAGAGCTAGATGGGACTTTATTTAGAAAGTAGAATGTTGGGATATAGAATATTAAGACTGGTCAATATCTTAGCATGTACAGTATGGAATTGGGAGGGATCTTAGAACATAGGATGTTTGAACTAGAAGGAACTCCAAATCCAATTTTTAGAGATGGGTGGGACCTACTGTTTGATATAGAATAAAATATTAGTGTAGGAAGGTAACTTATGGCACAGAATTAATTCTAAAAAGGAGATCTTAATGTAATAATACTAAGTCATTTTATTCCCAGGTCCTCCACCAAAATGTTTTAGTTACTGTCAGAGGAAAACTATAAAATCTGTCTTCTGGAAGTCAAGAAATAAAAATCAGAAAATATGAAAATAAAGTAGAAAATGACTTCATTAACCGTCACTTTTCTTAGCTGTTGCTTTGGCTACTTTCCAATTCTTCATCCACCCACGCATCCAATTGACCTCCTCTGGAGAAACATAAGTAGTCTGTTGTAAAAATTAGCATCTGTGGAGCCTTTAAAGCTTCTTCCCTCACAAGAGGTGATTTGATGGCATCACCTATAAAAGGCTTCATTTCTCAAAATACTTACCCTGTAGTATAAGATGAAAGATTGACTAAGATCTCAACCTGATTAATTAAAAGAAAGGTCATACGATTTTGAGTTGGAAAGATACTTGAGACATCTAATCCAAGACATTTATATTTTTAAAATAATTTTTGTTCATGTCTTTTTTTCTTACATCATCATTTCCCCCCAAAACATAACAAATAGTATTTTAAGACAAAAAAGAAAAAGAGGAGGAGGAAAGAATGAGTACGACCAATCGATACATTGAATAAGTCTGAAAACGTGTAACACCTGAGGATCTTCATTCCTCCACAGGGCAGTTTGTGGAAGTATCATCTCCTGTCTCTTCTTTCAAGTCATGGTTGAGCTTTATAGTCTTGCAACATTCACTCTTAATTTTTGTGACCGCATTACTGTAGTCATGTGTATTTTTTTCATGGTTCTGCTTACTTCCCTCTACATCAATTCGTGTATCTCTCCACATGATTCTCTGTTCATTATATTCCTCATATTTTTTTACAGCACCAGTACACTCATTTTCCATCTATAAAAAAGTGAGGCCCCAAGAGGTTAAATAAATGACTTTCCCAGTGACATACAAGTAGTAGTTTGATAGTTTGTACACCCCCCTGCCTGATTGAAAATCTTTTTTGTAGTATCTCGAGAAAACATCCAACTTATGGTTGAATGCCTCTAGTATATTTTTTGGAAAGCTTATGAGAAAGTGAAAATAAATCTATTTAACCAGCCACCTGATTTATCATCTTACTAGATTGTAAACTCCTCTTGAAGGCAGAGATTGGATTCTAAGAAAATATCATGAGGCCTTGCTAACAAGGTAGATGTTCAATAGACATTTGCTAAATTTGCTAAATTTGACAAGCCAAGTCCTTACTTAAGCTCTCTGAGCACTTAAGTGTTTCTGTAAAATGCACATCTATTTACATTTTTCTTTTTTTAAAGGAGACATTAATTTACATTATAATTATATAGTTATAATATTACATTATAATATCTTACATTCTTAAAAAACTAAAAAAGATTTAAAACTGGTCATTTTGTTTCCTTTCTGCAGTTATTATACTTCATTTGCAAGAATTGCCTTCATATTCAAGACTGTAGTATGGACTTTGGGATTGTAACTCACTTATCCATCTACTTCATTAAGTTAAGCTTCTCTCCTTATTATAGAGAATATTCCCTGTCAAGGGCCTGAAAGACAAACAGAGAGCTTGTTCGGTTTTTTCCTGGATTAGAAAGAAATTCAGAATATTTTCTGCATTTTAATTTGCTTTTCTTAAAAGTAATAATAGTTCTGTGAACTTAGAGATCTCATCATCTCTAACCAGTGCTTCAAAGTTGATGGGATCTAGACTGAAATAGACCTCAGAAGTCATTTAGTCCAATTCCTTCATTTTACGGATGAGGAAATTGAGGCCCAGGGAGCTTCAGTGACTTGCCCAAAATCACACAGGTCTTAGCAAAAGGAAGGTTTTTCATATAACTTCAGAAACACAAATGTGGGCTTCTACAAGAGGTCTGACTGAAGATGTTCAAGAAAAGGTTGTAATAATCATGTCAGGAATGTTGCAGAAGGGATTCTGCTGCAGGTGTTTTTTGGGCAAGGTGACCTATGATGTTCTATGAGTTGGAAAACTCATTTTGCCATGAAGATAGATCAAAGTGAACTTAGATTGCATCTGTATTCTCATTCATATGTTAGCAAAATATATGTATCATAAAATCCTAGAGTTGAAAGGATATTTAAGATGTCATCTAGTTAAATCTCTATATGAAACAGGATTCTGGACTACAAAATCTCTGCAAATATCCATCTAGTCTCTACTACTGTAGGATTTCCAGTGGTGGGGAGAATGGAAAAACCTCCTGAGGCAACCCAGTCCACCTTTGAACAATTAGGAAGTTTTTCATCATATTGAGTTGAAATCTATCTGGCTTTCTGCAACTTGAATCCACTGGTCTTTATTCTGCCTTCTAGGGCCCAGCAAAACCAATCTAATCATCCTTCCTCATCAAATCTGATCAAATACTTGAAAACTGTAATCATATCTGTCCCTCAAAATCTTCTCTCCCCAGGCTAAACATCCTGAATTTCCTTAACTGATGCTCCCATGTGGTGCATTCCAAGCCCCTCCCCATCCTAGTTGGTCTCCTTGGGATGTGCTCTAGCTTTTTAATGTCCCACCTAATCTGTGACATCCAGAACTGAATTCTAAATATTCTAAATATGGTCTGAGTAGAGCAGAGGACAATTAGATTTGTCATCTTCCCTTTTTGTGGACATGACTTCTGGAGCAGGCCAAAGTTTCACTGGCTTTTTCTAAAGCTAACTTGGTTGTGTTTGTTAGAAAAAGACTGAATCAGTAGTTTGAGCTTTTCCCTCAAATCATTGTACCTCTTTGGGGTGAGGTGCCCTGATTTGTGAAAAGATCCTTAGTCCTCCTTGATCTTAGACCCTTTGTTCTCCTTGCTAGAGAAGACTTCTAATACTGGCCATAGCAATTGTTTGCCTCTTAATCTCATCAGAACAAAGTGATGAATTGCTACCTTTCCCTTAAAAAGAAATGCTTTCTCTAGGGAATGCTGCTGGGGAGGTATCTTGTGTTGAGTTTGTCATTAAGGGACAGACCAAGGACCAGAAGGAAAAATTTCAGAAAGTAAGTGCTTTTGAAAATTAGGAAGCGTGTGTGTGTGTGTGTGTGTGTGTGTGTGTGTGTGTGTGTGTGTGTGTGTGTGTGTGTGTGTGTAGCTTTAATGGGCCATAATAGCTTCCTAAATTAAAAAAAAAAAAAGAACATGCAATATTAGAACTTGAATTAATAACACCTAGATATTAGACTTAAGGAACTGCCTCATCCAATCCCTTCATTGTACAGATAGAGAAACTGAGGCAAGGTTCAAAAGTGATTTGCTCCAGGGGTAGTAAATGGTTGTGCCTGGATTAAAATCTTAATTTCCTTACTCTTTCTTTATGTCTTCGTCATACTTCTTTCGTTTTTATGTCTCATCAGCAATCCTTTTTCTCTTTGACATCTTGTTCAGATTTGCCTGATTTTTGCAGGATAATATCAAAGCAATTTTGTGTGCCCTTGTAACTCCCAGAATATGAAGTTTTTCTCTATTGTGTTTACACATTTACTAATTAAGAAGACAGTGGCATGATGGGGTTTCCTAAAAATCTTATGGATTCAAGGGAATGAAATCAGAATCATCAGTTATGGAAGTTAAGATATAAAGCCTTTGTTCTCTTTATGGTATTGTTTCTAGCTTTGGTTTTGACTTCCCATATCCTGAATCATTTATATCTTATATATACTTTGCACCATTTGTTGGTCAGAATAAGTAAGACATTGTAAACCAGAGTTAAAAGTTACTTACAGGAACATTAGGCAGTGTGATTGACATAGGGGAAAGGCTGTTCTCTCACTCTGGCACTAGCTAGTTGCACTAAGTTCTTTCATTTCTTACCTGTATATTGGGGATAGTAATACTTGCAACATGCTTGTTTTGAGGAAAGGTTTTCAAAGGACTTTCTATAAATGTGAATTTTTCTTACTAGCTATTTGACCTTGGACAATTCCTCCCCACCCCTTTTAGCTTCAGTTTCCTCTTTCCTAAATGGGGGGGATCGTTGGACTTTAAAAAACTCCTCCTAAATTCTAGCATTGTCTGTTCTCTGGGCCCTGTCACCTCTAATGTGTGTTTTTTTTTTAAACTTTGCATATTTTAACATTCCGTCTTCTCAGTTGCTTGCCACCTCCAACAATATGATTCTAGGATCTGACATGTCTTTGTTTTTATCCCAAAAACCCATATCAAAACAACAACAAAAAACCTCCACATTTTCTCTTCCTTGATTCAATAAGTTTACATCTAGGTCCTGAGACTACAGCCCAGACCCTTTCTGAAATGAATGTTTTAAAAGATTTTTTTTTTTTTAAGTTGTAAACTAGCAGGACGGGGGTAGAGAGGAGAGGAATTCCCCATATACTGCCTTTTGCATACAGCTTAATCCTGTGCATTCACCATCTCTGCCAGGCTCTGCCAGTTGGGAGGGCGGTTACTGTAAGAGTGTGCTGAGGTAAGTGCCAGGCATCATTTGTTAGCAGAGGAAAATAAGTCTATCAGTTCCACTTAGATAACCTTTGGTAGTCCACGGTCTCCTTACACGTTGTGACCTCAGGGCTTGAACTTTGTAATCACATGACCAGCTTGTAAACTGACCTGTGAGGATGACTGCTGTAAGGCAAAGCTGGGAGAGAGAAATTGGCACTAAGTATGGTGAGGTCTCTCTTCAGGCTGGGGCTTGTTTTGTGATCTCTCATTCTTCATGGCTGCTCCCGAACTTCTCAGCAAACTCGGAGAAGCATGAAATGGATACATGGGAAGGTAAAGGGAAAAGACTGATTAATAATGCAGTGCTGGCAATGAGAGGTTGAGGGAATTTCTTGGAGGGTTTAGAGCAAACAGTAGCCCCTATGAGGGGAGGGGGAAAGGAAAGTCCTCGGGCAATTGCTTTCTATGTATGGGAGAGGATTCAGCCCCTGACTTGGGGTTTAAATGTCTTAGAGCTGAAAGACAGGAGGAGACAGGGAAGGGTTTTTTCCTTTCCCTCTTTCTAAAAAAAAAAAAAAAAAGTTAATGTATCTTGTATATTTGAGACAGCCGACACTTGCCTTTAGCTTCTAAATACCGTTTGCTGCCTTTTTTTTTAACTTACTCTGTTTGTCCCAGTGCTTAATGTGTTTAGATTTTAAATTCCTTAATCCAAGCCACCATCTGGAAAAAGCTTCATTTACTATTGTTAATTATTGATAGTATCAGGGGCTTGCGGGGCCCTTGATAAGGCAGCTTGGGCTCTCTGGGGACTGATAGTGGGGTCACATTTTTTTAGCTTTGTGTGGGTGGTAAATTCCTTGATAAATCTGAAAAGTGAGAGGGTTTGAACATATTCTAACATTATATATGCTAGTTTCTATTCTAAGTTCCCTTCCAGATCTAAAGCCTGTATACTGTTATAGTAGTTTACTTACTCATTTTGTGATTCTTGTATAAGTTCCTTCTTTTCCTTCTAGGTTTCTAATTTTAAGAAAAACCTTAGCTTGTGCAGTGGTGGGTTTATTTTAGTGGCAAACCCTAACTTGAGAGCAACTCTAGCCTGGAGACTCTCTTCCTCTTTCTGGTGGGGGGTGGTGGGAGAGAAAGTTGGTTTTAAGAATGACTTTTAAGAATGACTTAAATAAAAACTAATTTGTGTGGTGCTTTGTGCCTTTTCAGTAATAACTTTGGTAATATGTAGTGCAGAATTTTTAATCCCCACTTACTAAGGGGGGGCAGAGAATTGCTATCTTCACTTTATAAATGAGAAAAAGGAGGCTCAAAGAGGTTCATGACCTGCCCAGGATCACAAAGTTAGTAAAATTTGGATTTGTATGGTACATTAAAAAGAATTTTATTCTAAACTCTCACTTTATAGTGTTGTACTGAGATCCTGATTTTTCTTCTCCAAAACTAGGACTCTAGTTAATGCTAGGATATTATAGCTCTGAACCTATGTAAAACATCTGCCAGAACATCTGTGAAATTTGTGTGTAGCAGGATTAAACCTTATTTTAGGATTGATTTGAAACCAGTTAAACATATATTGTATAGTGAGGAGGGGTATGTATGTCTGATGCTGGCGGGGTGCGGGGGGAGGATGGAGAGGAGTGTTGCCGGGAGCTTTCTTTGTGATAATTTGGCTTCTATAATGTATACCTCCTCCCTCCCCCTTACTAGTAACATGGTGTCAGTTTAGATTGTACATGAATTGCAAGGGAGTCCAGGCTCCCTTCCTCTGGAATTCTTTGCAGATTACAAGCCAATCCTTCCAATTTTCTTCCCATCCTCATTGCTTCCTAGACATCATAATTTTGACTGTTTCAAAATTTGCAAGGAAAAGTATAGAACATAGAATTTGGCCTGATTCTTTGACAGACTTAATTCATTTGCCCCTGGAGTTGGGTTCCTAAGAGCAAATTCTCTGCAATAGTTGAAGCCAAGGGAATGATACTGGGGATTACAGACTGCCAGATTTAGCGGCCAAACATGTGCTGGATTTGTGCTTTATAAAGTTCTTCTAATTTGTAAACTTCTTGAAGGGATGCAGTGCTTGTTCAGAAATTACCTGTGTTTCCCCCACTGCCAATCACAAGGTGTTGCACATATCTATTAATTCAATTTCATTCAGTTCAAAAAACACTCTATCTAGTCTTGGTTTCTATATGGTATGTTTCCTTAGAAGTGCAACGGTAACTCACAGTATTCGAGTAAAGTCAACACAGTTTTTATAGTATAATTGCCTAAAAATATATGATCTTGTCCCCAGAGAAGAGATGAATAAAATGTACCTTCCTCCTTTCCTCCCCAGAGATGGAAGTGAAGGCAAGGCGTACTTTCAGGGTTGTTTTTAACTAAGTAACATAGTATACACTGACCAGTTTGGTCCCTTGTCATTGTGTTTTGCTTATTCTTTTTGTTACATAGTGAAGGACTCTTCAATGGACAGGGGAAGGGATATCTAGAAAAGACTGATGTAAAAGCAAAAGACATCAGTAAACCATTTAAATATATAGTGCCCTTTAAACAACAAATCCAATTAAAATACATTTATATCTGTTAACAGTTTAAAATGAATTGCCAGGGAAAATAATGTTCAATTAACTACTCCCTCCTATTCCTGTCATTTCTCTTTGTCTATCATCTCAGTTATTTGTGTAGATATTTTTCCTTTTATGTAATTTGCCAGTGTATATACTGTTCTTTTGGTTCTGCTTTCTTTGATTCATATCACTTAATAGTTACGAATGTCTTAATATTCATTATAGCTGTCCTTTTTAGTAACATTTCTAGTATTCCATTCCACTGATATTCCAGAGTTTATTCAGCCATTTACCCAACTGTTGAACATTCACTTCCAAACTCAGTAATCTCATTATTGTTAAAAAAAAAAAAAGAAAGAAAGAAAAAGCTGTGATTTTTTTTTTATTATTAATATGTTAGAACTGGAAGGGATCCTAGAGCAAAATCTCACCAAATTTAGGTTACACTTTTTGTTTTAAGTTTAGAAAAACAGTGTTAGATCTGGAAAGGATCTCTGACTGTAGAGCTGCAGTTTTCCTCTCTCCCACCCCCCACATATACTTTTTAAAAAATGAGATGAAGTTAAGAAAAAATTCTGTGAAGTTATTTTTATTTCCACCTGAATTCTTCACACAGAAAAACAATAGCAGTCAAAGCAATCTGTTTTACTGAGCCAAAAACATTATTCTGGAATTATAGGGGGAAATTCAAACTAATACAACCACAGTAAATAGATTGTGTTGGACTCAGATGAACAGCTACTGTAAAAAAAAAAAAAAGCGGTTGACTCAGAGCTGCTGCAATCCTGATTCTTCCATATTTGAGGCCTTGTCCATTTAAATTAACCTTTGTCACAGCTGGGCGGACAAATGTTTTTGTTTTAGTTCACAGAGGGCTAATTCTATTCAGGCTTTCCGAGGGGCCGCACAATCTGCTCTTTCAGCCTTGTCAGTCGCTATGCAGGAAGTCTTACTTCTTTAAGCTATCTTTCAGAATGGGGGGTTGGGATTTAGAGAAAGGTGGGGGAAGGGACTCTAAGCATCTCTTAAAGATCAATAACTAGGGGAAGGGGAGTGGGGGGAAGGAGAGAGCCATTGTGTGAACTGAGAGATGGACACAACTCTTCCCAGCAGCTTCTGTGAAGGCAGAGTATAACCAAAATCCAACCTCTGAAGCACACCCCTTACCTCCTTCCCTCTTGAAGGAACATATCTTTTTAAATAGATCAAGAATTAGTCTATCCAAAGTTTTAAGCTTGCTTGAATATCCTAGTTTCCAACAGTAGTACAAATGATAACTCAGAGAATGAAATGGAAATACGATATAGTGGAATTCTTTGTCATTGTAAGATCTTGGCCACTTTGTCTTCTCTGGGCCTGTTTCTTTGAGGGCCCTTCTACCTCTAACATTCAATGAGCTAAAATTCCCTTCCAGCCCTTACAAGTCTCAAATTCCAGCTTCAGATATGGGTCAGATTGGATGACCTCTGACGTCCTTTTCCAAATGAGTTTATATGATACATCCTCTTCCATGTTAAAGCACTTTTCTTGCTCTGACTTAGGATCGTAGTAAAATTAAAAACTGGAAGGAACATCTAGCCCATTTTCTTCAAGTTAGAGATGAAGAAACTGGAGCCCTGAGAGGTGAAGTGATTGATTTGCCTAGGTCACACAAGGAAGTAAATAGTCAAATCTAAATGCAAACCTGAGTTCTCTGCGTGCAAATACCCCACAATACCATCATTCTTTGCCTTTAGTATTCTAACATTCTGTGTTGTTAGATCTTTCCAACTAAAACATTCTATATTTAGAGGTATAGGTTTAGTGTGATTTTATATTACTTTAAGTTTTACAAGGCACTTTTCTCGAAACTACCTTTTAAGTGTGGGGAGTACAATCCCTTATTTTACATTAATTTTGACTATGAATTACTTTCCTTTTAAAATATATATATATATATATATATATATATATATATATAATCCACTGTTTAGCCAGAAAGGTAATTTTGGATCTTGGTAACATGATTGAGAAGAGATTCAAATAAAGTAGTACTTTTAAGGAACAAATATTTCTGTTGCTTCATATTGGTAGCCAGGCATCATTAAGAGCATTGAAAAGACTCAGATTCAGTTAGAGTTTCAATAACACATGTGTGAAATCCCTCCCCTTAAACAGCTGGTATCGGCCCTTGAAACTCCAGCCTGGCTCAACAAATGCTCAATGTGTGTTATTTTGAGATTAACCTAGATCAGAGTGATAACCAAGGAATCAGGCAGAAGGAAGAGCCACTTGTAAATCCATTTTTTTTTTTAAGCAGTGTTTAGTAATGTCACTTTGGTAAATCTATGGAAAATGGACAGTTGGGTGGGAGAATGTAGGATATAGTCAAAATGATCAGGAAAAAAAAACCACTGTTACTAGTTTAATTTTTTATACAGGGAAGCCCCAGCCCTATGGAATTGAGCACTGTACCATTCATTCATCCCATCCCCACTTACCTCTTTGCTTTTCCTAGTTGTAGTTCTTTTGAAAAAGACCCAAACACTTGGAAGGATAGCTCACATTTTTATAGCTGTTTGTAAGGGGTAACAACCCAGTGAGGGAGGTAACTGGAAGTTGGATTCTCATTTGACAAATGAGGAGATCTGGGTTTAGACTAGAGAGTTGAAATAACTCACCCGTTGTCAAAGGATGAATATGTAGTAAGACCTTTTTTTTTTTAAGCAAATGAGGAAATAAACAGGACAGTACTTATATGAGCTGGGACTAGAATGCCAATATCTTGACTAAGCCTCGTGAGAGCTCTTTGCATTAGACCCTACTGCAGTTGTCCTACTGTACCCCTTCTCCTAGAGGTGCCTGGAGATAATTGCTGCAAGTGCCTTTTGTGATGCAAATGCTTTATGGCCTATAGAGAAAGTTCACTCCTAGGGAGGAATGAATTCACTGCCTTCTTCCTCCCAGTGTGAGCCCTAAGGTGTCAGCTGATGGTAACAGCTGAGGAAGTTGGATTCTAAAATAGCATGGAGGGCTTCTCCCAGAATGCCTAGGTTTCATCCCCAAGAACCAACTCAACCAACCAGATTCCTCAGATATGTTCTTCCAGGACACACAGTTTTCTCATAAGGACTGTTTCTTTTAAACTGAAAATATTTCCCATACTTTCACCAGTGTCAGGCAGGTAGTGCTAAGGTGCTTATCTGGAACCTCACAGGTGAAGTGACTTGTTTATACTTGGTGGTGATTTTTAGTGCGTGCCGATTCTTCTGTAAGCATTTATTAAGTGTCTGTTAAAATTGTCCTGTGATGGTCAGTGGGGATTCACAAAGAAAAAACACCATGGTCTGTGCCCACAAGGAACTTATATGGGGAGAAGCCGTGCGTATATATTTTATTCTAAGAGTGTAAACAGGTTCCTATATACTGTAATTCTCTTCAAAGAGATGGCTTGTCAGCGTTTCAAGCTGTTTTCGGAATGCTAACATATTTAGGGAATTTATTGAAAATTATTAAATCATTTCTTTAGCCCTAAAGTGACTTTACAAAGTAGAATTCAGATGTGTTAGACTCTTAGAGCCTTCTTTTTGGTCCCTAGTATCCAGATCTTATATATTTTAAGTGTTTGCTTTAAGGTTTTTAAACATAGAAAGGACCTTTTGAGGGAAAACCACAAACATCTGGATTGTTTTAAGGCTTGTGGATTCAGTCTTCCCTTTTTGGAGGGGGGGGTGGGGTAGAGGTAGTGTATGAGAAGGAAGCTTCATTATAATCAAAACCAGGGCCTTCTGTTGTGACTGCAATAGTACTTTAAGCCTTTTTCTGAATAGCTGCTAGATTTCCTTTAGGAATTGGTATGAGAGATTCTAATCTTACTAACAAAACTTTTTAGAATCTCTTTTACATTGTTTTAAAATAGGTTTGAAACCATCGGAAACTTTTGAAACTGTTCACCCTTTAAATGTGCCCAAGAGAGGTAGGGGGAAAGAGTGCAGGAGGAGCCTGAAAAATCTTGAGGGTTCAAGATGAGGTTGGGACCTTTTTTTTTTTTTTTTTTTTTTTGCAAGGGGCAGTTTAGCATTTTCACACTGGGGCCAGCCCCAGGCTGGTGTTTGAAGCTGCAACTGTGTTTGATTTAGCGCCCCACTTACAATGGGCTGGGAGAACAAAGCTGAGGCCCAGAGGCATGAGTATGGAAACCCGGCAGTTATCCTTATATCTAACCCATTTCTTTCTCCTGTTTGTGGGGTTATTTATTTTAAAACTGAGGGAGTTATTTACAAGTGTTTCCTTTAAGTATGCCCTAGAATTCTGCTGAAGTACTTTAAAAAGTCACATAGATATTTATTGCAATGTAGAATCATTTATTTATAAAGCTGAGAAAGATATTCGAACATATAATGTCAGATAGCAGACTGTTAGAGCTTGAAGGCGAGTGAAGAGACAGAACTGCAATACAGATGGGGCAATAACTTTGCTTCAGGTGCTACTTAATTTAGAAGGATTATGTTGCCCTTCCATCCCCCAACACCTTATGCCATAACCCTAAGTCTTCCAACCTCATATCATCACTCTCTTACCAGAATTTGGAACTATGTATCCTTTTATGTGGCTCTAATACTCTGAGTGCCTCCCATTCAACTTGAAGTCGGGGGTGGGGGCGGGGAATGGGAACTTCTGAAATGTCTTAATTACTAAGTAGGGGCTAGAGAGGTGAGCATAGATCAGGAGGACAGGTCTTGATCCTAACCTCACCTCCAACCCTATCCCTAACACAGAATCTTCTCCCATAGTGTAGATGGAAATTTTTGGTTTGGGTAAGGGCCAGGTGAGTGGTCTGAGAAGGGTGTTGAATCTCCCCTGCCCACCATCCTTTGGACATCACGTCTTACTTATAACCAAGATCCCTCACCTTTACTGCTTGCTAGCTCCACATGCAAAAATTCCTACTTAAGTCTCTGCTTAATTTCATGCCCTCATTTTAAAGGTGAGTGAACTGGGGCCCAGAGAAGTGACTTCCATAAGAGTGTCAGAATTAGGACCCACCTCTTCCCAATCTAGTGCTCTTAATTTGTTCTTCAAAGTATATTTGGTTTCTTAAACATAAAATAGTCTTTGCAAGTAAGAAAAATGCTTTTTGTACTCAAATTTCAAAGCTGATACAATGTTTATGACATACTGAGATATAACTGAGAGCTCAGGTTGATCTTGAAGTCGTTGCTAACTCTTTCTGATACATTATAAACCAAGGAATTTACAGTGATTAGGGAAGAAATATGAAAGGACAGGAGTCAACAGGCTTATGGGACTTCTCAGGTTTGTCCTTGAGACCAATCAGAATTTCTAGAGAAATTTTTCAGTTGTGTAAACAGTGGTCTAACCTTTCTGCAGGTTCCAAATGACCATTTTAAAGGTCAATTAGGCATCAGCGTTAAGGGCTCAATTTCAGCATTCAATTTGGCCTGTATTGCCCAATCTTCTTCAAGGTTTCTTCCCAAAGAAGATATATGCTACAAAGAGGATTATGGAGCTTTAGAGTTGGAGAACCTTAGAACATAGAGCATTAGAGTTGAAAGTGACCTTAAGAGCAACAAATCATTGCATCATGTTCAAGATGCAAGGGACCTTAACTATTAACCATCTAGTGCTACCCATCATGTTAACAGATGAGAAAACTGGGGGCCAGAGAGGAGGAGATAATGCGCATTTTGCCATTTGTGCCCACAGCTTAGGACACCCGTGGTTAAAATGTGGGAATGCAAAGGTGACATACTTGGACAGAATATTCAGAAGAAAGGGTTACCTTTTAAGAAACTTACTACAGAGTTTCTGTTGGAGAAATTCTTGATTTTTGCTACCAAGTTGGCTCCTTAAAATTTTATCTCAAGTGATGGCCACAGGAGTGGTAAAATGAATAGTGGATCATCTCATGGAAATGCTTTGCAGTTGAGAAAATAGGAACCCCTACAGCCAGATCCTCTAGGAATACTAACTGCTGGTTCTCAGGATGTGCCTACATAGATGGCTTTATAGAGCCTTGATTGCCTCCTTATTACTGGTGCTGCCTAGTGACATGCTCCACCCAGAAAGATCTGAAGAGTGTTATTAGGCCTTTTAACCCTGGGATCTTAGATTTTGCTAAAGGATTTATGGTGGTGTTGATTGGGGGACCTATAGGATGAGGGGGGGTGCAGAAAAGGAGGTGAGCTAAATTCTATGAGGAGAAGTTATGTTAATCCTTCTTAAATTTGAATCAGATAAAAGGATATAGAGGTAATTGTATGATCATGTTTAATAGGACTCCTAATAGGTATTTTTCTCCTGGCAATCTCAACAAAGATACCTTCCTTTTTTATTTCTAAGGAAATATCTAAAGCTGTAAAGTCAGGAATATGATCATCCGACAAGTAATATCAAGTAATGCCTTATTCTTCCTCTCTCTTCCCTCACCCCTCTTGTTTTAATAATTCATTCGTAATTTTTGTTAAGTTAGGATGGTAGACTCTAAAATATTGGAGGGACCCTGGGACAGAGCATGCTGAGTCACTCTTAGGCATCATTTATTCCTACTTCACTTTAAAGAGCAAAAAACTGATGACCAATAAGGAAAATTATATGATACATAATAATGGGATTGTGTTTTAATTTCTCTCCCTGAAGTTTTTGCTTTAGCTAATAAATGCATTTTCATGAAAACTTTTTCTCTCTTTGCCAATGGGCTATTCTTTTCATGGGCCTCTTTTGCTACTAGAAAAGGAAGGCTGTTGAAGACTGAGATTGCTTTTACAAAATTAAAAATTGATAGGACTATTCTTTGTAAATGTCATTGATAACTATTATTATCCCATGGCTAAATCACTTGTCTTTCTGAACCTCTTTTTTTCAGTTTTATAATAAGGTCTGTAATACTCCTTACCTCACTGGATGGTTGTTAGAAATATTTTGTAAACCCTAGAAATGTGAGCTATTGTTATTGGACAATTGATAAATAATTGGCAAGGGAGAAGTCACATGCATATAGATGTGGTCGTTGTGATGAAACTGATAGCTGTAATCTCCAGTGTAGAAAAGAACTGCATTTCGTGAACTTTCCATTAGGCTGTACCAGGTTTAATGCTCAGGTCTTCCAGCTTATTATTAGCCCTTTGGCCTTTGGCAAATTATTCAATGTCTCTGGTCCTTGGTTTCCCCACCTATAAAATGACAGGTTTGAACAAAGTGATCTAGAAAGTCCCTTAGAAAGGCAGCATGTGTAGAGAATAAGAGCACTGGATTTAGAGTTAAGAAGATCTGGATTCAAACCCTACCTCAGAGACTTCTGGGCTGTGTGGGCAAATTGCATATCCTCTCTGGACCTCAGTTGTCTAATCTATGAAATGAGTGTATTCATCTTGATGATCTCTTAAATTCCGTTCCAGCCCTAAATCTTCAGCTTCTGTTGTTTTATATTCTATAATATCTTCCAGTTTAACATTCTCTCATTTTTTTTCTGACTTATCTTCTGTGGATAATTTCCTTTGAAATCCTTACCTGAAGTGAGAAAAGTTTATATTTAAAGACATTTTTCAGAGAAGGAAATTTCTGATAGCTCAATAAACCATTATTCATAACTATAACTATGACAAGTGAATGAGCCCTTGGGATTCATTTGGATGGTAGTAGTATATAACATAGGGGGAGCTAAATGACTCAGTGAATAGAGTGCTTGGCCTGCAGTCAAGAACAGAGTTCAAATCTAACCTCAGATACTATATGACTCTGGGCTAGTCACTTATCCTCTGTTTGCCTTAATCCATTGGAGAAGGAAATGGTGAACCACTCCTTGTCAAGAAAATTCCATGGACAGTATGGTTCGTGAAGTCATGAAGAGTCAAACATGACTGAAAACTGAACAAAACCAAGAAAGTGTATGACACAAATTAGCTGTAGTTTGCTGTGAATGAAAATGAGCATGTTCATGTTATAGATCTATTTTCTGAAACACAAATACCCTGGATGAACCAGTTTCCACAGAGGCTTTCCAGCTATATTCTATATTTTGCTAATTCATAGGGCTTCACTCTCACACTGCCAAGTAGCCTCATTTCCATTAAAATTCTAGAGATGGACAACAGTTTATTATCATGTCATAGGGAAGCAGATTCTCAGGCATAAGCATGTTGGAGTGGAAAAAAAAGATAACCTCTTTTTGGAGTGCAAAAACTTGGAGTTGAGAATATTACTTTGGTCATATGAACCTGTTCCCCACAACCTCCATCTTCAAATAAGAATGTTCTGTTTCTTCTGCCTTTCTAACTAGACTTAAAGAATTCTATAAAATGAGTATACAAAATCGTACAACTCAAAGTGACTTGAAAAGTCACCTACCTAATTCTCCTATCCCACTCAAAAGGAAACTGTGGCCCAGTAAAATGCAATGTTCCTAGGTCTCAGACAATTCATACCAAAGTCTTGGACTCAGAGCTAGGTCTCTCTCATGTCTCACAGTTCCATTTCGTTGTTGCTTCTTCTACGTGTGTTTCCAGTGGTTAGAGAATGTCAGATATACTCTTTGAAAATAATCCAGAAAACTGGAGACATAAAGTAAGTGGGATTTACCCTTACTGTTGCTGTTTTAAGTGTTTTCTGACCAACCTGTGTAATTTTCCTCACCTGGGAGGCTGTTGCCTTGTATTATCAAGGGAAAAATCTAGTCAAATTGTCAAATGATTTTAATTCAATAAGACTTTTATTCAGTGCTTACTTTTTACAAGGCACTGGGGATACACAAATGCTTTTTTCATGTGGGGCATTTTTTCTTTAAGATCACCTCCACATACGTAGCAAAATACAAAATGAGGCTTATATGGAAAACTAGATATCTCCACTTTTATAACCCTTGCCCATTTGAAAAGTATATAATAAATTCTACATATTAACTTTTTAAAAATGTTAACGACAATCCTTTTGGGTCACTACTTATGTGAATCCCTTTCTGAATAAAAGCTGGAAAAAAAAGGAAAGTCTTTATAACAAATAAGCAAAGTCAAGTAAAATGAAAAATTTTAGCCAGTTCTAAAAATTATATCCCTGTAACATCTCTGTGTCAAGAAGTAGGTAGTGTGCTTTACCATATGCCCTTTGGAATTATGACTTGTCATGGGCATTGATCAGAGTTAAGTTTTCAAAGTTGGTTTTTGTTTTGGGTGAGTGGATATATACACACAAATATACACGTATGTATGTATGTATCTTTGTGTAGAGAGAGAGAGAGTGTGTGTATGTGTGTAGTCCTTGTATACATTAATCTCCTGAGTCTACTTTCTTTATTCTGTGTTTAATTCATACTGCCTAAGATGTTCTGAAATGGTCTTTTTCATCATTTCTTATAGGCAACGATACTCCATTACATTAACATACCACGATTTATTTATCCATTCCCCAGATGTCTGAGAAAACATAAGGCATCCCTTTAGATTCTAGTTCTTTTCTTATCACTTTTTCCCCTTCAATCCCCCTTTCAAGATCAAGAAATTTGCTTTTGACTATTCCCTCCCACCCCATCCTCCTCCTCCCACTATGTCCACTTGGTTCTCTGTCCAGTTTGCTGTATTTCAACACCATGCTTCCTTTTCAAACCTCCTTTGTCCATTTCAGATAAGAAAGGCTCTCCTGATGCTCACTTTCCCTACTTCTTCTTCTAGGTTTATATCTTCTTCTCATTCACAAGAATTATGAGAAATCATACAACTCCTTCTAATTGCTGAAATAAATTGACTTCTCATTTTCTTTTGATTCTTGTATTTGTATTTCAGAGTTCTGATTTAGCTCTGGTCTTTTTATTAGGTATACTTCAAAATTTTTAACTATTCCATTAAAAGTTCAGGTTTTTTTCCTCCTGCACAATTATACTCTTCGTTTCAGGATACTTTATTTTTGATTGTAAGGTTTTTCCTTTTGCCTCTTTTGGAATACTATATTCAAAGTTCTCTCATTTTTAGTAGGAGGCACCTGGGTCTTATGTGAACCTAACAATAGTTCCTTGGTATTTGAGCTGCTTCTTTCTATATTCACAATATTTTTTTTTTTCTTGGAGCAAGAACTTGGGATTTTGGCTATGCCATTCCTAGGACTTTTCCTTTTGGAATTCCTTTCACTAAGTAATTGCTGTCAGGTGTTTTGTCTTCACTTTGTTTTAAAAGATCTGAGAAATTTTCATTTAGAATTTCTTGAAATATATTGTCTAGGTTTGGAATTTTTTTAAATCATGGTTTTCAAGGAGTCTAATAATTCTATTTTTCAGGACAGTTTTTGATATTAGGTATCTCCTTTTTATTTTTCTTTTTAAAATCTTTTTACTTTGTCCTAATATTTTATGCTCTCATGGAGTCATTGAATTCTATTTGGTCTCTTTCTTGGATAAGATTTATTACTACTCTAGGATATTCATCTTCCAATTATTTCCTTTAAACCTTTTACTTAATTTCTTTTTTTCTAGGTATTCTTGGTGGAAAGTCAGTTTTTTCCCTTTGAGTCTTTGCTTGCTTGTGTTACAGCATTACTCTCTCCTTTGGGGGGTGAATTTTTACATTTGGGGAAGAAAAAAATTTTTATATGCTTTTTGATACTCACCTCTCTAACTTCAGTTCCTAAATGGAAGTTTTATGCTCTGCCCTCTGCTACCCTTTTGAATGGGGGTGGTTGGCCCTTTTTGGTCTGGCTCTAGGTCTTCTGGGTTTTTGTGGTGACTTCCACGTCCTGGAGTTTAACTCCCCTTGAACTTTGAGGTTTGGAGTGCTGTATCTTTAGGGTTCCTGTTGTAATCTCAGACAGAATATTAGGGACCACAGAGACCTTGAGCCTGGGCTTTCCTGGTCCGAACTCTCCAATTCAGGCAATGCTGCTTGGGTTTGCAAGGCTCCCATTCTTAGGCTTTCTTTTTTTTTTTTTTTTTTTTTTT
>CM053595.1:77428135-77487737 GCA_028646575.1 Pseudocheirus occidentalis | reverse complement strand
TCATATGCATATATATCTTCCTATATAGACATAAATGTATGTATACATATATATAATATATACACACACATATATATATTCACTTCAATTATCCTCATACTGAGAAAAGTTTCATAAGTTACAATTATCATTTTTCTATGTAAGCATGTAAGTAGTTCAACTTTGTTAAGTTCCTTATGATTTCTTTTCCCTGTTTACCTTTTCATGCTTTTCTTGCTTCTTGTATTTGAATGTCAGATTTTCTGTTCAACTCTGGTTTTTTCATCAAGAATGCTGGAAAGTCCTCTATTTCATTGAATGACCATATTTTCTCCTGAAACATTATACTCAGTTTTGCAGGGTAGGTGATTCTTAGTTTTAATCCTAGCTCCTTTGACCTCTGGAATATCATATTCTGAGCCCTTCGATACCTTAATGTAGAAGCTGCTAGATCCTGGGTTATCCTGATTGTGTTTCCACAATATTCAAACTCTTTCTTCTTGGCTCCTTGTAATATTTTCTCCTTGATCTGGGATCTCCGGAACCTGGTTATGATATTCCTAGGAGTTTTTTGGTGGGGGGGATCTTTTTCAAGAGGTCATTGGTGAATTCTTTCAAGTTCTACTTTGCCCTCTGGTTCTAAAATATCAGGGCAATTTTCCTTGAGAATTTCTTGAAGGATGATTTCTAGGTTGGTTTGTTTGTTGTTTAGTTTCCATTTGCTCCACTTTAATTCTGAAGGAATTATTCTCTTCAGTAAGCTTTTGAAATTCTTTTTCCATCTGACAAATTTGGCGTTTTAAGGCATTCTTTTCCTCATTGGCTTTTTGAGCCTCTTTTGCCATTTGAGTTAATCTACTTTTTAAAAGTGTTATTTTCTTCAGTCAGGTTGTTGACTCTCTTTTCATGATTTTCTTGCATCATTCTCATTTCTCTTCCCAATTTTTCCTCCATTTCTCCTACTTGATTTTCAAAATCCTTCTTGAACTCCTCCATGGCCTGTAATCAGTTCATATTTTTCTTGGAAGTTTTTGGTACAGGAGTTCTGACTTCCTTGTCTTCCTTCCAGTCTAAACTTTGATCCTTTTTGTCCCCAAAAAAGGAATCTAAAGTTGGATTGCTGTGCTTGCTTTGCTTCCTTTGCTTGCTTGTGTTGCCACTCAATTACTTGACTTTTGAGCTCTTTACACAGTAGAACTCTGCTTCCAGAGAGGAGAGCTTTGTCCCAAATCACTGGGGATTTTGCAGCTGCAGGAGCTATTAGGAAGGTGCTATCTCTGCAGCCACCACAAACTCTGGCTCTCTGGTCACACACCTCAGGATTACCACCTAAGACTGTGTTCCAGATCCAGGCAGGTTAAAGCAAGAGTGCTTAGCCTCTGAATGTTCGCTTGGCCTGCCTATGATCTGCAGGCCAGGAATTCTGAAACAGCCATGTGGAGGCTGCTGCACCTCCACCACTTCTAGCTCTGGGAGCAGGGGCCAGACCTGCTCCTCCATCCTCGCCCAGTTCCAACAGAGTTCCACACTGACTTCTCACTTTTTCTTTGGCATTTATGGTTTTGATAATTCTAGAAACCACCACTATTGCTGGTGATACATTCTCCTGAAGTCCACTGGGCTAAAACCATGGACTCATGTAGGGCTGGGCTCAGCTCCCAGCATGCTGCAATAAACCCTTCCTCTCTGCCTGCCAGGCTGCCTTCGGCGGGAGGCTTGTTTCTCTTTGTCACTTTGTGGGTTCTGTAGCTCTAAAATTTGTTTAGAGTCATATTTAATAGGTATTTGAGGTGGTTATGGGGGGAGCTCACAGAGTTTTCCTGCTTCTATGCTGCCATCTTGGCTCTGCCCCTGTTCATACTCTTTAATCCAACTTTACTTCTATTTCTTTTTCTTGCTTTTTTCCCCCCTTTGGAAATGGCTAATGTAGAAATATTTTGCATGTCTTTACATTTTTATAATGGATTTCATTTTTCTTGGTTTCTTGGTGAATAAGGGAGGTAGAAGGAGGAGAGAGATTTAGAGCTGAAAACAACAAAAATTGAATTTTAAAAAGATAAGAAAAAATAGCGTTTGAAAGATAAAAAAATTGGGAAAGGTAAATATGATGAGTTAGATTTGTTTTTTTCTGTATTTCATTTGAGATGCATTTAGGGCATCAAATTTGTGATGCCCAAAAGGCAGTTGGCAATTTGAAACTGGAACTCATTGAGGTTAGGGCTGGATATGGGGAATGAAAATCTTCTGCAGAGGTGATGGTTACACAGCAGTAAATGAGATCAACAAACACAGAGGGAGAATAGAAGATGACCCAGGACAGAGCTCTGAGAGACAACCCACAGTGGGTAGGTATGACCTGTATAAAAATCTAGCAAAGGAGATTGAAAAGGAGTTGGACCGGTAGGAAAATCAAGAGTGCACGGCATTGTGAAATTCAGTGAGAAAAGAGAGGAAATGGCACAGCCAATAGAAAATGTTCAGCATAGTCAAAGGTTACAGAGAAGGTAGAAAGGATGACGAATAAGAAAAAAAAGGCAGCATTAAATTTTGACAGTTGAGATCACTGGTGACTCAAAAAAGTAGGTTAAGTTAAAGGGTGAGACTGGAAGCCATACTACAGAGTATTTACATTCAAGTGGGAGGAGAAGTGGAGGCAACAAATATATCTAGTTTGTCAAAGGAATATAACTGAGAAGGGGAAGATATATACTGGATAGAAACTAGCTGTGGAATCAAGTGTAGATTTTTAAGAATGAAAGACACATGAGAATGTTTGTAGGCAGAAGGGAAGGAACCAGTGGATAGGGAGAGATTGAAATGATGGTGTTGTTATTGTTGATGATTAGAGAGACACTGATGGGGTGAATCTGCCAGAGAATATGGGATGGGACCAAGGATGCATGTCTACATGCCCCCCTCGGGGGGGGGGGGCTTTGTAAGGAGAAAGGCCACTTCTTCATGAGATTGGGGGGGGGGGAGGGAAGTCAGCTGTTGGGAAAGGTTTCCTGTAGAAGGTGAGATTTTGGTTGAAGAAAGCCTGGGAAGTCAGGAGATACAGATGAGAAAGGAAAGCATTCCAGGCACAGGGAATAACCAGAGAAAATGTCCAGAGCCAAGAGAGAGTATTTTGTTCATGGGACAGCATAGTAGTGGTATTAAACTGGAGAATATGTTGGGGGACGCAAAGTATAAGAATATTGGAGAGATGATGAGCAGCTAGGTTATAAAAAGCTTTGAATGCCAAACAGAGGATACTGCATTGTATCTTGGAGGTATAGAGAACCATTTGGAGTTTATTGTGTATAATGGGGACATGATCAGACTTTGTTGCTTTAGGTGATCACTTTGTGGCTGAATGGAGGATGGGCCAGAGTGGGGAGAGACATGTGGCAGGCTGACCCACCAACTTGGTATTGCACTAGTTCAATCATGAGATAATGGAGGCCTGCACAGGGTGTTTGTAGTATTAGAGGGAACAACAAAGTAACATATTTGAGAGATGTTGAAAAGGTGAAATTGGCAATCCTTGGCAATAGATTGGGGGTGGGGGGAGCAAGGGGTGAGAGATAGTGACGGGTTGAGAATGACCCCTAGGTAAGCCTGTGTAACTCAGAGGATGATGGTGCCCTGGAAAGTATGGAAGGGAGGAAGATGGGGGGGGGGGGGGAATGAGTTCAGTTTGGAACATATTGAGTTCAAAGTGTATACTGGATGTCTACTTCAAGTTGTCTGAAAGGATGTTGGAGATGTAAGAATGGAAGTCAGCAGAGAGGCTAGGGCAGGATTAGTAGATTTGAGAATCATCAACAAAGAAATGGTAATTAAATCCATAGGAGCTGATAAGATCACTAATTAAAGTAGCATAGAGGGAGAAGAGGGCCCATGACAGACCCTTGTCGGACACCACAATTAGAGGACATGATCTGGAGGAAGATCCAACCAAGGAAACTGGGAAGGAACATTCAGATAGGTAGGACAAGAACCCAGAGAGAGAAGTATCCCAAAAACCTAGAGTAGAAAGTATTAAGGAGGAGGGAGTGATCAACTCTCTTAGCCTTAAGTCCCCTGTTACTGGAAAGGACAGTACTGTCCTCCCAGGCTCCCAACCTAGCAGTCATGCTGTGGATTACTCATTATCTCTCACTCAACTCCACATTCTTTGCAACATCCCTGGAATATACCCCTTCCATTCCTGACACTACCACCTCTCTAGTTACATAGGCCCTTATCGCCTCACCCAGGCATCGCTGTAGTATAATCTGCTGACGGGTCTGCCTGCCTCCGGTGTCAGCACTCCTGTCCATCCTGCATTTAGCCACTAAAGGGATTTTTCTAAAGCAGAGGTCAGGTCATGGCACTCCCCTGCTGAATAAACTCGAGTCTCCAGGATCCTGTTGTCTCTTGGATCAAATCCAAAATGCTCTGTTTGGCATTCAAAGCTATCCCAAACCTAGACTCCTCTTACATTTTGTAATCTTTTTACACCTTACTCCCTGACTTGTACTCTTTGATCCAGTTACACTGCCTCCTTGCTGAAGACATTCGGTCTCTTAACTCCAGGCATTTTCTTTGGCTGTCCCCCATGCCTAGGCAGTCTCTGTCTTCTGTCCTCCCTACCTACTGACCTCTTTGACTTTTTTGAGTCCCAGTTAAGATTCCACCTTCTACAGGGAGCCTTCCTCAACCCCTCTCAATTCCAGGGCCTCTCTTCTGTTAATTATCTCTGGTGTGTCATATTTGTCACATGTGTGTCATACATAGGACACACATACATACATACATACATACATGTGGCCTGACTTGCTTTGTTTATATTTGCTTGCATATTGTTTCCCCCATGAGATTTCAAGGTCCTTGAAGGAAGGAACTCTCTTTTGCCTCTTTATATACCCAGTCCTTAGCAGAGTGCCAGGCACATAGAGGTTTTTAAATGTTTATTAATTGGTTGATCAACTGTCATAGGCTGCAGAAAAGTCAAGACTGAAAAAAGGTCATTAGATTTGGTAATTAAGAGGTCAGTGGTAACTTTGGAGGAAATAGTTTGAATTGAACAATGAGGTTGGAAGCTAAATTCTAGGAGATTAAGAAGAAAAGTAGAGGTCAAAGTTTTGTCACAGAACATAAGGATATAGGACAGTCGTTAGCTGGGAGAACAGGATCAAGTACATGTTTTTTGAGGATAGGGGAGCATGGACATGTTTCTAGGTAGTAGGGAAGGAGCTAATAGAAAGGAAGAGACTGAAAATAAGGGATAGTGTGGGGATGACAGAGGGGGCAATGTTTTGGAGAAGACAGGACAGATAGAAGAGCTTGGCTTGGTTAGAAGTTGGGCTTCTTCTTTGTCTGAGGTAGACTTGGAAGGAAGAGATAATGGGAGAAGTCATCTGAATGACTCTGAATTGAGCAAGAGGGAGTTCTCAGTGAATGACCTCGATTTTTTTCTGTAAAATATGAGGCAAAGTTCTGAGCTGAGAGGGTTCGAGGAGGAGAAGCCTTGGGAACGTTAGAGGAGGAATGAAAAGGTTTGGGAGAGAGACTGTGAAGAGTGGGATAGTGAGTTTATAAAGGAAGTGTAGAAGGATTGCCTTGCAGGAGTAAGGACTCAGTTGTGGTTTTCTAACAAACTGATTACCACTTATTTAAGGATGATTTTCTTATAGATCAACTGCTAACATTAGGCCTGAACAACCTGTGGCCCACAGATGTTTTTCTCTACGTTTTTCAGGACCACTGGAAATCTTTGGTGTTCTGTAAGTGGCCCTTAGGCTACAGATTATGCAGGCCAGCATTAAGCATTTCCAGGTCTTTGCTGGATATTTCTTCCTGCAGGTACCTCAAATTCAAGAAAATGTCAATAACATATTCCTTTTCTAGTTTAAACCAGTTTCTCCTCTTAATTTCATTTCTTTTGAAGATGCATCCTTAGTCTCCTAATATTATAATAAATTCAGATTTAAATTCCTGCTCCCTCACCCCTCTAATCACTGGTCTTATAGCAGTAGTTTAAACCCTTATTTCCTGGACTATAATAACAACTTTTGTAAGTAATCTTCTTTTCTCCATGCTTTACCCCTCCAATCCATCCTTCATCCACTGCTTGAGTAATTTCTTACAGATCTGACTCTAGCACTATGCTCTGTTATTACAGAAAGTCAAATCAGAACAAGATATAGGGGAAAATGAACTCTGTTCTGAATATATTGAGTTCAGATGTGTTGGGTGTCAGTAGGACATTTAAGCTGTAATATCCTTAAGGAAGTTGAAGAAACTGGTCCAGAGTCAAGAAGTCAATAATGTAGATAAAATTTGGAGAATTATCTACATAAAAGTAGAAGCAAAAGTAAAAGTTGAAGCTGTAGGAATTAGTGAAATTATTATAGGGATGGTATAGAGAGAAGGACAAGGAGAGAGGGGGTGAGAATGAGCTACACTCTGCATCATTTCATATGTCTTGAAAGATTTTTCTGAAACCATCCTATTTATCATTTCAGGACTTTTAGGAAATAAGAGTAAATTGAACCAAATGCAGAGGTAGAGAGATTAGCCTTGATATATATCAGGGATATCTTTATCTGTAATTGAAGGAGAGAATGAAGGAAAAGATAATGCTTATGAGAAGTTTTCAAGACTAGAGCAGGGGAATTAAGGACATTCCTCTCAAAAGTCTTCAGCCTTCCTAATGAAAGTCATTTGCTCTAAATACGATTAGTGAGTTAGCAGTGAGAGAAGAAAGGATTTGGAGTAATAATCATTGGAAATAAGGTGAAGCGTCATTAGTGATAGGGAAAAACACCGGGCCTGTGATTTGACTGGCATAAGGAGCAGAGTAGCAATTTTGAAAATCAGTCTGTAACTTCCCCAGGGTCACAGTAAAGTGACACATGACAGTGTGTGTTTGAGGCAGAACTGAACTCAGTCCTACTGCTTTGAAACTGAGACCATACTTTTTACCCTGTACTACTTCTCCCAGGGTGTCAATAAAGGTAGAGTGTATGTCTTATCCTTTAGGCTTTCTTGAGGACTGTGTGTTTTTTGTCTCTTCGTGTCTCCTACCATAAGGCTCAGGCCTTGAATATAATGTCTTCACATGAGCACCTGTTGAATTTTAATTTTACCAGTATGTTCAGGCACCAAAGTTCTATATCCCAGATAAACAATGTACTAGGACAACAATGCTGGATTTTAATCAACTCTGTCCCCTACATTTCCTGATGTAGCTATTTAATTCGTCACTTGGCTGTTTTTTTTTAAACTTCGGCTTCAACTGCTTATGGACACTTTTAACACAAAGAGAAGAAGGAAATGTGGCTGTTAAGCTATTGCTTCTTTTGAACTAAAGAGCACTTTGACCTGTGTCTAGGAGCTAAGAAAACCTGTCTTCATATCTCAGTGCTGCTAACTCACATAATGACCTTGGTTAAGTCCCTTCCTTTCTTCATTTCTTTGTCTCCAAAATAAGAAGACTGAGCTAGATGAGAGCTAAGATCCTTTCCTGGCTGTCTTTTAGCATTCTGTTTTCTGAGAGACTTTGCAGTCTCACGTTGTCTAACTTGGACTAGATCCTGACTGCACTTTCCCATAGTGTTTCTGAGTTTCCCAGAGTATATACACTAGACTCTGGCATTTCCTTAAATTCTTGGGGGAAAAATACCTGTGGTAATACCGCAGTCTTTAAATCTTTGTTTTAGCTCACAGGACATTTTTAACATGAACTTTTTTTTAAGTTTCTGTTCCAGATGATCGAGCTGAACAGCGAACCTGCCTTATCTGTGGAGACAGAGCTACAGGGTTGCACTATGGTATCATTTCCTGTGAAGGCTGCAAAGGGTTTTTCAAAAGGAGCATTTGTAATAAGCGGGTATACAGATGCAGTCGCGACAAGAATTGTGTCATGTCCCGGAAACAGCGGAATCGATGTCAGTATTGCCGCCTGCTCAAGTGCCTGCAGATGGGGATGAACAGGAAAGGTAAGAGAAGCTCTGTAAACACACAGCTACCCCGCTAGTGTTTGGTTCTTTCTGACACTCAGTGTCCTGTGTTCTCATGATCCATGTCATACTAATCATGGAATTTAAGAACAGAATACGATCTCAGAGATACCTAGTACAAATCGTATCCTTGACCAAGAATCTTCAACACACCCTCAACAAACAGTTTTATAGCCTCTGCGTGAAGACCCTTCACCTCCAGGGAAAGCTGATTCCAATTTTGGTATTACTTTCATAGTTAGCGAGGTTTTCCTGCTGCCAGTTAAAATGTACCTCTTTACAACTTATAACCCTGTTCTCAGTTCTGATCTCTAGGACGAAGCAGAATGAGTATAATCCCTCTTCTACGTGACCAATCTTCACATGCTTAAAGGCAACACCTATGCTGTCTTTCCTAGGGCTTCTTTTCAGATCTTTCAACTGATCTTCATTTGTATGTTGTCTAGTGCTTTTTTCGTCTTGACCACCCTCTTCTGGACATGCCCCAGTTTGTCTTGTGTCTTTTCTAAAATTTAGTTCCCAGAACATTGTATTGTCAGTACAGTCTGACCAGAGCAGAGAACACTGGCGCTGTCTGCTCCCTTGTCATCCCCTTTCCTAATGAAGCCTAGGATAACATTAGCTTTTCTTTTTTTTTTTTTTAGCTACCATGTCACGATTCACGCTGAACTCATAGTACACCAAAATCCTTGATCTTTTTCATAGGACCTGCTGTCTAGCTATGCCAGCCAGTATGACACAGTATGAGCCTATGTCATACTTTTTACATTTTATCCCTATTAAACTTCATTGATTTGGCCCATCATTCTACCTGTCAAAATCTTTTAGGATTTTGACTTTTATCTAACTTGTTAGCTAACCCTCCAAGTTTCATGTTATCTGCAAATTTGACAAGTATGTCATCTATGCCTTCACACATGTCGCTGATTAAAATGCTGCTCATATAAGGACAAGCATGGATCTTTGGGGCACTCACAACACTTCCCGAATCGACATCCTATCATTAATGACTACATTTTGTATCTATTTCTCTCCCTCTCCCTAATTTCACTGGCACCAGGAATGCCTCCTAGTGAGGAACCTGGGTAAAGAAAACAATACCAACCCAGATCAGCAACTATCATACAACATCCATTCTTAGAGAGCTAACTGATATGAAGTGACTTGCTCAGTATCACACAGCAAGTAAATGTCGGAGTAGATTTTCCTCACTCTGAGGCCTACTCAGCTATCTACTACACCATGCTACCTCTCCCATTTTAAACACAAGAATAGCATACAAAACCTTATAATAAGCTTGCTGAGATCTCAGTGAGCTATGTCTGTAGCATCTGCTTACTATACCAGTCTACCCTATGAGAAAATAAAATGAAATGAATCTGGCATGACCCACTAGGCTTTTAATGACCATTATTCCCTTTCTAAGTATTCAGAAATCATTTTCTTAATGTTCTGGAATTTTTCCAGGAAATAAAACTAGCTCACTTTCCTCCAGTTTTCAGATTCTACCCTTTTCCCCTTTTTTTTTTTTTTTTTCCCAGTTGAAACATTTGTCCTTCTCCATTCCTGTAATGCCTTCTCTTTTTTTCTGGCTTTCAGAGAATGATAATAGCAACTCAGAAATTACATCTTTTCAAATGTAGTTTTTACAAAGCCTGGTGGCTTGAAATTCATTGAGAATTACTAGATACTGTTGGACCATTTCCTCACTTAATCTTGGCATTTTACTCCCTGTGAATAATTTTTGTTATTAATATATGTCCTTCCCAGTCCAAAGATTATTCTCCTTGGAAGGGAAAATAAAAAGTTGAGTAGTGTTGCCTTCTTAGCTTTTTCTTATCAGCCTGTCTCCCCTAACCAGCAGCATTATCCTTCCTTTTTTCTCCTTCATTCCACATTTCTTTCTCTTGTTCTTAGTGTTCCTTCCTGGCCTCAGCTTATTCTGCACATTAGCATTGCAGATACATTCTTACTAGGACCTTACTTTTCTTTGTGTCCATCCTGAGTTATCTGTACTAACTTCCATATTCTGGCCTTTTTAAAATCTGAATTCGATGAGCTGCCTGGGTAGCCACACTTTTTAGTCCTTTGGGGAGAGTGCCTGCTTTTCCTTCTCATTAGAAGAAGGGGCTCTCAGAACTTCGTTCTTAAGAGCTTCTCAATCCTCTTGAGCCAACTTTCTTTGCCATAGCTTCTGCTTCTGAGTCTGAAATCTTCTCCCAATTTAGGGTGTCTGCACCACCCTCTTCTTGCTAAGCACAGATTCTAATAAAATGGTCATGTACTTCGAAGGTTCCTGTTTTTTCTACTAATGTAATTCTTTGTTGGAATTAGGTGTAGAATAAGCATTCCACTATTTCCTCTTCCTCCTCTTGAAGGATGAAATTTTCACCAAAGAAGTTTACATTGTTATCAGTTGCTCCAGGTAGTATATATAGAGTGAGAGAAAGAAATTGCCCCCAGTACCTAGACAGTTGAAGTTCGGAACTCCTCATCTTCAAGTCCAAGAGGTCTGTAGTCAACTCCTGCAGCATCACTTCTTTTTCTGTATCTGTTGCTCCTCACCCAAATGCTTTCTAAAATCTTTTCCATATGCATTAGCTCATGTACCAAAGAGCCCTTTTAGTTAGTTCTTAATGGTCTGTACTCTAAGGTCCTTTCCAGCTCTAACATTTATCTGTTATAAATTTCAATTCAGGTCTAATGTTCTCTGTTCTAACATTCCGTGTGCTAAGATTCCTTACAAGCAGCTCATCAGACAGCCAATCATTTCCTCAGCAAACATTTCTAAAGTGCCCTCTTATCTGTAAGGGACGTGCTTGGAAAATACAAATCAATATATCAATAAGAGACATAATCTTTCCTCTCAGGGTCTCATAGGTAGGGGAATAAAGACATATGCCCAGGCATATGTCTAGGGACTATATAGAAAGAATACTCAACTTAGAGCCAGAAGACTAGTTCAAATCCTGCCTCAGTTACCTGCTTTGTTTGAGACTTTGAGCAAATCACTCACTCTCTCTGGGCCTCAGTTTTCTCCATCTCCGTCTCCAATCAGTTGCTAAGTCTTACTAATTCTGCTTCTGTAATATTGTCCAAATCCTTCCCTTCTCTTCACTCCTGTATTTACTACCCAAGTCCTAATCTTAATCACATCTCCCCTAAAGCATTGTAATTCCTTACTCATTGATATATATCCCTGTTCAGTTTCTTCCTTTGATACACAGGTCTCCTCCCCCTTCCCCCCCCCCCCAAAAAAAAAAACCCCTTAAGAACAGGTTTCATCACATCACCACCTTGCTCAAAAGTCTTCTCTGGCTTCCTATTGCCTTTAGAATTCATTGCAAACCCTTTATCCTGGTCTTTTAAAGTCCTTCACAATCTGGCTCCAACCCATTTTTCCAGTCTTCTTTCATCTTTTCCCCCTAACTTGAGCTTCAGTCTTCTGTCTCTGTACAAGTTGTTCCCCCATGCCTGGAATATAATCCTTCCTCCTCTGTGCTGTCCTCATCTTCCTTCAGGGCTTCATTCAGATTTTGCTTTTTCTGTGGAAGTTTCAGTGACTCTTCAGTTGTTAGTTCTCTCTCCTCAAATTACTTTTATTTATTGATTTTTGTACCTCTTGTCTCTCCCTCTTCCCCTTCCCTCCACCACCCCAGTAAATTCTTGGCAATCAGGGCCTATTTTGGTCTTGTGTGTGTTTCCAGTGTCTTGCATATAGTAGGCATTAATTAAATATTTGCTGAATTGAATTGAAGTCATGCCCACTATTCAGAATAGCTTACAGAGCTATAATGGGGATCTATTACAGTCAGGTTATAAGGACCTTGGAGAGTCATAAGCTATGTCCCTTCCTTCTCACTTCCCCCACACCCCAGTGAGCTCCTAGAATAGTAAGGTAGAAAAGGTCAGGGCACAGGTAGTAACTATTAAGCAAGCCCACGGGTAATTAATAATGCAGTAAGGGAAAGACATCATGCTATGTGGGAGGAAAAGAGGCTTCTTCTGGCTTTGGCTGAGGGGGGTGGGAAGATCAGGGAAGTCCTCTCAGAGGAGGTGGCCTTTGAATGGGATCTCAAAGAATGAGTAAGCATCTGACAAATGTAGTCTGGCAGTGGTGGCGCAAAGTGGTCCTCAGGGAACAGAGAGCAGATCAGTTGAACCAGAGCAGAGAGTTCATGAAAAGGAAAGTAGTGGAAAATAAGAATGCTAAAAGATTATAGAGAGCCTTGAACAACAGGATTAGGAATCTGGACGTGATCCTGTGGGAGTCATTTGCAGTTTTTTGTCTTTTTTTTTTTTTTTTTTTGGAGGGAGGAAGGCAGGGCAATTGGAGTTAAGTGATTTGCCCAAGGTCACACATCTAGTGTGTCAAGCTTCTGAGACCGAATTTGAACTCAGGTCCTCCTGACTCCAGGGCCAGGTGCTCTATTCGCTGTGCCACCTAACTGTCCCTCATTTACAGTTTTGAATAGAAGAGTGTCATGATTAGAAATATGCATTATGTTTATATTGGCAGTTCATGTGAAGGGCAAAATAAGGAGGAGAGAGACTGGAGGCAACACTGCCAGTTGGTCTATGACAGTAGACCACAATAGAGAGAATAAGGGTCTGAACTAGGAAAGTGACCATTTGAGTGGAGAGAAGGGAGGAGGGATGTGAGAGATGCTGTGTAAGTAGAACATACAGGACTATCCCCTGTTAGAATGTAAACTCCTTCAGACCAGGGACCGTTTTGCTTTTGTCTTTCTTTTCTTAGCATCTATATAGTCCCTAGCACATAATAGCTACTTAATATATGTTTGCTGATTAGTTATAGAGTGAGGGACAATGAAGAACCGAAGAACTCTTTCAAATGCTTTTTATTTGATTGTTGTTCTTAGTCATGTTACTGGGGGGGGGGGCCTCTTTTTCTGGCTTTCTTCCCTTCTTGGCATTATCAGAGTTCTTATATATAGAATGGTTGCTTTTCTCAGACTGTTTAGCAGGCTCTTCCTTTTTGCCCAAGACATTTAAACAACAAAAAAATAACCCCCAAAGAACTTAGACTCTATGGAACCTGGGGATGCTATGTTTTCATTGTCACTGGTTTAAAGTACCACTGTTATTGAAACAAATCCAAGATTGGAAGGATGGTACCTGATGCATGCCAGGCCACGTTAGGCCAAAGATTTGAAGAGTATAAATGTACTTTAGTTTTCATCTAGCAGTGACTCACTTATTTTTATACTAACTCTCAACTATACTAATGCTGTTGCTTTTATGTTCTAACACTATGTTTTAAAGTTCCTTCCTGCTTGAACGTTCTGTATGTTCTATGTCATAAGCATAGACAAGCCTGATGTAGTCCAAAGAATTGGAGTCAGAATATCTGAGTTCATATCCTGGCTCATTTGCAGAATGTTTGTGAGCTGTGGGCAAATCTTTTTATTTTTCTGGACCCAGCTTCCTCCTTTGCAAATCGGGACTAAAAATACTGATTCCTTATAATTCGCAGTGTTGGAACTCACAATGAAGAAAGAGGTAAATCTTGAAGTTGTGAAATATGAGTTACTGCTTTGGAGTAGCTGTGTCCTTCCTGCTCTATAGTCTGACATTCTATGCTCTGAAAACCTTGCCACTTGTAACACTCTGTTCTAAGACCCCTTTCGGAAACATAATTCTGTCCTCTAATGTTTTGACCAATTTCAGCTTAATTTAAAAAGAATTTTTGAGCATCCATTGAATGCATGGTGCTTTTCTAGGGGGACCAAAAAAAAAAGTTCCTCTTCTCAACAAGTTTACACTCTTTAAAAAGAATTTTTGAGCATCCATTGAATACATGGTGCTTTTCTAGGGGGACCAAAAAAAAAAGTTCCTCTTCTCAACAAGTTTACACTCCTGTCATGGCTCTAGCTGGTTCCTAAATGTCTGTCTGATATGCCTTCCTGGTGAGAGAATTTGAGGTATACTTTTCCACTACAATACAACAGACATTTGTTAAGAGCTGGTGTGTGAGGCACTGTGCTAGACACTCAGAATAAAAAGGAGAATGAAAAAGAGTCCCAAGCTTCCAGGAGATGATATTCTACTCCAGGCTAACCATTCCCAGTTTCTTCAGTGAATCCTGTTGGTCTCCATTCACTCAGCATCTTGGTCACCCTTTTCTGGACATGTTCTATTTTGTTATTGCTAATGCCCTTCTTAAGATGTGGTGTACAGGGGGCGGCTAGGCGCAGTCAATAGAGCACTGGCCTTGGAGTCAGAAGGACCTGAGTTCAAATGTGACCTCAGAGACTCTACCCCCCCCCCCAAAAAAAAAAAACTAGCCGTGTGACCTTGAGCAAGTCACTTAACCCCAATTGCCCTCCAAAAAAAAAAAAGTGGTGTAGAGACAGACTTGAATGCTGAAGAGGTGGTCTGAGCATGGCAGACTGCAGTGGCTTATTACATCCTTCTTTCGGGATGAGACCGGAGGGGACATTAGCTTCTTTTGGCTGCTGTGTAACAGATGCTGCCAACTGCTGTTGTATTTGCAGTTCACTAAACCTTCAAGATCTTTCTTTATAGGAATTGTCCCCCATAATTCTAGCTTTTAAAGATTTTTTTGAGTGGGAAATCTGATTCTGTTCTCCCAGTTTCATATCTGTAAAATCAACAACTTATGCCATCTACATAATTATCTCTGGTCATTGATAAAAATGTTAACTAACCCAGGTTGAAGGACAGATCCTAGGACATCACTCCTTCACCCTTCAAACTGGTATCAGCTCTTTCATTATTACTCTTCTCTTTGGTCACTCAGCTTAATAGTACTGTGCTCTAGCCTATATTTCTCCATCATATCCACAAGAATAATGTGAGAGATTGTCAAAAGCCTTGGTGAAATCTAGGTATATTATGTCCAAGGATCTATTGGTCACGTACATAGGCTTTAAAAAAAAAAAAAAAAAAGCTATGGTATAGCTACTAAGTGCCATAAATCTGATTGGAACTAGATCTCTCATCCCTAAGTCCAAAACTCTATAGTGCACTGGTTCTCAACCTCCCTAATGCCGCAACCCTTTACTACAGTTCCTCATCTTGTGGTTACCCCCAACCATAATGTTATTTTTGTTGCTACTTCATAACTGTAATTTTGCTACTGTTAGAAATCTAACTGATATGCAGGATATATTTTTATTGTTACAAATTGAACAGAACCCACAGGTTGAGAACCACTGATCTAGTACGTTGTGTGTCTTCCTCTTTAATGTGTGATGTTATGGACAAAGGTGCTGAGAGGGGAGGGATGTTTGCCCTGGCAAGTGTGACTCCTGTTAAAATTTCCTGCAGGTGCCCATTTCTTGATTTTTCTGAAGAATTCAGGGAGGTCTTGGATTTCAGGGCCAGTAATAGATTCCTCAGGCTTATTCCCTGCAGCTTACAGAGGCTCACCATTGTTGGGATGCTTGACAACAAGAGTTCTTTGTGGGATGTTTTATTTGGTTCAGTAACAATAATAATAACTGGTATTTATACACTGCTTTAAAGTTAGTAAAACATTTTGCATCTATTTTGTCATTTCAAGCCTCCTAAACCTGTGAGGTAGGCACTGTAACTATTATTCCCATTTTATTGATTAGAAAATTAAGATTTAAACAGGTAACAGCTGGTAAAATGCTAGTCAGGTTTTGAACCCACGTCCTCTGAATTTCACCCACAGGGAAAGTTAGAACATCAGAACATAAAAGGTCTTTGGCAATGCATTGTTCTTGTTCAGGGTCACTTATTTATCTAGAGGGACTGACATCTTACAAGTCATAAAGATGAGTTCTTTCTCCTATCTCTTCTGATAAGAGTGACTAGTGACTGAAAGGGGGACTTTGGATTTGTTTTAATAACCAGTGCGTTTGAATAGAATTAGTATTGCATTTTAAAAACCATAGGATTTGAAACTCTAAAAACCCTTAGGTTTGAAACCTGTCCACTCATTTTACAAAGAAATTAAGGCCTGGAGGAAGAAGTGACAGAGAGCACCTACAGATCCCAAGGGCATCCATATTCTAGAGTCCTTCGTTGTCTTTGTACCAGGCAATTCAGTCAGTTCCAAACCTACCTCCTTTAATTCCAGATCCAAATTCTGTCCTTTTTTGCCTACATCACACTGCCTTGCCATCTGAAAACTAGGATGGATATGTTAGCTCTCTCACTAATCAAGGGATTTAAAACCACAAAAGATTTTACAGATCATCTCTTTCAACCCCTCATTTACAGAGGAAGAAACTGAAACCCAGAGAGGCTAAATAGCTTTTCCATTGTCACCAAAACTAAGCAGTAGAATATCTCTTCATAATACGCTTGCCCTTTTTGGCCATTAGTTTCTTCACCTGTAGATTGAGATAGCAGTATTGCATTTTCCGTTTTGTAACGTTGTTGTGAGTAAAGAGAAAATAACTAAGTTGCCCACAGCCCATGTTGCTGGTATGTGGCAGAACTGGGTCTGTCTCCAAGTCTAGTATTGCTGCTATTACAGACTGCCTCTCCAAGGCCTCTATCATCTTAATGACATCTTGCTAACTGTCTCTCCTTTCCCCTCACTTAGTTTATGTTGAGTTTTTTCATTTCCATTTATTGCCTGGCTCTTTCTTAAAGATATATCATTTATACCTCAGAAATTGGCAAATACTACAAATGAGGGCTTGATTAATAAATTTTTGTCGATTGTTTAAATTTAGGAGAGAGAAGATGTTAATGCAGATTTAATCTAAAAGTGCATCATGCACATATTTTCTTCTCTCCTTCCCCCTTTCCCCTCCCCCAGCTGGTTGTTAAACATTTACCAGCACAGGCTTGCTACTTGGTTCCTTAGGGGCTGCTATACAGTCTTCCTAGTTTCACAGAGGGAAAGTTTGGGAAGTTGGGTCTTGGTTTTTTTTTTTCCTCTTGTACTATGAAGTATTTTTGGTTTTTTGTGGGGGAAGACTGGGTAAGGTAAATCTTTTCTCTTTGCTGATCACTCTCCCAGCTTTATAACAATGTCCCCCATGTTGGCAAAGGCTATCAAAACCTAACAATATTTGCCTTTTCATAGCTTTGGTTGCCCTGACTGAGAGAGAAACACTGACATCTCCTGGTCATTGCCAAGAAGGCAAGACTGAAAATGCAGTGAACATCAGTCTGATCTACTCTTAGCAGCCCTAAACCATTTAACATTAAAGCTGGTAAAGACCTGGTCTACAAAATGTTATTGGCAGAAGGGACTTTGAAACATACATCAAATGTTGGAGTTGAAAGGAGCCTTGAACCATAGAGTATTAGAGCAGAGAACAAAGAATGTTAATAATGAAGACATTAGGGTCTTCTAAAACATTAAGAATTCCCTTAGGGGCGGCTAGGTGGCGCAGTGAATAGAGCACCGGCCCTGGAGTCAGGAGTACCTGAGTTCAAATCCGGCCTCAGACACTTAACACAAAAAAACTAGCCGTGTGACCTTGGGCAAGTTACTTAACCCCAACTGCCCTCCAAAAAGCAAAAAAAAAAAAAGAATTCCCTTAGAACACAGAATGCAAGAGCTCTAAGATATCGGAACAGTCTAACACCATAATTTTGCTACTAAGGAAACTGAGGCTCAGAAAAGTAAAATGGCTTGCTTAAAATAGCACAAATAATTAGTAGCAGAGACAACACCAGATTCCAAGTCCCCTGACATCTAATTAAAAATTTTTCCATTGTATTGTGCTGCCTCCAAAATTTAAAAAAAAAATTTTTTTTTCCTACTCCTGTGAGGTCTTTTACATAATAAAGGTTCTTTGTAATTGAATTATTAACTATCTACTTAGGTAGCTAGCAAAGGAAAAGGTTTCTGATAAGAGAAAGAGAGCTAAAGTTGAGCCTTTCTGCCCATCAGGGTGCCTGTAGTGCTGTTGGGTTGTCTGTGAATTTGAAAGACTGTTGATGTATATATAGTCTAAAGCAGAATTATTGAGCTGGACATGGGAGTTCATTTCATATATTGGTTAAAAAGCTTAAGAATTGGCGTTAAAGTTCAGTTTGTGAATAGGGATATGAACAAATAGTTCTCAAAAGAATTTCAAACTATTAATATGTGAAAGAACATTCCAAGTTACAAAAAATAAATACAAGTCAAAAAAATTGTGAGATTTGACCTCACACTCAACAAAACGGCAAACAACAAAAGATGGGAATCATATTGAAAGGGTCACGAAAAGATGGATATATGGAAGAACTATTGGGAGCTGTGAATTGATCCAGTAATTCTAGAAAGCAGTGACTTGCCCAGGCATGGTTATACCGCTAATAAAGATCCGGTGCCAGATGTAAACTCAACTCTTCCTGACTTCAACTTTAAGATTCTATTCACTGCTCCCCTGGTTGTAAATTGTGCATGTGTTTTTATATACATAATTATGTTATGTGGTAGTGGTAGTGTTGGTGGCAGTGGTATCATTGGTGTCATTTCAGTCGAGTCTAATTCTTTGTGATCCCATTTGGAGCTTTCTTGACAGATGCTGGAGTGATTTGCCATTTCCTTCTCCAAATATACTTAAGTGCATAATCATACTTCTGTGAGAATTGAAGCTCAGCCAAGGGACTAGTTCCCTTACTGTCTCCAAGAAATAGTTCAAGTTGCTTTCAGAAGTTGAAAGTTGGAGAGAAGTTCATTTTGGCTCCGCAGAAAGAACTTAAAATAAAAACTACCCAAACAGAAGAATAGGCTACTGGTCTCAAGAGCTAGTATTGGGCACCTGCTCATTTGTGTTGAAATAAAGGCCATGAACACAAGAGAGTCAATGTTAGGTATGGTACAGTTGGAGCACCAGTGAGCTTAGGATCAGAAAACCTGGGTTTGACTCTTGACTGCCCATTTACTAGCTCTGTGACCCTGGGAAAGTCACTTAATGCTTTGGGTGTCAGTGTCCTCATAAATAAAATTAAGGGGTTGGATTAGCCCTAAAGATCTGGTTCAAGGGTTTAGAAATTACTTTTAGTGACCTTGACACGTCTAGTGCTCCTGCTTAGAAGGAAGACCTTGCAATTTTTAGCCTGGAAAAGAGATTTAAGGAGAGGGGATAGCTGTCTGTAGATATCTGAAGAGCTATAATAGATCAGTTTTCTATAGTGCTCCATAGTTTCCAATGTTTTTCCTGCAAAAAAAACCTCATGAAAATTGTTCTTCCCATTTTGGTGAAATAATTCACTCATGGCTATATATATAGTGAACAACGAGCAGGGATTCAGACACGTCTGCCTGTTCCAAGTTCAGTGGGTTTTTGACTATGCTCTGCTGCTACTTCTGTTATAAGGAAAAGGATTTGGGCTGTTTGCCCTGGTCCCCAAAATCTGAAGCAGCACAAAGTTCTGGTAAGATTTTAACTTGGAAGAAGAAGAAATTTTCTAACAATCAGAGCTAGCTTTAAGTGTAATCATGGGCTGCCTCAGGAAGTAGTAAATTCCTTCTAGCAGAAATTCCTGCTCGAATACAAGCTGGATCATTGTCATCAACAAGGTCCTTGGCCCTATCAAATGGCTTCAGATCAGAAAGTGTTAGGATATTATTAGTGGAATTGACTTTTAAGAGAATGCTTCACCATCTATTTTGCCACTATACTCCAAGGATCAAGGGGCTTTTCCATCTTCCTTGCAGCTGAACCTTCTTGTGCCTGTTGTCCTTCCCCAGTGCGGTACATCCTTCAGCCCGGCATTTAGCATGGTGCTTTGTACATAGTACACTGAGCATAATTCCTAGCATATAGTAGAGAGTTAATAACTGCTTATTGATATTGATTGGGGCAGCTAGTTGGCACAATGGGCATGGAGTCAGGGAGGCCTGAATTCAAATCCAACTTCAGACGCTAGCTGTGTGACCCTGGACAAGTCACTTAACCTTGTCTGCCTCGTCAGTATCTCTGCCAAGAAAACCTCAAATAGGGTCACAAAGAGTCAGGCACAACTGAAAAACAACTCAGCAACAACAACAAATTTGTATTGATTGGTGGATGTCCTGGTGAATTTGGTGAATGTGACAAAGGTAAAAGAAGATTTGTTTATTCATTTATTGAGCATCTGTTTTCAAATTGGGCATTAAAATGAGGTCTAGCCCTCAAGAAGCTTCTGGTTTTATAGACTGGAAATAAATGGTAGGTTTAAAGAACTTCATAAAACACTTTTCTCACAACCATGTTAAATGTATATTAAAAAATATTGCTCCCATTTTGTTCAAGGAGAAACTGGGACTTGGTTAAGTGACTTGCCTAAGGTCATACAGATAGCAGGTGGCAGTTTCAGAAGCCAGAGGCATCTATATCTCCTGATTCTAGCAATATGTACAGTAACAGCTGCCCTTCTTTTCAATCCCATTTGCTGCCACTCCCCACCCCAAAACTGCCCTTATACTATTGTATAAAGATATTGAAATCTTTGTCCCCTAATTAAATTAAAAAACACTTTTTTGAGGGGGTTTTTTGTACAAACTTATTGGTTGTTTTTTTTAATCTTTCTAATTTCTCCCTTTACTTCCATGTATTTCTCTATGGACCTCTGTTCTGTTTTCTTAAATATAATGGAGTTTAAATAGGAAATCTGCCCCTGGCTCTCCATGGCACTGTGCCCACATGCTACCTCCTTCAGGAGGCCTTTCCTAGCTCCTCTGTTACACGCAGTGTGTTCTAACACTATATGTTCCAAAGTCCTTTCCAGCTTCTTGAACTATTGGCCTCACAAGGTTGTTATGAAGAGAAATGCTTTAAAAGTATAAAGTGCTACAGAAAGTAATGTGAGCTTTTGTTATTATTCCAGATTTCTGGAGATGTGTTTCTAACTGTTCTGGCATCTGTTTCCTTTCAGCAATCAGAGAAGATGGTATGCCAGGGGGCAGGAACAAAAGCATCGGGCCTGTCCAGGTTGGTACTATGCCCCTACCTACCAGGCATCCTAAGAGAAATATGTGTCTTTCCCATCTGTTCACTCCCAGGCCTTGTTACTACATCTGTGCCAGGGCCAGAGTTTCCCCTTATGCCAGGGTATGTGGAGTTCCCTTTGCCCTCCAAAAACATCCTTAAGATTTTTAACAGATAATGTGCCTGGGTCTTGTTGCAAAGCTTTTTTTCCCTAGCAACTCTTAAGCCCTTCTTAAGAATTTATCATTTGATCTATTTGTGATCATAAGTAGTCACCCTTCAAAAATTAGCAGAACTGCTACTGAAGTTGTTCCAGGATATATAATAGTATCAATTGCAAATATAAATAGGAAATTGCCTAGCTCTGTGTAGCAGCAAGCGCCCTAGCATGCCCAGGATAGGTGCTAGCATGAGTTTTTTGATCTGCTTTTCTAAAGGAAAGCTACTCAAAAAGGGGTTAACCAACTAACTTTAATCAAACATATATAATTTACCTAGTTCAGGGGGAAAAGCCAGCACCCTAAACTTCAGAGAAAATACAAATAGAAGTTACAAACAAACAAAAAATATAGACAGGGCTTCTACCTGTCCGACCCTTACATCCATACCTAGTTAGTTACCAGAGAGAGAAGCACCAAGATCTGGGTTTTCAAAACCAGGGGTCTCAATGGTTGCCCAGAATCTCATCTGGCCAGATCACACAACTCTTCCCATAAGCAAGCCCCAAAGCAAAACCTCACATCAGGGTATATATTGTCTTCTCCAGGGTCAGAGAACATCACAACCCTTGTGACCCCCTGCCCAGTCACAAAGTAACAAGGTGTTCCTGAAAAACAAAGGCTCCCAACACAGGCTCCATGTGACCACAGTTGGCCTATTGAGGCAAACTATATTTTCAAATCAGGGAAGGTCCTCAAATTCACTTAAGCCTATCAAGGGGCAGGGAAGATCTTCAGATTCCCTTACTGTTACACTCTCATATTTTTTACTGTCTTCTCAGATAATAATGAATTTCAGTAGTAGAAAGTTTATACATGAGGAGAATTCTTAGACATGTCCTTACCCCCAGTGAATAGCCATCACCAGCAAGTGCTTTTTGTATGAGTTAAAAAGTGTGTTAGGATTTTCCTAAATATATACATCATAGGATTTAGAAATGAAAAGGTACTTGAGAGATCAATGAATTCAACCTAATTTTACAGATGAAGAATTAAAGGCTAATAGAAGTTAAATTATTTGGACAAGGTCATACGGGTAATAAGTAGCAAAACTAGGATTCACCCCAAGTCCTCTGCAGACCAGTCCAAAGTTCTTGTTACTGTACCATGCTGCTTCTTGAGACCATTAAGGACTCCAGCCTTTCTATCTAATAGTATATCAGGGGCTCTTACCTGTGTTTAATACATAGGTTTTAAATCATGTGTTGATCTGAACATGGGACTGGGAGCCAAGAGACCTAGGTTTGAATGCTGAGTCTAATACCTAGCTGACATGGACAGGTTACTTCCTCACCCTAGGCTTTCACTTTCTCATCTGTAACATGAAGGGGCTAGACCAGATTTTCTCTGAAATTCCCTCTAATTGTAATATTGCATTCTTTATGGTCCATCCCAGGTCTGGCACTTTATGTTCTTTAAATTTGGTATTCTCTTTTCTCTTCTTTCTTTTTTCCTTCCCCTTCCTGTTTCCTTTTTCCTTTTTCTTTGCTTCCCTTTTCCTTCTCTTCCTCCCCCTGCTTTTTTTTTTTTTAAGACTGTGTCTCCCTATCTCATCCTCAGCTTGAAGTATAAGCACTGCTCACTGACCTGATACCACTCTGCTTAGCCCAAGAGTTTTGACCTGGGGTAGTTCACACCCCCCCCCCCAATGCAACATGGTGACCACCTGCTAATGGGTGATGTCCTTATTAATGCCAAACTTAGTGTGGACACCCAATCAGCATAGTCCACTGTAGCTCAGAAGGACAAAGTTCAGATCTGCTAGCCTCATCCTCCCTAGTAACTGGGATTTCTTGGCACGTGCCACCACACCCAAGTACATTCAGTGTTCCAAGGCTTCTTCTATCTCTGCCATTCTGCAGCATTCATACAGCTCTAATGTTCCATGTCCTAAGGACCCTCCTCGTGTTAACATTGTGTGATAAATGGAGTGTGGCCTATTGTGCCCCATGAAAGCAATTTCTTTCAGATGGGGCCCCCAGGTCCGGGGTGTCTGCTATCATCTCAGTACATAAACACACTAACAAACCTTTTCACCACCTAAGCTTACTGACAGATCTCTTCACCATCTGATTGACAGGGCTTGCCTGTCCCTTCTAAAATGGAACAAGTCCTTCTATCCCCAAAAAGCCTCCAATAAATCCTGTCATCACCTTGTCTTAAGTTGTTGCAAGTGGGGAACCTAGTAAATGTCCTGCTGATTGATGATACCATTTGTCTGGATGGGGCTTATAAAATGCTTTGTAATTTGTTCCCATAGCTTCTAGGCCCCCTAAGAAAAATTATTTGCTTTTTCTCTACATGTGACCAGAAAATAAAAGAAGAAACTGTGTAAATAAATAGCAAGTGAGTTCATTTTTTTGCCATGTCAAATACCTCAGGAACCAATTGTACAGCTGGTGTAAGGACAAGATCCTCACTCACATCAGCCAATTCTGCGGTGTAGGGGACAGAGCCCTGGGCTTGGGAGACTGGTGTTCTACTGCCCGTTTTTCTATTAACTTACTTTGTGACCTTGAACAAGTTATGTCACTTCTCTGAGCTTCAGTTTAACCATCTAGGAAATGATGGCAGTGTTGGACTGGAGAGCATCTGATGTTTTATGTTCAGAAGTCCCTGCCAGTTCTAACATCGTATATTCTCTTTTAGCTCAGGATATGGAGTGTTGAATGTTTTAGTCCCAACGTTCCACGTGGTGACATTTATAACCTCTTCTACCTCTGACCTCTTATGTTTCTGTAATTACAAGCTGCATTCCCATAATGGCGTGTGATTTTCATTCCCTACCAAAGATATCAGAGGAAGAGATTGAAAGAATTATGTCTGGGCAAGAATTTGAGGAAGAGGCAAACCACTGGAGCACCAACGGAGACAGTGACCACAGTTCCCCTGGTAATGGAGTTTCTGAGAGCAATCAGCCTTCACCGGTTTCTACACTGTCCTCAAGGTGGGGTCCTCCACAAGAGGGTGCTTTCCTGTTATTTTCCCAGTGTCTGTCATGTTGGACTAATACATCTTTAGGAAATGGGCTTCTAAAATTAGAAGTTCTTTTGCCTACCTTATTTTGAAGTAAAATGTTCTTCAGGTATGCAAAATCTGTGGCCTCGAAGCCGCATGTGGCTCTCTTGGTCCTTAAGTGCAGCCCTTTGACTGAATCCAAACTTCACAGAACAAATCCCCTAAATGAAAGGATTTGTCCAAACCCAAGGACCTAGAAGGCCACATGGGGCCTCAAGGCCGCAGGCTCCCTAGCCTTGGTTTAGCTAAATGGATTTGCAATATCCAGTAATTCACAGGGTCTTAACCTTAGTATCATTTGGTTCTCTCTTGCCATCTATGGTAGTGAGGAGTGTGTTTTGGAGGTTTTTTCAAGAAGTATGTATAAATGAAGCATCAAGTAATGTCTATGTGTTTATATACTTCCTTTGACCTAATTTAGTGTAAGGGACACACCAGATGATGAGTCAGGAGACTGGTTGGGATAGATTCTGTCACTTGTTATCTTTGAACTCCCTTGATCATTGATGATAAAGAAATTGAAATAAATAACATTCTCTGTTCTAACAGTCTTCTTTTTCCAAGATCCTATGTCTTTCTACTCGTTATCTGTAGTTAAGGGTTTATAGTTCCTTAGAAATCTTTATTTTAAAAGGATTATGTTTCTGGGTTGAAAATTTATGAAGTTTCTTATTAGAAATGGTATGGGCCACTTTCTGGTTCATGGAAGGCCAGAAACTGGTTTCTCTTGTGGAGTTTCTCCGTGACCTTAGACAAAGTAACTGACTACTCCGTGTTTGTCTCCTCTGTTATGATGCAGAATGGGATTAGGGCTTTCTTTCCTTTATCATTGTTCAAGTTATTGTGCTGTAGTAGAAAGAGCACTGGACTTGGAGTTAGGAGATTTGGGCTTCATTTCAGACTCTGCTCTTGAATAGCTCCATGACCCCACTGGACAAGTCACTTTATTTTTCTGAACCTCAGTTTCTGTCTATAAAATTGAGGTAACAGTACTTGCCCTACCTAGTTCAGAAGATTATTCTGAAGAAATCACTTTGTCAACTTGAAAACACTTTATAAATGAAAACTGTTATTATTGTTCAAAACCATTTATTAGTAAAGAACATCTGTTCTGAGGTATTGTCTTAAGAGTAAGTGTGATTGACACAAAGCTAAATAAGACCGTGGTTCTTGCCTTTAAGGAGTTTATGATCTATTTACAGAGATAAGATAGAAACACAGATAGATATGAGAAAACTTAGAAAGTGATGAGTGCGGAGGAGAGGTCCAAACATGGTTCTGTAAGAAATGTGAGTCAGGGGTGGGTGATGATCCTTGCCAGGCCAGCATGGGGGTCAAGAGGTATCCTTGGATACCTCTTGTGTGACATCACAAGGGATGTCACATGAGCAGGACCTTGGAGGAAATAAATTATTTTAGTATATGGAAGTAGAACTGATGGACACAAGCAGGGGTAAGAACAAAGCCCATTCCAGGTTCAGGGAATAGCATAGAAGAGGGAGACTTCAGATTAAAAAGGTGAGGGTGGAGAGACTTCATTCACCCAGGAAGTAACCTCCACTTCTATAGCACTTTGAAGCTTTCCCCCACAAGAGAAGAGGAAGGGAAGGAAGTATTTCTGTAGCTGCTATGATGTGCCAGGCACTGGGCTAAGCACTTTTTTACAAATATATCTCATTTGATTCTTAGAACAACCATGGGAGGTAGGGGCTGTTATTATCCCCACTTAACAGTGGAGGAAACTGAGACAAGCTGAGGTTAAGTGACTTGCTCATGATTTACTAGTTAAGCTGGTACATGTCTGAGGCCAGATTTGAATTCAGGTCTTTCTGAATCTAGGCTCTATCCACTGCTCTGCCAGCTGGCTAATGAGGTATATGTAGGTAGCGGGAGTATCATTACCCCTGTTTTACAGAATGGAAGTTCCAAGAGGTTAACTTGCTCATGACAAAATTCAGGCTCAGGTCTCCTGGCTCCCAAGTACTATTTTTCCATGTGAGTCTCCATATGTGTTTATTAAACTCCTACTGCATATAGTGGTGCCTATTCAGTGCTGGGGGTACTAAGATTAAAGATGATGGTCTGATGGGATTGGTAGACATGGCTAGTCTGGTTTGTCTTGAAATTGATGTGAGTGAAAATGGGCCAGACAAGTTGGGATCTGATTTTGAGCAGCCTTTCATGCCAAGCCAGGAGATTTGAACTTGATTTGTTAGGCAATAGGGAAACATTCAAAGAAAACTGATTTTTGTTACTTGTCTAGGAGCCTTTATGATCTGCAGAGCGCTTTACTTACCACAACCCTGTGAGTCAATGTGATTGTTTCCCCCTCAATTTTAACTCTGAAGAAATAGAACTTTAGAGGGGGTAGGTGGCCTGACACAATCTTTGTTCAAATAAACACTGCCCCTGAATAGAAGCAGCCCCCTAAAATGATGTCTCTGTGAAAGAGAAAAGGCTACATAGACATATTCCTTTAAAAATAAACAAACAAAACACTTGACTTTTATACACGCCAAATGTGGAGCTGGAGGAGTGGTGGCTTGTGATCAGTATTAGATGTGAGACTTATCTAACCATCGTTACTCCTTATCTGAACACTGATGGAGTAGAACATCTAGGCGTTTTCCAGCTCTAATATTCCATCAATATACTCTGATCTGGAAAGAGTTTAGACCGCAAGGGGTTTGGAGTAGAGAAATGAAAAAGTTGTGGAGTTGGACCAACCTTTTACCACCTCGTTCAATTTAGGAAACTGAAGACCAAAGAAGCTTAGGATTTGTTAGCTAAAATAAACTCCTTATCATAAATGAATTACAACTTTGCAACAGAACACTGGAGTGAAGGCTCTGTTTGCTAGAGAAAGAAACTCAGGCACATTTCACACTACTAGGAATTTCCTTGTTCCCTAATACAAAGAAGAAATAGATGCTTTCTACAAGGACCCTCACATTCTAAATTGGAAGACAACATGGACATAAATAAGTATATAAAGATAATTTTTTTAAAAACAGAATACTTGTAAAGGAGAGCGGCCCTCCCGTAGTAGCTGGGGGTCCAGGAAAGGCTTGATGTAGAAGGCATTGCTTGAGATGCATTTTGAAGGAAGAGAGAGACTCTCTGAGACCAAGATGAAATGGGATTGCATTCCAACCCATGCAAAGACAGAATGATTAGAGATGGAGTGTCTTCTGGAACAGAGAGAAGGCCAGTTTGCTTGGATCACAGAGGGCAGGATGAAGAATGTTGTCCACTGAAAAGAGAGGTTTAGGCCAAGTTGTGAAGAGGAATTTATATTTATCCTAGAATTAAAGGGAGCCTCTGGAGTTGATTGAATTGGGGAGTGTTATAGCCAGATCTGTAATTAAGGAACACTACTTTGGTAGCTGTCTGTAGGAAGAACTAGAGTGGAAGGGGACCTGAGACAGGAAGCAAAGAAATATTTGACAGGATTATGGTGAAATAAGTGCTTTGTAAACTTTAAAACTATATAAAAATATGTCTTAATACTTTTGATATTTCAAAAGAAGCTTAATTTTATCACTTCATCATGGAAAATATCACTGAATTTGGAGTTTGAAGACTTTTACTCCCTTCCCAGTTCTGCTGCTCACTAGCCATGATTTTGGGGGAAATCATTTCCCCTCTTTGGGTATCCATTTCCTCATCTTCCCCTTTCAGCTCTACAGTCTAAGAATTAGGCCTCCTGATTCTCATTTGAAACCTCTTCTTAACCACACATGGCTGGTTGTATCCTTCCTGAACAGGTAGGTGCCAAGGACAAATGCACTAGTATTATGTGTGCTTCATTCTTTCAAGTGGTGTAAGGTGAATGAAAGATGGTTGAGCCTGTAGCTGCCTTGATTAAAATGAAATTTTTCTCTTCTAGTAGGTCTGTGGAGTTGAATGGATTCACTGCCTTCAGGGAGCAGTACATGGGTGCCCCGGTACCCCCACACTATCAGTATATACCGCACCTTTTTGGCTATTCAGCTCACTCGCCTCTGCTGCCCCCACAAGCCCGGAGCCTGGACCCCCAGTCCCACGGCCTGATCCATCAGTTGGTGCTTGCTGAGGACCTGGAGCCCCTGGGCACACCCATGTTGATTGAAGACGGGTGAGTGGTTCATGACCTGAGATATCAGGAGGTGGTTGTTTTGGGGCTTGAAGCTCAGCCCAAGACCATGGGTTTCTGCTTCCCAGCAGTTGTCAGGCAATTCTCTCCATACACTCCAGGGACTAAAATGGGTTACGGGGGAGCAAGGAAGGCAGAGACTTGACATTAAAACATTTATTTGAGCAATCTACATTGAAACCCATTTCTTAATGTCTGGGCTTTAAGAGATGTTTGTAGAGACCAAATGATGTAATGGAAAGAGAACATAACTTGTAGTCAGGAGACTTGAGCTCAAATTCCCTCTGGAACACACTCAGCATGACCATGACAGCTAAGTCAAGCAATGAATAGAGAGCACTGGGCATGGAGTCAGAAGGCCTGAGTTCAAATCCAGCCTCAGACACTAGCGTGTGATCCTGGGCAAATCACTTAACTTCTCTCTACCTCAGTTTTCTTAACTATAAAATGTGGATCTTAATAGCACCTACTTCCCAGGGTTATTATGAAAATCAAATGTAAAATGACGAATTTTTTTTTTTTTTAGGTTTTTTACTTGTTTTTCTGTCTTGTTCGACTCTTGACCCCTTTTGCGTTACTCAGCAAAGATACTAGAATAGCTTGCTGTTTCCTTCTCTGGTTCATTTTATAGGTGAGGAAACTGATGCAAACAGAATTTAGTGACTTGCCCAGGGTCACACAGCTTATAAATGAGGTCGAATTTGAACTCAGGTTTTCCTGACTCCAAGTCAGAGCTCTATCTACTCTGCCACCTAGCTGACTGGCACTAGTAAGCACTTAATAAATGCTTATTCCCTACCCTTTCCCTTCCCCATAGCCAACTTACTTAATGTCTTTGAGTCTGCTTCCTCATCAGTAAAATGGAGGTAATAATGTTTGCATTACCATTGGCATGGCCTTTCTCGAGGACCATAAATTCAGCTGGGCTGGAGTTGTTATTTCTAAAAGAAAAAAAGGGATTGTATTGTAGCACACCCAGAATGAAATGAAAATGCATGCACGCGAATATGGTGCCGGCACAAGAACATAGAAGTAGATCTAGTAGGAGTTAAGCTATCCAGAGTTTAGGCTTGACTTTGTCCTCATCCAGTTGCATGATCTTGGACAAAGTTGAATGAACTCCCTGGCCTTCGATTTCCTCATCAGTAAAATGTGGTCATGCTCTTAACGTGCTGTGTGTTCTCAGGTCTCTGAGCTCTGATCCTTTCTAGCTTTAGCAGTCCGCCTGGGGCTCTCTCTTGGGCTTCTGACAAGGACGAGCACTGAGCAGGCTGCTTGCTGCTGCCGCCGCTTATGGGCTCCAAGCCTGTGCGTCCTCACCACTAGAGGACACTGTGGGCAGCAGGATAAAATCACTACTCAGAGCAATAAATTAACTTGCCATCCTGAGGGGTTTTTTTTTCTTTTTTTAAGAATTTTTTTTTAATTTTTGAATTAAGAAAAAATTTTTCAACATATAGTCTAGCAAAGCAAACTCACACATTATCCATATCTGAAAATATGTTTCTGCATTTTGAGTTCACCGCCTCTTTGTAGGGAGGGAAGTGGCATACTTCATTCTTCACACTTCTAAAGTATTTCAGAATTGTTTTACTCCATATCATTATCATCATTGTGTAAAATTTGGCTCCTAGTTGCACTCCTTTTGCTCTACACGTCTTGGTTTGCTCTGAAACTGTCCATAACCTCAAACTTATTTATAGCAGCTCTTTTCATGACAGTCAGAAATTGGAAACTAAAAAGTTTCTATTGGAGAATGGCTGAATAAATTATGCTGTAAACGTGTTTGTACGTATAGATTATGTTCCTTCTTTTGATGCCTTTGGGGCATAGAATCAATAATGGTCTGTTTGGGTCAAGGAGCACATACAAGTTTGGTCACTTTCTGGGCATTGCTCCAAACTGCCTCACAGCATGACTAAGCCAGTTCACAGCTTCACCAGCAAGGCACCAACGTACTTGTTTTCCCATAGCTCAGTCTGATAGGTGTGAGGTAGAGCCTCAAAGTTGCTTTATTGTTTAGCATTTCTCTAATTATTAGTGATTTAGAGCAAGAATATCAAAACATGTGGCCCTAAACACTCCCTGAGTGTGGCTCAAACCATATGAAAAGGTAATTGGGAAATACTTAACAAGTAAAAATACAACAAACTGCAGCTAGATAGCATTACATTTTAAAATTAAGTCAATTTGTGGCCCATGGGGATCTTTATATGCTTTTTATGGCTTGTGTTTCTTTGTTGAGTTTGATACCTGTTTTAGAGAATTTTTAATAAAATTTTTGGCAGCTTAGATTTATTCCTTTGAAAACTACCAAGTCAAAACATACTCTTTGACCATTTATCTATTTTTAAATGGCTCTTACTGTTACAAATTTGAATTGGTTCTCTGTGTGTGTGTGTGTGTGTGTGTGTGTGTGTGTGTGTGTGTGTGAGAGAGAGAGAGAGAGAGAGAGAATCTTGAAATGAACTTGTTGCAAAGCTTTTTCTCAATCGTTTCCATTTTGATTTCTATTCTATTCAATTTATAATAAGACTTTTTATGTAACTAAAATTGCCCATTTTATCTTCTTTCTCTATTGCTTGTTTAGTTGTGAACACTTTCCAATCCAGAGATTTGAATGATGGCACAGTAGAGTGCTGGGCCTGGAGTCAGGAAGAGCTGAGTTCAAATTCAGCTTCTAACTTCCTAGCTGTGTTGGCCACGAGCACATCACTTAACCTCTTTGCTTCAGTTTTCTCATCTGTCAAATGGGGATAATAATAGCATCTACCTTGTAGAGTTGTTGTGAAGATCGAATGAGATCCTTATTAAGCACTTAGCTCAGTTCTTGGTGCATATAAGTTCTATATAAATGATATCTATCATAATTTTTGTTGGGTTTTTTTTTTGGAGGGGGGAAGGCAATTGGAGTTAAGTGACACAGCTAGTAAATATCAGTGTCTGAGGCCAGATTTGAACTCGGGTCTTTCTGACTCCAGGGCCAGTGGTATATTCATTGTGCCACCTAGCCACCCCTATCATTATAATTTCTTGCTTGCTTCTCTAATTTATGGTGTGACTTTATATTGCAGTCAGGTATCCATTTGGAGGTATGTATCCCGAGTCTTGTGGGAGGAGAAATTTAGGTGAAGTTGCCCTCCCTTCCCACCTCAGACAAGTAGTCTTAACTTGGTAAATTCTCAGTTCCCCCTGCTTTTTCCCCCAGGTACACGGTAACTCAGGCTGAGCTGTTTGCGCTGCTGTGTCGCCTGGCAGATGAGCTGCTGTTCAGACAGATTGCTTGGATCAAGAAGCTTCCATTCTTCTGTGAGCTCTCCATCAAGGACTATACCTGCCTCCTGAGCTCCACATGGCAGGAGCTCATTCTGCTGTCATCCCTCACCGTGTACAGCAAACACATCTTTGGGGAGCTGGCAGATGTGACCTCCAAGTACTCGCCCTCTGACGAGGAGCTGCACAGGTGAGGGAGGGGTGGGAAGATTTCAGGAGCCTCCATTATACCTTCATTCAGCCTTCCTTTCTAGGGATCCAAGCTTCACGAAGGGGAAGGTGACAGACAGAGGTGAAAATAATCCTTGTGAAACTTAAATTTTATCATGGGCTCTGAGCTGGAGGCTGAAATGACAGTAACTGATACACGATTTATTTAGCACTAAGGTTTGCAGAATGTTTTAGGGACACCATCTCATCTGAGCCCCATAACAACTCAGCAAGGTAGAGGTGTTACAGCTCTTTAACTCAGCATATTAGAACTGCCAGGATCTAATCATCTACACTGAGAACACTAGAAAGAACTGTACTAACCATATACTTATGTGATCCCTTCCATGTCCACTGGAGCAGATTACAGTCTATTCATATTATCCTAGGTGATTCTTGATAGTATTCTGTAAATTCCATGGAGAGGGGCCACCCACCATTTCTTAGTTAGAGCATTGAGCATCCATCATGCCATGCCTTGGTTCACCTATATTACTCAATTACACCTTTCCTGTTTATACATTTATTAGATGAATCTTCTTTATGTCACTTCTTGCATTCAGATTATCACGGATAATAGGCTGCAGTGTACTAAAAACCACCATTGTCCTTTATGTCGTCCCTGTTTCATAGTTCACAGGTATATAATGTTATATACATTATTGGGAGAATGTTGTTGTTATAAAAAGTAGGTTGTGTATCATGGGAAAACTTGGTATTATTGAAAATGCTTCCCAGCCTACTTTCTTCCCCTTACCAGTTCTAGGCCCAGCTTGTCTATCTGCAGTGCCTGTCTGGGACACATATGTCAAATGAGATAGTGTATGTGAAGACATTTTGCAAATCTCCAAGGGCTGCATGTCAGCTGTCATGATTGACTCAAGTGATTGCTCATCTGGCTACCTGCCATACCTTCTCTAGGAGGCCTTTCCCAGTCCCATATCATCTCTTTTCCCCTGAGCCCTTCCACAACCCCAAAGAGTCTTCCTTGTGTGGTTACCTTACATCTTCCTTGTGGATATCTTATATGTATGTATTTGTCTACATGTTGTTTCTGCTATTTGTGTGTGAGCTCCTTGAGGGTTTAGAGACAGTGTTTTTGCCTTTCTTTGTATTCCCAGTACTTAGCAGTCCCCAGAAGATTGTGAGTACATAATAAATTCTGTTGATTGGTTGGGTAATAGGCATTCTTCATTTCCTTTGCTTTTCCTGTTTGAATTGTTAGACTGGTGTCTTCAGTAACTGAATCTCGTTGAGTATTTGATTCAATCAATATAATATCACATTGTCCAGTCGAAGCATCAAAAAGATCTCATTCTAGGGAAGTCTTCTTCCATTTAGATACTGTCTATGTGACAATGACAGATACCTAGCAAGCATATTTCATGCCCTTATTGATACTGATAATCAGAGGACCATTAAACAAAGTTACCTCTGTGCTTTTATCAATCAGGAAATGTGCATGGGAGATAGCCTTGTTAGAAGAGAACCCTTGCCCTTCTTGGATTCCATATTACATAGTCCATGGGCAATCTTCACCCCCTCCAAATAAGTCATTCCCCTTACGTGACCTCACCATGAGCCTCCATCCCATGTGCTAGTAGGCTGTTGATAGGAGAGGATAGAAATTGTTTGATAGGGAAGTGGAAAAGCAAGACAAGCGGGGACATCCTGGAGCCAAAAAGTACCTGAAGGATAGAATTTAGATTGATCTTTGAGATCATGTTAGTCTAGATTCCTACCCATACCTTATTTATAAAAAACAGACCAAGAAAGATTATGTGACTTGCCCAAAGTAGCAAAAATGAAAACAGAGCCCAGGTCTGTTGCTGCTGATGCCAAACTACAGTTCTTTGTATATGAATATTGAAGAACAGAGTGTTCTCTCAAAACAGGGCTTCTTCCCTAAAAGGAACCCTAGAATAAAGCTTGTAAAGCCAATTGGAAATTGTAGCAGAACACTCAGTCAGATCAACACGTGCTCATCAAGGCTTCTCACATGAGGGCACTGTGCTAGGCTCAGGGAAGACAAAGACAGAAATGAAATCATCCTTGCCCCTGGAGAGCTTATCAGAGGAGCCAGCTGATGCAGAGGATAGAGTGCTAAGCCTGGAGTCTAGAAGACCCCAGTTCAAATCCTGCCTCAGATACTAATTAGTTCTATAACCCTAGATGACTCGCTTAACCTCTGCTTACCTCAATGTCCCCTACTATAAAATTGGAATAATAATGCCCTCCCATGGTTGGTGCAAAGATCAAATTAGATAGTAATTGTAAAGCACTTGGCACAGTGCCCAGCACATAGTAAGTGCTATGGAATTATTAACTCTTTTTTCTTGTTATTACTAGGAGATGTATGTAGGTAAGTGTGCACAGAACCAGGGCAAAGTGAATATGAGGCAGTCAAGGAGGCACTAGTGGCAGCAGAGTGAATCATAATAGGTAGGCTTAGTGCAAAAGACGGTGCTGGATCTCCTGCTAGAGGGAATGTGGCATTTTAGGAGTTGTAAATAAGGAGGCAGGGAGTGAATTCCGCAAGTAGAGATGGACTCTGCAAAGGCCGTTGAGACAAGAGCTGGAGCTTGCACATGAGAAAGCAAAAAGCCCAGTTTGGCCAGCCCATAAGGGAAATAGCAGACAGAATGAAATCTAGGTGGGGTCAGGTTATGAAGGGCTTTATAGGCCAATCCAGAGTTTATTTTATCCCTGAAGCAATAAGGAACCACTAGAATTTGAGTAAAAGGGTATGAGAACTGCCAAACCTTTTTAAAGGCTTCTCATCCATTTTTGATGTCCACCTGATTCACCCAACTCCCACCTGTGATTCCAAGAACCTGTAGCATGCACAGTGGCTTTCACCCACTTCTGGCAGGTGAGCTAAACCAGGTTAAGGGTAACAACAGGCTTCAAATCCATCAATGAGTTAGGAGGCTGTCTACCCCCAAGCTTGTCAAGACTTCCCCCAGCAGAATGTGTGATTGAGAACAATTCGTTCCAAAGGTGGCTGAAGGATTTAGAGCTTGGTCAGGTATCAAAGAGACCACGGTCATCCATGGCATCCCAGGACATCACCAGTCATCGTGACTTGTGTCTTGCCACTGGACTTCAGTGACTCAGGAAGAGAGAGTGAAGCTGATGACTTTGTACAGCTCTGCCTCACTTAAATCCAATTCAGGAGCAAGTCAAGACATGGCCCTGTGATGTCATTGGTCCCCTTCAAAAATGGAAGGATGAACAGCAACATAGTCGTATCTGTGCTTAAGGAAAATTACTTTGGCAGCTTTGTGGATTGGTGGATGGAAGTAAGGAGAGATTTGAGGCAGGGAGACCAATAGAGTGGCCATTTCAGTGGTCCAGACAAGGAGTGATACATATCTGAGCTAAGGTAATGGCTTTGTGAGTAGAGGGAAGGTGTTGATTGTAAGAGATGCTGTGAAAGTGGAAATGGTGAGATTTGTCAACTGATGGGATCTTTGGGAGGAGAGAAAGTAAGGAGTTAGGAATGATGCCAGGGTTATGAAACCAAGTGACTAGAGCAGTGGTTCTTAACCTTCCTAATGCCACGACCCTTTAATACAGTTCCTCATGTTGTGGTGATCCCCAACCATAAAATTATTTTCTTCGCTACTTCATAACTGTAATTTTGCTACTGTTATGAATTGTAATGTAAATATCTGATATGTAGGATATATTTTCATTGTTACAAATTGAACATAACCTACAGGTTGAGAACCGCTGGACTAGAATAATGGTGGTATCCTTGACAAAAATAGGGAAGTTTGGAAAAGGGATGGATTTGAGGGGTAAAAGAATAAGGACATGTTGAGTTAGAAGTTTCTCTGGAACATCTAGTTTGGAATGTTCAGTTGGCAGTTGGTAATGTGGTACTAGGGCACTGGGCTGGATATATAGTACTAATGCATTTTCATAGAAATAATAATTAAACCAATGGAAACTGGTTGGTTACCAGAAGAAAATGGAGAGAAAAGAGAAGCCTCAATGGAGGCTTGGATATGCAAGCTCTTGCACTTGCATCTTTTCTGGGAGGCTAATAAAAGGAGAAGGTTGGGTCTTCCTGACCTTGCTATAATATTCCATTATAAATGATCTTTAAAGGCTGGGGAGGAGGTTGGGGGGCAGATATAAATGACAGTATTTTTAACCAAGTTGACACTCTGTCTAGTAAACAAAGCTATCTGATGTTCTGAGTGACCTAACCAGTGCCAGAGATGCTCATTCATTATTTTCATCCCTTTTATTGGTCTTCTTCAGACCTAGCACTGGGCAGCCAAGTGTTTGCATAGCAGACGGCCTATCCTAATATCGTCAGGGTCTCCTCAGATAGCTGCCAGCCCTCCTTGTTTGCATTCGGCATGCCTGGAGTTCTCTGCAGGGTCAGCTGCTGGGCGCTGTTCATTCCAGGGTGATGAATTTTTGGAGTCACTTCACAGGTCAGGGGATATCATGGAGCTGTTGGCAGTCTGTGTTCTCTAGGGATGTGAGCTTAGTGAGGCCCAGCACTCCCTCTGGCCCCAGTGTTATTCTGGAATTAGGGGGAACAAGAACATAATGAGAGACAATGAGACCAGAGAGCAAGAGTTGGTTTTTTTTTTCCTTAGTGGAATCAACCTGTTTAGAAGGAATTAATAAGCATGTTCTAGTCTTACATCTGATTTAGGGATCAAGACAATGTCTTTTAGAACCATAGAACTTTAACACTAGCAGGAACTTTCAAGCACAAGATGTTAGGGACATCCTACCAAAATAAGGATAATAGCTGGCATTTCTGTAGTGTTCTGCAAAACATTTAATAGACCTTCTCATTTGATTGTCACTAGTCCTGAGCCTTCCCATACAGGCTAACATTGAAGATGGGATTTGAATCTTTTGCTCTCTTCACCCCAAATCTAGGTGTCTAGAATATTAGAACAAAGAAGTGTAGAACTAAAAGGGACTTCAGATCATAGAATAATGGAACCTAAAACATTAGCTCTACAAAGAACCTTGAAGTACAGGTGTTTGAGCTAGATAGAATCTTATAGATAGTCTAGTACTCGTTTTACAGGTGAGAAAGCTGAGGCACAGGGAGACCAAGCGAATTGCTACAGATTACACAACATAGAGTTCTTTGTCAATAGAAATAAACATAAATTTGAGGAACTTTAGAAGGCAGTGACCTGAGAAAGTTACCAGGTTGTTTCACTATGTAAAAACACACACTCTTGTCCTGGGCAGTGTGTGTGCCTAGGATTAAAGTATGAGCCTGTATACATCATATAGGCAATGGCTCTTTCTTTATTCTCCTGCCTCCTCTCCTCCCAGCCCCTGCCCAGATGTATCTTTACCTTTTAACAATTTTAGAGTGAAAAAGAGTTTCAACTGTATGAGAGATTCATTTCTTTTTCTTTTTTTTTTTTTGCATTGCTAGTATTAGATCAAATTTATGGTCCCTATTTCCCTTAATCAGTCTCTTATCAAAGAGTGAAACTTGGTGAGTTTGATTTAAAGCAGATTATAGCACCAGCCCGAGACTGCTCCTGGCCCTAATGAGCTCTTCTGATGCTTGCTGCTAAGACTCGGCTAGCTCTCTTTTAGTGGTTCATTCTGGCTCCTGTGCTTTTACTCTTATACTGCCAAAACCAGACCATGGTAGTCTTCATCATTATCATCATCATCAACATCACGCCTCTTTGTTCCGATGGCAGTTTGCAGATCCCAAAGTAATTTTACTCACAACAACCTTATGAAGTAGGTAGTACAAGCATGTTTGTTGGTGTTTTACAGATGAGGAAACTGAGGCTCAGAAGGATAGAATGACCTGCCTTTGACCATGCAGCATTTAATAAGAACCTGGTTCGAAGACTTGTCTCTACTGATTTTCTGACAAGTTGTTTCGCCCTCATTGGAGGGACAGGCTCAGTTTTCTGCCTGTTCCTGAGAGGTAGTATTCAGGATAGGCGAATAAATAATGACAGTTTTCACTTCTGTACTAAGATTTATGAATAGTTTTCCCACAGTTACCCATAGAGAGAGTATTTATGAAGATTATCTGTCCCATTTTTCAGAAAAAGAAACTTGAAGCTGAAAAAGGAGAGTAACTTGCCCAGTTACACAGGCAGTGAGTGGCCTTAAGCCTGTGCCTCTTGAAATGTAATGCTCTTTCCCCACAGTATCCTGCTGCCTCTCTTGAGACACTAAGCTCAGGGAACTGGCATGGAAATTTTTCTTTTATTTCTCCCTGGGTTGTTTGGATTTTTCTAAACCCACTCATGGAAATAAGTTATGGAGCCATGGAAGACTTTTCTGTCTTGGACCCATTAGATTCACTTAACATCTCCTCTTGGCAATGAGCACACACACATAGTTGTAAAGAAATAAAGAATCATAAAATCATGGATTATTAGAGCTAGAAGAGACCGTAGAATGTTAGAAAAGGCACTTAGTAGGGACCCCTCTTTCGACGGACCTTCGAACCTTGAGTATTGGAATGAAGAACTTAGAATGCCAGGTCTGGAAGGAACTTTAAAACCATCTAGTCTAATCCCCTTATTTCCCAGAGGAAAAAACTGAGACTTAACTAGATCTGGAATATTGTATCCAGGCCTAGACACTACATTTCAGAAGAGAATTGGTCTCCCAACACCCTTAATGAGACATAATTTATTCAGAGTCAGTTTCAATTGTTGATGAAATGGTCCAGTGGTTTTTGGAGAACCTGCCTAGAATGTTTTCCTTGTCCTGTTATACTTGTGGACTGGAGTGGGGAAAAGAAGAAAGACTTTGTTTGTCTTAGCTTTTATTTTTTTTTTTTTTGCTTTGAATCCTGATAATTTGTAGCCAGAGGCTATGTGGATGTCAGAACCCTGAGGCGGAGGCAGCCTGTGGAGGAGGAAAGCCAGAGCTGGGGAAGAGTCGGTGCCCCACAGAACAGAGAGTGGCTTTGTTTGAAAAGGGGAGGTGTGGAAACAGCGGTCCAGTTTGTACGGAGATGAGGCAAAGCTTACTGGGGCAAACAGCCAATGGTCAGTGGCCATTTTCAGCTCCCAGGGAGGTTGGAAGAGAGGCTAGAGAAAGGAAGCTTCAATCATTGTAATAACATTTGACATTTCTGTAGCACTTGATGATTTACAAGTGCTTTCTTCTCCATAGCTATGTTAGAAAGTTAGGATCTTAATCCCCTACTCAGAAGCCTTCTGTTACTTGCCTGTCTGAGCAAGCCTCACTGTGCAATAGAATGGGTATTCTCTCAACAACCCAGAAACATTAAGACACACTGACTGTATCGAGCTTCCACGTTTGGAAGCAGAGGATCTTGATTCAAGCTGCAGCTGCATGAGTTAATAATAGCTGTGTGACCCAGGACAAGTCATTTCACATTTTGGTGATGGAATTTTAATTCTCTTTTAAATGAGAAGACTGGATAATGTGGTTTCTTCTTACAGGTGGCTCTTCCAGTTTTGACATTCTCTGTTCTAAGGTCCATTCTAGTTCTAAAATTCTATGTTATAAGGACTTCGACCAGCTCTAAATGCTATAATGCTATAGATATAAGAAAATTATATTGCTAGGGTGCCATTTAAGTTAACAGTTGCCTATTCAAAGCAACTACATTCTGTGAATTTTATATTAATTGTCAGTACTTCAAAAGATCTGTGATTTCATCTGTGGTCCTCCCACTCATGTCAATTACAGCCCTTCAGTTTCTTGGTTTCATAAGTCACTGTGGCCAGATTTCCTGATCTGTTCACTCATTTTTTTGTGATGAGTCTCTGCCAATTTAAACACAGCCTGTCTTTTGACAGTTCTTTTTACCTGTCAGAACTTACGTACTGTTGACGTGACCTCCAAAGGGAGTCCAGGGTTACCTCCATCCACAATGAGAAAGACAGTAATTTAGTAATTGATGAAATGTTACCTGAGAATCATGTCGAGTACTGTATGATAAAAATCAGTGATGATGATGATGATGATGATGATGATTGGTGGTGGTCGTGGTGGTGGTGATAACAACACATACTGCACTTTCAATTTGCAAAATGCTTTCCCTACTCTCTTGATTGATAAGAAGGTTCATAGTATGTATAACAAGAAGGAACCTTAGAGATCATTTAGTCCAATCCCCTAATTTAACTTGGGAGGAAACTGAGGGTTGTAGAAGTAAAGTGACTTGTCCCACAGCATAAAGGGAGTGACTGGCAGCACTAAGATTTGACCCCTGGTTTGCCAGCTCCAAATCCAGATGATGATGGAGATGAAGTCCTTGGCTCCAAGGAGTATTTGTAACTTGCTTTAGCCCACTTCTCCATGCCCTGGTATTCTCTTTGATTTGAAAATATTAAGCTTCCTGCTAATGCGTCTGCAGTTGTAACCCTCCTCCTCCTTGCCTTCCAAGTTCTCCTCACCCAGGGAAGGATTTGCCTCCCCCATTCGGCTCTAATCTCTCTCCTGGTTCTTAAGAGCTCCCACCTGTGACCCTGAATATTGTTTCCACCTGGCAAAGCAGTTGGCTTGGGATGACAGATCAGAAGCAGAAATGGACTGGTGTTCTCAGGGTGTTCTGTGGGCCCTTAGAGAGGCTTTGATGGCAGCGTTGTTTTCTTAATTCAAGCCCTAACATTTCCAATATTCATAAAAGGGAAAGGAAATAGAAAGGTACATGGTAAGCTTCAAACTGACTTATGATTATATTGACTGTAATCCATCAGAATATCAACTGCATGTTTTTGCTAATAAAAGGATTGCTGCATGGTGTGTAAGGAGACATGAATTCAAGTCCCAGCTCTACAACTTACTAGTTGTATTACCTTGGACAAATCTCTTCATGTCCTTTAAGCCTGTGTTTCTGCATCTGTGAAATGAAGGATTTGGACAAGATGATGCCAAAAGGCCAGAGAACTTCCAGTTCTAAAATTCATCAATTCATCTCGGCAGGAACAAGAGCTGGTTAATGTGTGTATAGTGCTTTAAACAGTTAAACATATCACCTCATTGGGTCTTCACAACACTGGATGAGGTAGGTAGGTATTACAAGGAAAATCCCTATTTTACAGAATGGAAAACTGAGCCTCAGAGAAGTAGCTTCTGTGTATACAATTCAGAGCTATAAAAGGGACCTTATCAGTCATCCAGTCTGTCCTTGTTTTCTAGATAAGACACCTGAGGCCTAGGGTGGGGAAATGACTTGCCCAGGTACATACAAGTAAGTAGCAGAACCAGGGTGTCTTCTATATTCAAACTCAGTACTCTTCCAGTGTGCCACGGCAAGATTCTGAGTGTTGGAAATAAGAAAAAGTTAAATGATGGCATCCACACATAGCATTTGGAAATGGTTTGAAGGAATTCACCATAAGTGCCATTTGTCAATGAATAGTGCAGTAAAATGTAAAGAGTCCAATTCTTGGCTTTGAACCATGGAACCACTGTTCAAATCCCAGTTTTACCGGTAACTGGCAATGCAGCCCATGACTCAGGAGTTGGATTCAGGGGAATCGGGTCTGTTGCTCGCTAAACCAGATCCAGTCATTTCTCCTCTGTAAGCCTCAGCTTTCCTAACTGAAAAATGGAGTAACATTTAAACTAATGTACCTTATAGGACTGTTGTGATAAAGCACTTTGTCAATGGAAAAGTGTTATGGAAGTGTAACTCACTAACCTAACACATATCTATTTGACTCTTGCCTGCCATGCAGTGCAAAGCCATGCACTCAGGTACAGGGATAGATACAAAATTTGGCTAAACCCTAATTAAATGACCATCAGTCAGTCCACAAACGTTTACTAAGCACCTGCCATGTGCCAGGCACTGTGCTAAGCACTGGGGGATACCAAAAGAGGGAAGAGGCAGTCTCCCTGCCCTTAAGGAGCTCACAATCTAATAAGGGAACCAGCAACAAGCTGTGTTAGAGAAGGAAGGCACTACAGTTAAGAAGGATTGTTAGCCGAGACTTACATTGCCAGGCATGGGGACAGCCAGAGTAAATTCCCAGAGCCAGGATGCCAGTGTTCCTGAGTCAGAGTTCATGATGGAGAGTAAAGTGCGAGAAAACTTGAACCAATGAGGGGATGAGACACAAACATAGATGACTCTAATAGGTAATGGAACTAGAGGGCATGTTGTATAGTAGAAAGAGCCCAGGACTTGGAGTCAGAAGACCCAGGTTCAAGTCTAGCACTGTCATTTACTGTCTGTGGGAATTACAGCCAGTCACTACTTCAAAAGTCGTATTAGTCATTATTTACTCTGTGAGTAAAGTTTTCTCATATATAAAATGAGGACCTTGGACTAATTGATATCTAGTCTCTTGATTTTTTTCTAGTATTTTATGTTCCCAGATCCCATCTTTTTCTATTGATCAGAGTAACTAAGCTTTCAAAGTTGTTTTCCTTTACATTTTTGTTCTTATGTAAATTGTTCTCCTAATTCTATTCACTTTACTCTGATCAGTTCATACTAACTAGGATTCTCCAAACTCATCTTTACATTGTATTCACATACCACAGTTGGTTCAGCGTCTATTTCTGCATTTTTTTTTAACCTTTCAGTCCCCCACTTCATGATCAGGAAGTTTATTTTGCTTGTGATTATTCCTTCCCTCTTACCCTCATTCCTCACTATTTTTCTCCCTGTTGAGTTTAATATATTTCTAAAAACTTTGTATGTGTGTGTTCAACCTTCCTTGTCTTCTCCGTATAGGAATAAGGTTCATCTGATACATATATGTCCCACTTCTTTCTCCAGGTCTATATATTCTTCTCAACAAGCACACCCATTATGAGAAATAGTCAATTGTACCCCTTCCCTTTTTTGTTGATTTTTGGAGGGGGGAAGGTGGGGCAATTGGGGTTAAGTGACTTGCCCAAGGTCATACAGCTAGTATGTGTTAAGTGTCTGAGGCTGGATTTGAACTCAGATCTCCTGACTTCAGGGCCAGTGCTGTATTCACTGCACCACCTAGCCGCCCTCATTGCACCCCTTCTTCATCCTTTCTAACACCAGTGTATTTTTTTACTCTCCCTTCTCTTTGCCCTCTTAAAACTCTCTGAACACACACTGCCTGCCCCTTCCCCTCCTCAGGTCTCCTCTGTTTTTCATTAACTCCCTCAATATTATTTGAAGACATTAAGGTTCTAAAGGGAAACTTCTTTCCTCTATTTGAATGTTAGCCTTCCATCATCATTCAGCCCCTTCCAATTGCTCAAATAAATTTCCCTTTCTAGACTTCTTTTGGTTCTTGTGTTTCTGTTTCAAAGTTCCTACTCAGCTCTAATGTCAACAGTGAGCTCTGGTCTTTTCTTCAGAAGTGCTTGAAGGTCCTCTCTTCCATGAAAGATCTACATTTTCCCCCTGGGGAAAAAATACCTCAGCTTTGCGGAGTAAATTACTTTAGTTTGTGGGCATTTATGTTTTGCCTTTTGGAATATATTCCAAGATTTCCTGTTTAGAGTAGAAACTGCCAACTATGGTGTGACTATGCAACTGGAACTGCTTTATGCATGTTTATAGTTGGATTTTTTTCTTTGTGGAAACTCTGGATTTTGACTATGAAATTCTTGGGATATTTTCTTGGAGGGTTTCTTTCAGGTGAGTTCTGTCCCAACTTTGCCTTCCATTTCTAACAGACCTGTGTAGTTGTTTTAATTTCTTTTTTTTTTTTGCTGTCTAGGAGAATAGCATTTTTCTAAGCAACTAGTTTTTATCCTCAAGAGCTTTTGTTTTTTTTTTTTTGGTTTTTTTTTTTGTCTTTTATGCTTCTAGGTTATGTAATCCTTGTGGATTTCTTTTTCTTTGAGTCTGCTTACAGTTGTTACTGAGTTGCTTTCTACTTTTAGGCTGGATTTTGGGGTATCTCTAGATTAACAGTAATTTTTTCAAATGCTGGTCAATATTATCTTTGTTTTACTCATCTCTCCAACTTTAGTTCTTGAATCAAAACTTTGTGGGAGGACCAGGCCATAGCTCATGTTGTGCTTTTTGGTTAGGTAGTTGGTCCTGGTTGATCTTGCCCTGAGTTCTTGTGTTGCCCTCCATCTTTTGCAGCGAAGCCTCCCCTTGGATCTGAGGGTCAGAGTGTTAGGGGACTCCCCCTGGTGTGCCTGGGCCACCCTGGGTCTCAGAACTGCTATGCTGCCCTGGTCAGTCTCATTCTCTGGGCCTTCCAAGGTCCCCATGATGGAATTCTGACCACCCTGGAGATTTCTCAGGGAAGCACTTCAGTCTTTCTGCCTGCACTGGAAGGAAGCCCATTTCTTTACAGACACTGGCTCTGGCTTTGCTGATGACCCCCTTTCCTATTGTACCAGGTTTTTGGCCAATTTTTGTTGAAGTTCTAGTGAAGGTGGCCACTTCATTGCTTTGTTGAATTTCTTGATCATTATTTTGTCTGGTGGTGATTTGAGGTTTTGAGTGAAGTGAGTATGTGGGAACTAGATCAGTGTGCCTCCATTTAGGCAGTCTTCTTGACTAGTAGTTGTCCTTTATCTTTACATTCTGTGGGCTAAAGTAGTCCCTTTTGGCTCAAGCATTCTATCTTTCATGATTCTAAATATAAGGAAGGGGATTATATACCATCCACCTTGACTGAGGCATGTTGCATATGGTTAAGGAGTAGTAGTGTGAGGTTAAACCTCATAAGATTTGGAAGTAGGTTCATTGTAGGGGACCTCAAATACCAGAGTCTAGCCTTCAGACTCTATTCAGTTAGTCACAGTGGATTCCATTTATAGATTTTGAGTACTGGAGTGATAGGAGCATATTTGTGCAGTAGAAAAATTAATCAGACAGCACTATGAAGGATGGATGGCTATAAGGTTTTTTGATGATGGAAGGAGTGGGTAGGGGGTTGGCCTCAAGAAGGAGGCATCATACTAGAGCTTAAAGTCACTGAATTTAGAATGAGAAGATTTAGACTAGAATCTCTACCATTCTACTCAATAACTGTGTGACCTTGGGCAGGTTACTTAAAAATGTTTGTCACAATCATCTTATTTGTAAAATAAAGAACTTGACTAAATGAGAGCTGCTTTCATTTTTGGTTCTACCATATCATGTTCTAAGGCAGTGGTTCTCAACCTTCCTAATGCTGTGACCTTTTAATACAGTTCCTCATGTTGTGGTGACCCCCAACCATAAAATTATTTTCATTACTACTTTATAACTGTAATTTTTCTACTGTTATGAATCTGTCTGATATGCAGGGTGTATTTTCATTGTTACAAATTGAACAGAACTCCCAGGTTGAGAACCGCGGTAAGCTAAGGGATCTTCTGGTTCCATATTTTAACACTGTATATTCAAATGTGTAGTATATCTCTGAATCTATCATTTGTGCCTTAGCCAGTGTGCCACCTGTAATCTATGTCCTCATCTTCCCTACAGATTTAGTGAAGAAGGGATGGAGGTGATGGAGCGACTTATCTACCTGTATCGCAAGTTTCACCAGCTGAAGGTCAGCAATGAGGAGTATGCTTGCATGAAAGCCATCAACTTCCTCAATCAAGGTGAGCATGTGGACAAAGCCTTTTTAAAGTTAACTGCTACCTTGATAACAAACCTGTCCCTCCTTTACTAGTGCCACAAGTGGGACCAGCATCCTTGAATTAGGTCTAAAGAGGTGAAATTCAAAAGGAAAAAAATATAAAGTCCAGCACTTGGGTTCAACCAAATTAGCTGCAAAAGTTTAGGTGGAGGCAAAATGTCCAAGTCACCTTTGAAGATTTAGTGACCCGCAGCCTAAAGGTAAGTTACCAGTGTGACATAGTGTCTAGAGTCAACCTAAAACTGCATGCACAGAAGTATAGTGTCTAGATCAAGGGAGGTGCCTGACTGTTGTCTATCCTGGTCAGACTATCTGGACAAGTGTATCCAGAAGAGGCAACCAAGAGAGTGAGGCCATGGGCCCCATGCCAGAAGTGGGGTAATCTACACAACTAGGGACATTTTAGCCTGAAGCAAAAACTGGGGAAGGAAGACGAAATGAACATCATCATTACAGTAAAATATCCGAAGGGTTGTCGGGTTAAAAAGGGGCTCCATTTTTTTCTGCTTGATGAGTTCTCTAGCTCGGTGCTGACAGTGAGAGCTGTCTAACCCTGCAACAGGCAGCCCTGGGAGATGGGGACATGGTAGTGCCTAATGTCCTTTGCTAGCTCCTTATTCTTGGAGGTCTTCAATCAGAGGTTGATCCTCTTTTGATCATCAAAATAGACGGTCCATTTTTTGAGGTGTTACAGAGGACATTTCTGTTATGGGTCATGGCTGTAGCCATGGTATTGTGGTAAGAACACTGGACTTGGAAGTCAAAGGATCTGGGTTCAAATCTTGGCTACTATTTTACTATGTGATCTTAGTCAAGTCATTTCTTTCTAGTCCCAGTTTCCTCATCTGGAAAATGAGTGGGTTGGAGGAGACAATCTCTAGTGCTCCTTTCAACTCTGATTTCTATGGTTTTAGACAACTGCTAAGCTCTCTTCTAGTTCAAGTGTTCTCACATTCGAGGACACAGGCATAGCAGGTTCATGGTCCCCTTAGTACAGGGAAAGTCATCTAGTATTTTTTGAAAACTGAAATGCAGCAATCCTATAACTCACGGAGGAAGGAAGAGACTCCACTTTGTTTAGTCCATTTTAATGCATTTAAACATAGACGCCAAGGACAGTACATGCGTCATGTAAAATACGTCCCAAGTTTACTAGCAGCTGAGGAAGAACAGAGTGACTGATGGAGCTGGCCTAGATAAGGCTGATGTGACAGATTGCCAGTTCTGAAAGCCCAATCACAGCACGACGACATTGCACAAAAATGCTGCTGTTTGTAGATGAATGAAGCATTATGTTTCCCCTCTCGTATATGTTACTCTGCATTGGAAAGGCACGTAGCATACTTTTTAATCTTATTATCTTGTTAACGCTCAAATGCTCATTTCCAGGCTTTGGGCTAATGTGCTCCAGGAGTAAATTTCTTCTATACCATTTATTACACAGGTATTGTGATTTTTTTTTTAAAGAAGAAACAGCAGGAGACTTAGAATCAGAAGATTTATTTTCAAGACTCACCTATTTACTAGTTCTGTGACCCTGGACAAGTCAGTGTACCTCTTAAGATCCTCAGTTTCCCAATCTGTCACATGAAGAGAATGATATTTGCACTCCCTACCTCAAAGGGTCTCATGAGCATTGATTGGATCTACCACCTATCCTCCATAGGATGTTGGGCAGACTACTTAAGTTTCCCATTATGAAACAGGATTAGTAATGTTTCTGTCACCTTTTCCACAGAGCTGTTGCTAGTCTTGATTCCACCCCTTGGTGTGATCTTAATTTGCCTCTCTGTGGAGAATGTGGCAAATGCTGTACACTTGAAAAGTGGGGAATGTTATACCCTTGTAGGATGCTGATACGATTAATTCTCAGTCATGCCTTCTCTAAGCAGGCCACTTCTATTCCATATGAGCCTTTCTTTAAACTTTTTTCATTCATTCTTATACTACTTTACTTCCCGTGGGCAAAGCCCAGTCCCTCTCAGAAAGAATGAGAATGTTATTTTCAGAATAATTAAGAATAACTCCCATCTCTTTAGAACTATTATTTCAAAGGACTTTCCTCACAATGTCCATATGAGACAAGTCAGAGCACTTAAGGGGCAGATTAATGTATGCATACATGCCCAGTGCCTGTATTTATTCTGCTTAAATGTGTTTCTTTTGTTACCGGGGAGGACTTTTTGTTCATTTTAAATTTAGGAAGGAGAGGAGGACTTGTGATAGATACAAAAGAAAAATGAAAAAGAGAAGAGAGTCTTAGCATTTTTCTTAAATGCTGAAGAAAACAGAAAGAGGGTCAGAAGGAGACAGACAGGACAGCATTAACACTAACATTTGGGGTTTTTTAAGTCAGACTCTACATGATAGAGATTAGTGGCTTCATATACAATCTCTTTTCAGTCCATTGTCTTTTCTCCTGTGTATGTGGAAATGAACCTGTTTAATAGTGTTCGTTGACAAACAGAATAACCCCCCCAAAAAATGCAAAAATGACCCCACAAATTAAGCATGTAGGTTTTATCACTCTGGTTTTACAAAGGAGGAATACTAAGGCTCAGAGAGGTTACCTGACTTGCCCAAGGTTATTCATGTAGTAAATGGCTGAGCTGAGACTTGAATCCAGCTACCCCTCCCAAAATGTATCTAAATAACAGAATCAGAATTTCAGAGCTAAAAGCAGCCACAGAGGGCATGTAGTCCAACCCCTCTGTTGAGGAGGAAATTCCTTTACAATATCCCCAAGAGGTGATAACTCAACTTCTGCTTGAATACTTTCAGGGATAGGATGCTCGTAATCACACAGTGTGATTCATGTCAGTCTTGGTCATCTCTGTTAGGGAGTTTTCCTATATTGAATCAAAATCTCTCTTGGTGATTTCCACCCTCTGTTCCTAGTTCTGTCCTACGCGACCAAGAAAAACCAACTGTAAGTCCCTTTTCCAAATTTTTCCCTGCTGATACTTGAACATGGTTCTCATGTTGCCCTCTTAATCTGCATGTGTGTATCTTTTTTTTTTTTTTTTTTACTTTATCAGCCTAAAGGTCCTTTTATAACCATTTTGTTGCACATCTTCAGATATCAGGGGCCTGACAAACGCCTCCCAGCTGGAGCAGCTAAACAAGCGGTACTGGTATATTTGCCAGGATTTCACTGAATATAAGTACCCTCATCAGCCAAATCGTTTTCCTGATCTAATGATGTGTTTACCGGAGATACGATACATTGCAGGTAACTCTCTCCTTTCCTCTCCTTCCCTCTTCCCCTTTTCACTCTTCCTCTTCTATTTTTCCCCCTCTCTACTCCATTTTCCCTTTCCCCGCAACCACCCATCACCACCAAGGCCTTCATCTAGGCATTTTCAGAGAAAGCTCTTAGTTCTCTCTCTTTTGGCATGTGACTAGAAGGCAGGAGACTTGGCCCCAGCTTTGCCACTATGAGACTTTAATCAAGTCACTTGTTTTTTTCCTAGGCCTTAGTTCCTTCATCTGTAAAATGAAGGCAGTTGACAAGATGATTTCTAAGGACCTTTTAACTCTCAACATTCAGAGTTCCAAGATCTCTTCCTTCTACCAGTAACATTCAGTGTTTAGTGTTCTAGCATTCTCTACTCTGAGATCCCTTCTATCTCTTAACAGTGTGTGTTCTAATTCTATGTCCAAAGGTCCCTTCCCGTTCTCACAGTCTGTCTTTTAAAGACCTTTCTCTCGCTCAAATTCTGTGTATGTTCTAACAGTATATCTATTTTCTCAGAGCCCTCCTGTCTCTAACATTCCATATTGTAAAGGCATGTCCAGCTCTGACAAAATGACCTAGAGAGATGAATGCAAGGTTTCAGAGAAAGCTCTAACAAACTCTCAAGGCTCTTTCACAAGACTTGTGAGAGCTTTGGGGCATCCCCTTATGTTTCTATGGCCTCTCTAAAACACTACCTGGAGAAGAGAAGTTTTGCAATAACTCATTCTCTTCTCTTCTCCCTTCCCCTCCCCCCCCCAGGAAAGATGGTGAATGTGCCGCTGGAGCAGCTGCCCCTGCTTTTTAAAGCTGTTCTGCACTCCTGCAAGACAAGTGGGATTAAGGAATAAGCCCAGCCAGCCAGCTCCCTGCCTCACCCCCTGCCAGGGGGAGCATGGGGCTCAGAAGGAAAAAATAAGAGAGCCGAGACCAGGGTGGAGGCAGCCCAGCACTGCCCCTCTAGCATGAATCTTGTTTGTTTGTTTGTTGTTTTTTTAAAAACTCATTTTCTATATATTTATTTCACGACAGAGTTGAATGTATGACCTTCAACACAATGCACATACTTCTGTATGAATTTAAAGATGCATTTCCTTGCAGTTTACAGAATGTGAGAATGTTTAATGTTACAATGTTGTCATTAATTAGGTCTTGTTCTTCTTTATATTTGAGGGGTGAGGGTGGGGTGGGGGGAGCTCACTATTTCAATAGTGTTGACTAAGACTACCTCAAGGAAAAGGTGGTATTCAATTACTAACTTTTCCCTTATTTTCTCAGCAGACCTCACAGGTTTGAGCTAGAGAGCAAACTGCCTTTTTCTACCAGCAAACATATGCCTGTCATCAGTCTTGGGGAGGTGGATTGGGGCTTTTTTGTTGGTTAAAAGGTGATATAATCTAAGAATCAAGGTGGGCAGAGCACAGTTTAGCTAGCTGATCAGCCAGCTAAATTCATCTCTGGGAAGGATGGCCTTTGCAATGATTTCATCATAAAACCAATGGCTTTAGGGCCGGAAGGGAGCTTGGAGATCTTCTAGTCATAGAATATTAGAGTTGGAAGGGCCCTGGGGGAACCATCTAGCCCAGCAGTCCCTTGGCCCACATTTCCTTTAACAATATCCTCAGCAAATGGTTATCCAGCTTACGCTTATCCAACCACTGGTTTTTAAAGAGGAGGACATTCATGCCTAGGGAAAGGAAGGAGGTTGTCGAGGGTTACACAGGTATGGTGTAGCAAAAACAGTATGAAACCCTGGGCTGCTTGACTCCATATCTGACATTCTTGTCACATATATACCACATTGGGTCTCAAACTTCTCCCCAACTTCAAGCTCTTCTCTTCATTGAGGAGGAAGCTAAACGCCAGGGAAGCAGATGGGGGGGATTAATCTGTACAGATACTCTAGGTTCAAGTGCCAGGATCTTCTTTTGACATCTTTGTTCAGATGAGCATTTTAAAAAGCCACCTCTTCAAGGAAAAGGGAGGAAGTTGGTACAGGAGGTCCTCCAGAGTCCTGCCTTCTCTACCAGATTGGAGATCTGAAGAGAGAGCCATTCCTTCCTTGGAATTCCGTGGAATATTTCATTGCTTTCTTCAGAGCCTTGATGATGGTCATCAAATTCCATTCCATTCCAATACAACACAACAAACACTTAAAGGCCTCCTCTGTTCAGAACTCTAGGTTGAGGATTTGGGGAAAGACTGAGTTTAAATCAGATACCACACCTGCCCCTCATTGAATTCACAGTCTAGTCACCAAAGTAAAATGTTATTTAAGCGAATAAGAGAAGAGAAGAACAGGGTGCTTTGCAGATGCCATCCTGGGCACCCAACAAACACTGATTAAATGCCTTCAGGGCCTCCTGCCAGACACTAGGGATCCCCAGTTAGATGGGATGCCAGCCCTGCTCTGGCACAGTTGAGGACTGTCCCAGGTAACCAGCAACCTGTCTCACCCCTGAACTGGTGTGGAATGGCTAGCCAGCCTATCATCAGGAGTTTTCTGACCCTTTCCTCTTCTTCATCTCTCCAAACCTATACATTTTTTCTCTCTCCCTGGAAATGTCAGGATTGTCCTGGGCAGTTAAAAGGACCAGCTGATCACAGACACTGAGACAAGGCTCAGGTACTCTCGAACCCTGAAACTGATCCTTTTTCTTTTCTTCACTTTTGCTTCCTTTACTTTGAAATGGTATAGAATGTTAGAAACCAAGGGTGCTTTTCCTCCATTACCTAATTAGGGCCTGTATTTAAAGTGGGAGGAGGTCAGTTTAGAGCAGTAGAACAGGCCTGCCTCCATTGTCTGTGACTGCTCTGATTGAAGTTAGTGAGGACTTTTCTCTGAGGCCTAGAGCTATCTGCACTGTCCATGAGGCCTGCCTCTCACTGACTCATGAGGATGAAAAGATAAATAAAGATGGAATGGGGTTCCCTTCAAGCACTAGGACTCGAGTGCTTGAGAAAATATGTTTCCAAATGAAATGTACTGCCTTGATAGGTAGTGAATTCTCTTGTCACTTATTTATACAGAAATTAGGTGCCTCTTTGGGGGTTATCATGGAGGGGATTCCCACTACAGAGCAAAGTTGGACTAGATATACTCAAAGATCCCTTCCAACTCTACTGTTCTGTGAATTGGGCCAATTAGCCCTAACCAGCTTTCCCCATGCTATTGTCCTGCTAAATGCCCTGGCCAGGGAGATGTGACTTTCTAAACTACCTCACATTTTTTTCAGGATAGGTCACACCTCCATGAGCTGGGACTAATAGACCTTGGAGCATCCCAAGCTGCCCTCAGGTTCTGGGGCATGATTGTCTCAGACCCATATTCGGACTAGACCTTCTGTATGGAAACCTGTTCAGTAGAAGGCCATGTTTGCTCTCTTGCTCAGTCTTGCAGATCTTCCCAGGTGACCTGTTCCTCTTTTCTGGGTAGTCTGTTCTGGCCTTTAATCCTTTGTAATGGAATGAGATGTTACGGGTATATAACCACTGCTGGGACCAGCAGAGATATCATGTTATATTTCTCCCTGGATTGGAAAATTAGAGTTTCCCCAATAGCATGTGTTCCCCAAATCCAGTAATCACATATGACTCAGATTCACCTCTAATGTGTGTGTATGTATACAAATGTGTGTGTGTGTGTGTGTATATACACATATATGGTTATAGGAATATCTATATATGTGTATATCCACACACATACGTCCATGCTTCATCAGGATGAATTCTACCTCCTCAGCATCATGAGTGGCAATGGCCAAAAGTGTTTATCCCTTGATAGCCAACCTTCTGGCCACCTAGCCTGGTACTACAATGATGAACACAGTTTGTTTCTAGGCCCATCCTTGTAGCTTTTTCCACACAAACAACCAGAGCTTGAGTGCTGATAGCAGCCTTTGAGGGCCCAGAGTCCCCTCCATCCCACAAGTGGGTTTTAGAAGGGGAAATCAGTAGAAAACACAAATGTATATGTGTATATATAATGTGTACATGCACACACTTGATTATCCATGGGAAGATTTCTGTTTGGTTTATTTCTAAGCTCAAAATGCTTTCCCCGTTTTCTTGACTTGAATTTTGCGACTGTGATCTCTTTGTAGGCAGGTTAGTGCTCTGCTCTTTTCCTCTCCGGAGCAATTCTCATCATTACTCCTGGTGAATGGGCTCTAACAGCTGAAGTCAAATCTCTGCTGATCCTCCTACCAGGATCCCCACCACACCTCCCTCCCATTCTCAGTTGCTTTTCTTGCAAAACTGAGCTTTTGCTCTGTCTGCTTGCAATTTCAAAGAAAATTATTCTCTAATCAATAAGAACCTACTGGCCCAAGTAATACAATATTTAATGGAACAAAGTGTTCATTTTTGAAGGGAGGAGAAAGGTTTTGTGAGTTGCTTTTGTGCAAATCCATTTTTGCCAAATGATGATTTACAGCAAATTCCTTGAACAAAGGGCCCCTTCATCCCCGAAAGGAGAAGAGCGGAACAAATTGTGTAAGTGAATGACAAGGGTACCAAGCTAGAGCCTAACCTGTGGACAGCCGCTAATGTCTTCTGCACCAAGTCCTTTGAAGACTTGTGTTTTTAAACAGGGTAAAGTGAATGTGTTGCATTGCAAACTCAGGTATTATGATGAAAAGGTAGGAGTTGTAGCTAGCAGTGTAGAGACATTAGGTCAGCCACTAGATGTATTTGTGAATTTGGTTTTGAAGGACATGATATAAAGGTTGGAGGGTTGTGTGGCGCGCACGTGCGTGTGTGTGTGTGTGTGCGCGTGTGTGTGTGTGTGTGTGTGTGTGAGAACATTCTTCCCATAATGCAGGAAGCCTTTTAGCCAGTGGAAGAAAAAATCTGTGAGTGTCTCAGATCCCTCTCTCTTCTGTCACCTCTTAGACCTTTTGCTACCAACAGCCATCACTTTGAACGAAAATTTCCTGCATGAAAATATGGCTTTGAAAGCCTCAGGAGAAGAAAGCCAGTCTCCTCGAGTTGTGTTTCTTTTAATCTCTTTTGTGCTGAGCAAAGGTTTGGAACTTCATTGCTCATGTTTTATGTCTGATTCTGAGCCACTTTGGCTAGGAGTGAACTGTGGCAATTAGATACCCTACTAATGCCATCTCCTAGGATGATACTTAGGTGTGCCAGGGGTCAAACCAGTGATCACCACATCAGTACCCAGTTTCCCCTGTCCAAAACACTCCGCTGAGAAACTTGCCTGCCTATGGCTAAGCACCAAGGTGGCACTAGGAAGAAAGGATGGTAATTAGTCCCACTTCTCCAGTCCTTTAAGCCCTGAGTGATAGTGTGTACATTTTACAAATGAAGAAACTGAGGGCCAGAGAGATCATAGGGCAATAGATTTAGATCTGGAATGAACCTTAGAGGGGCTGTTTAATCCACTTCTCTTACTTTACAATTGTGGGAACAGGCCCAGAGAGGATATAGTAATTTGCTATAAGAGCCTGTATTTGAACACAGATTTTAATGGCAAATTCAGTGTTCTTTCCATTGGACTCAGGCCACTCCATAAGACCATATAGGAAGTGAGAGAGCTAGCCAGGATTCAGTTCTATGGCTCATGACTCCATTGCTCCTCCTTCCCTGTTCCCACCCACCCACCTCTACCCATTTCACAACTGCATTCTGGATAATCTTCTAATTGGCCCCTGCCCTCAGTCCTCCTTAGTAATAGGGAAGATTGATTTAGGCAGAAGGGGTACCCAAATCACATCCCAAGCACTCTGAGAGTACCATTGTAGGGCTGACGCTCCCTGGTGATGATGCCCTTGTTGTCTGATTCTGCGCCTTCACTCTCCTGAAGTCTTCCCCTGGGTGTGCCGTTGGCCAGGAGGGCATTCCTCTTTTCCCCCACCCCCTCATAATCTAACAAATTTAAGTTGGAGAAGCATCCAGTAGTTATGCTGCAATCCTGGGCAAGGACTTTAAAACCCCAGGAAACAGAGAACTGCCTTACAAAACCTCATATTTCCTGGCTTTATGTTTTTAATTTCCTTGGGGGATGGGTGAGTTTAAACAATCAAGTGATTTAAAAAAAAATAGTCAAACTTATCTATTTCTCAGGTATCAATGTACCTATAACCTGTTAGGACCCTTACCCTACCCCATCCTCCAGTGGGTCAGTATCTCTTGTTCGAGTCTCAAAGGAGCCATATACCATGGCTTACTTTGTATGCCTGCTCTGTGTTCTGAGAAGCCTTCTCATCCTAATATTCCATGGCTCTGAGACTGAATTCCACCACCACAGGCATCTTCACCATCTCCTGGTGTCAGTTGCTCTTACTATGAAAATGGACTAGAATCTAGATAGTCTCTAAGGTCTCCTGTCCCTAAAAATCTATCATCAGAGACTACATACAAGGGCAAATTCCCAAGACCTGTGAATTAAACCATATTATCTAGGGAAAGTTGTTGAGACCCTAGGATAGTTTGCAAAGCTCCCTTAAATGTATCAAGATGGCATTGCTGCTTTGAAGCAAACCTTGTGCTACCATGACCTCATGTCAAGCAGATGAGCAGTGGTTCCAAGCCTTTAGCTCAGAGTTAGTGAGGACCATTAGGCCACTTGGCCCAACCTCTGGGCCTATTGATCCAAGGTTCCAGAGACTCTTCCTACCTACTTGTTAAAGTGGGCACCTAGCAAAGTATGTGGGTGGCCATCATTCTACCTTCATTTCTGTTTTGTGTTAAGAAAACCAGTCCTTTACCAAATAACTTTTTTTCTTAAACTTGAAATTTTTCTACCTCTATTACCTTTTTTTTAAACAACCCCCCCTCCCAACCCAAAACCAAAAAACAAAACTCACTCTCCCACCCCTCTACGACTATCCCCTTTTGATATTGTTCATCCTTTTCTCATTTTTATTTTGGTTGGAGGTTTCAATGCCAACTATCTGTAAAGAGCTTTCTGTGTCTGAGGAAATATGGCTTCCTGCTCTGGGAGAGGCTAGAGCGTTAGAGGAATGAGGAACTTGGGGACAGAAGCTGAAGGCCAGTGCTGACGTTCCAGGCACCTCACGTTGTAGGGTTTCTGGGGGTGTCCTGTGTCGAGTGTGGCACAGGCAGAAGCTCAGGGATATATGTATTTAAATACAGTACCCACAGAAACCCTTACCTTGATGTGACTGCAGCGGACGGCTTCTTTTCAAGCGTTTTCAGGTACTTCAAGATCAGGACATGCTGCCTGGTTTTTCCCAAACCCTACAGCAAGAGCCCAGGATATTCCATATCCTTATTTGTCTTCCAGGTAGGTTGGCAATGGGAAGAATGGCAATTCTTCAGATGGGAAGAATTGGAATTTCTTTCGCTGGTTCGTGGAACCAGCTTCAGATTCAAAGACCTTTCCAGTAGACTAGCAGGCTAGGAAGGACGTTGAAGCTTTGCCTGGTCAAAGATGTGGTAATGTTGGGAAGAATCCCAGGCAGGTATGGAAGTTCATGGTGAACATATTTTAAGAACTCAACTTTTATACTCTTTTGGTGGAGCTGGAACTCTTAAGAAAACCTTTCTTAGGGAAGCTTCCCACACTAGGTTGACCACCTTTCCAGGGCCAGTCTGTTCTAACCAAGTACAGGGGAGTCTGAACTCACACAGGTGGAAGACATACCCATTCCCAACAACATCAGAAGGTCAGACCCAAAGTTATCCAGTAGTCCCAAAGCCCTTAAGAGAGGGCAGGTTAATTCCAAGATCCCCCTAGAAAGCCTCATGACCAGGAAAAATTTTGATTAGAATGGCCTTCAGACTCACGTCTCTTCTCTTGGTTTTGATCTTAGTTAACTTATAAGCACAAAGGTCCTTCTTGTTTTTGCCTCTTCCCTTCAAGGTTCTCTTCCCTGACTTTCCAGCTGATAGGGCAGATGTTAAATTAGTAACTCATTTGTTGTGCCCTTTGAAATGTGACTTATCCACTGCCGTACAGCTAGCAATTCCTAGAGCCAAGATTCAAACCCAAGTGTTCTGACTCTTAAGTGAAGTATTCTTCATATTCCACCGTACTTCCTCCCAGTCTGCTGTTTGAATTTTGGAAGGGCTTGAGTTTCTGTAGGACAAACCCACCACCATCACTCTCACACATACCAAGACCACCAAGAATGGGGGAAATAGCCCGTCTTTCCTGCCTAAGATGGCCCTTCAAAGCCTGTGAAAAAGTGCCGGGCCAGTACCAGTCAGCCTTGGTTCCCTGCGGGCCACGGTAACCAGCTTTAGCCACAGTTCCCAGCTTTAGCCACGCTGGGGCCTTTTGCGGTTGTTTTCTTTCTGTAAAATGTCTTTTGTAATAGTTGATAACATTGACTCAAATTTCCATATAAAACAAACTACCTCTTATATGTCTAAGGATGTGTGGAGAAAGAATACTGTGATTTTGGTTCTGTTTACATGTTTCTTTGAGGAGAAGATGGGAGATATAAAATCTACTGTGGGGGGTAGAAATGTTTTGTTTTTTCTGTGCTGCTCTGGAGGTGATTTGTTATGATTTCTGCTGATTCTTTTGGCCCAGAAACAGAGCTCCTTCACCTACCTAGAGCATCTTTCCCCAGGAGTCCCTATAACTCCAGGACCCCAGAGCAACTGGGCCCAACTCTTCTCTGGAAAAGAAAATGTAGGTGGAGGGGGGGTGGGGGGAGAAAGGTATCTGACCCTTTATGTGCTAGGACTTCCATCCCAACCTCTCCTGCCCCGGGGGCAGGCATTCAGTCAGGAGCCAGCCATAGAGTTTGAAACCATTAACAACCCCATCAGCAGTGTTGGGCACTAACAGGGTTCTTCTGTGAATCCATTTCTCTAGAAAACGTACCAGCAACCCTACTTCTCATGTGTTTACTCAGGCCCTTCCACTGTGCACCTATGACAGAAATGGGGAAAAACTCTGGACTGGGACCCTGCCCCTGTCCCCACGCCCATTGAATTCTAGCCCTAGATTTTGATTTTACTTTCACCTTGGCCAGTGGCCAGGCAGCCCACCCCCGGGAATGGATCTGGCTCTTTGGGTTGGTCATCTCTCCTTGGAAGCTGCACTGGGTCATCACCTCCCCAGAACCCATAGTTAACATGTCACAATGATGTGCCATGGTGCAGAGCTGACCTTCCCATCCCTACCCCCTCCTTCAGGAACTTGTCCAATTTCACTTAGACTATGACCAAACGATTGTTTAGCATTGCAGGCTGTAAGGCAAATGACCACTTTGGCCATCTCCCTATTCAGCCCTGCTTTGTGAATTGACTACCTGTGGAAATGTGACCAATTAGTGTTTAGTAAGTGTTAGATATTTTAACTAATAAATGTGAATCATTCTGCACACAGATTGGTGTGAGCTGTTTTCTTTGGCGGGGGGTGGGAAGGTGGTAGGAAGAGAAGACTGGGTAGGTACATGTAGCAGGTGACAGAATCAAAGCGTCTCTAGAGAAAGAATGAGGCTTTACCTTCATGAGGATTCAAAGAATGTTAAAACTAGATGAAACTTAGCAATGTTAGATCTAGAAAAAACCTTCTGCCAGAGTTTTCAAACACATTGCCTGAAGCACTCCCAAGTGTAGCTTGAATCAAATTATATAACTGGGAAATATTTAACAAAATAAAAATATATAATAAACATGCCATTGTTCAATTGTGTCTGACTCTTCATGACCCCATTTGAAGTTTTCTTGGCAAAGATACTGAACTGGTTTGCCATCTCCTTCCCCAGCTCATTTTACAGATGAGAAAACTGAGGCAAACAGTAAGTGACTAGGGTCACACAGCTCTTAAGTGTCTGAGGCTGGATTTGAACTCAGGAAGATGCATCTTCCTGACCCTAGATCCTGCACTCTATTCACTGTACTACCTAGCTGCCCCTACAATGAAACAGATTATGTTAATATGTAGTTTTTCTAAGTGGTTCTGATTTTCTAGTGGTTCTGATTTGTTTTTGAGGTTGGCACCACCGCTTTGGACTATAGAATGTTGCAAGTAGAAGAGAACATGACAGTATAAAACAATGCTGGAAAAGACCCTTAAAACCCACAGTGTTAGGGTTGGAAGGTGATTTAGTGCTTTAAAAGGCCCTTTACTTACATTATCTCACTTAAGACTTAAAGCAACCCCAAGAGGGAAGTATTCTCATTTTATAGATGAGGAGCCTGAGGCTCAGAAAGGTTAGGTGCTAATCTATGCTAGTGTCAGAAGCAGAATTTGAACCCTTGTCTAGCAAGACCCTTCTCCCAGCACCCTGACCACTCTCATTCTGCCTCTCAACATAGACTATTAGAGATTGAAGAGACTTTAAAAAGGTCCTCTATTCTATCCCATCCTTTCTCATTTTCTGGGAAAACGCTTGGAATATCGGGCCCCCCTCTTCACAAGTTCCTAAAAGGCTCTGGCCTAAACCTCTCCTTGCCCACAGTCCTAGCAAGCTCCTGCCAAAGATACGACCCAATCATCTACTCTTGGCCCCGTCCACCACGAAGGGCTGTTGGTCAACAGTGGTGCCTGGCTTGCTCACAAGGACCAACCTGTGACAAGAAGGTGGGGAGAACCCTCTGGCTGAGCTGAGGGGCTCCTGGAGAAATGTTTCCTTGGCAACCAGGCCCATGTGGAAGGCCTCACCATGGCTACTGCTGCACCCTCCACCCTTCTTCAACAGCTCCTTCTGCCAGCTCCAGGCCCCCTTGACAGAGATACCAGAACTGCCATTAGGTGAGAAATTTCCCCTTCTTTCCAAAAATCTGGTCTCTAGACCTTTGCTGATGGGCTCAGTTTCTGGGCTACTGAAGCTACTTAGGGTTAGCCATAAAGATGTACTTTCTCACAGCAAAAGGAGGCCATGGGGCTATGAAAGTGTCCTAGCCAGGAAACCAGAGATCTGCATCTCCTGTCATTGTTTGCACTTGGTCAAGTCAATTTCCTCTATGGGGACCTAGTATCTTCTGTCAAATGTATGAGACCATGTTTGTGTGTGAACATGATTTCTGTACAAACAAGGCCAATGTAACCAAGATTAAGAGAGAAGTGGGAAATTGGGAAAGAATATTTACAACTAATGTCTCTGATAAAGGCCTCATTTCTAAAATATACAGTGAATTAAATAAAATTTACAAGAACACCAGTCATTCCCCAATTGATAAGTGGTCAAAGGA
>CM053595.1:77377816-77427635 GCA_028646575.1 Pseudocheirus occidentalis | reverse complement strand
AGATCCTATACATGATTGTATGCCACCATGGCGGGGTTGGGGGGTGGGGAGGAAGGGGAGAAAAATCTATAACTGAAGTGACTCTGGAACAGAATCTTGTAACCTAAAAGTGAACAAACAAGTTAATAAAAAAAAAAAAGATTTCTAAAGCCTTTTTAAATTGCAAGGATCTGTGTTCCAAGAGCCCTCCTGCTGCTAACAATCATTCTAGGTACTATAGCTTTAAAACAGTAGGTGATAAGATCTTCTCACCTCTGGGAGATGGCCACTCACTACTGGACTTCCTCAAGTTCTGCCGTTGTTACCTACTACCTAGGTGATTAGACACATCACTTCCTCTTGCCGAGCACTATTTTTGCTCTTGTAAAATGATGAGGATGGGTTAGATGATTCCCGATATCTCCTCAAGGTCTAAGTCCAAGATTCTAGGAAGGGGCTGAGTCACACATTCCCCACCAGATGCTCTTAGGACTGCCCATGTATCTAGGGCTGATTTAGAGGCAGGCCCTACTGGAGTTAGGGAGATGGCTAAGGCCCTGGCTCAGTAAAATTAGACGTGCTGTCTGTCCCCTGCCCTTCCTGTCCCCAACACACTGCTCTCTTCTCTGCCTAGGCTCAGAGTGACTGGGGGACCTCAGTATTTCCCCTGGTGCTGGAAGGGGGAGAGGACTAGTACTCCCTCCTGCTTCCTCTCAATTTCCCCCTGAAGACTTTGTGTCCTCAGCTGCCTGGATCAGCCCCAGCCCTGTCCCTGGGGGACCAGGCTGTACAGGAAGTTTCCATTGGCCACTTCAGTGCTGGCCATTTTGAGCAGGGTAACAGAAAAGTAGCTATTTTTAAGAGCAGGGGAGGGTCCCAGGGGCACTTGGCAGCATTACCAGGAAGGCCCGGGTGCTGCCATCATCCTCTTGGCTCAGGTTTGCTGCTTCCCGGGCCTCCAAAGAGAGCCAGCTTCCGGCAAACAGGAAGCCCCACCACAGGCTGAGCCTTCATCGGCCTCGCCGGGAGGGAGGGAGGCTGTGTTCCTTTCACTTCTCCTCCTCCTCTGCTGCCCCAGGCCCTGGGGAAGAGGTGGGTAGAAGGAGGAAGGATAGAGCTCCCAGAGCTTCCTTGCTTCCTGCTCGCAGGAGTTGGTGCTTCAGTCTCAGCTCTGCCCACCTATTCCAAGGCCCAGGGGAGGGATGGGGCACATGCCCTGAGAGCCCTTGGTTGGGGGCAAACAGTAGGGTCTCATCCCATGGCCTGGCCACCTGGCTCTGGGCTTAGCCTGGCTTGGCCTACAGGATGGCACCTTCCTGAGCATCACAGAGAGCAGCTGTTGATAAGAACCCTGGATCTGTAGTCCAGGGGCCCTGAATTCAAATCCTCTATCTGAGTGACCCAACAAATCACTCTTCTGGACTTTGGTTTCTTCATTTGCAAAATGAGGGGTTGGGAGAGAATATCTCTAAAGACCCCCCAGCTCCTAAGACCTGTAATCCTCTTACCTTCCCATCTCTCTCCTGTTTATTTTTGTGTCTCAGGCCCAGGCTCAGTTTCTCTTTTCATTCCCCTCACCCACACCTGCCCTAGCCCCCAGTGCCTTTTCCATGGTTACCATGGCCTTGGATTTGAAATTGTCTTGTATGTGCCTGAATATGTACGAGTTGGCTCCCTCTCTAGAATGTAAGTTCCTTGAGGGAAGGCCTTTCATTTTTGTCCTTGTATGTGCTGGGCACACAGGCGATGTAGGTTGTATGCTTGTAGGTTGACTGATTTTTTTTTCCTGTATTTCTCTGTATCTCACTGTCTGCACACTTCCCTGACTGTATGTCTTTAGCTGTGCCTCTATCTGACTCTGCAGCCCCCGCTAGAGGTTTTGTGTCTATCTTTCTTTGGGGCCCTTGGGGACACTCACCTGCTATGTCCCTCAGAGGGTGAAATAATATCTCCGAAGCTGCAGTGGGCTGAACCATGTCAGTCTGAATCTCCCACGTCAGCCAGCCAGGAACTCATCTCTGTGGTTCCTGGTGTCATCGGGGCCAGAACATCCATTACCCACCCAAGGCCCCTGCCTGTCCAGGCGACAGCAGTTCCATCATTACTTGTTCCCTGGCCTTCGCCCTGGCCCTCAAGGGCACACACAGCTCAGCCTCCTCTGGGATCCCCCTCCCTGTAAAGTCGGGGGAGCCTGGACCCCCTGGGGTCTAGGACAGAGAGGGAGAAATATTTGCCCAAAGCCTGTTTTTCTCCTAGCTAGCATACAGATCACCAGAAAGGAGACAAAGGGACAAGTAATCCACAGATGCATATCACAAGGAGGATTTTACCTTCATACCCTGTGTTCAAGACACCCCGAGGTCCCAGATTGGGGCAGAAAGCCAAGAGACAGTGTCACACTGAGAGAGAGAAAAACAGAGTTTGTGAGACAGACATGGAGAGGCAGAAACCTAGAGCAGCACGGAGAAACCAAGAGAAACAGAGAGCCAGGCAGGGAGACAAAAACAAAGACAGAAACAGGGATGTGCAGCAAGGGCGACCAGCAGAGAGAAGAGATGGGCTTGAAGACCAGCCCAGGAACACCCAGCCAGATGAAGGGATTCAAGACAGACCTTTGTGGGGGGGCAGCTGCCTCCATGCAGAGGAATTCGTGAGGCTAGGCTGTGTCACCCCGAATGAGTCCTATCCAGTGAGGGTAGGGGCAGGCTTGGGGTGGGGGGAGGAGATGAGATAAGCCGCCCACGGTAGTGGGGCCACAGCTGGGGCCGGCACGCTCCAGAAACGTGCCTCAGGGAAGAGAAGGGCCCGACCCGGCCGATAATGGGGGATGAAGATAAGGGCCCTGAGGGAGATTCAGCTGGTCTTCAAGGCTGCACCTCACTGCTCCCCCCATCCCAACCGACTGAGCCTGACCTGCCCCACCCCCCACACAGTGGAAACTCCAGGGGGCTCCAGCATGGGGGGAAGGGGAGCAAAGCTCCCCAGGGACTGGTGGACCTGTTATGCTTAGACCACCCGCATGAGCAGGAAGGACAGCAAGTCCTTCCTGAACGTGGGACCAGGACTCCTGAGCACCTGGAGGAAAGTTAGTCCTGGTACCCTCTAGTACCTCCCTGCCTTCAGCACCAGCTTTCTCTAGACCCTTATTACTGGTGGCAGCCTGGCCTTGGGCCCGGGTGATTGGGGGATAGCTTACTGTTTCACTAGAGCAGACCAACAAATTGGGGGTGGGGGGGAGGAGAAAGTAGGAGCTTCCCCTCCCCCCCAAAAAAACCAGTTTGAGCAAGGAACTGAAAGATGGACAGAGGTTGTCTGTGCACAGGGAGGGGCATGGGAGACCGACCTCTCAAGGAACTCCCAATCTAATGTGCAAAGTGCCATATATAAATGAGACATACACAGGATAATTTGGAGGTAATCTCAGAGTGAGAGAGAGTTTAGGCATGGAGAAGGCAATGGAAGTGAGGGGCCAAGAGTGAGTGTGGTTCTAGGTCCAACCATGTGTCTGCTGCTCATTACCTGGATGGGAGTAGCTTTTGTGATGACATGGGGAGGTCTGTGCATTCACAGGTCTGTCTGTCTGCATGTAGCGTTCATCCATACCTCTCTATGTGTATGTGGATGTTTGTGTGTTAAGTCTTGCTTCTTTCTCTATATGTTTGTCTGTGTGTCCCTGGGTCTGTGTCTCTCTCTGTGCGCTCATGCTGGTCTTCACTGGACCAAATGGTATTTATTAGAGAACCCTTCTAGGTCTCAGGTTTTATGATTTTGTGTCTCTCTGTGACTGTGATAACAAATCTTTCTCCGTGTGTGTACATACGTACGTGTGTATGTTGTGCTCCCTTCTTTCTGTGTGTCTCTAATCATGGAGTCTATGTGTCTGCCTGTGGTTCATGGCTGTGTTTATCTGTCCGTTTGGATGCCTTTCTGTCCATGTGCATGTGCATGTTGCCTCTCTGTGTGTCTCTATGCATCCATGTATGTGTATACCTTTCTGTGTCTCTCCGTGTCTATGTTGGAACATCCTTGTGTCTGTCTCCATGTCTATACATGTGTGTGCATAGCTCTGTCTGAGCCTATACACTTAATTCTGTATGTGTGACTGTTCATGTGCTTGTCTGTGAGGGTCTGTGTCTGTTGATGCATGGATTTCTCCATGTGTTTGTCTATATCGGTATATCTGCCTGTGTCTGTGGTCACCTATCTGCATGTCTGTGTCTAGATATGTACATGTCTATGCTAATACCTGTCCATGTAATGTGTGTATGTCTCTATTCATGTGTGTGCACATCTGGCTATGTGCACATATACACACATATGTATAGGGGTATAGGTTTCTCTGTGTACACATGCCTAGGAATGCGTCTAGCTGTATGTCTGCCTGTGTGCACGTCTGTCTATCTCCTTGTTTGTGTAAGAGGGAAAGAAAACTTCACTCTCCTTCCTGAAGCTGGGCTTTCAAATGGAATGGGGAGCCCTGCGTTAGTCAGTGGGGTCTGCCTTGTACCCTGACTAAACTCTTCCCACTCTCCCAGTTGAGTGCTTGTCCCTGTCTCCCTACAGATGCATCAGCTCCCTACCTCTTCCATCTCCCAGGTCCCCCTCCCCTGGGTGGTCTGGCCAAAAGAAGCCATAGAGGCAGGGGGCCTTGAGGAGAAAATTCTCAAGGCCACATAGAAGGTGGTGGGGCATGGTCATCCCCAGAACCCAAGGCAGCCCCCCCAGGATTGGGGGGGGGGGAAGAGGGAAGTGGCCGCTTAGAGCCTCCTGCACTCCCCTCCCCTGGGCCAGCAGCTGAGGCTCCCTCGGCCCTACAGCCTTGACCCCACTCAGCATTTACTTCCCTGACATTGGCATCGGATCTGAACATCTGGCAGGCGACTGATAACAGCAATGCAGCGGAAACAGCAGCAACCAAGCTGGCCAGCTCCACCCCCACACACACACATACAAACACATACACTTACACAACCCCACTTCCCCCCAGGACTGCCTGGTGCTGCCTCGGGGTCTCTGTCTCTCCTAGTCTCTGTGCCTATGTCTTTGTCTCTCTTCATCTCTATCTTCGTGCCTTTCTCCGCGTCTCTCTCTCTAAATCTCTCTGTGTGTATCCAGCTTTGTCTTCCTGGATCTCTCTCCACCTCTGGATATGTGTCTCTTTCTGTCTCTGTCTCCACATCTCTTTGCCTTTCTTATCTGCTCCGTGTTTCTTTGGGTCTATTTCCGTGTCTTCTTGTGTCTTGCTGTGTATCTCTGTACTTTAATGTCTCTACCTGTCTTTACATCCATGACTCTGGGTCTTCATCATGTGTCTCTGTAGCTCTGTCTCCATTTTTCTCTGTAAGTCCCTGTATATATCTCACTATATCCTCTCATCTCTATGTCCTAATCTCTCTCTCTCTCTCTCTCTCTCTCTCTCTCTCTCTCTCTCTCTCTCTCTTTCTCTCTCTCTACCTCTGTGTCTCTTCCCTTGTTTGTTCCTTTTTCCAGCTTCCAGGAAACAGGTTTTGACTTTTTGGGAAAGTCCCCACTTAAGAGACCCTGGGCTTTTGTTCCCGCTGTTGCAGGGAAAGGGAAGAGGAAGAAAGTGGGGTCTGGAATCAGCAGTTGAGGATTCCCTCCTTCCCCACTGGGAGCGTGGTAGTCAGATTCAGGAAACTGGGACAAGATCTGGGATCTGGCTGAGATGCCCACTTCATCAAAGCCTGTGACCTTCTGTCTTGTTCTGGATCAAAGTGAATAGACTTGTCTCAGATTGATAGAAGCAGCAGATTGACAGCCTGGGTCACCCAGGGTAATCAGAGCTGAAGGAAATCTGAGAGGAAAGCACAGAGACAATGCCACTATCGGCTCAGACAAGGGCTAGGGCAGGTACCATCCTTAGACAAAGCACTGATGGTCCCACCCACCACATGCCTCCTCTAGACTCCACAACACCGCCTGGATACATTTAGGTATAGTACATGCTATCTTTCCCAGCAGAATGTAAGCTCTTTGAAGGCAGGGACTGCTTCATTTCGCTTGTATCCCTATCGAATAATAAGCACTTAACAAAGGCTTGTTGGTTAATTGACTGATAAACTCAAACAAGCATCCAACACTCAGTGATGTGGGGAGACTTCATTCCCAGAAGGAAAGGACCTAAAGAGGCCATCTTGGTTAATTTTTTCTGTCTCACCTGAACTTAAAGACCTACACAATAGGAGCTTTCACTCCGACTCTCCATCCTCATTACCACCACTACTCCTCAGCTGTGGCTACTTTAAGGCAGGGGAGCTGACTTTCAACAGTTTCCTCAACTCTTCTGGGGGTGGTAACTGGCAGAGAATTTGATGACAATGGGTGCTTAAGGCTTAATCCATTTTTTCCTAGATGTAAAGGAAAAAATATTCACCTCTCTAACCTAAATCTGATGCTCCAGCAATAGAATCACAGAGTATCATAGCTGGAAGAAATATCAAAGATATCAAACACCATTTGCTCATTTCACAGAAGAAAAAAAAGACGACCTAGAGAAAGGAAGTGAGAAGAGAACAGAAGGAAAATCCCAAGGAATCACAAAAAAAAAACAGCTTTGAAAATTACATTTTGAGTTTATTTTATGCTTAAGAAGAAAAGTAAGTTCTACATAACACAGATTCAGTTTCATATACAATCCTCTTTTTTATACATCACTGGATGTATATTTTGAAGTGTTCATTTTAATTGTTTGTGAAATTCTTAATCATTTTTTAAAGAGGAAAGGAAGTGACTTGCCCAAGGTCACACAGGTAGGCTTTTGGTTTGTTTGTTTGGCTTTGTTGTGCTTTTTTTTTCAATATCAAGGATTCCAACCTAAGTTTTATGACTCCAAGTCAACTGAGCTCAATGTCCTTCTCTGCTATTAATTCCCTATGGCAGATCATTTCCCTTTCCTGAGCTCCAGGTACCCCATCTTTAAAATAGGAACAATAGTATGTGTTCTATTCATCCTGCAGAATTGTCAGGACGAGGTAACAAAGTGCTTCATGGCCATCAAATGCTATAAATACGAACAATTATTCTCATTTTTTTCTCAAATGTTTAAAAGCTTCAAGCATCTATGGATTATATGGGCACTACACGTGCAGATTCTATATAATTTATAATTCTTCAAACATCAACCAATCAGTAAGTGAGCAACCATTTAAACACCTGCCATATGCCAGACGCATGCTGGACGCTGGGGGCACAATGACAAAACAATGAGGTGGTCCCTGTCCTCATGGAATTAATACTCTATAAGAAGAGACAACAAGTGCAACATCAATCCATCAATCAACAGACATTAAGTGCTAACTTTTGGATCAGGTGCTGGGGTTACAAACACAAAAAAATTACATAGGGTCTTACCTCCTACCATATCCACATTTAAGGACATGAATATGTATGATTTTTGTTCTTAGTGGGAAGGAGGATGGCAACAGGAGTGGGTCAGCTTAGAAAAGACCTGACTCCAGAGATGCCATCTGAGCTGAGCTCTGAAGGAAAGTCAGGGCTAGAAGAAGCAGAGGTAAGAAGGGAGTGCATTCCAGGCCCAGGGGACAGCCATTGCAGAGGTCGGGTGCTAAGAGAGAGACAGAGGAAAGACAGAGAGAGACAGAGAGATCATTGCTGGAAGGAACAGAAGGAAGGCTGGCTTAACTAGACTGTATTATGCATTAAGAGAAATAATGTGTAATAACCCTGGAGAAGAAGATTGGGCCCAGGTTGTGAAGGGTTTTAAATGTCAAATGGAGAAGTCTGTGTTTGATTCGAGACATAATAGGGGCCCATTAGGGTTTGTTGAGCAGAGTAGTGATACAGGCAGACCAGTACTTCAGGAATATTGCTTTAGTAGCTATATAGAGGATCGATTGGAAAGGGGAAAACCATGAAGCAGGGAGAACAATTAGGAGTCTATTGCAATAGTTCGGATAAGAGGTAATGAGAACTGAACCAGAATGGTGCCTGATCGGGAAGGAGGAGACAGATGAGAGGCACGTTATGGGAATCCAGGGACAAGATTTAGCAACTGTTTGTGTGAAGAGAGGAAGAATGAGGAGAAGGAGTGATTTGAAGCTGGAAAGATGATGGTATTCTCAACAGTAACAGGAAAGTTTGGGGGGGATTTAGGGAGAAAGATAATGAATTGTTTTGGACATGTTGAGTTTGCAAAACCTAAAGAACATCCCATTCAAAATTCCAATAGGCAGCTGGCAATGCAAGACTGATGTTCAGGAGAGTCTGTGGAGATGGCGACTGATCCCATGGGAACTGGGGAAGTTGACACTAGAATATTGAGAAGAGAACTCTGAATCTTGGAGCACACCAACAGCTAAGGGTGGGATATGGATGATAATTAGCAAAGCAGGAGAGAAGCCAGATGGTAAAGGATTGAGAAGAGAGTAGAAGAGGAAGTGAAGGCAAGATATGCAGACAGCTTCTTCCAAGAGTTTGTTTGTAAAAGGGAAGGGAAATAAAGGATGATAGCCTAAGGGGATGGTAGGGGCAAGTGAAGGGTTTTGTAGAAGGATCAGGGTGACCTGTGTGTATGTTTGTAGGCAGCAGGAAATGAGCCAATAGATAAAGAGAGACTGAAGATGAGACAGAGAGATAGACAGACAGACGGAGACGAGAAAGGAGAGACAGAGACAGAGAGAGATACAAAGAGACAGAAAGACAGAGAGACACACCGACAGAGACCGAGAAACAGACAGAGACAGAAAGTAAATATAATAGTGAGGGATGATCTACCTGCAAGACAAAAATGGATGTGACCAATGTCACAAGTAGACAGGTTACCCTTGGGAATGAAGGCCATCCATTCCTCTTCAGAGGCGAGAGCAAAAGCACTTCCTGGCATTCCTCTCAGTCTCCATCTTCGGAAACTTAATCACTCTTTTGTTTTGTTTTGTTTTGTTTTGTTTTTTAAGTCAAAGTACCAGGTTGTATCCTTTATAGCATTTATCTTTTTTCCTGTGTTTTTTTTCTGTTCAATTTGTGTAAGTCTCTTGCCTCCCCCCCTCCCCAACCAGATTGTAAACTCCTTGAAGGTGCACTGGATGCATCATTCTGTGACTGATTCCTTTTTGATCGGGTACAAGGACTGTATCTTCTTTCCTTATGACTTCTCCCTTAATTCCTTACTCTGGGATAAGTGAATATTTAATTTAAAAAGTTATGGAATAGAATTTCTCTGAGTACAATTTCCCTGAAAGTTTGCTTTTCCCCACCACAATCCTTGCTGAGGTCAGGTAACATAAGAAAATGCATGGAATAAAGGAAGGAAGGAAGGAAGGAAGGAAGGAAGGAAGGAAGGAAGGAAGGAAGGGAGGGAGGGAAGAAAGTAGAAGGAACAGAGAGAGGGAAGGAAGGAGAGAGGGAGAGAGGGAAAGGGGGAAGAAGGAAGGAAAAAAGCATTAAGTGCTTATTATGTTATTATGTTCTAGGATCTGTGCTAAGACTGAAGATAAAAATACAACCAAAAAGACATCTCCTCACCTTAAAGAGTTCACATTCCAATGGGAGAAGACAACACACAAAAGAAAGCGGAAGGGGAAGGTACTGGCTGAGGAAGCATAGTTTTGAAGTCTAGAAACCAGGAGCTGGTCCAGAAGGGGAATGAAGGCTGGCCTGTGTCCCTTCACAAAAACAGAGGCTCCTGGAAGAGCTCACCAATGGAAGGAAGGAGTGGATCTTACGGAGGGATATTCCAGGTTGAGAAGGTTTCAAGAGGAGTTGGATGTTCCAGGGTGAGGAAGCTCCAGGTGTAGAGAGCAGTTCCAGGATGAGACAATTTGGTTTGGATGTCTGGGAGTCAGGAACATGAGGCTTATTTCTGGATAAACTACATCCAACTAAACCCAAAAAGCCAACCAAATGAGCCCTCCATGCAGTGCCTCCCATGATCTGGTGGGCCTGGCTTTTCTACAAAGCCAGATTATGTATCTCTGTGGTAGACTCCAACAGTCTTCCCCTCCCCCCTATAATTTTTATTCAGACCAGAAGGAAGGCAGTATCTGGAGGAAGGCCTGGACCAGGGGTCAATAGATTTGGATTTGAATACCATCTCTGCTCTAAATTACTGTATTCTCAAGTGCTTAACCCAGAGCTTCATACATAAACGCATACATTCACTCTTTCACCTATCCTGACCCTCGGTTTCTCTACCTGTAAAATAGGATGAATTATGCCTGCCCTGCCTACTTTAATGGGCTGTTGTGAATATCAAATGAGACTCAAAAAAGTATTTTGTGCAATATTATCAACAATGATTATTATTTTTAATGTAGGTAATTATAATTGTTACTGTTGTTCTAAAGAGTTGTAGGCCTAGGAGACCTGAGTTCATCTTCCCTCTAACAAATAACTGGCTTTGTGACCCTGGGTGAGTCACTTATCCTCAGCGTCCCATGCAATCCTCTAAGACTATGAACTGCAGGGCAAGTGCTAATTTATCCCTAGAAATGAAGAGAGTTGCTATAACAGACTCAATAGAAGGCTACCTTTAGAGTCAGGAAGACCAGGACAATAAAAAAGCCAGCATTTATGTGGCACCTACTGTGTGCCATGCACTGAGCTAAATGATATTATCTCATTTGATCCTCGAAAAAACCCCAGGAGGTAGGTGTTCTTGTTATCTGCATTTTATAGTTAGGGAAACTGAGGCAAATGGAGGTTTGTTAGGGTTTTTTAATGTGTCCTGCCCAAGGTGACACAGAAAGTAAGTGTTTGAGGATAGATTTGAACTCAGGTCTTTTTGACTTTGGGTCCAAGGTTCTATGAACTGTGCCACCTAGCAGGTTAGAGTTCCATCCTGGTTCATAAAGATGGGATGCATTGAGGCAGCTAGGTGGCACAGTGAATAGAGCACCAGCCCTGGAGTCAGGAGGACCTGAGCTCAAATCTGGATGTGACCTTGGACAAGTCGCTTAACCCCAATTGCCTTGTCAAAAAAAAAAAAAGATGGGATTTATGACTGGGCAAGACAGGCAGCTCTCTTAGAATGTAAATTGTAGGATAGTTGTTTAACCATATTAGGTGAGGGAACTATCTAACTGAAATTCCCTCATCGGTGAAAAGCACAGGTCTGATCAAAATAACAAATGCACAACCTTTCGGACATAAGCCATAACAAACAGGGTGAAGAAAACAACCAGCCTCTCGCTGATGGCAGGATTATCTTTTGTTGTTGATTTGTGTTTGCAGCATTTATAGTCTAGAGTATCCATGGATCTAGAACTGAAGGGAAGGGCTAAACGCTGGAGAGAGTAGGCAGTACTGTTAACATCAGCTAGGAAAGTCATTGGATTGATTTTATGTCAGTCATCTGATGAGGTGAGAGACAGAACTGCCCCTCACCTGGGAAAAGGCAACTTGGGGGAAGGATGCAAAGGTCTTTTGGGGGTGGGCTTTGAAACAGGAACATGTGAGACTATTGCTGCCTTTGGAGAGAGCTTGTGAGAGACAGGCAGCAGGTGTTATGGAAAGGACGCCAAATTTCTGAATAGACTTCAATAGACACGAATTTCTGAATAGGGTAGTTAGGTGGTACAGTAGATAGAGCTCTGGGCCTGGAGTCAGGAAGACTCATCTTCCTGAGCTCAAATCTGGTCTCATACACTTACCAGCTGTGTGACCCTGGGCAAGTCACTTAACCCTGTTTACCTCAGTTTCCTCATTTGTAAAGTGAACCAGAGAAGAAAATGGCAAATCACTCTAGTATCTCTGCCAAGAAAACCCCAAAGGGGATCATGAAGAGTTGGACGTGACTGAGCAAAAACAATACATCTCTGAATATGCCTATATATACAGGATATGAACATACTGTCTCCTCTATAAGAATATGAGTGCCTTGAGAACACTCTTTTTTTACTTGAACTGATGCATAGTGAAGTGAACAGAACCAAGAAAACATTGTACACAGTAACAGCAATAGTATATGATGAAAAACTGTGAATGACTTAGCTATTCTCAGCAATACAATAATGATCCAATATGTGACAGTGTTTAGCACAATGCCTATCACAAAGAAAAGAAAGAGAAAGGAAGGAAAGAAGGAGAGAGGGAAGGAAAAAAGGAAGGAAGGGAGAGAGATAGCATGCTTCAGTCTGCATTCAGATAATAGTTCTTTCTCTGGAAGTGGATAGCATGCTTCATGTTGAGTGCTTTGGGGTTTTCTTGGATCATTGTGTTGCTGAGAATAGCTAAGTCAATTCACAGTTTTTCATCGTACAATATTGCTGTTACTATGTACAAGGTTTTCTTGGTTGTGTTCACTTCACTATGCATCAGTTCAAGTAAGTCTTAGCAGGTTCTTCTGAAATCATCCTTCTTGTCATTTCTTACAGCACAATAATCTTCCATCATAATCATATACCACAGCTTGTTTAGCCATTACCCAATTAACCGACATCCCCTCAATTTCTAATTCTTAGTCACTACAAAAACAGCTGCTTAAATATTTTTGTACAAATAAGTCCTTCCCCCTACCCACTCCCTTTTTATACCTTTGGGATATAGACCTAGTAGTGGTCATTTTGCCGGATCAAAATAGCCCTTTGGGTAGAGTTCCTAATTGCTCTCTAGAATGGCTGGTTCAGTTCGCAACTCCACCAGTAGTTCTTAGCGTCCCAATGTTCTCACATCCCTTCCAACATTCATCACTTACCTTTTTTTCTTTTCCTTTTTTTCTGATAGATGTGAGATAGTACTCCGGAATTGTTTTAAATTTTATTTCTCTAAGCAATAGTGATTTAGAGCATTTTTTCATATGACTATAGATAACTTTGATTCTTTGTCTCAAAATTGCCTGTTCATATCAATTGGGGAATGATCTGTATGTTTATAAACTTGACTCAGTTCTCTATATATCTGAGAAATGAAACATTTATTAAAGAAACTTGTTGCAAATAACCCTCCTTCCCCACTTTTCTGCATTCCTTTCCATTTTGGTTGCATTTGTTTTGTTTGTGAAAAAAAATTCTGCATTTTATATAATCAAAATGATCTATTTTATATTTTGTTGTATGTTCTTTTTTTTTTCTTTTTTATTTTTGGAGGGCAATTGGGGTTAAGTGACTTGCCCAAAGTCACATGGTCTGATTTGAACTCAGGTCCTCCTGACTCCAGGGCTGGGACTCTACTTACTGCACCACCTAGCCTCTCCTGTATATCCTTTACGAGAAGATAAGTATGTGACTTATCTGAAGAAGATTTTCATCAAAATAGTTTTAAAGTTTCATGTTGAATTTCTTCCCATCTTTTCAAGCCCAACTCAAATACCACCTCCTCCAGGAAGCCTTCTCTAATCCCTTCCTCCCCTACCTTTCTCCAGCCTCATTTATTCATGATTGTATCATGCCTCCTTGTACAGGATAGTCATCTGTGTTTGTCATCTTCTCCCCTCCCCCTCCAGACTGGGAGCTCTATAAGGACAGAAACTGTAGGTTCTCTAGATTTTCTGTCTCCCTAACTCTTGACATGGAGTACTATACAACATACACAGACACTCAATACATATATTTGACGTGTAATTATTGATTAACTGAAGGGATAAAGTTCAGTGTACGGATGACTTACTTGGGGATGACCTTTCATTTCCCCATAATGTTGGATAAATCAGACCTGTTTCCTGAATGCAATTGATTGATAATGTAGTTTTTTTAAAGAGAAGAAAAAGAAAAATTATATTTCAGCTCTGATTAAGTGACTTGAGCCAAATCATCTCATCTCTCAGGGTTTCACTTGCTTTATCTGTTAAGTGAAGGGCTTGGGCTTAGATGATCTTGAAGGTTCCATAGAATTCTTGTGAAGAAAGTACATTATAAGGGCGGCTAGGTGGCACAGTGAGTAGAGCACCGGCCCTGGAGTCAGGAGTACCTGAGCTCGAATCCGGCCTCAGACACTTAACAAAAAAAAAACAAAAACAAAAAAACTAGCCGTGTGACCTTGGGCAAGTCACTTAACCCCAACTGCCCTCCAAAAAGCAAAAAAAAAAAAAAGTACATTATAGGTCAATCAATCAGGCAATCAACAAACATTTAATGAATTCTTAATCTACTGTAGAAATGGGAGCTATTATAAAAAGATTCATAATATCCTGGGATCTCAGAGATGGAGAGGACTTCAGAAGTCCATATTTGAATGGGAATTCCCTGTACCCTGACACTCGGCCATCTGACCTCTGCTTAAAGACCTCTACAGATAGGGTATGGTGCCGTGGAAAGAGCACTTGTTCTGGAATTAGGAAACCTGCGTTTAAATCCTTTCTTTGGTACTTTTTAGCTGTGTGACTTAATGCCTCAGTTTCTTCATCTATTAAAAATTATAATGCTTGCCCTACTTCCCCCACAGAGTTAAGAAATACTCAGAAAACTTTAAAGTACTATAGAAATAAAAGTCATTATTCTCTCCCAAGGCAGTTCATTCCGTTTTTGGAAAGCTCCCATTGTTAAGAATTTTTTTCTTCTGTTAGACTAAAATCTGCCTCCTGAGCACTGGGAAGGTGGGGGAAGGGAAGCTGTCCTTTCAAGGTCATGTCGTCCATCCCCCTGCCTCATGACTTCCCTAGTTAGTTGAACACCATAAAAGCTTTTTAGCAGGCCCATCTAGGTCCCCAGTCTATGCTTACTCCTTTCTCTGTGTCCCTTGAGAGTCAGGCTGGGTCCCCAGGCCGGTACCCCACAGGCCAAGTGGGGAGTAGAGGCCAGAGAGGCCAAGAAGCCCTGTAGGCTGTGGAGGATGGGCCCATAAATCAGGTTGGCCCTCAGCCTTCCCACCTCGATAATGAGCTGCTTTCCTTCCCCCCCCCCCCAAGAGCTCCCTCCCACCCACCTCTGTCTTTGGCTTAATTGACAGAAAAGATCCCCTTATCTACCCTCCACCCTGGGGAGCATTAGATGCTTGTTTCCCCTGGGCCCAGCCCTCCCACCCCCCACCCCCAGCCCACCGTCCTCTTATTATTATTTTTTTCTCCTAAGAAAAAATGAAGAGACAGCAAATCACGTGTGTACAGAAACCAATGAGACACTTGATTGGGCCTCAGGCGGGGGCCTCCCTCCTATGCCCCCCCCAACCCTAGATGGAAGGGAAGGAGCTGGAGGAGGAGAAGGACGGCCAGGACAGGGCCAGCAGCCAGCACCCACCCACCCATCCTGCCGGTGTGAGGGAGCTCCCTACGCCTTGCCCACAACCCAGCCACGGCCCCAGCTCTGGCCTGTCTATCTGTCCGGCCGGCTGGCCCCCCGAGCCCTGCAAGAGGCGCCCCTGCTCCTAGTAAGTAATGGATCCGAGACAAGGCCGCGGGCTCTGGCTTCAGCCTTCATTGTAGAGGCCCAGGTTGGGGGCATTGAGGGTAGTCAGGGGACCCTAACCCTTCTGGAAGGGTGTGATGGTGGGGTTTCCAAGATAAAAAAGCTTTGATTTCTATAATGCTTTAAGATTTACAAAATGCTTTCCCTCTGAGGTAGGCAGTGTGAGTATTCCCATTTAATAGATGAAGAAACCGAGGCTTATACAGGGGGAAATGACTGGTTTAGGATTAGCCAAGACTTACATGCCAGAGCTAAAATTCAAAGCCATGCCTCTCCATATTTCAAGTCCACGAGCTGTTTCCACTATCTTCGCTACCTCCATTCAGAAACGGAATGGGGATATTGGGGGTTAGGAACCATTGTTGGCGTTGGTCAGATGGGGAGGTATCAGCTGAGAGAGACACTGGCTCCTGGACTGCAGCCAATGCCCACTCAGGGCCCCTTTGGAGAAGGAGGGCCTGGAAACAGACTGGAGTCTTCCTCTCCGGCAGCAATCATGGCCGGGGTGTGTGTGTGGGGGGGTGATTTCCTCTTGGTTTTGCGCTCAGGGCCCAGCTCGGAGCTGGACAAGATGGTTTACTAATGTCCCTTTCAGTTTTCACTCACTGTGTGTGTCTATACCTTATAAACATATTTGTGTCTGAGTATGCACCACGACTGCGGCTCCAGTCTCTCTAAAGAAGACTTGCTCTAGCTATGCTGGAGGCTGCTCTGATCTTCGGTACTTCAGCCCCTTTAGGATTAATATTTGGGACTGAACTAAAACTGGAAAGAAGGAAGGAGGGAATCAATCTACCTGGCTCTAGGACTAAGGGCCTCCCCTTCCCCTCCCCTTTGACCTCAGGAACTCTGAGTCACTTCCCTTCTGAGCCTCAATTACCCCCTCTATAAAATGAGATACTAATACATGCACTCTGCTTCACATGGCAGTTATAAGAAAAGGATTTTTGCAAACCTTCAAGTGCATAGAAATCTGATTTGTTATTGTTGAAGTTGCACTCGGTCAGGGGGAGAAGAATATGAAAAAAGCATTTGAAACTACTATACATCATCTCCCGATTGGCCTCCCTCAGTAGCCCCAGAGTTATATAGCATCATGGGTTTAGAGCTGGAAAGGATCTTAGAAGCCACTGAGTTCAGTGGCCCTATTTTGCAGGTGAGAAGACTGAAGCACAGAGAAGTGATTTGCCCAAGATCAAAAAACTTAAGTGCCTGAGGAGTGATTTTAATTCAGGTCCTCCTGTCTCTAAGTGCCCAATCTGCTATACCATACCACCTCTGCCCACAGCACAAACCCTTTCCCCCCTACCTCCCATACCCCAATCAGACAATGATCAAATGGTGAGCAGCCTCTCTGGACTAGAACATGGTGTGATGTGGCGGGAGCTGTCAGAAAACTTAGGCTCTAGGCTCAGCTCTACTAACTAATTGTGCAACCACGGGCAAGTCCCTTCTGCTCTAGGGACCTCTGTTTCCTCACTTGTAGGATGATGGGTTTGAATTCCATGATGTCCAAGGTTCATTACAACTGTAAAATTTAATATGCTAAGACCTTTCCAGCTCTAACCCTCTCCATTTTAGCACTCTACCAATGCCCCTAGTCTGAAATACTGGACATCCTTTGCCTCCTAACCTAACTCCACTGAGAGAGGAAACATCTTTTGTGCTTTTTGCCCCTGCCCCATTGGAGGTTTTTTATTATTATTAATTTTTTTTCCTGCCACTAAGTCCTCATTGCTGATATCATGAAAAATAAAACAAAACAAAACAAAACAAACTAAAGTGCCTTGTATCAGGATGGACTTAGAACAGTGTGACACAGGAGCCCCAGCCCCACCCTTTCTTCCTGATCCCCCATGAGCCTCTTCTCAGGGCTCTGAGCTTTCTCTTCCTTCCAGTGTGGGATGGGGGAGAGATGTCTGTACCAGTGAGTGTGTCTATGTATCTATCTGTATCTTCCTGGTTGTATGTCTATCTCTGTGTCTGTGTGTGCATCTGTGTCTAACAATGTTGGTGTATGGGTATGGTGTATTAATGCGCCTAAGATCCGTGTGGCCCTAGGCATGTGCCTGTGTCCATGTTACTCACTCAGATGTAAGCATCTGTGTCTCAGTTTCTGTCTGTGTGTATCTATGGTTGTGCATCTGTATTCTAACTGTATCTGTGTATGTGTCTGCCTGTGTGTCTATTTCTCTGTGTATCTATCACTCAAGATTTTGTGTCAATGTATGTTTACATGCCACAATATTTCCTCATATTTATACATATGTTTATATAGCTGCATCTGCCTCTATGTGTCTGGCATTCACTCACTCAGCAAGCATGTATGAAGTTCCTACTTTATGCAGAGCTCTGTGCTAGATGCTTGAGGAGACAGAATGAAAGATCCCCCTCCACAAGGAACCTGTGTGTACATGTGTCTGCCTGTGTGTATGTACTTATGTCTATGTGTCAGTACAAAGAGGAGAGAGACAGAAAGAGACAGAGACAGATTGAGAGGGAGACAGGAGAAAGAGAAAGAGAGAGAGAGAGAGAGAAAGACAGAGAGAGAGAGAGAGAGAGAGAGAGAGAGAGAGAGAGAGAGAGAGAGAGAGAGAGAGAGAGAGAGAGAGAGAGAGAGAGAGAGAGAGGGAGAGTCACTGAGTTTCCCATGGACTCATGGGTGCCTGGTACAGGTACAGGTCCTCTTTTGATCCCAGATGAAAGAGAATGATCATATGTTGGGGGTGGGATTCAGAGGATGGGCTAAGAATTCACCTGGGACGACTTTGGAAGGGTGAGCCAACCCAGATAGCTGTGTCGCTAGCGAGGGACTGAACACTTCCTACCTCCCACAACCACACCACCTTACGCCAGCCCCACGGTTACCACTTCAGTCTAAAATAGAGCCCAGAAAAGTAGGAGGGCCCTGGGATTACCCCCACTTGGAGTCTGCCGTACGTCTTAATCCGGTCGCACCCATAGTGGTTACTTATATGTTTAAAGATCGCTTTTTTTTTTCAGAGACCAGGAGCTTGCTCTCCAGTGTCTTTGGCTGCGGTGATTTGGCAAGGAATGCTTGGGAATGCTTGAGACTGTGCCATCAGTCCTTAAAGAAATCGGCTATCTTTATTTGTATCCGCCCCAGGGACCTTAACTCTGGCTGGACTTTCAGAGCGAAATTCTCTTAACTCCATCCTCGGGTGCGGAAGCCTGTGGGGTGCTGAAAACACTATAGCACTTACTGACTGGGACCGATCAAATCGCGTCACTCCTTTCGACCTCGGTTCCTTTCTTTGTCAAATGGGGAATAATGATATGTGCACTGTCTCTGTCACAGATAGTTGTGAGAATGAAATTAAAACGCATATGTAGGCGCTTTGCAAAGCTTAAATGCTAATTACTATTACATTGCTGTTATTCATCAAAGAAGGAAGTCGAGGCTCGAAGAGGTTAAGGAATTTGTTCAGAATCACAGCAGCAAGAAAATCTGGCCTCGACCCCGGCCCACTGCTATCCGAGCCATTGCTCCTTCGCTCCAGGACGCTATCGTCTACGTGAGCGAAAAACCCTTTCAAGTTCTTAATCTGTAAGTTCCAAGAGCCTTCTCCCGGCCCCAGTCTCTCCATCTGTTAAATGGGCATGACTCCTGTCCCGCCTTCCCTGGGGATCTCATTAAGGCTAGAAGCACTATACAAATAGGGACTTTCAAAAACAGACCGTGGCTCGACATCTCGAGTGTCAGTGGGGAGTCGAGAGGAAGGAGCTTCCGAGCCGCCACGAATAGACGTCTCCCGGTCTTGGTCGCTGCCCGCATCCGGAAAGGTGCGCACCCACTCCCAAATCTGTGTAAAGGGGCTTCCGAGCTCTCTCTCTGCCACTTCAGGGAAGGTACTTCGAAGCCAAGCCGGTGGGAGGTCTCGGAGCTGAGGCCTTGCTTACCCGAACCCCCAGCCCCGCACCCCAAACGCTGCCAGAACCTTTTTCTTCTCCCTAGTTCAAGGGAAGGAGAGCGCATTCTTCACCTGTAAGTCCATCCCGGGCCTTTGGAGAAGGAAGTCTTCCCAGGTAGGCACGTTTAGCAGCAGCCTGGCGTAGTGAAAAGAGCTGCAGAGGTTAGCAGTAGGGTGACCTTGGATTCGAGTCCCGACGCCTTCCTTAGCTCTCAAATACTCTTCGGCAAGACACTTCCTTCTCCTCTATGGGCTTCAGTTTTCTTCTCTGTGAAATAAGGATAACTCTCCTTTTTTCTTCTTCTTTATAGCTCTGCCATCCCACAGGGTTATCTGGAAGCTCAAATGAAAACATTCTTGAGCTACATTTTATATCTCCCTGAGCTCCGGAAACAGTATACTGTATGCAAAAGGCGCTTAATTATTTGTTTCAAATGTAAATATGTATGCAGGTACGAGTATATTCTTGTTGAGTCGTTTCAGTCCTATCCGACTTTTCTCGACCCCAATTGGGGTTTTCTTGGCAATGATGCTAAAGGAGTTTGCCGTTGTCCTCCAGTTCGTTTTACAGATGCGGGAACTAACTGACTTGCCCAGGGTGTACATATACGTACATTTTGTGTACAGATACCTAAGTTTTGGACCCGTGATTTCATCTGGGTAGGGAATTCTCAGTGTGGGGCGCTCTCCACAGATGTAAATCAGCAACCGGTCTGTAACTTAGAACTGTGCTTGGAGGCATTCGGAGATGGTGGCTTGCCTCTCCGCTAATTTAAGAGTTAGGGCTTAATCGAAGGTCTTCCTGAAGCTAAGACCAGTCTTCTATGCACGACTCCATTCATTCATTCTAGTTCGTTAAGATTGACAAAACTCTTTGCTCCTAGCACCCTAGTGAAATCAAATATCCGTGTGCACTCTTGTGCAGGGATTTTTATGCCTGTTATACAGATAAGGCAACTGAGCCAGAAAGAGGGAAAGTGGCCTGTGTAGACTACAGAGTTGGACAGGACGTTAGAGGTCATTTAGTCCAACTCTTCCTATTTTACAGATGAAGAAACTGAGGTACAGAGAGAGGTTAAAAGTGACTGAAGTGGTGTATATGTTTGTTGTTGTTATGCTGGGCTCTCCCCCTTCTTCCTCTAAGACTGTTTTGACCTTCTCATCAAATGCCTGCAGGCTCATTCTTCAAAGCGTTCAGTGCCCGGTTTTTCTGAGTCCTGAGATTACTTTTTTCTGGGTTGAGCTACCTAGGAATGGAGTTTGGGCTCCATCCCGCGCTCTGGTGTCTTACCTTCTCCGGTGCAGGGTTTGGGGTCTGTCTCCTCCTACATCTTCACCCCCATTGGGTGAAGACAATCCCCTCTCCTCGAACTGAAAAAACGTTGAAGAAAACTTAAGAACAAAACCTACCATTCAAACAACCCTTTAGTCTAAGGCTTGCAAACAGTCCCGAGACTGCTCATTTGTACTTGTTAAGGGTATAAACTGATGGGATTTTTACTTCTTTTTCCCAAAGGTAGAGCTGGGAAGGCTGTGTTCTGCCCCCAGAGCGAAGCCCTGATGCTTGAGCATCGAATCTTTTAGTACCCCCAAATGTTCTCAGTCACAGATGGAAAGGGAGATGCAGGGTGCGGGGTTCCAACTCAGAGACAGGTTCTTAGGACGGAGAATCGTAGAAGACCTTGCAACCTAGAACATTAAGACTGAAAGGGCCCATAAAATATACAGTATTAGTGTCAGAACACATCAGAACTGAAAGGGACATTACAAGATAAAATGTTAAAACTGAAAAGAATCTTAAATGAGAGACCATGGAAGCCAAAGTAAACAGGGACCTTAGAACATAGAATATTAGAACTTAGAACATAGAATGTGGCACTAAAAGAGATCTTAAAAATCATGTTGTCTGACAATCATTTTTACAGAGAAGAAAACAGGATCCAATATGATTAAGTGACGTGGTCAAGATCACTCAGGTCTTGGGTACTAAGCAGAGGGTGGGCATGAAGTCCGCGGATCTGGTACCCCAGACCACGATTTCTGAATCTAGCTAGAGACTGAATACCGTATTTACAGGTGTATGAGACATGCCAAGAGTCTCCATTTGCAGCAGCAATCTGGGGGCTCCCCTGCCGCGAAGACTCACGGTCCCCAGTCAGTGCAAGCTCTTCTGAAAATGGGGGTCGCTGTGGGCAGTGATGTGGCGGCTTATATGTAGAGGCTTGTGTTCGGTAGGGCTTTTTCCCCCCCTCCCCCCTCTGAAGAGGAAGCCGAGGCCGGGGCCGGGGGGCGGAGAAGAGCTCCCCAGATGGAAGCCGCCCAGGAGAGCCCTGCGCCCCCGCCCCCAGGGGATGTCAGCACCGCGGAGCTGACTCTCCCCGGAGCTGAGCCGTAGTGTCGATTATCAGCTGCCGGACGGGGTGCGGCTTATAGCCGGCCGGTGTTCGTCTGGGCAGGTGGGTCCCAGCGCCTATGATCCCAAAAGGGAGAGGGGCCCAGGAACCCCACAGGGTCACCGAGAGAGAAAGGAGGTAGAGGAGCGGTCAGGCTAGGGACTGGGGGTCGGCAGGGGTTGGATACCAGGACGGGGCGGGCGGATGCTGGGCTCACTCAGCTTCCCACTACGGTCAGGGCCCCAGCTACAGGGATTCTCGGGAAGAGTCCTTCCAAGGCGGACGAGCTTTCTGGCTCTGGACTCATGTCTTTGCTGCAGTTGTAAGGCTGTGTCTCTCTCGATGTCTCTGTCTCCCTCCCTGGATCTCGTGTCTCTGTCCCTGTGTTTGTCTTTGCATTTGATATTTTTGACTTTGTCTCTCAGGTTCGGATGACGGCTGCTGTTTGTCTCTCTGTCCCTGTTTACCTCTGTTTTAAGGTCTCTGTCGTTTGCATCTCAGCGTGTGTCTCTGCCTCCATCTGTTTGTCTGTGTCCGTTTCCATCCTTCCTTTTCCTTGCTTCTGTCAGCGTCTCTGTCTCTCTGGATTCAGTGTCTCTGTTTCCCTTTCCTTTCCTCGGTCTCTGCTGTTTCTGGAAGTGTCTCTGTGCGCATTATCTCTGCCTTTTCCTGTGTCTTACGTCTCTGTCGTTGGTTGTCTTCTCTTGAATCTGGGTTGCTAACCCCTCACGTCTCTTTCTGCGTTTCTGTGCCCTTCTTCGATACCCACTTCTCTCTCCAAGTCTCTGTCTCTCTCGTCTTTGTTTCTGCTTTTCTGCCTCCGTTGCCACCCTTCAGTCATTACTCGTGTCTTTCTCCCCCTCCCACTCTCTGCCTAGAGTCCCCGTCCTGCTTTAGCCACTCTCTTCCAGTCTCTGCCTCTGTTTCCATTCTTCCGTTGGCTCTACTCTCTCGTCTTTATCATTTTATTTCAGGTGCCTCCCCAGCCCCCAAGTCTCGACCTTTCTCCTGTTGCTGTGCGTCTGTGTTTCTTATGCCTCAGTTTCTCTTGCTGTCTGTGCCTCTCTTAAGACTTCTCTTATCTCTGTCCGGAGTCTCTCTCTCCTTGTTTCTGCATGGGTTTATTTCTGTCTTCATAGCCAGTCTTTAGTCTCTGTCTCTCTTGGGGTCTTCGCTTCAGTCAGCCCTGGTCTCTAAGCCCAAGCCACCGGGGTTGGGCCTCTCTTCCAATCCCATCTGAAACTGTCTCTGTTTCAATTTTTCCTCTTCAATATCTCTATCCGGAGGCCATATTTCGGTGTTTCTACTTCTCCCTCAGCCTCCATCTCTGATTCTGTGTGTGCGTGTGTATCTACGTGTAATTATTTTCCCCTTGTCATTTCTTAGGAATATCTGTTTCTATCTCCTCCAGCCTCTGCTTCCGAATTTGCACTGGCTCTGACTCTGTTTCTGCTTTGTGTCTCTTTTTCTTCCAGAGGTCTCTGTCTCTGTTCTGAATCTAGCCGCAGACCACCCCTCCTTCTGTTTCTGCCCATTGTCCTACGTCTGCCCTCGGTCTCACCAACACCTTGTTTTGCCAAGATTTCAGGACCTGTCTCCCCTCATAGTCTATCCCTCTTTCCCACACCGCCGCCCTTCCTCCCTTCCTCTTCTTCCAGGTCCTCATCTAATTCTGGAACTCTTGACTCGCTCTGTGGGGATTTTGGTTGCTAGAGAAGCGCATTGAGTTGCAAACTTCTGCCTCGACGGCACTGGCTGTCCCCCTGGCAAGGATCAAAGCCAGGCCCTGTGCTGTGCTGCCTCTCCAGTTTGAGTCCCCTTAGACTGCTTACCCCGCCCGACATCCCGCCCGCCCTCCCAGGGGCGGGAGAGGCAAGAAAAAAGGGAGGGAACCTCCCCCCCCCACGGGGGTGGGGGGATGCTGGTTTCTTCAGGGCGCCGCGGGCGCTATATAGGCTCCGCCGTAGTTCCGAGCCACGCCTGGCTCTGCTGCGCCGGCCCCCTGCCCCTTTCCTGGTTCTGTACCATCAGCCCCTGGGCTGCCTGTGATCCCTCTGTGGTGACTCTTCCCTTTCTATTCTCCCCCCGCCCGTCCAGGCAGCCGCCGAGGGCATGGACTATTCGTACGACGAGGACCTGGACGAGCTATGCCCGGTGTGCGGAGACAAGGTGTCCGGATACCACTATGGGCTGCTCACCTGTGAGAGCTGTAAGGTGAGCTGCCCCGGCAAGCCGACCGCCAGCCAGACTGAGAGGGATTTGGTTGAACTCGGGGTGGGGAGTGGGGAGATACAGGGGAGTTCTGGCAGGATCACTGACAGGCAGGGAGCTACCGCAAAGGACCCTGAAGGGAGGAATTACGGCTAGGCAGCACGGTCACAGAAGAATTCTGGCCAAGGTGGGCCAGCAATGGGGAAGGAGACAGATGAGGACCCTCAGGAAGCGGTAGAAAGGACGAAGGGCCGCCAACTAATCGACCCGGGTAGACTGGGAAGGATGAAGAGGGCTAATGGGGTACTTTGGCCGCCCGACACAGTGAATTGTATAGCCTGGACCAGTCGAATCTGGCCTGGCCAGTGAGGAAAAAGAGAAGGGGAAGGATGCTGACAGACCTGGAGTTTGGGAGGGGGGAGCGGTGGAGAAGAGGAACATGGTTGGAAGGGAGGAGGAGTAACCAATGGGTACTCTGAGCTGTTGGAGTGACCAGGACAGGACCGCAGGTCCCTAATAGGTACTCGGGACAAGTTACCCCAAGAAAGAGAAAAGGAACAGGAAGAGAGTGGGGGTGTGGCTGGAACGAGGAAAGACTGAGAGAAAAAGAAGGGGACGGGTGACGGGGGCTCCCTGGTATGAGAACCAACACTCAAGCTGAACTTGAGGTGCTTGGGGGAGTCACGCAAGCACGGTGGCGGGACAAGGCGAGTGAGGTGACAGTGGCTTGGCCTTAACAGCGCAGGGAGCGCTGACTCTGGACAGCTCCTCCTTCCCACATCCACTTCTCTGAATAAGACTTTGGCGCCCGAGGGTGACGGTCAAGAACCAAAGAGCCCCAAGGGCGGGGACAACAACCCTCTCACGGCTCCTGCTGTAAGAGGCCTCTATTTCGTTGCCATTTGAATCCACACCCATCACCCACTACCCCCAAGTTGGGACAAAAATAAATTCAGAATTCGTCAGACACAAGGTCTTCTCTGTCAGCCCGTCCAGTATTCAGCCTGAAGTGGGCACCTGTCCCATTCAGAGTCTTAATCAGTTTCCCGGGACTTGCGAAGTCAATTGCGGGGTCTTATCTCTCTCCAATCTCCTTTAATTCCAGTTAGGAAGGGTCTGGGCTAGTTCTGGGAGCCCCTGTCCTCCAAGGTCAAAAAGGGGTCCCTGGGGCACAGGTTCTCTCCCTGTCACCTCCTCGTGCCTGGCTCTCACCCAGCCTCATGATCTGAATCTTTCCTCGGAGCTGGAGCTGCGTAGAAGCCTTTTCGCTACGTTCCGGTACCGATTGCGAGCCGAGGAACTATCCTGGGACAAGCTCCTGTCCCTGCGCAAAGAATATTCAGCTTCTCTTTCGCACAGTCCCTCTTTGGTCCACACTAGTGAGTTAGCCCCCTACCCACCTCCCTGCTCTGGGGGTCTCCTCACCCGGAGCTAAGGCAATTCGCGGGGGACCCTGAGCTTCCTCGCTTTCCTGCTAACATCTTCCAATCTCGGCATAACTATGGAAACCCTGTCTCTCATTCGCTTTCCTTGTATCTTCTTCCCCAATCTTCCCCCCCCATATCTTCTCCTCTTCCCTAGTATATTCCTTCCTCTCTCCATAACGCCATTCTAGACTTCTTTCCCTTCTATGTTTTCTCAAATTACTTCCTTTGTCCTTTATCCATATCCTTTCCCCAACCTTCTCTCCCGCTGCCCTTCCTTTTTGCCATGCTTTCTTCCCATGTCTTTCCACCCTCTCCCAAGGTCCCTTCTCCTATCCCTAAGTCCCCTCCCCTGTCCCTCACCTCTTGGTCCTTCCTCTTTACATCCCTTGGATTCCCGTGTGCTTTCCCCGATCCCTAAACCTTTCCCCAACGCCCTCTCCCCTTTTCGTCTCTCTCCTCCACATATCTTCTCACTCTCCGCAACTTTTCCTCTTCCCGGGGTTCTTTCTCGGGACCCTTTCTTGGGTCCTCTCCCTTTCCCGCCTTCCTTTATGCTTCCATTCTTCCCCGGCCCTTTCTTCTCTTCCCTCTTCAGTTTCTCTGTCCTCCAGCTCTCTCCTACATTTCTGCTCCCTGAATTTTTTATTTTTTTTTATTTCCTCTCCCACTTTTCCCCCAGTCTTCTCTCTCCTCCTCCATATCCTCTCTCATCTCTCAGAATCCTTTCCCCAGGTCTCTTCCTGTAATCTCTCTCTCTCCTCTTCCTCTCTTATTCTCTCCTCCTCCCGCAGCTTCTTCCATCATTCTCTCCCAGCTGCCTCTCCCCTACGCAGGTGCTTTCTCCCCCTCCTCCCTCATCTGGCCTCCCCTCCCGGAGTCTCGGGTGCTAACTCCCTCCGTATCTCCCCCGGACACAGGGGTTCTTTAAGCGCACGGTACAGAATAACAAACACTACACGTGCACCGAAAGCCAGAACTGCAAGATTGACAAGACACAGCGTAAACGATGCCCCTACTGCCGTTTCCAGAAGTGCCTGACTGTGGGGATGCGGCTGGAAGGTGGGTGACACCCGGATACCCAGCCCCCGCCCTAGCTCCATGCCCGTGTCCTATCCACAGACTCTTCTCTCTCCCTGCTTCCTCTTTCAGCAGGCACTGGTTCCTCGCTCTGCAGGGTGAAGAATGGGGGCAAGAACTAAGTTTTATTGTAGAGATAGAAGGGCTAGGAAAGCTGGTGAAGGGAGCGGGGAGAAGGGGGCCCAACTTGGCCAGTGCAGTGAGCTGCAGGGGCAGGTGGATTTCAGGGACCCTGGAAGAGGGAGGCCTCAGTGATACAGAGAGAACTTCTGGTTGGGGTCTCTGTTATTCTAGGGGTGGTGATCAGTACCTTTCTGATCTCTGGAGATCACAGGTGAATTTTCTGAAACTGAGTTTCATTAACTTACCAAGTTAGTGTAGTGATAAGAGTGGGGGAAAATGAACCCTAAGTCTAGGCTCTACTTCTGCTGACTTGGTGTGACCTTCCTTGGATAAGGAATTTGACATTTCCTCCTATGAAAAATGAAAGAGGTTGGTTTGGATGGAGCCATTTCATGATGCCACTTTGAAAAATCCTTTCTATTCAATTCTTGTCTTCTGTGTTCACAAGTCTTTTTTTCATTGATTCTCTATGAATCTCAAGGGACATCGATATTTTAGACTCCTCCCTTAAGTAGAGTCTGGGAGAAAGACAGGGGTGCATTGACAACTCAAATTTATATGTTGTTTTAAGCTTTTCGAGGCTGTATCTTCATGAGTCAGGGAGTGCAATTTTTATTATCCCCATTTTACTGATGAGGAAACTGAGGCTTAGAAAGGGAATATGATTTGTTCATTTGTTCACACAGCTAGCAAAGTGTTGGAGCTGGATGTAGAACACAGGTCTACAGAATTCAAATCTATCACTTCTCTCACTATGGCACTCTGCCTCTGAGTATGAAGGGGTAAGCAAGCATTAGGTCCCTCTGGGATCCAAATTAGTTGTATTGGAACAGGGCTGGGATATCAAAACTTTATAATATCTTCAGACTCTTCTCCCAGATATTGACATTGTAGATTTGTGGTCATGTTACTGCCTCAAAGAAATGCATGTGGTATGGAGTTGGAGGGTCTCACTTTGATTTTTTTTGGAGGAGGGAAGGCAAGGAAATTAGGGTTCAGTGATTTGCTCAAGGTCACACAGTGTATCAAGTGATTGAGGTCAGATTTGAACTCAGGTCCTCCTGACTCCAGGGCTGGTGCTCTATTCACTGCACCACCTAGCTGCCCCTAAGGGTCTCACTTTGAAAACAAAATAGTTTGAATAAATTAGAATCTGTCGACTTGTCTATCCAAACACACCTTTATTAAGCACCTACTGTGTGCATGATCCATCATTGGGGGGAAGTGGCGCATGCGCAAAGATGAATAAGTTATAATCTCTTCAAGGAGATTGTAGAAGGGTAGATGAAGTGTTTGCAAATAGCAAAAGTACACAAAGGAACGTGATAAGGTGATGAAGAGAGGTGCAAACAAAATACTATAAATCCTGCTCAGAGGAAAGAAAGATCCCTTTTGGTATGATCAGGGAGGAGAGAGAAGGGAAGGGCTCAGGGTACACTCCATGGAGAAGCAGGCATCTGAGCTAAGCACTGAAGATGATGCAGAAAGGCTTCTTCAGACGACCAAGCTGCAATGCTAGCTCTGCTGGTTTTTACTGTGGTCCTCTTTCCACAGGGGATGGAAGAAATGGCAATTATCCATTTTCAAGCCCCTCCAGATTCCCTTTTCTCCATGGGTGGAGGGAAAAGGCAGGAAGTTCATAACTGAAAACTCAAGGAACAGAACATGAGATGTCAGTACCAAAATAATCTTAGAATACAGAACTTTCATTGTTAGGCCTCGCAAAGACCTGAGAACATTAATTGTTAGAACAAAAGAACTTTAGAGCCAGAAGAGACCTTATGAGTCACCTAGTTGGAGGCAGTCGGGTACAGTAGAAAGAGCATTAACACTGCAGTAAAAGGATGCCAGTTCAAACATCACCTGACATTATTTGTGTGACTTTGGCCAAATTATTTTATTTTCCCAGACCCTAGTTTCTTCAGCTACAAAATCTAGGGGGTAGGGTTAGAATCTAATGCAATCTAACCGTTGGTCTCTGAGATCCCTTCTGACTTCTAAGATCTTTTCATCTTAGAAAGGTGATATAAGCTATTCAAGATCACAAAGTGATTTCACAGCCAGGGCAGGACTAGGTCCCATGCCTGCTGCCTTCCTAGCTAGGATGTTTTCCATGGCACTATAATGTCAGCATAAGTACATATATTCCTCAACTGGGTTGGCTGGGGAGAGGAGGCAAGGGGCCAGGCAATGCTGTCTCTCTGAGTCTCAGAAATGGAGGAGAGGATAACAGGGGAGATTCTAGAAAAGGGAAGAAGAGCTCAGCACTAGCTTTGACCTAGAACAGTAACTGATTGAGGCTTCTATTCATCTTCCTCCTCTATTTCCCTCCATGCCTCCCTCCCTTCCTCTACTTTTCCTGGGCCAAGGGAGGGCTCTCCCTGTTCTCCACCAGGCTCTCAGTCTGTGATGGGAGATGTTGGGGGAGGGGCACAGAGTAGAGAAGAAGGGAGGGAGGAGGGAATTCTGTGCTGCAGAGAAGCACCTGTTCCCAGCCAAGTGACACATTCTTGGGCCGTGGGAGGAACATCTGGCTGGGGACTGGAGAGGCCTTCCCGGGGGAAGGAGCTTCCGGAAGGGCTGGACAGTGAGGCTGCCTCACTCAGGTTTGAATAAAATAGAGATCCATTTATACGTTTATTCAAACAAACGCTTACTTACCTGTACCTACTGTGTGCCAGGCCCTGTGCTTGTCATAGTAGGGAATACAAACATGAGTTTCCCATTTCCCTGTCATCAGGGCTCTGACAACCTTCTAACATGAAGAGACATGTATACAATGCAACATAATCTGCATTTATTAAGCCCCTGCTGTGTGCTGAGTACTATACTGTGCTTAGGGAGATACAAAGTATAGATGGGGAAAAGAAAACACTAGCATCCAGGGGAGCTCAAAACACTGAGCCCCAGACTGGATACAGGCAGGATTTCCCACCCATTGGGCAATGGTGCATGTTGTTCACTTTCCCCTAAAAAAAAGATATCTAGCAGCCCAAGAACCTTTGTGGAGTGGTACAGAGGAGGAATAAGAGCCTTATTTCCCAATATTTCCCCACCCGCATTTGCTTAAATCTGAGAGAGTTGAATTGGACAATGGGAAGCCAGAGAAACAATTTGTGTGGAAGGAACAGAGAGTGAAGTGGTTCCCAATCCTAGGCAGAACCATATTCCTTAGAATACCAGCTGTGGTGGATTGCCAGTCACCTGAAATAAGATTCAGAAACTTGTTTGGTGCATGAGTTTGGGTCATTTTTTTTTATGGAGGATACATGATAATCGCTGTGAGAGTATGGGTGGTAAGGCGCTTTCCGTTTCATTTAATTATAGTCAGAGGATATCAGCATTAGAAAGGACCTTGGAACCTAAATGTCAGAGTTAGCAGGAACCCTAGAACATAGACTGTTAAAACAAAGAAAATGTGAGAGTTTAAAGGGACCTCAGAAATACAGAATGATAGAGCTGTAAGGGATTATAATTCCATTCCATTCAACAAGCATTAATTGCCTATTGTGTACAAGGCATTGTATTAGGGGTTGAGGATACAAAAAGAGGAAAAAACCCAACTAAGTCCTTTCTTTCAAGAGCTTACAGTTGGAAGACTAATCTGTACATAAATAAATATAACAAAAAAATAATTTGAAGAGGGAGAAAAGGGGGTGGGGGTGGTGTTTAGGCAAGGACCAGGGAAACCTTAATGGAGGAAGTAAGAACTAATCTGAGCATTGAAGGAAAATAAAGATTCTGATAAGCAGATCTGAGGAGAGAGTTTCCAGGTTTAACAGGGAATACTTTCTGTGAAAGCATAGGGGTGAGAGAGGAAGTGTCAGGTCCAAGGAACAGCTAGCTAGTTGTATAGTTTGACTGGAATGCACAGTTCATGAAAGGGAATAATGTGAAATTAGAACAGGAAGCTGGGTTGGAACCAGATTGTTGTGGGCCTTGAATGCCAAGCTAAGAAGTATGTATTTTATTCTGGACTGTAGAGATCCAATGATGTTATTTTTAAGTAGAGGAATGACATGATCAGAATCTGGGATGTTTGAACAAAGAATCTTAAAATGAACACAAAGCTTCAAGCATAGAACTCTAGGGTCAAAAGTGTCCTTAGAGAATATCTAGTTCATTGCTTTTATTTTGTAACTGAGAAAACTGAGATCGATGGAGAGGAAATGGCCTGTCACACAGTAAGCTTAGTTGCAGATCTGGAGTGTGATGCTGTTCTTTAGTCTTTTTTTTTTTTTTTTTTTTGCTGCCCTTTAGTCTTAGTCTCTAAGAGCCAGGGTAGGTGTGGGGGATAGAGATTGGGGAAAGGAATAAGGGAGATCCAGGTGACTTCTCTCTGTTCAGTCTAAGTGGACTTCTTGACAAGATCCTTCTTGCCTTTTCCACAGCTGTTCGGGCAGACCGAATGCGAGGTGGGAGAAACAAATTTGGTCCCATGTATAAGCGAGACCGTGCCTTAAAACAGCAGAAGAAGGCCCTGATCCGAGCCAATGGATTCAAGCTTGAGACGGGTCCACCCATGGGACCTCCTCCACAAACTGACTACCCCTTGGCACCAGCCCTCCACCCAGGGCCTAAGGGCTTGGCACCTGCCCCACCTGCAGGGCCACCGGGAGACTATGAGCGGGGCCCTTACGGTCCACCAGGTCTACCTATGGTGGTGCCCACTCATGGCCCACTGGCTGGCTACCTCTACCCCACCTTCCCTGGCCGTGCCATCAAGTCAGAGTATCCAGAGCCCTATGCTAGCCCCCATGAGCCAGCCCCACCCTATGGCTACCCAGAGCCCTACCCCAGCGGCCCTGGCCTGCCGGGGGTCCCAGAGCTCATCCTTAAACTGCTGCAGTTAGAGCCTGATGAAGGCCAGCTCAAGGCCCGAATCCTGGCCTGCCTACAGGAGCCCACCAAGGGCCGGCCTGACCGGCCTACACCTTTTGGCCTCATGTGCAAGATGGCCGACCAGACACTCTTCTCAATTGTTGAATGGGCTCGAAGCTGTGTGGTCTTCAAGGAGCTGGAGGTGAGTGGCCAAGGTCAATAGTCCCCTTTCCCTCCTCCCCTCTTTGTTTTTCCCCTGCCTCATCCCCACCTCCTATTCTTTCCTGTCTCTTTTCCTCTTTTCCAATCCCTCTTTCTCTCTTTTCTCTCCCCTTCTTCTCTTCTCTTTCTCCCTCCCCTTTCCTTCTACCTCTCTCCCCCCTCCTTTTCTCTCTCCTTCTCTCAGTCTTTCTCTTTCTTCCTCTCTTTCTCCTCAAATCCTTTCTTGCTTTCTGCTATCTCTCTGGGTCAGAAGTATGGTGGTTTTAACGAGAGCTACAAGTCCACACCTGATAGTGTAATGTTGCCTGGGAAGAGCATGGGGAGCCTAGGCTGGCTTTTTAGCTGGGTGATCCCAGGGTAAGTTGCTTCTCTTCTCTGGGCCTCTGTACTATAAAATGACAGGTGTGCACCTGAGTATCTCCATCTCTATAGACCTTCCAGGTCTATGCTCCTATGACATGACAGAGGGCAGAACTTGCAACGTCCGTGTCCATTCCTGTTTGTTCTTTCCTTCTCTTCCTCTTTGATTTCTTCTCTCCAGTTCCCTCTGGGACTTTGACCACCCGCCCTACTCTCTTCTCTCCTTTCTCTAGTCTCCCTCTCTTTAGTTACATTAGAAGGTACGTAGGTCCCTTCCAGTTCTAATGCTAGGAACCTCATTTTTAGAGGTGGAAACTGAGTCCCATACAGAGTAAGTGATTTGTGGAATCAGACAGATAGTAATTAGCAGTAATTATTCACTGTTTTGAGGACCTTCAAATCTACTGCTCTTTCCACTATACCACTTTGCTTCTATTTCTCTCTCTCTCTCTCTCTCTCTCTCTCTCTCTCTCTCTCTCTCCCTCCCTCCTCTCTCTCCTTCCCTCTCCCTCTCCCCCCTTTCTCTCTCTGTCTCTCTCTCTCCCTCCCTCCCTCCTTTCCTCTCCCTCTCCCTCCCTCCTCTCTCTCCTTCCCTCTCCCTCTCACCCTCTGTCTCTCTGTCTCTCTCTCTGTCTCTGTCTCTCTCTGTCTCTCTCTCTCTGTCTCTCTCTCTCTGTCTCTCTCTCCCCTGCCCCATCTCTGTGTCTCTCCCCCCATACTTCCCTCTCTCCTTTATTTTTGTTTCTCCTTCTCTCTTTAATTTATTTGAATCATAGGAATGCAAGAGAAAGAGCCTCAGTTGTCTTCCAGACCAATGACTATTCTGTCTCTCTCGTTTTCTCCTTATCTCTGGAGTACACTGTGTGATAAGAGCACTGAATTGAGAGTAAGGAGATCTGGGCTGCAGTCTGCTTCTGCCACTTACTCATTATGTCATGTTGGATGAGTCACTCCTCTTTGGGTCTCAGTTTCCCCTGCTGTAAAATGAGGGGGTGGATGAGATGACCTCTAAGATGCTCCCCAATGGTGTGGTCTCTTGTATGTCTGCCGTCTTTGCTTCTCTAACGGAAGAGGTAGCCCCCTTTACACGGCTTCTCTGAGCACTGCAAAGGCCAGCGTGGGATCCCAGATCCTTTTGGTCCTCTGTGCTTATGGAAGGGGCTGTATTATCGGGTGTTCTCCTGACTGCCTGGCCATGCCCTCACCTGGAGAACAACACCAGAAGGATAAGGGGTTCAAATCTTGGCTGCCTGTGCTGTACAAAGTGGGAGATTTACTTCTGGATCACTGAGTACGGCTGATATTTGGGTTTCCAGGTTGAATCCTCTGCATATATGCTGATCTTTGGGAGATCATGGGAGGGAAATCATTGGGGTGTGATATCATGGCAAGGATTTGGAGGGAATTAGTGAGGGTATTTTTACTAACCTTTGCCTCATTGTTATGTGGGAGTGATCCTGAGTTCTTTTTATAAAAATTCAATTTTTTTTTCAAAAATCTGTTTTCTCTTTCCTACCTCTCCACACCAGTTGAAAAAGAAAAAAAAAACGCCCTTGTAACAGATATGCATAGTCAGGCAAAAATTCCTACATTGACCATATCTAAAATATATACAGATATAAGTATGTGTGTGTACTTGGCTATGTCTAGCACATATACATACTTATGTGTTTGTATGTGTGTATTGATTTATACATGTAGACACATATATTTATGTGTGTGTATATAATATTTTATTATTATATATGTGTCATTGCATACATTGTTGCCCTGGTTCTGTTCCCTTTACTCTGCATGCAGTTTGTACAGATCTCCCCAAGTTTCCCTGACTCTGCGTTCTTGAAGGCTTTGTTAAGGGACTTCTGACTAATCCTACCAACCCCAAGAGGTAGTGCTGGGACAGGCTTGTTGATGGACTGTGCATCTGTGTCCCAGGACCAGTCTCACTAAGTATGGGACAGATAACTCGTTGCTGAGCTGGCCACATGTGGATGGATTTTCTGGCCTCAGCAATTTGCAGGGGAAAACTACTTAGTCCTAGAAGGTCTGGTGTATTGGTAGAAGGAGTCATTGTGGTACGGTGGAAAAATCATTGGCTCTGGAGTCAGGGTACCTGGGTTCAAATTCCACCTTTGACACGGTAGGAGTGACTGTTTGGGCAAGTCACTCCGGACCACAGCATTCTCATCTATGAAATGAAGGGTGAGATTAAATGGCCTTTACTGTCCCTTCCTGCTCTATATCTATGACCCTATGAATTCCTATAGAAATGAGTCTTCGATGTGATAGAGGAATGGGAATGAGGAGAATAGGGTAGTTGGGATCTTCCTACTGATAATGTTTCTAGCAAAGGTAGCCTGGCCTCTGCCTTGTATTGGTCTTCCAACTCCTGGCCGATTGCCTTCCATTCCCTGTCCCTCAGGCTGAGATAAGAAGAAAGGCAACAGGAACAGTAGAGACACAATAAAGAACTTCCCAGTAAGATAGAAACTTCCCAGTAAGCTGGAACGGTGGTTCTTAGGGAGCCAGAGGGAACTCCCATGCCTCCAACTTGAGGGACCAGGGAGACGGACAGAATAAACAACATTAAGAGGGTACCTTCTGGAGTCTTCTGCTCTATATGTTTTGACGTGCGGCTTTTTCTCTTTCTACATGTTTGGCCTAACATTCTAAGGTCCGACATTCTATCACTGAGGTGGGAAATAAGATAGACCTCTGTACCCTTCTGGCTCTCAGAGACTCAGACTCTGCTGATTTTAGGCAGTCAAGGAGGCGGGTGTCTCTGTGGGCAGTGACTGTTTGCCTCAGTCCTATCAGTGTTTGCTTCCAATTCCAGCCAGGATGTTGTTGTTCCTGGACCTGGACTGTAAACAGTGGGGCCAAACTGGGCTCTGGGGCTAGAACAGCCTTGGCTGGCTCTTGTCTGTACTGATGGCTACAGAGCCATAGCTTCCTCTGGGCATGCAGGGTGTTACAGCTTGATGCCTCTCTTGAGTAAAAAGGGCAGACCAAAGGCCCTATATTTTCTCAAAACTGGACTGGGTTGGGCTATGGGATAACATCTGTTTTTGGTGGGGGTAAGGACCATGAGAGGAGCATCATTTTCTATCTTAGATATCTGGGAGTAAAGGAGGAGTCTGAGGGTATTCTTTGTCCTGGTCTCTCTGTGGCTGCTACAGTGGAAGCTAGCTGATATAGCCAGGGATGCCTAGGCATGAACTATGTATATTAACATAAGCCATACTTCAAATCCAAATGGAGATTTGCATGGAGTTTGGGGAGGCTGTGAGGTGGGGTCAAATAAACCTGGAAATATTATAGTTGGGGGAAAGAGAGTCAACAGGATACCTTGGAAGGCAAATAATTTCTCCTGTGGAGACCCCTGACCTCTTTCACATGTCCAGGCCTCAGCTGGAAGCATCTAGAAGGCAGTAGTAGCAGGTGGATCCTGGGGTTTGTATAGCTTTGGATTCTAATGCAGGGGGTGGTAATAAGGTGTTGTTCCCATGAGTGTTTCCTCTCCAGGAGAAGCAAGGCTTTGTGCCCACTTTGGTGAGTGTTTTTTCCTCTTCTACTGGCTGGGCCTTCCTGCTTCCTGTCTCCTCTGGAATCAGCATTGAGCCCAAGAAACACCATTCACACTGTATTACAATATTCTTATAACATTCATAGTGTCCCACACCATTGGACACCATTCATAGGGCTGTACAATATTCTTAAAACAGCTATGTGGATAAGTCTGATCCTGGCCTACAGAATTCTCTCCCCAGCTTGGCCTACATGCACAATCTTTCCTACTGAACTGCCTTGGACTTTGTGGGAGTAAGCAGCCTATGAAATCAGAGGCAGTTGGAGGGTTCTGCCCCATTCCTTTACCTGGCAGAGCATCCCAGAGTCCACCCTTCACTCCCTTTCAGGAGGGCAGTGGATAATCTACTTCTCTGAGCACATCTGTTACACAGGCAGCCCCCAGAAAGAATGAGGACTTTAACTTGTAGGCTGTTAGGGCTGGCGGGACTTTAGAAGATAGGATGTCAGAGCACAGAATGTTAGAAGTAGAAGAGACATAGGATATAGAATATTAGAGTCAGAAGGAACCTTGGGATGCAGAACATAAAATGTCAGAGTTGAACTGAAGCTCTCCTGAGTGACAGGTGAATGCTTATTCCACTAAGGTTCTTGGGAGCAAATTCATGCTAACTTTTATATTCAGATAGCCTGTTCACCGCTGTTGTGCCTACTGAACAGAAGAGTTCCAGCCAATCTCCTTTCTGCTCAGGCCCTGAGCAAACCCTGTGCTATCCCAAAGGCTGGAGAAGAAGGGGAGGGGGTTGGAAAGAGAGCAGGGGAGGGCATGGGGGGAGGGTTATGGCTAATAGTCCCTTTTGACATCAGTTCACACTCCACGTCTGGCCTTTGAAGCCCCCCGGAGCCACGATCGGCAACAGATTTAACTCCCCAGATATATGGTTTCATTTAAGGGGCAGTAATTCTGTCAGTCTGTCTCTGACAAATGAGCCCCCTGCCTGCCACTCTGTAGGGCCAGCCGGGAGCACGTCAACCACCCGAGAATTACAGACCCAAGCTGGCCTTCGGCAAGGAGACTAATCAGAGCATGGAGGGTGCAGGGGGCTCCGGGGGGCTGGTCTGCTGGGAGAGGGCCTCGGCAGGCCAGGGGTGGGGGCGACGGGAGCGAGGTCAGCATGACATCCATAAATACCCTTCTGGAACGAGACGGGATGAGATGTGTCAAGGTGCAGGGGAAGATTTGCAGCCTCCCCTGGTCCGAAGAGGAGGACTTGTAGGCTGTAGGGAGTGGGGCTGGCCCAGGGGAGTGGTGGCCAACTTTGTCCTAGAGGCTATAAATTTCCATTTTTATATATATTTCGGAGGGGAGGTAGGGCATGTACACAGGGACAAGAGAATAACCTTTAACTTGAGCCTCATGAAGGTTAAACCAATTGTCTTTGGTTAAATGGGGGTCCCAGCCACCTGCCTTCTAACAGACTCCCAGAATCATATAATGCTTGAGCAGACAGGGACCTTAGAACATAGAATGTCAGAGCTGGAAGGGACCTCAGAACATAGAATGTGAAAGCTTGGGGGGGCTTAGAGATCATTTGTCTACCACCTTCCACATTTATAGGATAAGGAAACTGAGCCCCAATGAAGAGAAATGACTCACCCAAGGTCTCTGTAAATGACTGATGGAGATAGGGATAGAGGCAGGGATGCAATCATGCTGAGTCGATTGTTAAATTTTCAGTGTGAGCATTTATACCTCACAAGTCAACAAATGCTGACAAATCAGGGTTTGATTTATGGTTTTGTTGATTATCTAGACTTAAGAAAGTGGTGGAGAAAATGTGAATACTGTAGTAGATGAAACTCTAATGTATCCTGCATACCCTTCCCCCCACCCCAGTTGTTTGTTAAACATTTCCCAGCACATCCCTGACTAGAGCTCCTGTATTTCAATTCCTAGGCTAGTGATCTTTTCCATTTCATGCTGTGCTGATTGACTGAAGGCTCCATTTGTCCGTCTCTTAACTAAGCATAGAGATGAGTCAAAATTGAAGCTGGAAGAAGAACCTGAAACAGGTTCCATTGCTCTCCAAGGAATTTGTAGGAATAGGTTAGTCACTCTGATTATAATGGATTGGGTTAAGGCTACCCTACCCTTTACATTAGCCTGTGAGAGACAGGATACCTGGGTTCAAGCCTATCTCTGTGACTTTGGGGAAGTTACGGACTCTTTCTGGACCTCAGTTTCTTCATCTTTATAATGGAGATAATTATCCTCCCACTGCTGTCCTCATAGGGTTGTTATGGAGAAAGCTTCTATTATTTATGTAGTAGTACGTCTCCCAACTATAGCTTTGTTCTGTCCTCAGAGCTGCTTTGTGTGGGAGACAAGGATTATTATCTTCATTTTTTAAGGGAATTGAGGTCCAGAGAGAAGAAACAATTTATAGGATTCATGGCAGAGCTGGGAATAAAACCCAACTCTCCTGTGTCCCATCCCCAACCTCTTGGTCCTAAGCTAAGGAGGGGTGGGGTAGGGCAGAGCTAAGGTTAGGAGGAGTACAGGCTGATCTCCAGGGCAGTTTGTATATGGTAGCTGTTCTGGGGCTGCCTGGGTCACCGTGACCCCTTCCTCCTATCTTGGCTTTGGGAGATCTTCTTTATCTCCCATCTCATTCTGCTCCAGCACTAACAGCCCTGGGGGTGGAGGCTCCCTCTCTATCTCTAGGACTCTGGCTCTGAGTTCCCCAGGTCAGACCCCATAGCATCACCTCCTTAACCATGCTGGCCAATGGTCCCCTGCTTTGCACTCTCTATGGTGCTTTGTTCAATTGTTACAGCTGGACTGTAGAAGAGAAGGGAGAGGGAGGATGGGGAAGGAAGAGGAGGAGGTTGAGAGAGTGAGGGAGCACACACTTAGCATTGACCTCTGTCTGGGTTGAGCTGCTCCCCATGACAGGCAGGTAGGTGGTCTGACAGCCAGTCCTGTTAGACATAAGGGACTTAGTCCCTGTGAGGTGGCCATTCATGAACAGTACATTTTTATTAGGAATCAGAAGACCTGGGTTAATTCACTATGTGATGTTGGGCTGGTCCCTTCCTTTGTCTGAGCTTTTGTTTCTTCATCTGTAACATGAGGATTTGAACCAGAATGTCTTCCAATTTACCTTCCAACACTAATATCTTATGGCACACATTCTTAAGTTCTAAGGTCCCTATCATCTCTAACATTCTACGTTCTGATTTTCTATTATTCTGAGATCTTCCAACATTAATATTCTATGACCTCAAAGCTGTCCTTAACCCTAACACTTCATGCTATGAAGTCCTTTCCAGCTCTAACAAGCATTCTGTGTTATAAAGGCTGTCCAAGGGGATGAGGAAGAGTCACTGGGTCTGGGAGGTTCCCAATGTGTGCCCGAGGGGCTGGAAGCCTGGAGGTTGAGAGGGAGACTCAAACCCAGGTCTTTTAACCCCTGCTTTCCTTGTCCCTCTACTACATTACAACTATCACCCCAAATCATACCTCCCCTGAAGGCTTCCTGTGAAGCTTCCCTGGGTATGGAGCTGGGGCTCATAGCTTGTGGTCTGCTCAGCTAATTGGTCATCTCTGTGCCTCTGTGACAGGTGGCTGACCAGATGAAACTTCTGCAAAATTGCTGGAGCGAGCTGCTTGTCTTTGACCACATCTACAGACAGATCCAACATGGGAAGGAGGGGAGCATTTTGCTGGTCACTGGCCAGGAGGTACCACTTTTTCTTCTTTCCCACCCCCTCCTACAATCTCCACCTTCTTTGTCCTCTCCCCTTGTTCTTGGCAATACTTTGGGTATTCTTCTAGGACAGGGGTGGGGAACCTGTGGCCTTGAGGCCACATGTGGCCCTCTAGGTCCTCAAGTGTGGCCCATCAATCAAAGGACTACACTTGAGGACTCAGAGGGCCACAGGTTCCCTGCCCCTGCTCTAGGATTTACATACTGGGTGTGAAGTTCCAGAGCAGCGGTAATCAACCTGTGGGTTATGTTCAATTTGTAACAATGGAAATACATCCGGCATATCAGATATTTACATTACGATTCATAATAGTAGCAAAATTACAGTTATGAAGTAGCAGCAAAAATAATTTTATGGCTGGGGTTCACCGTAACGTGAGGAACCGTATTAAAGGGTCACAGCATTAGAAAGGGTGAGAACCACTGGTCTAGATGATGAGATCCCAGGCATGAATAGAATTTTCTTTCTGTCCTCCATTCTATTCTGCTGTTTGTTTTGGCTATTCCTGTTTCAGATATTTGAGGTATGGTGCCTTCTCTATGTCTTAATCTTTACATATTTCCCCCTTTCCCCCTTAGCAACCAGAGACAGAGGTTGGGTTTCTCAAGAGAATTTTAGTATGATAATTAATCATAATACTAATAGATTTCTATACTGCTTCATTTTCCCAAAGCTCTCTGGATTTATGTTATTTGTGCAGGAATCACTAGCCCCATTTTACAGATAAGAAAACTAAGATTTGAGAAGGGAAGTGACTTACTCAAAGTCCTACAGCTAGTTATCCATCAGTGAAGTGAGGAAGGAAGCCCAGGTCTGTTGGTTTCAAGCCTAGGGCTCTTTCCATAGCACTGAGTAGGACACAAAAGTGGTAACTGCCAAGTGGCAGCATCACATCACACAACATAGACTGTGACAGTATGGAATCTTGGAGCCATAAGGGATCTTTGGGAACATCAAATCCAGTCTGGATTCCACAAATAAATCCCTTCAGTGCCATGGCTCAGAACTAGCCATGGAGTCTCTGCTGGTGAGGGAGCTTTACATTCAAAGGGAGACTGGTCCTCTCTTGTCAACCCCCCACTGCCTCCTCATTTAAAAGCATATACATGGCAGTCTCAGAGATGAAGTCATGATTCTCTCCAGTATCAATTACCTCCCCAATTTGAGGGCTTGAATTGGAAAAAATGAGGAAGGAAAATAATTGTGCATTGTGTGTGTGTGTGTGTGTGTATGTGTGTGTATGTGTGTGTTTTGAATTATAGTATCACAGGGCACCTAATGTCTCAGTGGATAGAGTGCTAGACCAAGAGTCAGGAAGCCTTGAGTTCAAATCCAGCCTCAGACACTTAATAGTTGTATCACCCTGGGCAAGTCACTTAATCTCTGTTTGCCTTAATCCCCTGGAGAAGGAAATAAAAACCACTCCAGTATCTTTGATGAGAAAACCCCATGGACAGTATTAGTGTGTTATGGTCCAAGGGGTCACAAAGAATTGAACACAGTGGAACAACACCAAATTATAGATTTGGAGCTAGAATAATGGATCTTAGAGGTCATTTAGTATACCCCCCTCATTTAATGAGGCCCAGAGAGGAAAGTGATTAACCCAAGGTCACACAGAGGGAAGTAAGTTGATGAGCTGAAATTTGAACCCAGGGCCGCTTGACTACAAATCCAATGTGCTTTCCAGTGTGTTTGTGAGAACTTTCTGTGTATCCAAGTATTTGGCATATTTTTAGTATGTATATATGTCTGTGGCTATGAGTGTGCTTGAGGCTGTAAGTGTGTCAATAGATATGTGGATACAAGTGTATGTGTCTTTGTGCTTAAGGTTGTAAATGTGTATGTATATATGCATCCTGCCTGTGTGTGGGAAAAGTATATACACTGCAGAGGGATGTGTGTATGTATATATGAGTGTGCATGTGTCTATGTGTGCACACATGTGCATGTATATGTGTGTGTATATATGTGTGCACGTGAGTGTGCATATGTGCATGCACATACAGGCATATGTGTGCATGTGTGTCTGTGCATGCATGTAGTATGTTTATTGTGCAGTATGTTTATGTATGTGCATGCATGTGTATGTATACATGCACTGCATGCATGTGTTTTTGTGTGTGTGCCCGCGCCCTCTCAAGTCTTCTTGTAGCCATGTGCTGGAAGGAACCGAGAGCTGCAGACCTGCTTCCCCCCTCGGCCTGCCTGACCCTGCTCAGGGAGCTGAGTCTGAGCCCAGATCCCATTCACCAGGTACAATGATTCACAAACAACAGCAAGCGGCAGCTCTGGGCTCTTTGTGCCTGGAGAGCCCTTCAGAAACTGGCAGTGTCAGCTCTGGGTGCAGCCAATGACGCTTTGGCTCCTGCCTGCCTCTGAGGCCTGGGCTGTGGCAGGGAAGTCGAAGGGCGGCGGGAGAAGGGATCAGGGGAAGGAAGACCTCAGAATCCCAGAGCTGTCGTTTACCCTGGGCCAGTCACTGCCTTGCTCTGGGCCTCAGTTACCTCGTCTCCAAAATGAAAAGGCTAGGTTAGATCTGTGGTTCTCAAACTTTGTGATTTTGGAACCCCTTTACACTAAGAAATTATGAGGACTGCCCCCCAAAAGACTTTAGTTTATGTGAGAGATATCTATTAAACTCTATTGTATTAGAAATGAAGATTAGTAATATTAGTAGTAATAGTAGTAGTATTATAAATGTAATTTTGACCTTATAGACCCTCCTAAAAGGGTCTCAGGGACTCCCCAGGGGTAACCAGACCACATCTGGAGAATAACTAGATTAGATGATCATCATCCAGCTTTAAAATTTTGCCTAGCTCCTGTCTTCACCCTGAGAAGATTAAATTTAGACAGTTCTGGGTTATGTACTGTTGGCAGAATTTCTCCTTGTTTCTTCTCCCCCCCCCCAATATTTCTCTGGGCTTAGGAAGATTCTCTATCCTGGAGACCAGGGTTCTAATCCCAGCTCCATCAGTGACTTGATATGTGACCTAGAGGGACTGATTTCACATATCTGGGCCTTCAGTCTCCTCTGTAATATGATATGTGGAAGCAGCTTGAACAATTTAGGATGTTCTGGGATGGTAACCTCAGATTCTGTGGAAGATCCTGGGAAAGAGAGATTAACTGAAGAAAGAAAAGGTGGGATTGAGGGAGAGAAGACGCCAAGGTATGTCCACTTCTTTGTCTCCCCATCCCAACCCCAACGTGTCCCCAGAGATGGGAGACATTACCCTGGACCCCAGGGACAAGGAGTTCAGAACCTCAGAATGACAAGTTGCCCTACTGGGAGAAGGGAGATGGAGAAGTGACCTGTCCTGGTCCCCTGAAGAACTGGATAGATGGAAATAATCTTTTATGGTAGAAATAGTACTGTACTGAATCAGAGGACATGGAAATATTCCCAAGTCTGCCATTAACTCAATGTGTGACTTTGGGTAAGTCAATTTCCCCACCCCAGGAGCTCTATTTGCATATCTGTAAATTCAGGGTGCTAGGCTAGTCTCCAGGGTCCTCCCTCACCATTAGCATTCTCTATTCAGTTCTAACATTCTGTGTTCTAAGAGCTCTTCCCTAAATTTTATATTCTAATGACCCCTGACAGGCTGTGTTCTTTCTATGGCCTAACATTCTATATACTAATGTCCCTTCTAGCTCAAACATTCTGCATTCTTTTAAAAATAGATTTTTCTTGAGATCTTTTTTCTCACATCATTTTCATTTCTGAATATCTATCCCTCCCCAGTGAGCCTTCCCTTATAACAAAGGAGAAAGAAGAGGGGGAAAAAACAGTTCAGCCAAATCAACCCACATATATTGTTTGACAGCCCACACCCAGAGTACACTCAGCTTGGATGTGATAGTTACACAGCATTCTGCTTTGTTTTATTTGCATCAAACATTCTATTTTCTAAGGTCCCTGCTGTCTCTCACATGTTCTTAGGTCCCTTTGAGCCCTAACATTCTATTTTCTGACATTCTATGTCTCAGCTCAAACACTATGTTTTAAGGGTCTTTTCCAGGTCTGGCAGTTGATGTTCTAGGGTCTCTTTTAGATTTTTTTTTAGGAGAGAGTCTAGATCTCTGATTCCATTGGTGAAGGGAATTTTGGATAAGGAAATGCCCTGTACCAATTCAGAGAAGCAGCTGCTCTGTAACTTAGAAACTTAAAGAGTTGCTTAGAGGTCCGATTCACACAGCTAGTATGTGTCAGAGGCAGATTCCCAAACCCAGATCTCTCTGACTTCAAGGCCAAGTTTCTATCCATTATGTACTGCTGTCTCTCACACGTCTCTCCAGACCTCTAAAACTTCTGAGTGATTTCAAATGAAATCAGTCAATGGATAACTCTGAGGTACAAATTCTCTCTCCCTGCCCTCCCAGCCAGACCCGGGCAGGCTATGTCTGTGCCCTCTCCAGGGACCATAGTTTCCGGGGAGGAGGAGGGAGTGGGTGTTTGTTGGGGGGAGATGTTGGTGTGGAGTGTGGCTGAGCCAAGAATTTTCAAATGATTTTAAGGAAAAGAGAATTAGATGCTCTTGAATAGGGGTGGTGGTATCTGTTGTAAATATACATCTTTAGATCACAGATTTAGAACCAGATGAGACCCTAGCTTATGAGGCTCTAGCCTGGATGGCTTCATTTTGTAGATGAGACCCGAAGGAAGAGCTGACATGCCCGTGTTCTCACGGTCAAGTCTCCGGCTCCAAATGCAGAGTCCTTTCCCGTATATCATATCAGCACTGACTTGGGTGAGAGCCCCCAGTAGTTTCCTTCTCATCCCAAGTCCTCCTTCCTCTTTCTCCAGGTAGATCTATCAACAGTGGCGGCCCAGGCAGGATCTCTTCTGCACAGCCTGGTGCTCCGGGCCCAGGAGCTTGTCCGGCAGCTGCACTCTCTACAGGTCGACAGGCAGGAATTTGTCTGTTTGAAGTTTCTCATTCTCTTCAGCCTTGGTGAGTGTGCAGCTGAGTGGGAGGGTGAGTGTGGATGGGACCAGGGTACTGGGGAGACAGGTGAGATGGGGTAGTGGATTGAGCAATAGGTTAGAAGTCAGAAGACTTAGGTTCTCACTGGGAGTTCATCGTGACCACGGATACGTTATAAACTTTTCCGGGCCTCAGTTTCCTCCTCTGTAAAATGAGGGGATTGGACTCGATAATCTCTAAGATCCCTTCTACCTCTGACTAAGATTTCTTCTAGTTTGAACATTCTGATTTTTGTTCAGTCTACATCCTGAAATTCCTTCTAGTGCTAAGGTTTTCTTATCTAAATGCTTTCCAGCTCTAATATTTCATGTTTCTATGATACTGAAGAGCTATTCCCTTCCTCTCCCCCCCCCCCCCCGCCACATAGGGGTCATTGTTCACTGGAAGCCTTAGCCCTTCGGTTTCTTCTGGAGGACTCAGGCAGGCATCTATCACCCACTGTCAATCAATCAGCCCTTCACAATGAGGTCGAGTTGCTTACCTTATATCCACAGCAATTTAGCAAGGCTAGCAGATGGTCTCAGCATCAGGCCACACTAAAGACATCTCTCTCTCACCTGCTCCACCCCCCACCTTACAAGTAATAGAGGGCTGATCTGATACTTCCAATCATAAGCCTTGGCGCGGGACCCATTATGGCTCTTCCATATTCCAAAATCCGTAGGGCTAATGTAATTGAAGGGTATCATTGATTCTGGAGGGACTTTGGAGATTTTGCAATGAATGTCATTATTAGAGTTGGGCAGGGACATTTATTCATCCATTCATTCAACAAACGTTTATTAAAGTAACATTTTTCAGAACCCAACACCCAGGGTTGGGGAAGATACAAAATCTAGAGAAGTGATTCTTGCCTTCATGGAGTTTACCATGGAGCAGGAGAATAAGATACAATCCCAGATACCTCGAGTGTACACCATTATATGACAAATACACTCAAGTGTTATAACAGGATCCTACGAAAGGTTAGCGCCAAATTAGGGTTGGGGGCTGAAGCCAAGAAGGCTTCTGGGAAGAGTTGGTGCTGAGTTTGGTTTTCAAAGGCTGGTTAGGAAGTCATCTGGAGAAGAGGGGGACAGAGGACCGAGGGAGAGGAAAGCCACTGGGGCAGGTGCGCATAGACATGTGAAACATGGGAGTGCTGGGGATCTGACCTGTCCAGCTTAATTGGAGGGAAGAGAAGGCTGGGGGCAGAGGCTTGGGGAAATAAATCTTTTCTCTTCAATTGATAAATTCTGTCTTAACACGGCTAATACACAGACACACCAACAAACCAAAAAATTAGTTCCCTGAAAAGCAAAACAACACAAAGGGGTGTTTATGACTGATATTAGCAACTATCCCCTTTTGTCATTTGCAGTTTGTTTAAAAAAAAGGGAAGGCCATGTGCTTTAAATTTTACACGCCCAGGCGGCAACAACATCACCCATTGTAGTCAGCTGAGTTTTGTTTCCATTTCATATTGTCCTCATTTACATAGCTGGAGTCACGTGTGAATATTTTTCCCCCTCAGCTTTGCTCACTTCCCATTGTATCACTCCATTCCAATATTCCCATCTTTCTCTGAATTTTTTATATGTGCCTTTCCCAGCCTCCCATTCTGCCCCTCTTTTGGAGGGACCTGTCCTTTGGCATAGAGGATATTCAGTGAGGAAACTCACTGCCAAAGCAGGTAAACACCTGCTTAATTTAGAAAATTAAGACAGTTGCTTGGGGGCAGGTGGATGGTATAATGCTTAGTACAGTGTGAGATTTGGAATCTGGAAGACCTGAGTTCCAAGTCAGCCCCAGACACTCACCAGTTTAGTCATCCTGGGCAAATCACATGAACTCTCAGGCTGTTTCCTCATCTACTCAATGAGGGTAATAGTAGCATCTACCCCACAAGGATCAAAGGAGCTAACATATTTATGTAAAGCTCTTTGCAAACTTTAAAGCAGTCTAAAATGCTGCTATTTTATTATTTTTTTATTAGTGCCTAGGTTCACATCTAGCACATCTTAGATGCAGGACTCTAACCCAGCTCTTCCCAATCACACAGTTTAGTGATATGCTACCATTTATTATTGCCTTAATCTCATTACATCAACGTATCTCAATTTATTCAACCATTCTTCAGTTGTTAAGCATATAGTTTATCATCTTTTTGCTGTTCAAACTAATACTGCTATGAATATTTTTGTAAAGATCAGTTTTTTCTTCCTGTTTGTAACCAGCTGGGGTGGTGGTGGTGTATGTGTGTGATTATGAGTACATTTAATTGAGATTGATTTATTATGTGAGATTATTTATAATTGAGATTATTAGGTACATTTATAATTGGGGTGATTTGGGGAGCGTATAATTGGGGGTAATTGGGATATATTTATAAGTGGGTGATGATGAGGGGGTGATTGAAGGGGAGTAAAGTGTGTATGTAGGGGGGTAATTGGGTCCGATCTATAATTGTGGGGAAGGGGTGTGAATATATGACCTAGAGAAGGTAGAGATTATTTTCTAAGGGAAATACTGAGTTATATTCTTCCCAAAAACCTGTTTCTTGTTTTGAACTACACCAAGCTCACTCCAGGTGAGCAGGAGTAAAGAGGATAAGGGTGGGTGACACATGAGAAATCATGCTGACTTTGAAGTCATCAGACGTTGAAGCTTCAAACAGCAGTTCTGTTGCTATGTGATCTTAGACAAGTCACTTCTTTCCTCAATATTTTTGTCCATAAAGTGGGGGAAATAGTACCTCTGCTATCTTCCGAATTGCGTTATTGTGAGGATCAAGGGGAATAATGTCAATGAAGACCATAAGATCACAGATTTAGATCCAGAAAGGAACTTACTGGTCATCCAGTCCATTCTCATTTTATAGATAAGAAAGGTCAAATATTCTGTAAATCATAGCAACGATAATAACGACTTACATTTATATAATATTTATTTTACAAAGTGCTATATAAATGTGAGAATATAGTATAATGAAAAGAATACCACATGTGTAATTTGAAGACCTGAGTTGGAATCCCCACTAAGCTATTTACTAACTGTTTGCCCTTGGAACCCCTCTGGGCTCAGTTTCCTCGTCTATAAAATGGGGGATTTTGACTAGACTCCTTTCTATTCTAAATCATGTAATCCTAAATTATTATTATAATTGGTCCCATGCCTAGAATTTCCCTAAATTCCAGAAGTGAACCATATAGTTCCCAATCCAAGTGGAATCCCTAGAGAGGACACAAGGGTAGGGATGGGAGAGCCTGACCCCAGGGGAGAGGGGAAGGGGAGTACCTCCTTCACAGATAATCTCCCCCTTCTCCCCTGTCCAGGAAGAACTACGAGGCATAAGCACTTCAGCTGGAGTAGGTCTTTGGGCCAGCTTGGGGATACAAGTCTGCTCCTCACCCTGGGTGCCCGCCCTCTTGGGCTCCTGGCCCAGGATCTCTGTCTCCATGATTAGCTCCCTTCTGACCCAGACTAAATATCCCACAATCTGAGCAGTGGCAAAGAAAGCTCCTCCTCACCCCATCCCCCCAACTCCAATCCTTTCCATGTCTCACCAATCCTTTTCTCCCTTTCTCTGGGCTTACAGTTCTGTAACCTGCCTCCCTTCCCCCTCCATCACCACCTCAACACTTCTGCCCAGACTGATCTGATACCATCTGTTGGAGTCCCAGCCTCTTCCTTCCATCCTTCCACATTACCCCATTTCTTACTATTGTAACTAGCCCTCATTCCTATAACACTTTGTAATTTATTATTATTATTAATATAATTGTCGCCATTCCTATAGCACCTCAAGGCTAGAAGAAAAACGTTCCCCTCCCCACAAACCCAAGAGGTATTTAGGACATCCATTTCATGGATGAAGAAACAGAGGTTTATAATAGTAAAGTTACATGACTAAGTTTACATGTTCTTGATCTGCTAGTAAATGGATTTAACCCCTGCATTTAATTTCCAGCTCACTATATATGGCTCAACATTAGGGTCTGGCTTAGAGGGGACTTCAGAATTGGATCATTCTGCTTAATTTCCTTTTATACCACATCTCCTCTTGTCCATTTTGGGTAACTCTTTCATGTCTGGTCAGTTTTGATTTTTGCCCCTAACACACTCCTCCAAGATGGAGCCTTAACAATATAGAATTTCAGAGCGGAAAGAGACCTTAGAACATGATAAGTGAAAAGGGTCTTAGAACAGAGATCTACAAGGTAGTTGGAATATTAATCCATATAATTTTCATAGCATCATATCATTTACAACTTGAATAAAGGCATCATAGGCTAGAAGAGGAAAGACCTTCAGGCCATAGGGAAGGGAAGGATTTAGGATCATAGAACTAAATAAAGCTGGAAGGAATCTCAGAGTCCATTTCTCTCCAACCAACTTTAATTTTACAAATGAGAAAAACCCGGAGTGGTTTAAGTTCAAGGTCACAAAGGCAGTAAGCATCAAAGGTTGGATTTGAACCTAGGTCCTTTCATTCCAAGAGTCAGGCATCTTTGCTGCCTCCCCCTCCTTTCCTGATTATCTATCTATCTATCTATCTATCTATCTATCTATCTATCTATCTGTCTGTCTGTCTGTCTGTCTCTATCCATCCACCTACACATGCATACATACACACATATGTATATATGCACACATGTATACATGTACAGCTATGTATACACACATATATAATCTGTATTTCCCATGAAGTTCCCTTTAAGTTGGTGAGAAAGCTAGGACTAGAACCCAGATTCCCTGATTCCTAGCCCCAAACCTTTTTATCATTCCGCACTGCCAAACCCGACCCTCTCCCTGTTACCCTTTCTCCTACTGATCAGAACTTAGCAAACTAGGGGGTGTGTGTGGGGGTCTTCTGGACCCCTACTCCTTCTCCTCCTCCCCCAGGGAAGCCAGACTGGGCAACTTCTGGGTGAGCAGTTTTGGAGGAGGGTCAGAGGCTGACCTAACTGGGGAGGATGAGCCCATAGCAAGCAGAACACCTCAGGCTGTAATCACCTCTTCCTGCCTCCCCCTCCCTAACACCCCGCAACAGTACAATCGGAGCTTGCCTTCACGCACTGCACAAGGGACAGCCATTTGGTGTCTAAATAGATTTCTCTCCTGAGCAGGTAAAGAGGCTTAATTAAAATTAGGACCCCTCTTCTCAAAATAGCAATATTTATGGAGACGGCCCAGGGTAGCTTTGTTCTACAGAAGGGCTTAATAGAAGCTTAATGGATTGACCTAGCATTCGATTTCATGACTCACATTCAGGGAGCTCGGCGGCAGCAGGCGGGGACCGGGCGGCTTTCAGAGCGCACATTCCCTTAAGCGTTTGCAATTTATCAACAGCTTCTCGCCAACAAAAGGCGTCTTGAATAGCAGGCCCACTTGAGGGTACGCACATCATCCCAGAGGCTGGAGATGTGTGAGGGGGGCCATTGTGCCCGACAGCCTTTGCAACTGTTTCCCTGTCTCCCAATGGAGTGAGTCAATGTTATTTGGACAACATTCTTTATTCCTCGGAGGAATGAAAGGATTATTCAAATATTCAATTAAACAGTAAAAAAAAAAAAAAAAAAGGTTTTTTTTTTCCCTTTTCCCCTGAGAACCTCAAGCGAGTTCATCCAGCAGAACTGCCTATTGTCAGCGACTGCTCGAAGGGGGGGGCCTGGGTTTGACATCTAT
>CM053595.1:77338376-77370873 GCA_028646575.1 Pseudocheirus occidentalis | reverse complement strand
TAAGTGACTGGCCCAAGGTCATGCAGACCCAGGATATAAACTCAGGGCAGACTGTAGTTCAGGCTCTGAGTTCATTGCTACCCCCTTCAGCTCCTCATTTTATTGACTGGGATACTTCAGCATGGAGGGGAATTGACTTGCCCAAGATTATACAGTATGCAGAAGAATTTAGGTCTTCAGACTTCTTCTGGTATTCTTTCTACAGTATCACACCTCCATGAAACACTGAATTCTATATATTAATAATGTTTACTCCCATTTATGGAGAGTTCTGAAATCCCCAAATCCCATTCCTTACACTTAGCTTTTTGTTGTTGTTCAGACTTTTTTAGCTGTGCCTGTCTCTTCATGACTCCATATGTTGTTTTATTTTGGGGGGAGAGATATTGGAATAGTTCAAAGTTTCCTTCTTCAGCACATTTTATAGATAAGGAAACTGAGGCAAACAGGGTGAAGTGACTTGTCTAGGGTCACGCAGCTAGTAAGTATCTGAGGTCAGAGTTGAACTCAGGACGTTGAGTCTTCCTGCCTGCAGGCCCAGCATTTGATCCATTGCTCCCCCTAGCTGTCTTTATGCTTAATCTAGGTTACACATGACTACTGTGGAAATACGTTTAATATGATTGTACACGTATGGCCTATATCAGAATACACACCACCTTGGGGAGGTGGGAGAGGAAGGAGGGGGAGAAAATTTAAAACTCAAACTTATAAAAGTGAATGTTGGAAACTACAACTCAATAAATCAGCATTTAAAAAATTCTAGGTTACGTAGTGTCAGAACAGTGATCCTGACCTAGCTCCTTGGCTCAAATCCCATCATTTTACAGAGAAGAAAACTGAAGACTCAGGAGGTTATGTGTCCAATCCTATTTTTATTTTTAAAATTGTATTACTAAATCTTAGATAAGATTAATAATTATTTACTTTTGTAGTCTAATTTTAACTTAATAACACAAAATCATAAGCAATTTCTTAGGGTGGGAGGGGGCCCAGTGCCCTGAGCTGCTGGTTAATGCTGTGAGGGCCTCCTTTCTTGCATGGATGGGGTTGGGCCCCAGGGCTAAGCTAGAGGCTGTGTGTGTTTGTGTGTGTGTGTGTGTGTGTGTGTGCCCCCAGCACTCGTGTGCATGGGAAGGGGGCGGATACAGAGATCAGCATCTGTGGGCACCTTAGCCTCTGGTTGCTCGGGCTCAAATTTCCCTAAAAGCTGTTGGGGACAACAAAGGCCTTAGGCAGGCACTGTGGGCGGCCAGGGGGATCAAGGTTTCCATGATCGTTGAGCTCTCCTAGCCTCTTCAGCGAACCTGAGTGTTAGAAGGATTAGAGCTGACGCTTTTCATGAGGGGCAGAGACCAGGCTGATTTCACCTGGGAGGCTCAGACTCCGCACCTTCTCCCTTCCCCTCCTCCCCCACCTCTCAGCTCCAGCAGGAAGGATGTAAACATACAGACAGAGATGAAACCCAACCCTATCATAGGCTCTAGAGCTGGAAAGATCTTAGAACATAGAATGTTGACACTGGAAGGAATCCTAGAACATAGAATGTTGGCACTGGAAGGAATGCTAGGACATAGAATGTTGGCACTGGAAGGAATGCTAGGACATAGAATGTTGGCACTGGAAGGAATGCTAGGACATAGAATGTTGGCACTGGAAGGAATGCTAGGACATAGAATGTTGGCACTGGAAGGAATCCTAGGACATAGAATGCTAGCTATCGGTTATATAGTTCAACATCTTCCTTTTTTTTTTTCCAGGTGAGGAGACTAAAAGCCCAGAACAGGCAAATGACTTGCCAAAATTCACAAGTATAATAAGTGTGTGGCTGGAATCTAAGTCCAGTTACTCTGTCTACGCATTCATTGCTTGTTCCAGGTCATGCTACCTGGTGATAGTGCACTGGGTGGAAAGCAAGGATTCAAATCCAGCCTCAGACATTTATTAACTGTGTGACCCTGGGCAAGTCACTTAACTTCTGTTTGCCTCAGTTTCTTCAACTGTAAACTAGGTACACCTGCCTTGCAGGATTGCTGGTAGGATGAAATGAGATAATATTTATTAAAGGAGCTTAGCACAGAGTGCCTGGCACACAGTAGGATTTTAAAAAATTCTTATTCCCTTCCTTTTTCTCTTTCTATTCATCCTTCAACTTATTTCCTTCAGAAGACATTATTAAAGTGTCTACTAGGTACAAGGGCCTATATTTTGTTCTGGGAATATAAAGATAAGTAATAATATGGTCTTTGCCTTCAAGGAGCTTCCAGTCTATAAAGAGGGATACAACATGCACATGAATAAGTATGACACAAGGTAAATGCACTTGTGATGAATGAATGCAAAAGGGTTTATTCATCTTTTGCTATGTGCAAAGCTTACTATGTCATATTGAGGAGGTTTCAGCTACAAGTCAGATAGAAAGGTCCCATGGTTCTTAGGGTGCAGCAGTAAAACAGATGGTAATGCATCCTCTTAAATGTCATTTCCACTGATAAAATCCTATCTGCTTTTGATTTCTCCTGATGGTGCCAAGGACTTTGGTAATGAAGACTTTTTGTTTTTTGGTTTTCAGTAGCCAAGGGGGTGAGGCTTCCTAGACCTGCAAAGGCAGTTGCTAGGGGGCTGACTAGCCCTTCAATGGCACCTGGTCAGTGGTTAAGGGGGAGAGGATGGTGGGACTTTTCTCCGCAGGAATTGTTGGCAGTGGGGGCCAGGCTGGAAGCAGGGCTGATAAGCTAAGCTTTTCTCAGGGTTCTTGGATTCAGGGTCCTGGGCTGTCTCCATGCTGAGAAGGGAGTAAAGCAGCAAACCAGACAAAGTACTCTAGTAAAATCTGAGGTGTATGAGAGAGATCCTTTCAACTGGGGGGTCGATGGGGGAAGAAGAAGAGGGGTGGGTCAGAGTGGCTTCCTGGAGTGGGTAATGCCTTTGTTGGGCCTATCAGAAAAAAAATGTTCAACAGGTAGAGCTGAGACCTTTTGCTCAGAGAATGAAAGACTTAGGACAACCAGAATCACTGCCTTCAAGAAATCAAACCACTGTTTCTGGATTTGAGGCTAGAAGAAAGAGCATTGAGGTTATATGACTGGGAGGCAGAACTTAGCTTATCTTAAAGAAAAGCTTCCTAGGATGAAAGCTTTCCAAAAGTGAAATGTGCTACCTCAGGCCATGATTAATAATCTTCATCACTGGAGCTCCTTAATGGAAAGCTGAATGACTGGCAGTCAGGGATAGTGGTAGTTCATGTTACTCTAGTCCAGTGGTTCTCATCGGGAAAACACATTTCCCGATGGTCTTAGGAACTGAGACACCACTCTTCTGTCTTCAGGAGGGTCCGCCCACATGCAGATACACCCACATATGAACATTAAAAGGTCGCAGCATTAGGAAGGTTGAGAACCACTGCTCTAGCCCTTTTAAAGATTTACAAAGTGCGTTTCTCCTATTTAGAGCAGTGGTGTATGGGTAAACATAACCTGTGGGTTATGTTCAATTTGTAACAATGAAAATATACCCTGCATATCAGATAGTTACATTACAATTTATAACAGTAGCAAAATTACATTTATGAAGTAGCAACAAAAATAATTTTATGGTTGGGGGTCACCACAACATGAGGAACTGTATTAAAGGATCGCGGCATTAGGAAGGTTGAGAACCACTGCCTTAGAGGGATGGAGGGCAAATCCCATGTTATCCCCAGATCCCCAAAGAAGAAGCCAAGTAACTGACAGGAAGAGCAACCAGTCCAAGCTAGCATGGCCTGGCCCCAAAACCAGACCTTTAGACTCTGAATCCTACATTAGGGAGTCCTGGGAATCCTCTCCATGGGAGTCTGTACAGGAATGAGTATCTCTCCACTTGTGAACTCCCAGACCTCAGGGGCTGAAGTATCTTGTCTGTACAAGCATACAAGTAAGTGCTTGCTTTATCAGAACTTTGTGATGATAGTAATGGACACCAATGGATGGTGGCCATGGATATGGGATAATAATCATGGGGATGCTGGGAATGGGGATAACAGTGACTTTAAAGAGATGTTGGGGATAGTGGTGATAGGGCTACAGACACTCGGAATGGGGATAGAAGGGCAAGGGAAATAGATAATGCCTGAGGACAGTGTTGGTGACTAGTGATGCTGCTGCTGGCCCTTTCAATTCCATGCTCCATAAAATACCATGTCCATTTTCCTGCACAGACTTGAGCCTGCTGAGCCATGTCTTTCTGTTGTCTATAGAATAAAGTCTGCAATCCTTAGTTGGGTTTTCAAGACACTCCAGGATCTTTCCAACTTTAGCAAATGCAGCTCCATCCCATGTACTTTATGCTTCACCAGATAAGGCTACATTGTCCCCCATAAACACCCCCACATTCTCCTGCATTTGTGCTTTCATTCACTCTGTCCCCCGGGGCCTGGCATTCCATCCTTCTCCATCTATAGCTGTTGAAATCCTAGTGATCCCCAAAGATCCAGCTTAAACATCACCTTCTCCATGACACTTTCCTTAATCTGAGCCGTTAGAAGTCATCTTTCACGAAGGCAGCTAGGCAATGAAGTGGACAGAGTGCTTAGCCTGAAATAGGGAAGACTTGGGTTGAAAATCAGCCACAGACACTTACTATTTGTGTGACTCTGGGCAAGTCACTGAACCTCTGTTTGCCTCAGTTTCCTCATCTGTGAAATGGGGATAATAATAGCACCTACCTCCAACAACCTGGGTTGTTGTGAGAATCAAATGAGATTGTCAAGGGCTGCATAAATGTTGACCAAAATGACAATTGTCTTTGCCTCTTTCTGATCTTGGAAAACATTTTGTCTGTATTGTTCTATTAGACACAGAAGAAATTTAGACATCATATGGTCCATTTTAATCATTTTATAAGGATAGGAAATTGCTTCATGGTGAGGAAAGTTATTCTGCTTAGAATCTCAGAAAATTGCCCAGAAAGCTAAGGCACCAAGTAGCAGAGCAAGGATTTGAACCCAGGTCCTTTCGCTCCAATTTTATTGGTTGGTTTTTTTCCATTGTCCTGTGCTGGCTAGTAGTGGGGATGGAGAGGAGAAGAATGGTGCCCGGGCTAAGCTGTCAGTGCCACTGGTGGTGATGGGGATGGGAGTAAGGGTGGCCAGGCAGTAAGGATGAGGCCGTTGATGGGCTGAAAGGGACAGGGCCAAGTGGCGATGTTGATGACGTGCCTGTTTCTCTGCAGATGTGAAGTTCCTGGAAAATCACGGCCTGGCCAAGGATGCGCAGGAGAAGGCCAACGCAGCCCTGCTGGAGTACACCATGTGCCATTACCCGCACTGTGGCGACAAGTTCCGGCAGCTGCTCCTGCGCCTGGCTGAAGTGCGCTCTCTCAGCATGCAGGCCGAGGAGTACCTCTACCACAAGCACCTGGGCGGGGAGGTCCCCTGCAACAACCTGCTCATTGAGATGCTGCACGCCAAGCGGACTTGAGCCTCTGGCCTGGCCCTGCCCAGTCCCAGGGACTCTCTGAGGAGCCGGGGTCTAGGCCATGGGCAGGGGAGGGGTGGCCTTGGCCATATCTGGAGATGATTGATTTTATTATCACAAGCCTGGTGGGTCTTATTCTCAGAGTTGCTCTACCCCTGCCCTCCCAGGGATATGTTCCCTGGCCAGTATTTGGGACAGTAGGGAGGGAGGGGATGGATCTGACCCCGGTGTGTGTGTATGTGTATGTATGCCTGTATGAGCACATGTGCCCATGTGTGCCTGCAACTCCCAGGCCCTGGTAAGCCAGAGTTGTTCCTGACCTGGCTGATGTCCTGGGAGATCAAATCTTGGCTTTGCTACTTGCTACCTGTGTGATTTTGGGCAAATCATTTCCCTTCCCTAGGCCTCGGTTTCCTTCTCTATAAAACAAAGTGGTTGGACTGGATGATCTGTAAGACCCCTTCCAGCTCTAAATTCTAGGATTCTATGGTAGTTACCTAGGAGAAGTCAGTGCTATGGCTAACACAAAAAGAGCACTGACCTGGAAGTCAGCACTGACCTGGAAGTCAGGAGACCTGAGTTCTAGTCCTGGCCCTAATGCTAATTCACTGTGTGGCCTTGGGCAAGTCAATTTCTCTCTCTGTGCCTCAGTTTCCACCTCTGTAAAATGAAGAGGAGATGTTGGGTAAGGTGATCAATAAGGTCCTTTCTAGCCCTACCATTTTCTTCTTCTGTAGAGCTGCTTAGCTGATGAATGAGTGGCTAAGCTGAACTGACTGCCAACCACTAGCCCTGAGCTTTTGGGGAGAGGTGGTGTGTTCTCTCTGCTCATCCTGACCTTTGTGCCGAGAGGCTGAAGCACAGGACTGGGTTGGAGGGGATGGGGTGTAACTTCACAGGGGGCCCTTTTTCTTAGTCTCATCCCTCCCATAGGACAGACACCAACTCCTTACTACATACCCCCAGATGCAGGGGGAAGATGGGACAGGGGAAAAGAGGAGGCAGAGCATCTCCCCTCTGAAAGGACTGGGAGGAAGCCCATGGCACCAGCTCATCATGCATTTGTCCGATTTCTTCATGAACCCTTAAAAGAGCATAGAATGAGTAGAGGTAGGGTGGGGATCAGTCCCTATTTCATAGATCTTGTTATTTTTAGCAATAAAAGAGTGGGTCACACTGGGCAGAGGCTCTTGGGGGACAGAGGGAACCTGGAGACTGGCTGGCACAGGAAGACCCCTCTAAAGAAAAAAATTAGATACAATTCACATGCCAGCCTCTCATTTGGCAAATCCAGGCTGGTATTATATTTGCAAGGCTACAGAAAAGGTCTGCTCTGTCCACCCATCTCTATCACTCCTTGAAAGGGAGATGGACCTCTCTGTAGGAGAGATTTGGGGACAATCCTAGGCTTTGAGGAGAGGGATGGGAAAGGATTTAGGGTAGGCACCCATTGCTAGCTTCCTCCAATGCTGTTTCATTCCTATCACCAACACTTTCATTCTTCCCTAGCCTCATTAGGGAATTAGGCCATTGTCCTGGAGTTCTTTTAATTACAGGGATTTGAGGTTCTCCTATCCAGAGTAGACTCATTTCTCCTGGTCTCAGAAGACAGATGACCTTGGGGGTAATTTCTAGCTCAGAGATTCCATGATTCAGAATGGTTAGGGTCTCTTGCCCACCCGCATTCCCCCAAGGAAACTCTATTCTTTTAGGAGTGGTTTAGACCCTAGGTGGGTTCTCAGGATGGCAATGTGTGTATATGTATGTGGAGGGGGTGAAGTGAAAGAAATTCTGAACCTGTGAGGCCTCGGCTACTGTGGAGATACATTGGTCCATTGAGGAGGGAAGAAGATGGCCTCTTTCTCTCTCTCTCTCTCTCTCTCTCTCTCTCTCTCTCTCTCTCTCTCTCTCTCTCTCCCTCTCTCGTGGACACCCAGGAAGAAAACAGATTGTCAAAGAACTCTGTGTGTGTAGCCTGCACCCATTCACCTTTCCTGATCTGTGGGAGGCAAAAGCTATTTTGAAGTGAAGGACTGGGGAATGGGGACTTTGGTGTCTGCCAATCATAATGCTTTGGCATCTGAAATGGGTTGCTCATTTACCTAGTACTGGTCTATCTGCCCTTCCCCTCCTGGAATCTTTTCTCTCTGAAACACAGGCCCCTTCCCAAAGCCTTCCTCTCCTCTTCTGTATTGTGCTCTCAGTGACCCAGAATCTTTGTAGACCTGTCCTCAGTTCCAGTTCCCTGGCACGCCTGCCCCCCATCTGCCTAACTCACCAGGGCTTGACTGGCAATCTAGGTGGAGTAGGGGGCAAGAGACCTTTAGAACAAGACAGTGTATGAATAGATGAATCAGGGACCTTTCCCCCTAGAGCCTTCCCTGTTGCCATTTGCCCAAATCTGGTGAACCTTGGCTCAAGTGTTTTTTCCTTCCCATCTGTCAGTCTCTGTCTGTGATTGAATTCCCACTTCGAACTGGGCAGCCCATTGAAGAGCTGGTGACCAGCAGATGGGAGACACACACTGTGTCCTCTTTCTGGAAAGCAAGAAGTGCCCTTAACTGTCTCCCCCTCCCCAATGGGAAGGTATCTACCCTTCTGCCCTCCTCCAATAAATTTTGCAATTGGTTTTGAAGTGTTTTTACTTTTGTCTTTTGAAGCTTGAAGTACCAATATTGAGTCTCCTTGGTTGAGAATCTGAGGGAAGGTAGAGGGTGGTGCCTAAGGCTGAGGGTAAAAACTCAGCAGAGACCGACATGTAGATCATCAGATCTGGATAGCCTGTTCCCAGTTTTCTAGGGTGTGTGTGTGTGTGTGTGTGTGTGTGTGTGTGTGTGTGTGTGTGTGTACATGTGCAAGTGTGTATGTTTGTGTGTGTTTGCATTAGCATTTGCATGTGTGTGGGTTAGGGGAGAGTGAACCAAAAGAAATAAGGGACAGCAGGATCAGTGGTTTTCAAAAAGCAGATAGAGACACTGAGGAAGCCCTCTCTCAAAGCACTGTGGTAGTACACACAGTGGGCACTTGGTGGATCAGTGGATAGAGTGCCAGGCCCAGAGTCAGGGACACTCATCTTTCTATATTCAAATCTGGCCTCAGACACTTACTAGTTGTGTGGCCCTGGGCAAGTCACCTGTTTGTCTCAGTTTCTTCATCTGTACACTAGGTTAGAGAAGGAAATAGCAAACCACTCCAGTATCTTTGCCAAGAAAAACTCAAATGGGGTCACAAAGAGTCAGACATGACTGAAAATGAATAGAACACACAGTACCTTAGAATCAGATGACCTGGATTTCAGTCTTCGTTGGGTACTATCTAAGTGACCTCTCCTTCTCTGAGGTTCACGTTCTTTGTCTATGAAATGAGAGTTCATGCTCTATGATTTCTGGGATTCCTTCTGGCTGTGTCATTCTGTCATCTAACATTCTGTCTTGAAGCTTTTCTAGGAGTAATATTTTATATTTTAAATTGGCAGCTCTAAGAGTCTATGTTTTAACATTCTATGCTATTTTGTGTCCCAAGCTCCCTCCCAGCTCTAACATTCTGTGTCCCAAGCTCCCTCCCAGCTCTAACATTCTGTGTCCCAAGCTCCCTCCCAGCTCTAACATTCTGTGTCCCAAGCTTCCTCCCAGCTCTAACATTCTGTGTCCCAAGCTCCCTCCCAGCTCTAACATTCTGTGTCCCAAGCTCCCTCCCAGCTCTAACACTCTGTGTTCTAAGCTCCCTTCCAACATTTGGTGTTCAAAGCTCCCTTCCAGCTCTAACTTGCTATGAATCTATGGGGCAGGAGTCTTGGCCTGCTCCCTACTTCCTAAAGTGAGGTTTCTGTATCACAAAGTAATACAGCTGCTGGCAAGACAAAGAAGGCACATTGGCACTACCATGGTAGGAGTAGGTGGGAACAGGAGTGAGTAGAGCCATGATTTGAGCTCAGTCAAGGTGGGGACAGATGAATTTAGAAGGAGAGAGAGTAGAAGGGCCTGGATGCAGGCACATACTAATTGTCCTCACAGAATTAGGAGGAGAGCAGGGTGGTTGGAAGAGAATATCTGGGAACCTCTGACTTAATTCCCCATCACTTCCACCAGGTGGGCAGGAGTCCTCTTTGCCTACATCCAGCCCTTCTGATTCCCTGTGTTGGATGGAATGGGACTCTTCACTTGCTCCTTCAAATCTTTTATGTGACTTCAGGATGCATCTAACCCATTAGGGTTGTGTGTCATCCATCTCCATGGAGATGGAGCCATTACAAGTGAAACTGGGGAGGGGAGCTTAGCAGGAGAACCATCTGTGACCAAACCCTCCTACCCTCAATATATACATATTCCAAATGGAGCTTTGGGGATCCCTAAATATGGGGAACCTAAGCTAACTGCCTCTTTTGACCTGACGTTAATCCCCCACTCCCACTCTTTTAGCGAAGACGAGATAGTGCTAAGAAAGGGCAACTTCTGTCCCATCTCTGACTCTACTACTATGGGGCAAAGTACTTCATGAATGTAGGATCTCATTAGTATGGATCCTTCCTTTTCACTGAAGCAGGTCAGAATTCTTCCTTGCCTTAGCAAATGGTATTCATCAGTCAATCAACCAGCACCTACTCTGGGGAGTCTGTGTCCTTCAGAAGCTTACATGCTACTAAAAAATACATACAGGATATCTACAGAAGAAATAGTGAGTTAGCGGGGGCCACTGGCAACTGGCGGAATCATGACAGGCTAGAAGGTGTCAAAGTGAACTGAGCTTCAAAGAGAACTAGGAGTTCTACCGGTTGGAGAGTAGAAGAGAAAATATTCCAGGTAAGGGGGAGAGCCCTTGCAAATGTGGAGGTGAGAAATAGAATATTACATATGGAGAAGAGCAAGCAGGTCAAAGTTAGCTTGATTGTAAAATAAGTGAAGGGGGAGGTACTATGTAATCAGCATGGAAAGAGAGGCAGGAACCAGATTATAAAGGACTTCAGAAGCCAGAAGAGTTTGTATTTTATCCTAAAGGTAATGGGGATCCTCCAAAGTTTCTTGAGGCAGAGAAGTGAAACGTCCAGATCTCTACCTTGGAAATGTTGTGTGGAGGCTAGATTGGAGGGAGACCAATAGGAAGCTATTGTAGTAGCAATAATGAGAGGTGCTGGGCGGCTAGGTGGTGCAGTGAATAGAGCACCGGCCCTGGAGTCAGGAGTACCTGAGTTCAAATCCGGCCTCAGACACTTAACACAAAAAACTAGCCGTGTGACCTTGGGCAAGTCAATTAACCCCAACTGCCCTCCAAAAAAAAAAAAAAAGCAAAAACAATGAGAGGTGCTAAGGGTCTGGATGAAGGTGGTCATGGTACCTGTAGAGAAAGGCACGGATTCTAGAAATGTTGAGGATGTGGAATTAGAAAGACCTGATAAGTTATTGGACTTGAGGGGATGGTGGTGAGAAAGAATGAAGGGTCAAGGATGATTCCAGGGTTAGAACTTGGGCCACTAGGAGAGTAGATGGTTCCCCCTATAGAAATGATGGAGTTAGGGAAAGTTGCAGTGACCAAAAATTCATGTCTAACCTCTCTGGTCCTCAACTGATAGACCCTCAGCCTCCAACTCTTTGCAGCTCCACCTAATGCTTCCCTGGAAGAGCCATCTAGACTCCAGAGTGACCTTCATGCCATGAGGAAGTACTGGTATCAATAGCAGTGGAAGAAAGAAAAATGAACATTTGACATAACTCCAGGGTCCCAACTCACCCCTGAGGTGATGTCCAGGGAAGAGGCTTTGAGAGAGGGTGGTATCCAAGCTGGTGATCCCCATTCCCAAGCTAAAATGGGGTCAGGGCCATTGAGACCCAGGAGTCTACGGCAGTGGTCTCCTAAGGGGGGCTGTGCACCCCAGGAAACCATGACATAACCACAAGGAATGGGTAAAGAGACTAAATTCCAGCCTCAGAGCCAGCCAGTTGTGGACGTCTGACAAGCACAGCTCCACTACCTCCTTCACCCATTATCACTTAACATTCTCCCATAGTATCACTATGGTTGATGTTGCCCCTGCCCCTCATCCCCAAGGTTGTTATAATATAACCTTGGCCCCTGTCACTTGAAGTGACAGCACTGACAAATTTTCCTTCCAGCCCTGGAGGCCCATAGGCAACCCTCTGGACCCTGACTTTGTCAGGCAGTCCTTGAGGAACTCTGTGTGCTTCAGCGGCCCTCAGAAAGAGACTTGCCTTCTCAACCCCCATTCTTGGTCCTGAATTGAATTCTGTCCCAAATGAGTTCCACGGGGTAGGTGGGCATGAGTGGGTTATGCTTTGCATTGCCAGTCTTGGTCCATTATCTAGTCCTTTTCAGAACTCTCCTATTCCTGTAGATGGAACCTTCATCCTTCCAGCCCCCAAGTTTGCAATCTCACTGCGATCTTGGCCTCCTCCCTCTCTTTCACTCCATATATTGAATAATCACTTGTCAAATGCTTTTTACAAAATCTCCACAACTTCTCATCCGTTTGTGCTCCCTCTCTCCTCAGCCAGCACTCTAGCTCAGGCCTTTATCACCTCTCACCTAAATTTTTGAAACAGCCTCCCAACTCATCTGTCTGTCTCAAGGTTCTTCTCACTCCAATCTGGCTTTCATAGCTGCCGAAAGAAACTTCCCTTAAGCACAGGTCTGACTGTGTTACCCCACCCTCCCATTCGATAGACTCCAGGGGCTGGCTGTCGATTGAATCTAGGGTCAAAGGTTGTTGTTTTTTTTTATCTTACTTTAAATTTTGGCGTGAGCTTTATAATGTACCTATTAGTAAAGAAGTGCATATATATAATTTATAAATAAAATAGATAGATAAATTAATAAATAAATGTGGGGGGGGGAGCTCAAAAATGTTTTCCTGATACACAAGCAAAAAGTTCGGAGGGCACAGGCCTAAGGGCCTGGGGGTATGTGAGTGTGCTTCTGTGTTTGTGTATCTGAATGTTTCTTTGTGAATGAAGAAGCTGAAGTTGTCTCAGGAGCAGGGAAGTATATGAGGCAGCTGGGGGCTATTGTAGATAGAGTGAAGGACTTGTAGTCAGGGAGAATGGAACTCGATTCCTGCCTCAGGCACTTAGTATCTGTGTGACCCTGGACACATCACTTCCTATCCTCAACTCAGTTTCCTCATCTGTAAAATAAAGCTCATTGAAGCTCTATCTCACAGAGCTGTTGGGAGGCTCAAAAGAAATAATAAATGTAAAACACAAAGCTTAAAGTGCCAATGTAAGTGCTGGCTATTACTCTTATGAGAAGTAAAGAAGACCACCGATGTGGTCTTTTCAAGTTGTGGTCTCTTTCCTGTACTCTGATTCCTTGTTTAGGGGACTCTCCCCTGTTGAAGCAGGCTGAAGAGTAAAACCAAAGAATCTGGAGTCAGAGGACCTGAGTTCTGCTGTGGGTGACTTTAGGTCGGTTACTTCCCTCTGGGACCTCAGTTTCTTCCTCTGTAAAATGACGTCGCTGGACTAAATAATTTCTGAAGTCCTCTCCAGCTCTTAACTCCTATGATGAAGAAACTGTGGCTCATCCAAAGTCACCCAGGTCAACACTGGGAAAGATAGTCAAGGAGATTCATGCTTCAAGTAGGATCTGGACTGTGTGACTTCTGAAATTTCTTCCAACTTTAGCAATTCCTCTTCTAAGTCTGTTTGGATTCTTAGATGGTCCAGCTCTCCTAACTCCAAACCCAATGTTCTTATCTTCTCTCTTTTGTGTCCTAAGCTCCTTTGGGGGGGGGCATCTCTGGTTGTCGTGATCCATATCTGACCACTGGACCCAGATGACTCCAGAGGAGAAGGTGAGGCTGATAACTTTGCACAGCCCTCCCCCTCTCAGATTCAATTCACTTTCAAGTCATGGCATCACCTTCCTAATGTCATCTGTGTTCCATGGTCTAACATTCTTTAATTCTAAGGTCCCTTCTTCCTCTAACATTTTATTCATTGCTTTGCCAGCTGGAGCGGACCTCAATGGTTACCTAACCTAACTGCTTTATTTTACTCTAACAGATCTATGATTTCATCTATTTAGTGGTTCCCTCCACCAGTATAGATTCCAACCCATCTATGCCTGCCTAGTCTGTGCAACTTGTATCTGTGTCACCCCCAAAATTCACCATTGAGGCTCCGGGCATAGATATTCTAAAAGTTGTCCTGACTTTCTCCTACATTTTTAGTGTGCCAGGAAAGCATTTTGGAAATATGTCACTTGTCATCTGTCGTTCTTGCCACGTGACCAACCCATCATCTCTTCCTATTATCAAATTCCTTGATGATATCTATTCTTACAAGCTCCTCATTGGTTACATATTACATCCTACTCTCACCCTCATACTTCTGTTGTCCTCTGTAGGATACTCACTTTTAATTCTCCAGAGGTAATTATATTCCATGACTCAACACCATATAGCAACCCTGGTGGAATGTTAATGTTGAAAAGATGGGCCTTGGCTCTCATAGTATGCTTGTGCTAAGAAGCTCTGTAATTTCCCCAAAGCAATCCAACTCCCTCTCTTTCTCCTGTTCAGTTCTGGGCTTAAATAATTGTATATCTTTAATAATATCTGTCCCAGATATACATATCAACAGAACAAGCTCTATGGGGTATTCCTCCAAATGTATGTTAAAATATGGGCAATAGACATTCTTCATCCACTTAGTCTTTCTTGTGTAGATAGAAGGTCAAACTCCTTTGCAAGATTATTAATCTCTCTCCAGGAGATTCTGCAGTCTTCAGAGTCTCAGTGCATCCAGAACAATGACATCCCCAAACAGGAGATCTAGAGAACGTCACCATCTCCTCTTCTACCTGGACTCTGTACTGGATTTCCTCTATTGCAGTAGTGAACACCTTTGGAGAGAATACATCCATCTCCACGTTTTATACCTTGCCTGATGCTTATTATCAGTGAGTCTTCAAATAGGATTATTTCTATTGTTATATCTTCCAAGGAATCTCGAATGATTTTGCTGCATGGATGGGAAACACTTTGTTGTCAAAGAGCCAGTAAGACAATGTTTTGTTCTACCAATTCAAATGTGTGTGTGTTCCATTATCAACAAAAGATTAACACAACAGGATTTTATATTCTCTACATCTTTCAGTTAATTGTGAAATGATAAAGTGTCCATTGTTGATTATGTTACTTGCAAAAGACTCCTTGTTCCCTAGTAATTCTCTCATCGAGGAAGCTCTCAATTCACATAGAGAAAATGTTAATAAAGATTCTGTATTGATGAGAGACAGTAGGCATATAAGTCAGTAGTCATCGATTTTCTCTCAGATGCCTGGGATTTTCTTCATGCCTTTGGTATCTGTTCCTTTGAATAGTTTGTGTATGTCCTCACAGTTTTATTGCCTCTAGCATGGATCTCCTCTGTAGCCACTTGGTCCAATTTAACTGTTTTCCCCATATTTTTCTTCGTTAATGCCCTAACTCTCTATGGACACAACTGTGATTGCAAAGTTAGGGTTCAAGTATGGTATCTCCACTGTTCTCAATGAAAAAAATAGCTGTTTCTTGCTAATCTTTTCCATTTTTCTTGTGTGTATTGTCCCTTTATTTTCATCATTGAATGCCTTTGGCATGACTTTCCTTAGTTGAATGTCCTGCAAAATTTTCTCTAAACTAGGTTAACCCTCCACTGCTTCTCTGTTTTATGAGATGATATTGCTCATAATCATCCTTTGTTTTGTAGATTTAAAAAAATGAGACTGAGGAAGAAAGTGTGACTTCATAGTGAAAGTGGAAGTATCAGAATAAGAATTCAGGTCTCCTAACTCCAAACCCGATGTTCTTACCATTGCTCCTCCAGCTCTAGCATCCTATGTTTCAAAGATCTTTCTGAGTTTTGAAATTCTATATTTTAAGATCCCTTCAAACTGTAATATTCTAAGGTCTAACATTCTCTAAAGGGCCATACAGTACCCAATGGGAAGTGAATCGCAGATATGAGATGCTGAAAACTATCCAGAGGAGGGCAAATAGGACAAGGATCATGAATCTGTGCATGGTCTAGGATGCTTAATTGAAGGGAATAGGAATGTTTAACTTGAGAAGACTTGGAGGGAAATTTTAGCTGCCTTCAAATATCTGAAAGGCTGGACTTGTGCCATTTGTCCCCAGAGGACAGAACCAGGAGCAATGGGGGGGGGGGGAGGGAGGGAAGGAGAAGCTGCAAAGAGGTAAGTCTGGGTTGATGTCTGGAAAAGCTTCCTACACTAAGGTCTGTCCAAAGGTGAAATGGGCCCTTCTGGAAAGGAGAGGTTGAGTGTCTGGTGACTTGTAGTGGCAATTCATGTTCGGTCACAGGTTAGACCAAAAGATGATCTCTGAGCAGGAATCTTCTAACCCAAATCCTGTAAGTGTGTTTTGGGTCAGAAATGTCACCATAGGACACACAGTAAGATGGGAGCTACCCAAACCACACAGAAAGGTGACCCCTGCTCTGACCCAGGCCTCTGGTTCTATTCCATTCAGTTCAATGCCACAATTCAATTCAACAAATATTTATTTAAGGCCTCCCGTGTGCAAGGTCTATGTCCTTGGTGTGCTGGCCAAGTTCTTCCTCTCGGCTGGGAGTGGGGTCCTGATTTCCAGGATATTCATCTAAAAGCTTGGCCTGTGATTGGGATAATGGGCAGGCAACATTCTCTGTAGGCTTCACTTGACCCTCGATGAAGATCTGTTAGGCACACATGTTGACATTTGGCCTAGAAACCTGAGCATGGACCAGGGCCTGTTGGTAAGGAATTAAGCCTGGTTTTGAAGGTGGCATTGGTTACTCACTGATGTTCTAGGTCCACTGGAAGGAGAGAACAGAGAAGGGGAAGAGAAGGAGGAGAGGGGAAGGGATTTTTACTCATCCCCATTTTATCTGCCACCTTCTCAGAATTCGCCAAGTCTGATCCTTTAAATTCTGCCCTTATGGGGTGAGTATAGAGCATAGAAGAGAAGATTGGGTGGTATAGAGCAAGGTAGGGTTTTTCGGGGGAGGGAAGAGGAAGAGAGGGCACATCTGACTGTTTTTGCACTTAGAACAGTGTCTGGCACATCCTAAGTTCTTGATGCTAGCTGACTGACCAGTGGGGAGAAGGGCATGGCTCTATGAGGTAAGAGGGCATTGGGCTGTGAGGCTCATGAAGGTGGTTGGCTGTTTCTGGGGTGGATGGTGGAAGTGTTGGCTAGTTTTTTTTGGTGGAGCCTGGTCTTTCTGATGTGAAAGGAGGGTGTTATTCTTTGAGGGGTGGGGGACTGTTTTACTGGGGATAGTAGGGACAGAGTATCTCTAGGCTTTTAGCAGGGGAGAGAATCAGATCACTGGCAGTCCCTGAGGTGGGCAGGTTATTTCCTTGGGAGGGTGGAGGTGATCTGGCTATTTCTGGTGGGGAGGAGGAACAGGGGGTAAAAGAGAAAGGTCTTTTTCTCTGAGATGAGGGAGAAGGGCTATTTCGATAGGGTAGAAGACAAGACTGTTTCCCTGAGGGTGGGGGCTTCTGTTCCCTGAAGTGGAGGGGGGGGGGTTGTCTCCTGGGGCTACTTTCCCTGGCTCTTCCAGGGGCAGGGCTGCCTGCTGGGCAGGGCAGCCCCTTCCTGGAGTCAGGGAGAAGCTCACTCCATGTTGCTATGCATGGCTTAGCAACGTGCATTCACTGAGGATAATGAAATTATCCCCAGGAAACAATGCAGGCATCACTTGAAGCCAAGAAGGAGCCAGAGCTGCTGGCATCCCTTGTTTGTTAAGACAAGGCTTATGCCACAGGAGTTGGAGGTGGGGGGGGAGTGAGGGAGGGAGGAAGCCCTGAGCTCATTTTTGCCTCAGAGGAAAGGGAAAGAAAAAGATGGGAAGGGTGAGGTAGTCACCTTCAGTCCTGGCACTTGAAGGTGAGCCCCGAGGGGTCAGGGAGGGATAAGGGGAGGGGAGAGAAAATCCATGGGCCTAGAAGTGTCCAGTTTTCCCCTGCAAATCCTGCCCAGGGATCAGCCTGGAAATGGGGTGCTAAGGTGATAGGTTAAGCCACATGGTCTCCCTCCAAGCCACAGGCTGTGCCTTTTGTACTTGGCAACATAAATTTTGCTCCCCCCAGGGTCTTGGCCTCATTCTGTTTCTGTCCCCTACCAGTCACATTAGCCCCTCCTTCTCTCCTTTTCCATACTGGCCCTTGGTTCTAGGGGAAAGAGGGCCTGGGGTGAGATAAGAGATATAAGGACCATCTCTAGGACATTTCATCATACAGTGTAAGAACCAAAAGGGATCTTAGAACAATGGGCTGTTGTAAGAGTTAGATGGCTCTTCAGAATATTAAAACGAGGGGACAATGGAACAGAATGGAGGAAAGGTAAGTAGTCAATAGCATGTATATAAAAGATCTGAGGGCTTTAGTGGACCTCAAGCTGGACATGAGTCAACAGGGTGACAGGGCAGTCAAACAGCCTCATTGGGACTTTTTATTACCACATCAAAACAGGAAGTTCCTGGGGGAAAACTTCTTTACAATCTGTAGTTTTAGAGAGCTTCCTGGGGGGTACTGAGAAGTTAGGTGACTTATACAAGGTCACACATCTAGTTTGTTTTAGAAGCAGAATCTGAGCCCAACTCTTCCTTCCTCCAGGGAATTTTACAATTCATTACCCTGTGAACTAGATCTTAGGTTGCCCTAATAAACATATGGTAGCCAGAATGGAGAAGCTCATAGGATCATGACTTTAAGGTTGGGAAAGCCTTTAGAGATTTAGTTCAGTCCCCTCTCTGGAGTCCATTCCAGCTCTGAGATTCATCAGATTCAACTGAGGTCCAAAAAGTGACCTGAATTAACCAGGGTCACCCTCAGTCAGTTAGGTAGGATTTGAACTCAGGTCCCTTAACTCCAACTCCCACGCTCTTTCCTCTAGTCACAGTTTTGGAGTATGGTGTCCAGTCCCGAGCATCATGTTTTATAAAGAACACCGACAAGCAAGAGTGTATCCACAAGAAGGAAGCCAAGATGCTCAAAGGTCTAGAGAGCCACGGTGTTGGAGGAACCAGAGGGACTTAGTGTGGAAAAAGAAATAGTAGGGGGAGGGGGATTCTGATGACTATTTTTGTCAGAGGCAAAACTGAGAATCAGTGTGGTACAGTGGAGAGAAGAGAAGGTTAGCTTTATGTCTTGCCTCTGATGACTGATTGCTAGCTGTGTGACCCTGAACAAGGGATTCAGCCTCTCTGGTCCTCACTTTCCTTCTCTGTGAAATGAGATACTATCAGTTCTAGTAGGCGGTACCTACCTCAGGGGGTTGTAACAAGGCAGGTACTTTATACAAGCCTTCCAAAGTCAGCCACTAGTCATTTAGAGCCCTGGGTTAAAGTTCCAGCAAAGCAGAGTTGGACCCAATATTAAGAACTACCACTCCATTCAAGCTGCTCCAAAGTGAAATGGATGGCCTTTAAATCAGTGAAGAATCCATCTGTGGAGGTCTTGTCGGGGGAGACCACTCATGGGGGAGACTGGAGAGGGCATGGCTTTTTAGATAGGGGTTGGGCTCGGTCCTCTCTGGAGTCCCTTCTAGCCCTGAGATTCATCGGATTCAACAGTTCCAGCACAGACCTTCCTGCTGCTGCTAAAGAGTTATGTGCTTTTGGGCAAATTATCACCTCCTCTGAGGAGTTTCCTGATCTGTAAAATGGGACGTTGGGCCTCCTGACACACACCTGTTATTCCAGCTACTTGAGGCTGGTGGATCTCCTGAGCTCAGTTCTGGGTTCGCAGTAAGGGCTAAAAGTTGATGGAATGTAGGAACTACAGTATGGGGTGGGGGTAGAGGTGCCTGACAATGAATGTTTTCTGTTCCAACATTTTCTGTCTCTTCCAGGTCTAACAGTCTATATTTTTGGCTCTAAGGGGCATCCAGCTCCAACCATCTAGAGCGGCAGTGCTGACGCTCGAGGCTTATTTCTTCTCTCCTCCCTCTTGCCCTTTGTCCCTGGGGCAGGGATGGGGAAAGGGGGGGTGGAGAAGGGGGTGAGGGGAAAGTGTGAGCTCTTCTCAGAAGTTGACAATTCCCTGGGAGATAAATGATGGTGACCTTGCTATACCGAGTGGCTTAGGACAGTAAATTCTCCAGATTTATCTAGGACGTGGGCTTGTTTAGTTAACCTGGGGCGGGGATCATGAATGCCTGGAAGAATAATTACATATGTGTATATATCTATGCATACATATCTGGGTATCATGCGTAGAACCCACAACACATGCATGTGACATGCACGGTGAGCAAACAGAAGGAAACAGACAGCTATAGGGGGCTGGGCAGGGCTGTCTTGGTTCCACACATTCCCCTTTCTCCCCAATTTCATCCCCCTCAGTGTCAGGCCCAGCCACAGTCCTCCCCAGCTGTCTTTTTTTCTGAGGTGGGGGAGGCAATAGGATACCACCCCACCAGCTCTGAATACCCTCCTCCATCTGGACCACCTCTGGATTCAGGGGCTACTTAGGAAGGGGGGAGGGGGAAGACCAAGAAAGGAAAACTGGGAGCAGGTGGATAAGTGGTTCTTGTGTCAGCCCAAGGAGACTCATCTCCCGCCTTTGGGTTTGGGTGGGGGGTGGATAAAGGAAGAAAAGACCTTCTGCTTTTGAGCAGGGAGAGGACAGGGAGGTGGGAGGGGAGAAAAGAGAGCTCTGGATTTTGAGGGATACGAGATTAAGGGGAAGGAGGGGGCTCCTAGTTATAGGGAAACAGAGTATAGTGGGGAGAGCAGGGAGCAGGGAGGTCCTGGGTTTGGTGACAAGAGGGTGGTGAGGTGGGAGGGGGGAGATGAGATCTCCTGCTTTTGTGGGAGGAGAGAACGGGGAGGGGAGGAGAGAACGGGGAGGGGAGGAAAGAGCAGAAGGGGAGAAAGAAAGGGGGCGCGGTGGGGCCAAGGCAGCCAGACTCAAAACTGATTTGTTTTATCTTCTTCAAGTTCAGTCCCTTTTCCCTCCCTTTTCACCCCCAACCTCACTTTGGTCATTTCCCCCTCCTACTCTACCAGCCTCAAGGTGCCCAGGGTCCTTGTCTCCTCCCTGCCTTTCCTCCCAAACCCCCCAACCCCCAACCTCACAAACCCTGCTTTCTGGAAAGGGATCAATCAACTGAGGATTCAGCAACTGAGTGTGTGGAGCACCCTCTTCCAGGGGACAAAGCACTAAGCCAAAGGAATGAAAGTCTAATGGTGAAATCTGTGGCATGAAGCTATCTATATAGGGGAGGAAGCCATGCGGCAGGAACTGAGAGGGGGAGCAGACAAGATGGAGAGCATTGTGGGGAGAGCTCGGCTTCAGAGTTAGGCTTCTTTCTGAATCACACCAGAACTTGCAGAGGGGGTTGAGAGCAGTCCCTAAGCTCCAGGGCAGAGCTGACTGCCCTATTCTGAGCTCTGGCCCTAGGTTAGTTACTCCCCAGCCCCCAGCCCCAGTAAGGGTTTTGTCTCTGCCTCCTCCCATCTCATACCTGAAGATTTGAATGCTGTCAGCTCCACTGCCTGAAAACAGGATGAAAATCAAGACAGGGTTACTGGCACATCCCAAACCAGGAGCAGCCACAGGAGTTTTGGGTTCAGTTTCCCCATCTAAATTCTATCCAGTGACTGTTGTTGGCCCCGGGACCAATCCACCTTCTCCAGGAATGCCTATTCTTCCCCTCTCCTCTCCCCTCCCCTTTGCCCCTCCTCAACTCAACCCCCCTTCTGTCCCCTCTCAACACCCCCTCGCCCCAAGTCTGCCCCTATTCTGCCTTGCAGTTCAGCTCTTCTCAACTCAGTTCTTTCCCCCCTCCCTCCCTTTCATCCCATTTATCCTTCAAGGACTCAGCATTTAGGGGCCAGTGGGAAAGGGCTCACTGGTCTCCTCTTGTGACCCTCCTCATCTCTGGGCCTCCGTTTCTCCATCTGTAAAGTGACAGGGTAGGGCTAGATGACTTTTGAGGTACTTTCTAGCTCTAAAGCTAGATCCGGGCTTCCTCCCTGCCCTGAGGGTGTGAATAACATTGAGGGTCTGTGGGAGGGAGAGTGGGACCCCCTTGTAGTGAAGTTGGCTTCTCCCCACTTCTGGACTAGATCAGGGACTGACTGCCCGCCTCCCCCCCAACAGCTGCAGCTGTTATGAAATGGCTTCTCATCTCCCCTCCTCCCCTCAAACACCAGCCCAGCAACAAACTGATTCGATCTCTCAGCCTCCCTCTTCTCTTGGCCTTGGCATTCAGACACCATGCGGAGATTAATGCTCCCGGGCTCAGAAATCATGTCACCTGGCTCGTCTCCCAGCTAGCCCCTCCCTCAGGGCTATTCTGCCCAGTAACTGAATGCCCAGCTGACTACTTAGCCCCTAGGTGACTGAAAGCTCCTCTGGCTCAGGGTGGAGAGATTTAGCTGGGTGGCCAGAGGTGCAGGAAGGGGGGGGGGAAGCCCTCCCCAGGAGGACCGAGATCATCCGATCGGGGTTCTGCCTTTTCCCTCCCTTCTGGTTGTGGGCTGGGTAGTAAAAACAACCCAGGTTAGGCCAAGGGGCCAGAGGCAGCTTTAATCCAATGAAAAGAGCAGTGTTCAAATCAGAATAGTGAGCCCCAGCTCTGCCCTTGGCTCACTGTGTGACCTTGGGCAAATCACTTCTCATCTCTGCCTCTAAGCTTTCTCAGCTTTAAAATCAGGGCATTGAATTAGATGGTCTCTAAGGGTCCTTCCATCCCAAACATTCCATGTTCCATGTTCTAACAGTCAAGACCTCTCTAGCTGTAGTGGTCTATGTTCCATGCTCTGACATTCTGTGTTTCAAGCTCCATCTCAGCCTGAATATTTCATGTTTTTATGTATCTTTTGCTTCTGACAATTAAGGTCCTAAGTGTCCTTTGTAATGATGAAATTTTGTGATGAGCCCCTGGGTCCCATGGGTCTTAAGATGGGTTACCTCCTAGACCCTGGTTCAGGGCTTCCCCAAACACCAACCCAAAGGCTACTTACTGACTTCTTGGATGATATGATGGATGAAATACCCACTGGGATTCTGGCACCAAGATTCCCTAGAGTTTTAAGGAAACAGCAACAGCTGTGTTAAAGTTTGGCTTTAACAGAGCCCAGAAACCACCATGCTGGAGAAGGAAATGATTGTGCTCTAGTATCTTTGCCAAGAAAACCCCAAAAAGTGTCACAAAGAGTCAGATGTGACTGAAAACTGACTCAGCAAAACAAAGAAACCACCAAATCTCAGACACTAACAGAGAACAAGTCATCGTCCTTAGTTTGTGCCCCCGAAGTTCAAGCCGATGACCAAAAAAATTGTCTGCTCCCAGAACACCCCACTCTGGAGAATGGCTGTTCCTTACCTCTCTGGGCCTGCACACACCTTTTCTGTGGCTCTTCCCAGCTCTGACAGTCTATCTTAGAGAGAGTTCTGCACAGTGCAAGGAGCTCAAAACTGGATGATGTGGAGTTAGGAAGACTGAGTGCAAATCCTGCCTCAGAAACCTACTAGTTATGTGACCCTGGACCAGTCATTTAAACTCTCTTAGACTCAGTTTCTTCATCTGTAAAACCAGGGATAATTCTAGCACTTACCTCACAGAATTGTGGTAAGGACCAAACCTTAAATCGATACATACATGCTGATTGTCATTATTGTCATTATTTAAGGTAATAAGTTAAGTTTTCCTACTGGAGGCATCTGTTTCCGTATCTATAAAATATTAATTAAACTACCTGTATGTAAGAGGTCATCCCAAGGAAGAAACACATTAAAAGCTTCAAAGTAAAACAGAAATGGGGATTATTCTAGGGTTCCACCTGTAATAACCACTGTTACTGTTGTGGTTAAAGATCCTTTTCAGGTAATTCAAATGATTTCCATTTCTATAGTAGGTGAAGATTTACAAAACACCTTTTTCCCAACAACCTTGTATGGTAGGCTATTCAAGAATGATTATTGCTACCTTACAAATGAGGAAACCAAGGCTCAGTTAAGGTTAAGTGACTTGCTCTGGGTCGCCTCACTATTCAGTGTCAGAGGCCAGGCTTGAATGGGCAGTTGGGTGGTACTGTGGATGGGGTGCTAGACTTTGAACCAGGAAGATCTGAGTTCAAATTCTGTCTCAGACACCTACTCTTTGACCCTGGGCAGGTCATTTAACTTCTTATTTTCAGTTTCCTTATCTATAAAATGGGTGTAATAATAGCTTCTCCCTCTCAGGATCGTTGTAAGGATCACAAGAGTTAATATTTGATAAGTACTTTGCAAACTTAAAAATACTAAATAGATGCCACTATCATTTATTATTATTATTAAACTCAGATCTGCTACTGTTTTCGCTGCCTAACACTCTACTATGCTGCCTACAGGGGTGTTTCTAAGACCAGGAACAATCCAAGGCACTTTTGAACAGGTGAAAATCCTCAGATGCTGATGATGAAGGTCTCTCTTTGACAAATGGGGAAAGGACACTACAGAGAAGACGATAGTGACTTGCCCTGGGTCTTGCAATCAGAGAGAGGGGACCACCTTGTACCTTGGTGGATAATGTTACTTTGGGGTAGGGCCCGGGCGGCTGGGGCTGGGCTAGAGGTGCTGCTGGTGGGGCCAGGAGAATTTCCTTTCATCGTCTCGCTGGAAGCCGTATTCCTTGGGCGGGATGAGTAGTTTATTGGCCTGGAACAGTTCTGTAAATCGTAAATCCCCTGTTGGTTTGGGCCTGCCCTAAGGAAGACTCCAAAAGAGCTGGGCAGAGGTTAAATGGGAATCTAAAAACTGGAGCATGTGGGTAGAAAGCAGACCCAAGGACAGATGGGGCCCTGAATTAGACTGCCAATGACCAAATTCAAAGCCTTTCTATAGGAGAGAGGAGACACAGGTGAGGTAAAGAGCAGTCATATCCACCCCTCCCCCCACATTAATATCACACAGACAGGAGATACGTACAAACAGCGGTGAAAGCTGCTCCTACCTGCCCCCAGCAACTCATGTGCCATACTTACTGTGAATAAGAGAGCTTTCTTCTTCTCCTTCATCCTCTGTATGGCAAGTCTAACCTGGGGGGGGGCGGAGTGAGAGGAGAAACAGGGCCCAGACCCATGGCAATCTCACCAGAGAAATCAGAAAGTCAAAGCGGAGGGTCCCATCTTCTCATTTTACAGAGGAGGAACCTGAGGCCCAGAAAGTGACTTGCCCAAGGTCACATAGTTAATAAAGAACAGAATTAGGACAGGAATCTAGCCCATGCTCTTTCCACCAGTCCCAGGGGAAGCTGACCACCTTGTAGCAGGGACAGCGGGCCCTGATTTAGCTACGCTTCAGAGACAGCCCTGGAGGTAAACTCTAGGCCCCAGCCCCTGAGAGTCTAACAGAGTCCACTTAAAGGAACCAGCTGGAGGCGAAATCAGGGTTTTCGTCTCTAGCTATCCTGCAAGTGAGGGAAGAGAATAAGCATTTATATAACACCTATTATATGCCAGGGGGCAGGTAGGTGGTGCAGTGGATAGAGTGCTGGACCTGAGTTCAAATCTGACCCCAGACACTAGCTGTATGACCCTGGGAAAGTCACTTAGCACTGTTTGCCTCAGTTCCTCATCTATGAAATGAGCCGGAGAAGGAAATGGCAAACCACTCCAGTATCTGCCAAGAAAACCCCAAACAGGGTCACAAAGAATTGGGTATGATTGAAATCCCTGAGCAACAACGAATTATGTGCCAGGCCCTGTGCTAAGTGCTATTTACAAAGAGATGCTCTTATTATATCTATCTGTTATAGTTGAGGAAACTGAGGCAAACAGAAGTGAAGTGACTTGCCCAAGGTCACATAGCTAGTATATAAGGTTTGATTTGAACACAGGCCTTCCTGATTCTAGGCCCGGTACTGCAGCCACTGCACCCACCAGCTGCTTCTATGAAGGATAGGAATTAGACTTACCTTTCTTGGTCCCTAACAACAGAAACAGGGGCAATGCACAGAAGGCGGATTTCGGCTTGACACAACAAGCAAAGTTGTACAACAAGGTCACGGGCCACTTTAGGAGGTCACGAGTTTCCCCACCACTAAAGGTTCTTCAGTGGAGGCTGGATGACTACTTGTCAGGCACATTAGTGGAGAGTCCTGCTCAGTTAGGGGCCTGACTAGATGCCCACTGGCTCTGGGGCTGGAGGAACTGTGATGCCTACTGCCTGTGCAAATTATCTTGGGCAAGTCACTTGGGCTTAATGACCTCCAGGGTCCTCTCTGACTCAAGATCGAGGAGCCTGGGATCACTGTAGCTCAAGGATTCCATGACTGTAAGATCCTGTAAGACATCCCTGCCCTCATTCTTTCCTTCTCTAGAATGCATCTTTGTGACTGACATATCTAGATGGGGCTGTGGGGAGGGAAGTTACTGGGCCACATACTCAGTCACTAAAGAAATTTTAAGGCATGCATTGCTAGACCCCTCCCCACCACTCACCTCACTGTTGTAGACAGCGTAGACCAGGAATATGTACAGCCCCTAGGGACATAACACAGAAGGGGGAAAAGCATCATTGCCTCAGGCCTGGAGGCTTGGAATAATCTACCTGCATCTGGAGGGAGGAGTGAGCAGGGGCCCAGGCCTGCCATTTTCTGCTGTGTGGGGGGGGGGGGAGAAGGGGGGCAGGTCAGAGGGAAGCTGAACAGGGAGAGAGATGGCTGCTGAATACCATCTCCCCCGAGGAAAACCAAAGTTAGCATTTCCTTTGGGAGATTTTGCCCTCTAGTGGCCACATGGTCAGAAATTCCACTAGGTCAGTGAATAATAAATATTCTTTTCCCTTGAATCCTGAGACACAGTGAGTGATGGAGCTGGTTCAGTAATGTGCCCATTGGACTAGAGGTCCAGGAAGGGTCTTTCCAGGTCCAATGTTCTATATTATTTTTATTTTTTTTTTGCTTCTTGGAGGGCAATTGGGGCTAAGTGACTTGCCCAAAGTCACATGGCTAGTTAGTGTGTCAAGTGTCTGAGGCTGGATTTGAACTCAGGTTCTCCTGACTCCAGGACTGGTGCTCTACTCACTGCACCACCAAGCCACCCCTGATGTTCTGTATCCTAATGGTCCATGTTTTAAGGCCCCTTCCAACTCCAATATTCTATGGATCCAGCCTTAGACCCTGGGAAAGTTACTTAACCTCTGTTTTACTCAGTTTCCTTAACTGTAAAATGGGAATAAGAGCAGCCCCCACCTTCAAGGGTTGTCATGAGGATCACATGAGATGATGTTTTAAAGCTCTTGGTACAGTGCGTGATGCGTAGCAGGCATTACATAAATGCTTATGCACTTCCCATCCTTTTCTCATTCTGCTCTAATAGTCTGTTTTCAGAAGTCCCTCCCAGCCCTCACTTTCTATTCCACCACCATTTTATTTTTTAACTTTTGATGTTCCAAGTTTCCTAGCTTTAAAGCCTCATGAGTCTATGAGAGACAGAAACACAGAGAAAGTGAAATCCGCAGAGACAGAGATGGAGAGGCCGAGGCCGAGACTGGAACTGCAGAGGAGAGGCTGGGGCAGGGGAGAGACTGGGGCAGGGGAGAGAAGGACACTAGAGACTGAGACAGATGCAGAAAATAGAGATGTTGAGAAAGCACCTACACGGGGAGGGAGACAGACACACGAAAAAACACAGAGAGAGAAACAGAAAGGAAAGAGAAAGACTCTGACATATGTGCATTCTAGAATCAGGGAGAGGCAAAAGTCTATAAGGAAGGGAACGGATCAGAGGCAAAGGAGGAGGTAGAAGGTGGGCCTGGAGAAGCAGGCTGGAGAGAGGCAGTAGAGGTGGGAATGAGGTACCTTGGGCCCTGTCTGTTATCCAAGGAAAGGAGAGTTAGCTACAGGGTCTGAACAGGGAGCAAGAGCCCACGGATAGGAATGAGCAGCTCTGGTGGACCAGAGGCTGGAGAAGATCCTGAGTATTCTTCCTGCTGCCCACCTCGGCTGAAGCCAGCTTCTCTGCTGAGCATGATATTGGGGAGATACGTCCCCCTCCCTGTCCATACTCCTCCCTCTCCCCACCTTAGACACAGGGTTTCTTCTGGGATACACACACACACACATACACCAAGCACCACACTGCTCTAGGGTTTGCAAGATCACACAATAATAGTTCACACAGGGCTTTCCACACGGCTGCCCTGTGAGGTAAGAAGTGTGAGCATTATTATCCCCCTTTTACAAATGAGGCTAAACGACGGCCAGGGACTTGCCTAAAGTTTCACAGTATATAGCTATGCTGTATGTAAACGTCATTACATAGCATCATAGACTTAGAGCTGAAGGGGACCTTGAAGGCCATCTACTCTGACTCCTTTTTACAGATGGAGAAACTGAGGCCCAAAGAAGTGATGTGACTTGTTCAAGGCCACACAGCTAATAATTGTCAGGAATGAGGGTTTAAATCCAGATCTTCTGATTCAACCTATTTTCCAGTGTCATAAAGAGTCAGAAGAGCAGCGAAAGGTAAAAAGAGGCTTGCATTTAAAGCCAGATGATTTGATTTAATTCAACAAAGATTCGACTCTGGGTTTGAACCTCACTTTGAAAATTTACTAGTTGTGCGACCATGGGAAAATAATTTCATTCCTTTGGGCCTCAGTTTCCCCATCTGTAAAATGAGGATGTTGGGTTGGGAGATGCCTTTTCTATAACAAATCCCAAGACTGCTGTGATTCCAGGTAAAATGATCTTGTTACTTCAGCAAAAAAAAAAAGTAGGGCTAACACTAGTCCTGGAGTCTGAATCCTCTGCTTGGACTTCTGGGTCACCTTCTGTGATGGGCTACCTTGGGCAGATAAATGATAAGGAGAAAGCAGGGGGTCTGAATGACCAGGAAGGTTGGGAACTGGACCCAGGCCCTCTGGCCTGCTTTTCTTCTGCTGTCCCCTGAGTGGGGGTTACCTGGAAAGAGTTGAGGATGATGGACACATATGCCCATGCCATGCTGAGGTGTGCCAGCATGCTGCCCAGCCAAGTCAGGCCTAGAACTGGCAGCAACACCAACACAGGTTTCACTGTTGCCCTGGAAGAAAAAAGGAGAGAGTCCCATCAATACTGAAGTCAAGGGTTAAGAGGGTGGGGCACACCAGAGAGAGAGCTAAGCCCCTGCTCCCTTCCCCCTACAAAAAAGACCAGGAACAGGGAAGGGTAGCTGGAATCCTTCTGTTTTATCTTCTTCCTGTTCTATAAGAATAATTGTATGATCATGGGCAACTGGTTTCCCCTTCTCTGCCTCAGTTTCCTCATATATAAAATAAATAGGGGACAGGGGGAAGGGAAAAATAGAATTAAAGCCAGGGGCTCTGAATCTGGGGTATACAAACACATTTTTTGAAATAACTCTATTTCAATATAACTGATTTTCTTTGCAATTCTGTGTATTTTAGTTTACATACCTAAAGCATTATTTTGAAAAAGGGGGTAATAAAAACAGTTTTCTGAGAATGGGCCTCCTCAGGCAGAGGAATGATAAGTAGGAAGGAGGGTGGTTGGGGTGCCCAGGAAGGCTGGTGAAACATCATTCAGAGAAGGGGTCTGTCCAAAGGTTTTGGCTTCATGATCAAAGGGGGCCAAGACACCAAGAAAGTTAAGAACCCTTGGAAGAAATGTTCTCTAAGTTCTCCTCCAGGTAGAGCTTAGAATTCATGTTCTAAGGTCATGGCTACCTCTTGCATTCTCTGTTCAAAGGTTCCTTTAGTTCTGACATTCTATGTTCCATGGTTCTTTGTCCAAATTCTTAAAGAGGCTTCCATCTCCTTGGATGTTAATCCGTGCCCTCCCCTTGCCCAGAGCACTCCCTCTCCATAAAGCAGACCCCAAACAAACACTACTTTTTTTTTAAACAATAAAGAAACTTCTCTTCCCAAGAAGCCCTCAAGAACAAACACATTTCGGAAGGAGATTTGGGCCCGGAGATTGCTCCCTCGATTCTCCAGCAGCTCAACAAAGGCAGACTGGCTGCCATGTTCCAGCTTTGTCTCACTGCCCCTAACCACTGGATGCCACCTTTCTTCCTCCAGAGGGTCACTCTCAACACCTAGTAACACAAGACCCTTTCTTCTACCCTTTCCTTTCTATATCACTTTAAGGTTTGTTTAAAAAAATAAAACAAACAAAAAATTCTTGAGAGAGAAGTAGTGAAAGGAATGGCATGCCCATTTCAAGATGGAAACTGAGATTCAGAAAGGCTAAGAAACCTCCAAAGGATTATATAGGGAATAATAATAACAGCTAACATTTAACTATCTACCCAGTGCTGTGTTAAGGGCTTTACAATTGTTATCTCATTTGAACCTTATAATAAACTTAGGAGGTAGATACAACTACTATACTTATTTTACAGATGAGGAAACTGAGTCAAATGATTTGCCCAAGGTCACACAGCTAGTATTTGAGGTCAAATTTGAACTCAGGTCTCCTTGAGTCCAGGCCTGGCACTCTGCCACCTGACTGGGAGCTCTTTCTCCTCTACCTTACCATTTTAGGGCCTCAACTTCCAAGAAGCTCTCAACTTGAGCCTCCTACTAAACCCTCAGGGCAAAGATTGTGGGGATGTCTCTCCTTGTCTCCTTCCTGGACTGGGCAAGACAAGGGACACGTCTACCACATACTCTTGCCCACAGACACTCAAATATCCTTAGGGTCACAGACTTAGAACTGGAAGTAACAATACAATACAATTTTCTCCTAATTCCCATAATTGAATAAAGTTTTTTCATAGGACAGAATTGGACTAGACCCATAACTGAAAAGAAAGGGGACTGAGCTAGCTCTAGAACTGAGGCACAAGATAGAGCCAATGCGGTTCACTCAATCCCCACAAAGTAACCATCTAGTTTCCCTTATTTTGTTCCCCTTATTCCCTGCCCCCCCCCAGAAAGGGAAAGTAACTTGTTCAAAGTCACACAGGGATTAAGTAGAAGAGCTGGGACTCAGACCCAAGCCTTCTGCTTCTATGCATTTTCCATTAATAATAATAACTGGTATTATCACAGTATTTAAATATCTGCAAAGCATGTGGCATACATCACCTCATAACAACACTTGGAGGAGTACAGATATTCATACCTCCATCTTTCTCAGTTCAGGAAACAAGCTCAGAGACATTGCTGCTTGACCATGGTCACACGGCTAGGGCTGGAAGTGGGATTTGAAGCTGGATTTTCCCAACTCTAAATCCTAACATCCCATCTACCATGTCATCATGGCGGCTCATAAAGTCTAGGTTAGATGTGCCATCTGAGCTGAGCATATTCCCCCATCAGACTCAGGTTGTCAGTGAAAATTTGTCTTTGGCACCCAGCCCTCAAAGGTGGTCCCAGTTGCCGGCCCCTCACCATATCTGGACTCCAATCTGCCTCTCCAGGCTATGCTGGGGGCTCAGCATTCTGGAACGTCGCCGGGCACTGGACACAGTGACTATCACCACTCGGAACAGGATGAAGGTATTCACCTGTGGGTCAGGTGCAGAATAGACATGTTCTACTCCCATTTGCTCCACATTTACTCTCACTATCCTCTCTTAGAGTTCTCCCTCAGCATCTTGCTTTCTGTTCCTTCCCCTTTCTTCTCCTATCAAGAACTACTCATGATCAGGGCCTCCAAAATTCAATACCTTAGACCAGAGGTGAGGAACCTGGGCCATCTAGGTCCTCAAGGGCGGCTCAAACTTTGTGAAGTTTGGATTCAGTCAAAGGGTCACCCTTGAGGACTTAGAGGGCCACATGTGACCTCGAGGCCCAGATTCTCTACCCCTGCCTTAGATCCTCAGGATTCACCCCAGGTCCCCCCCCCCCCAATAACAGCCCTATCCATCTCCCTTTCCCTGGAGCTCTTTTCTCTATCTTTATCTACCATAACAACCCAGCAGCCTCCTCAAGACCTCCAGTTTTCCTGGTCCTAATCTAGTCTTCCTAAAAACCTATCCCTAACCCCATTCCCTCAGGACCTGCTCTTTTCCTGTTCTTCTCTAAGCTTCATCTCTGGTCTCTCAGATGCCTACCTTTTATCCTCGCCCCCTAAACTCACTTCTTGTCCCCACAGGATCCACCATTCTCTTGTATTCCTTGGAACCTTCTCATTCAAGGCTCACTGAATATTACCCCTCTGTCCAAGCCCAACTTTGAGAGCCACCCCTTCAGGCCTTCCCTTTTCCCTGCTCTTAACTTACAGCTAATACAAAGAGGACAGGTCCTGCAAAGGCCCAGATGACCCCCTTCCGCAAGCTAAGCCAACAGTGATGATCAGCCATGTAGCCATCAAAGGAGGAAGCCAGAGTGACACCTACAATGACCACTGGGAGACCTGTAAGAGGGAAAGTGTGCTGGGTGAAAGGAAACAAAGGTTAGACTCCCCAAACATATTGATTTATTAAGCAATTCATACTGATTACCTGAGAAATCAGGACCAGACCCCTTCCTCAGCTTAGGGCTGGACCCTCAATACAAGGAGAGACAGACTTTTATACTTTAAAGCTACTCAACTAAAATAATACAACATTAGGCAATCTGATTTCTAATTAGATTAAAGATTAGGGACTTTCTAAGTTGGAAGGGGAAGAGCAAACAGGTATAATTCACTAAATTCAGAAAAAGAGGTGCCCACTCACCCAAGTGTCTATAAATAATCAAAGGCACATAGAAACTGATGGATCAGTATGGGGCCAGTTTTCAGATAAGACACATGGGTTGCTTGAGATGTACAATTGTGAGAAGACTCCTTGCATCTGTCTTTGGATTTGACTGGATTTCTGGTCAACATAACTTAGGTCCTTAGTTAAGGGTCTCAAACAGCAGGTAGAGGTGGTCCAGCTTGACAGCCATCCAAAACTATGTTCAAACAATACAATATACTAAAATTTTCTCCTAATTCCCATAATTGAATAAAGTTTTCTCATAGGACAGAATTGGACTAGACCCATAACTGAATAGAAAGGGGACTGAGCTGGCTCCAGAACTGAGGCACAAGATGCAGCCAATGGGGTTCACTCAATCCCCACAATTAACCATTTGCTATTCTAATCCCTTCAATTCCATCAAGA
>CM053595.1:77309721-77337876 GCA_028646575.1 Pseudocheirus occidentalis | reverse complement strand
TGTAGTCATGGTTCCAATCTAGGTTCAAGTTTGGAGGCAGTATGGAGTAGTGGCCAGAGCCCTGGTTTCCTGGTTGGAGGTAGATCATAGGATTTGGAATTCAAAGAGACTTTAGAGATCTCGTCCAATTACCTTATTTGACCAAAAAGAAAATGGATCCAGGGAGGTTGTTATTCCTCCAAGACAACACAGGTAGCAAGCAGTAGGTCTGGGATTTGAACCCAGAAATTTTTACTCCAAATCCAGCACTCTTTCCATAACATTTTAGTCCAAATACAGGCCTCTCTCCCACACAGGCTGCGTCCCTAAGACATCATTGTTGGAAGAAGGAATGTAGTCTCACCTCCCTGCCGCCTCCCTGCCTTTAGGGGCTTCCTGGCCCCTAAAGGGACCTAAAGGGTCCTAAGGCCCCTGGTCCTTACCCCAGCCTATCATGTAGTAAAATTTCATCCTCTGGTCCTCACACCTGTTGACAGCTACGACCTTACTCCATAGTAAGAGGCCCTCGACCAGCATCCAAGTGAAGGCAGCCATGAAGAAGAGGTGCAAGAAAGCTGTCAGCACCACACACACCACCTGGGACCAGGAAGGGCAAATATAAGGACCAGTATATAATCTCCCACATCTTGGGCTACCTCAGACCTTGAAATCCCTCCCACCTCACTCATGGAACTCAGTCAGAAGATCCTTGTCAGAGTCTGAGGTTGACTCTTACTAATGGAGTAACCTTGAGTAAAGTCATTCCCCATCTCTGAGTCTCAGTTTCCTGATCCATGAAATGGGGAAAACAGAGCGCTTCCTACTTCCCAAGGCTATTGTGAGAGGAAAACACCTTGTAAACTGTAAAAATGCTCAAGAAATGTTAGCTGAGTGCCATTATTCCATGACTGAAAGAATGACCAGTGGTGTGGCACATGGAAAAACTATTGGATATGGAAAACACCTGGGTTCAAGGCTTGGTTCTGTCGTTTAGTAGCAGGGTAACATTGGGAAAGTCACTTCATGTTTCTGAGATTCAATTACATCAATAAGATGGAGACGGTAAATACCATCTACCTTGAAGGGTAGTTGTGAGGACCGAAGGAGACCACATATGTGCAGCATTTTGTAAACCTTAAGGTGGTACATGGCTATCAGTTAGAATTGCTGCTAAAATCAGCAGCAGCATCAGAAGGGTGGTTCACATAGGAGGCACTTAATCAATTTAATTAATTGATTGATTGATTCACCAGAATGAGCGATATAATGAAACTCAGGAGATTTTGGTCTTTGTCTTGACTGCCACTAATTCTGGGTGATCCTGGGTAAGTTACTTTCTATCTCTGAGTTTCATTCAATGTCCTCACCTGTAAAATGGGGATATATTTTGCTCTTTTTCTCTTACTGTAGGGTTTTGGATGTTTGGATAAGATATTTCATGATAAATTATTTCCAAAAGTACGTAGGGAATAACACGGTTTGGGTTTGGGGAGTGAGTGAAGTGTGTGAGGAGGAAGTAGGACATAGCTCCCCAGCTTTACTCAGGTCTTTTCAGCCTTGAACCCTACTTGACTTATGAGGCAACCAGGAACATTTAGAAGGGTTGAAAAGAGTACCCAATTTCATTTTTTTGCAGATTTCTTTGTTTTGTTTTTTGGATTTAAAAAAAAAAAACTTTTTATTGGAGGGGAAAAAGCAGGGCAATTGGGGTTAAGCGATTTGCCCAAGGTCACATGGCTAGTATGTGTTAAGTGTCTGAGGTGGGATTTGAACTCAGGTCCTCCTGACTCCAGGGCTGGTGCTCTACTCACTGCGCCACCTAGCCACCCCTCTTTGCAGATTTCTTAAGTGGAATTTCCAAGATTATCTGAGATCCATGCCAGCAACCCAAAGGTATAATAGAAATTCAAAGGAATTTGGGAGCTATAATTTAAATATGAATGAGTAGCTTTGGACAAAATAGTTCAAAAGACGAACTAAAAATATCTAGGGCATCTCTACCTAGTTGGCAACGACTTGAATCACAAAGGAGTTAAAGATCCTCAGTGACAGGTTAAGTGAAGAAAGCAATGCATAATGATTGCAGGCCAGTAGATGGCAGGAGAGAGCAGAGAAGTTGAGAGCAGGGCAAGATGACATCACCAGAGAGAGAGCCTGTAGCATCAGAGGTATGAGTTAATAATAACAGCTAATACCCAAAACCTTGTGGAAATGAATGATGTAACCAAGAAAATGAATTAAAATAAATTTAAAAAAATAACAATAGCTAATATGTATATAGTAGAAATGTATGGCTGTGAGAGTCGAACAGTAAGGAAAGCTGGGTGCCACAGAATCAATGCTTTCAAATTGTGGTGCTGGAAAAGATGTTTAGAATCTCTTGGACAGCAAGGAGAGAAAATCAGTCAATACTTAAAAATTAATTAATTAATAGTCTGAAATGAATTCAGGCTATTCAGTGGAAGGTCAAAAAATGAAGCTGAAGCTGAAATTCTTTGGTCACCTAATGAGAAGATGAGACTCGTTGGAAAAGACCCTGATGTTGGGAAAGATTGAAGGCAAAAGGAAAAGGGGATGAGAGGAGGTGAGATGGTGAGAGAGTATCATGGAAACAATGAACGTGAGCTTGTACAGATTTCAAGAGATGATGAAGGACAGAAGGACTTGGCCTTCTGTGGTCCATGGGGTCACAAAGAGTCAGATACAACTGAACAGCAAAAAATATATAGCACCTACTAAGTGCCTTTTACAAATATTCTCTCATTTGATCCTCCTAACAACCCCGCAAAGCAGGTGCTATTATTACCCAATTTACAGCTGAGGGAACTGAGGTGAACAGAGATTTTAAGTGACTTGGCTTGGTCACATAGCCAGTAAGCATCTGAAGTCAAATTTGAACTCAGATCTTCCTAACTTGAGACCCAGCACTCTATCCACTGTACCATCTCATTGTCTGGGAGTACACGTGCAATTTTTTTGGATGTACCCTGTTGTTTATGTAACCTCTCCCTGTGAAGGTATGGTAACTCATGGGAGAGTGCACCCCTGTGTGTCTGGGGGAATCTTTTATCATTTATTTTGTTATGCTGTCTGATTAAATGTCTTTGCTTTGAACTAATGTTTACACTCTGATTAGCCTCATAAGAGAAAACACATTGGTAGGGCTTCATGACCTTTGATTTTGAGTGGATTGTGAATTATAAGATGCAAAACTGTTCTGGGCTTCCAGATTTCTATCTACAGGATGGGAATACTCATTATGTTCCTTCTTTTCTCTTAAGGAGGTAATGAAGATGGAGGGGTAAGAAAGAGAGGTTATGTTGTTGTAGACCCAGTGCCTTTTCTGTCTAGGTAGGACGCATGTTCCATGTTCTGACTCATACACGCATCTCCAGGGCCAGGACTGCCCACCTTCTTGGTTTTTGCCCATTCGCTGAACATGAGAAGGGCTTCAGCACCTGCTAGAGCAAGGATAAGGTTCTTGTGAACGGTGGTCCTCTCAGACTGTGGGAGCCTGGGAGAGACAGAAAGAGGAAAAGAGAAGGTGGAGAAGGGAAGGAAGAGGAGGGAAGAATGTGAGAAGGGAGCAGAGCAGGAGATGAAGAGGTGAAAAAGGAAGAGATGACGAAGAAAGGGAGACAAGGAGGATAAAGAGATGAGTAAGAGGAAAAGGTGAGAAGGAAAGGTGAGTAGAAGGGGGAGATGAGGATGAAGAGAAGGAAGAGAAGGTGTATAGGAAGATAAATTGGTAAAGACAGAAGAGACAAGGAGAAGGAGAATGGGAGGAGAGAGGAGATGAGGAGGAGGTAGAGGGGAAATGGAGGAGAGGGAGAAGGGAGACAAAGAAGAGAAGGAAGAATAAGCTGAAATCGGAACTTCTTCCCAAACCTTATCCTAGTGCAAAGTTGCCATGGGCTCTCCCCGCCTCTAGCTGGAATAGGGCCTAGAGCTCTGATCAGGAAGGACAGTTGGGCAGGAGGGCCAAGGCTGGGGGTGCATCTGAGCCTCTCCTTCCCAGAAGATGCTCTAGGGTGGGATCACACGAGCCTGGAGGGCCTTCTCAGGCGCAGTAGCGCAGTCTGGGGCAGAGTATCTGCAGGGTTCATCAGGTGTCTGAGGACTCCTTACCCGACAGCCAGGAAAAGGATGAAAGTAGTGATGAGGGCACAAAAGGACACACCACAGCCGATGAAAGAGAGTGTCTTCAACACAGACTCCTCCTCTGAGCTCCTCTGTTTGGAAAAACAAACAGGGCAAAACCACACGGAGACCAGGGGGTTGTGGAGCCTTCTTCCATCCTTTCTTTCTGCCCACATCAGTATGACTACTCTGGGTAAGCCGCTTTTCCCTCTGAGCCTCAGTTTCCCCATCTTTAAAGCAGGGAGGTTGGACCTGACAATATTCAAATTCCTATATAGCTTTGACATTGTGTGTTCTGAGGACCTTCCCAGCTCTGCCAAGCTATGTTCTCACGTCTCTTCCAATTCTAACATTGCCCTCCGCCTTCGTGTCCTTCCCCCACTATCCTCTCTCCCTCTCCCGCCCCCCCCACCCCCGGCCTTGGCCCAGTCAGGACTCTGATGATTGCAACTGGGTTATTATTAATGGCAATGACAATAATATTAGCAGCACCCGTTTCCATAGCGCTTCAAGGCTAGCAAATGCTATGCCTAGTAACTAATTTGATCCACACAACAACCGTGGGACGTAGGTCTTATTATTCTCTTCTTCTCCTAACTTGGAGATGAGGAGAATGAAGCCCAGACCAGGGAAGTGACTTGCCCAGGGTTGCATAGTTAGTAAATATCTGTCTGAGGCAGGATTTGAACTCAGGTCTCTTTGACTTAGTCCAACCCTTGATCCACTGGGTCACTTTACTCTTTCCAGGACTGACTGAATCCTTTCACTCCACCACAGTTCCCTACTAGGCACAATTCCCTACCCGCCTTTCCCTTTTCCTGACCCACCTGAGTATCGTACACTTGTAAGAGGATCGCAAAGTTGGTGCTATGGTTGCAGAAACAGGAGGTGGATTCTAGGTGCTGAGCAATCACTGAACATCCTTGGCTGGACCAGGAGCCCCCAGCCTCAGGGCTGGGATAGGAAGAAAACAAAGAGGGCCTTTCATTAGAATGAGCTCACACTATCCTGAACCCACTTTCCCCTAATTATTTAAAAGAAAAAACAAAAAGAAAACCCAGAAAATCAGGGAAACATATAAATATGAAACCTCGACAGGTATGTCTGGAGTAGAGGAAGGCCAGAAGTATTGACAAGCTTTCACAAAGGGGTGGGAACTCTGGGGGTCCAACATTCATACAGTGAGTTTGCAGGAGTCTGCTAGGTCCTTGTCTCTCCGGATCTGCCCATGGAGTTCAGAGTGATAGGAGGTGAGAATGATTGGTCAAATCTAACAAGATGGGATTGAGGACTGATAAAGGTCAGGTCCTATATTGGGGTTCCCAAACTAAATGGAATAAGAATGGGGAGGTGAAGGTATGACCAGACAAGAGTTAGTATGAACAATTTCTGGGGATTTTGGAGTCTAGCAAGTTCCATGTGGGTGTCTTTGGAGTGACGTGGCAGCCAAGAAAGCTAACCAGACCTTAGGCTTCATTAAGAGGGATTTCATGTTCAGCACTTGGGTGGCGACAGTCCTGTCCTCTCCATCCTTGTCAGATCACATTGGGAATATCACATTCTGTGCCCCACATTTCAGGAGGGACACTGACAACCTAGCAAAAGCAGCAGACAGTGACCGGGGATGGTGAGAGGATTGGAGAACCGGGGTTGTGTGGGGGGCAGTTCCTGTTAAATTTTCAGTGGGAGCATTTATACCTTGAACATTTGCAAAGGCTACAAATCAGGGCTTCATTTATTGTTTGTTGTTTATTGTTTATTGTATAGATTGTCTAGATTTAAGAAAGTAATGATGGATAAGGTAGATGAAACCCCAAAATACGTCAAGCTGGTTGGTAAGCATTTATCCAGCACTCTCCTGCTGAAAACAGGACTATATCTTAGACTCTGGTTTAAGGAACTAGTGATAGTTAATCTGGGAGGAAGAGGAGACTTAGAACAGTGGTTCTCAACCTATGGGTTATGTTTAATTTGAAACAATGAAAATACATCCTGCATATCAGATATTTACATTACAATTCATAACAGCAAAATTACAGTTATGAAGTAACAACAAAAATAATTTTATGGTTGGGGGTCACCACAACATGAGGAACTGTATTAAAGGGTCGCAGCATTAGGAAGACTGAGAACCACTGCCTTAGAAGGCCATCCTAGCTCTCTTTAGGCAAGTGAAGGTTCATCCTCCAGGAGAACAACTAAATTCATTCTGATCGATCCCAGAGGGCAGAACTAGAATAGACTACAGGGGTGGGGAACCTGTGGGGGCGGATGTTACAGTGAACCAAATCTGGGCTTGATTTAAGAATAAATATGACAGTAAGTAGGGGCTGCCCTACTTTTAGGAGGTGGAGGCTGAAGCTTTTCAGGTACAGGCTAGATGCCCTTCATTTATTTGTTTGTCTGTTTATTTAAAGCTGTATAGGGAATTCTTCAGATATTTGTTGGACTTATACCTGTGATTCTGTGAAGTAGGCCGAGTTCAAACTCCATTAATACTATCTCCTTTCCTCATTGGCCAGAGGGGGTCACTATAGCATTGCTAATAACATGATTTTCACCTGTGTCACTTTTAGTTCTGCAGAGAATCACTAGATTTTGGAATGGACCCTCAGAGATCATCCATGACCAAAATTAAGAGGTTGAGGGACTTATCCACAGTCACACAGCTAGTACATGTGAGAACTGGGATTGGAAAGCATGTCTTTCCCTGTACCATGCTGCCCTGTGAACCTCAAAACTACCTTGTGAGGTAGGTGGGGCAGGAACCATTGCCTCCATCTTGCAAATGAGAAAGATGAGGCTCACCAAGTGGGAACAGCTCCCCTCAGGTTAAGGGTTGGTTAGGGAAGGAGTCACAACTCTTAATTCTAAGTTGAGTCCAGGTTGGTTTTTTGGTTTTTCTACTACACTGAGCACTATCGAAAGTCAACTGTCCTAGGCCTGGATAAACACAGGAGAAAATCAAAAGACTGAACACATTCAGGGACCCTAGTGTGCTTAGGAATCTCCTTACTCTCCTCCTGCATCTTTCCTGGTCAGAGCAAGTCTTACCTTGAGCAGAATCAAAGATTTTAGAGCTTTAAGGGATGGCAGACATCATTAATGAATGAATGGATGGATGGATGGTAAATGAATAAATGGATAAAGAGATAAAGGAATGGATAGATGGGCTGATGGATAGATGGATGAATAAATAAATGGATAAATGAATAAACAGATGAATGAGTTGATGGATGAATAAATGGATAGATGGGTGAATAGATGGATGAATAAATGAATAGATGGATGAATAAATGGATGAAAGAATAAATAGATGAATGAATGAATGGATAAATGAATGAACAGACAAGGGAATGAATGGCTGGTTGGCTGGCTGGCTGGCTGGCTGAATGAAAAAAGCATTTGAGCACTTAACTCTGGGTAAAGTGCTAAGCTCAGCTCTGGGGACACAAATAGAAAAGGCAGTCTGCTCTCAAGGAGCTCACATTCTAATATGTGAGTGAAATAATGAATGAAGATGGTTCAAATAAATTCTGATTAAAAATATTAACTCTGATTTCTTCAGCCCTTTAAGGTTTACAGAATACTTTCCTCATAATAATCTAGCTAGAGCTAGTATTTTTATACCCATTTTACAGGCGAGGAAACTGATGCTCAGAGTGTTTCAGTAACTTGTCCCAGGTTGCCCACGGTATAGTAGACAGAATGTGGGATTTGGAGGAGCTGAGTTCTAATATAGCTGCTACCACTTATTACTTATGGGTCCTTAGACAATTCTTTTAACATCATATAATTCAAGGGCTCTTAATCTGAAGCCTGTGAACTTGAAACTTTTAATATTTGGATAACTGAAGTGATCCTATGTTTTTTATTTAATACATTTAATATATTTATATATTCATTTTGTATATTTATACATTTATATATTTTATATATTAAATATTTTGTATATTTTGAAATATAAAAAATACATATTACATATTTATATATTTATTTTATATATTTAAAAACATTATTCTGAGAAGGCATCCATAAGCATCTATGACATACAAAAAAGGTTAAGAACCTCTTATCTAGCCTTGCTTCCTCAATTAGAAAGATTAATTAATTGTGCTCATGGTCACTGCAGTATTAAGAAGCAGGAGCAGGATTTGCAGCCAAGGCCTTGGACTCCAGATCCAGTGGGATTGCCTTTCCCCTCCCACCCCCAAGTGAGGGATTCGATCTTCTTCCACTTGCCCTCTCCCATCCTCTCCAGGAAATCCTGGCCTGGAGCAGACTATAGCTAGCCTGGCTGCCTTCTCCTGAGTCAAGGGCTGCCTCACCTGCTGCTGAAATTCCAGAAGGCACAGACAGGCTCCACGAGTTTATCTGAAAAGCCCTGCAGGGAAAGAAAAGGCAAGAATCCATCACCAAGTATTTGTTAAGCACTAGGTGCTGTGCTGGGTGCCAATGGTACACAGACCATGCCCTCAGAGAGCTTGCAGTCTATAGGAGTATACAGAATGTAGATCTATAACTATATGTAGAAATATGAAATAAATACAAGTTAATTTCTGGGGTGAGGCACTAGGAACTTGGGGGAGTTGAAAAGAGTGGTTGTAGAAGGTGATACTGGGGCTGAGTTCTGAAGGCAATGAAGGCTTGTGAAAGGGCAGATGTGAGGGATAAGCTGTGTGAGGCATGGAGATGGGAGATGGACACACTCACATATGAAGAATAACAAGAAAGCCAATTTGACTGAAATGTAGAGTGAGGAAAGGGTAGTAATGTCTAACAAGTAGTGGCTAATAAAGTCTACTAAGGTAGTCCCCATGAAGAAGGGGCTTTAAATGACAGAGAAGTCTACATGGAATCCTTAGAGGGAAGAGGGAGCCACTGAAAGTACTAGTGACAGCTCTCTCCATTTATAGAACAAAAGAGCAGGGTCAAGAGCAATGGATGCCCAGGGATGGAGGAAAGGGTCAGGGACCCAGAAGGGAATTAGAGTTTTAAGTGCCAAAACACTACAAGGCTCTTAGTGTTTAAAGAGAACAGTTTGAATTTCAAATAAAATTTGGACTAAAAATAATAATTGCCATTTCTTTAACTCTTTGAGCTTTACAGAGGGGCTTTCCTCAAAATAACCCTGTACGGTAGGTAATACTAGTATTATTACCCTCATTTAACAGATGAGGAAACTGAGGCACAGAATGCTTAAGTGACTTGCATGAGATTGTGAAAGATACAGTAGAAAGAATGTTGGATGTGGAGTCAGAGGAGCTGGGTTCAAATCCTCAATCTCCTACTTATTACCTATATGACATCAGATAAGTTATTTAACCTCTCTGGGTCTCAGTTTCTTCATCTATAAAATAAAGGGTTTAGACTAGAGAATTTCTGAGATCTGTTTTAGCTCTGAAAAGATGATCTCATGATCTAGCATCAGATTCATTAACCTGAACGCAAGTCTTCTGACTCTAGGTCCAGGCTCTTACACACCACACCTCATGTGGTGCCTCTCTAAAAGTTCAAATTTTGATGCAGTTCTTAAAAGATTTACAAAGCACTTTCCCCACAACAACCCAGTGAGATAGGTAGTGTACAGATTATAACCCTCATTTTAAGGACTTCGGGAATCTAAGGTTGATTTTTTCAAAATCACACAACTAGTATTAGCATATGGTGTGTACGTGACTCAATTTTATTTTAAATTCCAAATTATCTCTTTCCCCTTTCATTCCCTACTCCATTGGAGAAGGCAAGAAAAACAAAATCCATTACAAATATGTGTAGTCAAGCAAAACAAATTCCCACATTAGCCATGCTCCCCTCCCCCACAAAAATAAGTAAAAGTAAAGGAAAACAAAGGAGAAAATATGCTTCAGTCTATACCCTGAGTCCATAATTTCTCTATCTGGAGGTAGATAGTATATTTCATCAAGTATATTTTTGGAATTGTGGCTGATCATTGTGTTGATCAGAGTTACTAAGTCTTTCAAAGTTGATTTCCTTCAGAAATTGCTGTTACCATATGTTCAGATATTGCTGTTACCATATGAATTGTTCTCCTGGTTCTGCTCACTTCACTTTGCATCAGTTCACATGACTCTTCCCAGTTTTTTCTGAACCTATCCTCTTCACCATTTCTTACAGTACTTAATATTCTGTCACATTCATATACCATAACTACCTCAATTCATACAAATCTTCCCAGGTTTTTCTGAAATCATCCCTTTCATCATGACTTAAAGTACAATAGTATTCCATAGCATTTATATACTACAACTTATTCAGTCATTCCCCATTGATGGACATCCCTTCAGTTTTCAATTCTTTGCCACCACAAAAAGAGCTGTTATAAATATTTTTGTTTCTGTGGATTATTTTCTTCTTTCTTTGATCTCTTGATAACAAATCACTTAACCTTCAAATGCCTCCAGGTAATTAGCCAAGACTGCAAGCTAAAGAGCATGCACTGCTCTGCATTGGTATAGAAAGCTTCATAAGCTGATCCAGGCAGAGCTTGGAGGGCATATGTTAAAGGAAGGACCTGAATCTAGGTATTCCTGAAACTAAGGCTGGCTTTCTATCCCCTACACTATTATTTGTAATACTGATTCAATAGTTCTGTTTCCTGCTATTTATCTATAAAAACAGATCAATTAAGCATTTCTCTGCTTCTTCCAAGAGTTTCTCTCTGGGTCTCAAACTTTTTACCAGTGGAGTGAATGGGGGAGGAAGGAGAATGTATCTCTGAGGCTGAGGACTATGTGATCTCTCTCTAACGGATCTTTCACCATGGTTGCCACCCACCCTACCTTACCTGGGTCTGGTGTAGAAGACGGTAATACACAGCTGTGCTGACCTCCTGGAGGTTGACCAGAACTGTGGATGAGATGATGGCTGACCCCACTTGGGTGCTTAGGAAGCTAGAAACATATTGGGGAATGTGTTGAAATGGAAAGAGCCTTTTCTGAGAGGTAAGAGCCTCAAGTCTGCTAGGTGACCTAGTTCTAGTCACTTCCCAGCGTGGGCACCTATTTTCTAGTCCTAGCTCTTATGTTTATCTTCTGTGCATCTATAAGTCCCATTATCTCTCTCAATGACTTCTAAGGTCTCTTTCCTGCTTAATAAAATGAGAATAATTTCTAAAGGCCTTTTAAACTATTATATTCCATATTCTAGGGCCCCTTCCAGCTTTAACACTCTATGTTCTAAGGTTCCTTCTAGTTCTAACCTTCTACTGTCTGTGTTCTAACATTCTAGGCACTAAGATTTCTTTCAGCTCCAATATTTCATGTTTTAAAGGCCTTCCTAACTATCAGTTAACCAAGCAAATATTAAGCATTTACTGTGTTCTAGGCATTACATTAGGCCTTAGAGATACAAAGACAAAAATGAAACCATCCCTGTCCTCAAGAGCTTACATTCTGTAGAGGGAGATGTGTGTCCATAGAAGAATACAAATATATTCAAAATCAATATACAGTCATTTTAATAGGGTAGAGGCACTAGCAGCTGGGGCAGTTAGTAGAGGCCTCTTGTAGGTGGTGGCATTTGAGCTAAATCTATATTCTGCAGTTCTAATTTCTTTCCCCACCATTACACCTTCCCTCCCTTCCATCAATCAGTCCTTTTCTGGGAGAAAAAAAGGCATCCACAATGATCCTTTAGTCCCTGGAAGCTGCTATCCAGAAGGACCCAAGGAGAAAAGTCCCCACTCACTTTTGACTTTCATCAGATATGGAGACATCTTGGTTGAGGACCTTGCCACCTTCCTGCCCTTCCCACCCCAAGGAGCGTTGGAGGGCACTGTAGGCAAACCAGGTGTTGATCACAGTGACTTTGGAGAGACCTGGGCAGGTGGAAAACTTTCTCTGTTTAGGCACACCCTCTTCAGATGAGTGACCCACTCAGTCCCAGCACCTCATTCATTCTCTGTCCTGCTTCACTTAGGTCAGTGGAGAGTTTCCTTTGTAACTGTTTAGTCTCCCAACTCAGGCTGGGTGTTCAGAGAGGGTAAAGGGCTATGTCACTCCTCTCATGTTAGGGGGTTGCCTGAGAGCAAAAGACATGCTGTTCTTCTCAGACTGAGGGGCTCAGAGGCAGGGACTCTGTCTCTTCTCTCAAAGTGGGGCTCCTTGAGGACTGGGCCCTTGGCTCTCCTCTAAGCCTCAATCTCATATCCTTCCCCTCTTCTACCCCTAAGGACTTCTGTTTGTCCCCTTAAAGCAGCAATATCAAAGTCAACCAGAAATGGGGCCACTAGATTGTACATAAGGATCCGTACAAGTTACATATTAAGTTTTAAAAAGTGAACATTATTATATTATATTAATTATATATAACAATATATTATGTTATATTAACAACATATTAGTCACATTAATATATAACATAATTATATACAACTATAATGTCATATTAATTATATATTATTATTTTAAAATTTATATTGATCATGTTTTATGATATACTACAATAATATAACATTTTATATGAATAAATATTAACATTTACATCTTTAATTATACATTAAATATATAACACTATATATTATGGTATAATAATATTATTTATCTTCATATTTACATTATACATGTTCTATTGTATTTTTGTTTTGTTAAATATTTCCCACTTACATTTTAATCTTGTTTGGTCTACACTTGGAAACATGATAGTAGCCTGCTGCCACATGTTTGACACCACTGCCCAAAAACATCTGAAGGATGGGAGGAATTTCTCTGAGCTCTCTGCCCTCATAAATTTTAGAGGAGAAACTGAGGCCTGAGGTGGAGGAGTCTAGACTCTACAGTATACCAGACTCATCTCCCAGATAGAGTGTACCAGTTTCATCTCCCAGAGCTCACCTCTTCCTTGAAGTCTTCTTACTTCCTCAAAGGGCATTTGGATATACTCTGGCCCACCTGGAATCTCCAATACGTCACTACTGGTCAAGTCTCTCAGGTTTAGGCTTCGAGCTTCAAGGCCTAGTGAAAGAGCAGGAACCTAAAGGTAAAGAGCTATCCATGCTCATCATGGTTGGAATTTTGTGTTTTTAGGGTTAGGTGCTCTCCCTTGAATGGGAAACCCTCAATGCACTTACCCAGGGTCCATCCCTCTGCAGACCCTCCCTTCTGCCATGTCTGGTCTTGGGTGTATAAGTTAATTTGGCATTGTAAGTATTATAAGATTCAATATATTGAAAACCCATGACTTCCCTGATGTGTACTGTAAAGCAGATCATGGTTCTCCTTCATGTTGTTACTGTTCCAGCCTTCATTTTCAAAGAGGACCAATGACATCATTGCTGTGGTCAGTGTTTTGGTAATGAGCCTCATGTCTCTAGTTTGGTTCTCAAACAATAGTCTATCACTGGGACTATTCACCAAGTCTTTCCTGCTTGGTAATTGAATTGCTCCATAAGCATTTATTAAGTTCCTATGAAGTATGTGCCAGGTTTTGGGAACATGAAGACAACAATGAAATAGTTCCTGCCCTCGAAGAGTTTACATTCTACAAGGGAGAAACAACATGTGCACTTGTAAAATTTATACATGATAAATACAAGGGACTCTTTGGGAGAAGGATGCATGTAGAAGGTCATACTTGAGTGGAGCTTTGAGGGGAACTAGGGATTTCTAAGAGGTGGAGACAAGAGGAAAGAGTCGTATGAGGCATTGCAAATAGCTTATGCCAAGGCATGGAGATGGAGATGAGGTATCCTGTGAGGGCTGGTTTGTCTAGATCATAAGATGACTGCAGTGAAGAATGATAATGTTATAAGTATAAATGATATAAATATAAATACTCAAATAAGCTTAGGAAGATAAGCAGGAACAAAGTGTGAAGGACTTTAAATGCCAAGCAGAGGAATTTGCATTAGATCCTGGAGGCAATAGGAACCACTGGAGTTTCCTGATCAGAAGAACATTGTTAGGCTTGAGCTTTACAAATATCACTTTGAACAGCTGTGGGGAGGATGGATTGGAGAACCAGTCAGATCTTGTACTATAGGAGTTCTTACTTTATATTTATTGGAGATGTTTAGTTTGGTGAAGACTTGGGGAGGGGGAGGTGTTGGAGGACTATGATCACTTGCTTTAAGTGCCCTGGGAAAGACACTTCTCAGTGCTCCATGCAACTCTCTAAGACTATCAGTTGCAGAAGAGATGATCTTTTGCATTGTTGGAGGGAGTTTCCTCATCTGGGAATTCCCTAATGAAATCACAGGTCCAAGCCATAGTCTTCTCTCTATAAGCTGTCACGCACAGAAGGATTTAACTGTACTGTTTAGTCCCAGAGGCATAGCATTGGGAACAATGAGAAGTTACAGGGAGGTAGATTTCAGCTTGATACAAGGAAGAACTTTTTAGCAATTTAAGGTATCTAAAAGTAGGATGGGATATCTTGAGAGGCAATGAGTTCTCCGTCAGTGAAGGTCTTCAAATGAAGGCTGGATGATCACATGTTGGAGATATTGTAAAAACAAATCTTTTCCCTTCAACTCTGAGATTATGTGAGAACAAGCTTGAACATTCCAATTTTTTAGAGGAGGAAATGAAGTAAAGCCCAGGGAGGAAGTACATTTCTCAAGTTCACACAGTTGGAGAGCCAGCATCAGGATATCATTGCATACACTCACCAATAGGGCCCTTCTGGACAGAGATGTTGGATCTCTCAGCTGTGAGGAGCAGGCTCAGGATGGAGGCAATGTGGTTCACACTCTCTACCAGGACCATGGGACTTTTGATGATCTGAGGACAGAGTCCACGGTTGCAGCCTGAGCTGACAGTCCCCTCTTTTCCTCTACAACTGTATCCCTGCCCTCCAGCCTCAGACAACCTTTGCAACATCAGCAGAGAACTTCCCTATAGCTGATACTGACCAGTGCTACTCACTGTATTTGGATGCTTTAAAAGAATTCTCAATGCTCACAGAATCCGTGCTAACTGAAGGGATCCATGCTATGGTTAATGCAATAACAACACTAATATTAGCTAGCATTTATACAGGGCTTCAAAGTCAGCAAGCACTTTACAAATATTACCTCATTTTATCCTCATAGCAACCCTGGGAGGGAAGTGCTATTGTTATCTCCATCTTAACAGATGAGGAACCTGAGACAGACGGGATTAAACATCTCATCCAGGGTTGCGCTTACCCAGTGTCCTAATGGAGATTTGAACTCAGGCCTTGACTCCAGGTTCAGGGTTCTATCCAGTGTACCACTTACCTTCCTATTAAGCAGTAGATATTGAGATATGGTGCTTTAGGCAGCTTACTGTGGTAGCCAGCCTTCTACTGAGTACTTGGAAAAATATAAAGTAAGATACAGTCCCCATATTCAAGTACTTTATAGTCTAGTTCAGATGTTCCCAAACTTATTTAGTCTACTACCCCTTTAAAAAAAATTACTCAGCACTCAACACTGTAAAAATCTTTCTTTAGCCCTTTAATGGCTTTTTAAAAACTGGCATCATTTCAAAAAAATAAAAAAAATATTTTTTAAAATGATACATCTTAAATTTAATAGTTTATTGTAAATTTGTGGGGTTTTTCCTGCATTGAAATTTGATGATGCAATATGCTACATAGTATTGTACTGGAAACAAGTCATTACATATTCCTGCCAATGCATGCTAGACTTCCTGACAATTTGGACATACTTGCCTGTCAACACTTGCTTGTAAAGACCTGTTGGCGGACTTCACCACTGATTGGTTATAACTTGCATTTTGTGTGTTTATTTGGAAGATAAAGTAGTCACTGTGACTTTAACTTTGTTACACAATAAATGAAACATGTATGAATTGTTTTTCAAAATTTTCTTCTCTTTTTTTCCTTATGCTTCCACTGTCCCCTTATTTTTATTCAACATCCCCCATTTGCCCACCACAGCTCCTATTGCCCCCCATCATTCCAGCACCCCCAGAGGTGGTATTGCCTACTTTTGGAACCTATGGTTCTAGTTGGAGCAATAGGAAATATATGAGACTTGTTCTAGGGAACAATTCTAAGTCATATGACCAAATGTGATCCCATGGTATAGAATGTATGTATTTCACAGACTTGGAGAATGTTAAAGCTGAAACCATACTTAGAACACAGAATATTAATAACAATATTATTTAATACATTAATATTATATAACACATATTAGAATAAAGATATAATAAAATATAATACAATGAAAATAATAATATAATAAAATAACAGTAATATTATTATATCATTATAAATAATAACATAAAAATAATAAATAATGGCACAGAATTGTAAGGTTGAGACCACAGGACGTTAGGACAAAGAATGAAGAATGAAGACATCTCAAAGCATGGAATGTTAGAACACACAGAGAATAACAGAGCTAAAAGAGGTAAATGTCAACCATGAAGGCTGGAAAGGGCCTGATAACACAAAGGGTTAGAATGTAGAATGTTAGGGTTAGAACATACTTTTGAACATAGAACTTTAGAACACAGAACAAAGAATCCTAGAATCCAACAAGACCTTAAAATCCGTATTGTAAGGGATGGGGAACCTGCAGCCTTGAGGCCTTCTAGGTCCTCAAGTGAGGTACTTTGATGGAATCCAAACAAATCCAAATGATTGAATCCGAAGTTTGGATTCCATCCACTGGCAGCACTTGAGGACTTAGAGGGTCATGTGTGGCCTTGAGGTTGCAGGTTTCCTGTCCCCACTCTAACCCAACCTTCTCATTTTACTGACAAAGAACCTACGGCCCAGAGAGGGAGGGAAGGAATATGTACTTATTAAGCACCTTCTAGGGGCTAGGCATTGTGCAGTAGGCTCTTTACAAATATCATTTCACTGGATCCTCGCGACAATCCTGGGAGGTAGGTACTATTATTATCTCCATTTTATAATTGAGGGAACTGAGATCTAGAAAGGTTGACTTGCTCAGGGTCATGCAGCTAATGAGTCTCTGCAGCAGGATTTGAACTCAGCATCTTTCTGACTCTAGGCCTAGAGCTCTATCAGCTTGCCACCTACCTGTCCCTAGGCAAAAAGGGAGGGTCACACGTGACTGTATCAAAACCAGGATCTGAATCCTGACCTTCCCAAATACCATGCTCTTTCCATAATACTCTGTAATGTTGTATGATTAATGTTCTCATCTTATCCTGCTTGTTAGATGGTGAACTCCCTGAGGACAAGAGCTGTGGAGCTCTCATCTTTCTATTTCATGGTGGGGTACGGTGCCTGGCAAGTAATAGGTGCTCAACAGACTTGGGTTCAGTTGCGGTAGATGCACCTTTCCCCATTCCTGTGTTCTGGGATTTCTTTCAGCTATACAGTTTTATAACTGTGATTTAATATGAAGGGTATGCTCTGCTGAGACCAAGGTATCTCAAATATAACACTTTACATTTGTATGGTGCTTTACTGTTTACAAAGCATTTTCCTATACCTCACCTTGAATCTTAAAGCAGCTGGTTCTATGAGACAGACAGGGCACTAATAACAAACCTCTCTATTGTATTTTGCATTTTACAAATACCTTTCCTTAAGACTCTGCAGGTAGTGATTGTCATTTTGTTTTAACAAATGTGGAAACTGAGCCTTGATTCTGTTCTGCAGTGGCCCAAGACCTTCTTAGAGGTTTCTGTGGCCAATGGATGGGCAACAAGGGAAGCTGGATCCCTCCCTCACAAGCCACAAGGTTTACCTCTTTAATCTCCAGCCACTGGGCTTCAGTTTGCTCCTCCAAGAGAAGGCCAGCCACTGCCAAGAAATTCTGGCTGAGGTGTTCCTGCTGCCCAGAGAGGTCTTGACCTCTGATCTCAACAGCAACGACCCTCTTCAGGAAGCTCACCACAGCAAGTAGGTCAGCTGGCTGCAGGGGGTTCTCTTCTGCTGCTAGGGCCTGTTTCAGGACCCCCAAGAAGCTGGTAGCCTCAGGCACACTCAGTGACCCAGGGTCTCCTTGAAAGCCATCTCTGAAAAGCTGTGAGGAGAAAAGCCAAATCTCCCTTTGCTCTCCCCTCTGCAAGTCAGGGCATAGGACTATGTTGAAGAGTCAGAGTGGAAGGCATTTCCCTTTGGTTAAATTGGTGGTGGGGAGGGAGGAAGTCTTTTAGCTACTCTGATCAAAACAATGATCCAATTTTTTTTTGTTATTGCTATGTAGAGATGCCAATATAATTTTAGAATAATGCCAAATAATAATGAAATGCGAAGATATCCTTATTTCTGTTTTTTGGGGAGTGAGGAGGGGTGGGAAGCTTCTAATGTTTTCTCATTTGAGGTTTTTTGTTTTTAATTTACAGTGGCAAGTAGGACATTTCCAGAGGACCCATGATGAAAAATGCCATCCACCTGCAGAGAGGTGGATGACCTCTGAGTGCAAACTGAAACAGACTTTTTTCACTTCCTTTACTTTGTGTGTGTGTGTGTGTGTGCAAATGTAGTAGCAAATTAGTTACTACGCAGCTGATATGAAAATATGTTTTGCATGATTTCACAGGTATAATTGATACATTGCTTGTCTTCTCAAAGAGTGAGAAAGGGGCAAGAGAGAGACAATTTGGAAATAAAACTTTTTTTTTTGCTTTTTTTTTTTGAGGGCAATTGGGTTTAAGTGACTTGCCCAAGGTCACATGGCTAGTTTTTTGTATTGTGTCTGAGGCTGGATTTGGACTCAGGTCTTTCTGACTCCAGGCCGATGCTCTATTCACTGTGCCACCTAGCCAACCCAAGGAACTAAAACTTTTAAAAAATAAATGTTAAAAGCTCAAAAAATATAATTGGAAAGTAATTAAATAAAAAATATACATTAAATTTTTTTCAATAAAGAAAAGTTTCTTCTCCCATCATGCTGAGTGTATGTATGTCCTTACTTGCATTCAGCTGGGGCCTGGCACCCTTCAGCCTGACCTTGGGAGGTTTAACAGAAAGAAACCTGGACTTGGAGGCAGGACACCAGGGTTTGAATTGTAACTCTGTGTCTCATTACTTGTGGGACATTTTTAGTAAATCGTTTCAACTCCTTGACCTTCAATTTCTTAATCTGTAAACAAGTCAACAAGTCATTCACTAAGGGTCAGGCACTGTAGATGCTAAGTGTAATCAAACAATCTTGATTCACAAGAAGTAGCTTATATTCTAATGGACGTGAAAATAAAGACACGTAAAAATATAAAATCCTAGTCTGAATTATGGCAAATTCCAATTACTGAGATACTAATTCGTGACGTCTCAATTAGTGAGGTTTCATTAAAGCAGGATACCTAAATAAGGATATATAAACAAAGACGTATAAAAATGTATTCATGTTTATATAAAGTTAATAAATGCAAATAGACATATATAAAGTAGTTAATTAAATACAAGGTAGTTTGGGGAGGGAGGACACTAGTGTTGGGAGAACCAGGAAAGGCTTCATGCAGAAGATGGTGCCTGAGCTGCATAGTAAAGGAAGAAAATAGATATAATTCTTGGGCCATCTTTCTCATAGGGATATTGTGAAGAAAATGATTTTTAAGCTAAAAAGCAAGAGCAAGTGGGAACAACTGTTATGAATTTCTAATAAAATAGACTTTTATAGCCCTCCAACTCACATAGGGATCAGAACTATGGGGCCCTGCCAAATGCTATTGTCATAAACAGATAAAAGCCCTTTTGTAATTAGCACATTTGTTGCCCGGTAGAGTCAATTCTGGGTTCCCAAATGCTATAGCAACAGAACAAAAATTTGGCAGGTCCTGCCAAGTTTGGAGAGGTTTTTTTGTGTGGGCCCAGCATGCGTCTGTCAATGGAGCACAGTGCAGAGACAGATGAAAAAACTGAAGCTTGTGGAGGTTAAATGACTTAACCAAGGTCATATCACCAGAAAGCTGGTTGACTAGTGATAATTTTTTAACTGTTTTCTGAGGGAGGGGCTGCTGATGGAGTGAATGCCATTCCCAGTGAAAATGCAGGGTTTTTTTTTTATTTAAACTTAATTCTTTATTTTTCTCAGGATTTTTTTGTCTGTGTTTTCTTTTATATCATGACTTACACGGAAATGTGTTTTGAATGACTATACATTTATAACTTATGTCACATTGCTTGCCTTCTCAATAAGTAAAGGAAGAAAAGAATTTGGAGCTCAAAATTTGAAAAAAGAATGTTGAAGTTGAAAAACAGATACTTTGCTATGAAAAAGAAGTATCTGCATGCGTTGCTGAACTCTTTGGGAAGTTAAATGTCATCCCTTGAAATAACCAATATTGCTAATTTCCTTAACCAAATTATGCCAATTCTCAATTACCAAGATTCTGATTAGTGAGGTTTTTTTTAACAGCAGAATCTAACAGGGGTGGGTTAACCTGTTAACCTTTTCTAACCTGCGGCCTTGAGGCCAGATGTGGGCCTCTAGGTCCTTGACTACAGCCTGAATTCAGACAAAGGGCCCCACTTGAGGGCCTAGAGGGCCACATGTGGCCTGAGACTGCAGGTTCCCCAACCAACTGGAGCAGTTCTGTGATTCCCAACACCTTAAGTGGGGTCCCTGGGGCTCCCCAAGCTTCTCCTGGCTCACCATGGTAGCATTGGCCAGAGTGTTGACCCGGCTGATAAACTCTCCATCTGCTGTTTTCTGGACTTCTTTCAGTCGCCAATATACCTCTGAAAACAAGCAAATGTAGCACATGACATCTTGGACACATTCAGGGAAAAGGACAAGATTCTCTTTTGTTTAAATTGTTCCTAAGCCAGTCCTGAGACTTATTCTTCTCTTTTCTCTTCCCAGAGAGACATAGCTAGATGGTTCATTAGAACATAGGCTGTTCAAATCACAGCATGCTGGAGCTGGAAGGAACCTTAGAGCCGACAATTAGAATGTAAAGTGTTACAGCTAAAGGACTTTAAAACATTTGAATGCTAGAATATAGAACACAATGTTAGGTCTGGAAGAGTTCTTTAAAAACAGATGTTAAAACATAGGTCATAGAATGCTAGTGTTAGCCAGGATCTTACAACATGGAATGTTTTAACAGAAGACATGTTAGTGATGAATGACACCTTAGAACAATGGTTCTCAACCTTCCTAATGCCATGATCCTTTAATACTCATATGTGGGCGAATCTGCATGTGGGTGGATCCACCTGGAGACGGATAGAGGGGCAGGGTCTTGGTTCCTAAGAGCATCGGAAATACGTGTTTTCCGATGGTCTTAGGCAACCCCTGTGAAATGGTCTTAGGCAACCCCTGTGAAAGGGTTGTTCGACCCACAGGTTGAGAACTGCTGCCTTAGAACAATGTTAGAACTGGAAGAGACCTTAGAACATAGATTGCTACTACAGAAAGTGATGTTAGAACACAGAATGTTAGGGTATAGAATGCTAGGACACAGCCATTTGAACTGAAAGGGACCATGGAGATGGCCTAATTTAGCATGCTAATGTGCAGAGTAGTGAGAGCACTCACTGATTTTGGAGTCAGAGGCCCTGAATTTGAATCCTGACTCTGCTCCATACTGTCTGTGTCATCTTGGGCAATTAAATTAACTTCTCTGGACCTGTTTCCTCGTCTATAAAATCAGAGGCTTGGAGGAAATACTCTTCAAAGCCCTTTCAAGCTCTAAATTTCACAAATTAAGTCTGAAAAGACATAGATATTTAAGAAGCTACAAAAGTGGGTCTAGAGCCTGACTATGATTCTGAAACTGATGTTCTTTTTATCACACTACAAAATTTGCACATTATGCCCAAATTTGCAATTTTGCAAAATTAAATAGTGATTTGAACAAAAATGCTGTAAATATCCACTTGGCACCTTGTGTGGAAGAGCCCCTGTGCATGTCATTGACACGGGCCCAGTGGTGACCTCCAAGATCTCAGAAGCTTGGCTTTAAGGCCTCAGCCCTATGGCTTACCCATTCCATCTCACCATCCCTCTCTTAGTCAGCGGCTCTGACCGCATAAGGCTGCAGGTGGTGGTTACAGGTTTGATTCTAGCCCCAGCAGGAAGCTACTTAGGGAAAGCAAAGCTTACCTGGCCTGTAATGGCAGAGGAAAGGAAGGGGTCGTAGGCACTGCTCAGAACCCAGTGTTCCACTGCTCACCTCCAAAGTTGGGCATTCTTCTATGGGCACTGTGGGAAGAGTAGACCAGGAAGAGAAGTTCAGGCCTCTAGAAAAAGTAACAATCTAAGTGTTGGGAGGGTGCACAGAGGTAGCCATCCTGACCCCTTTACCCAATGTACAAATCCCTTCTGGAATATTGCCAGAAAGTGGTTACCTACTTCTACTTAAACACTTCCATTGAGAGGGAACTTACTATTGTTAAGACAGCATGAATCCTCTCTAAAGCCTACCTTGCTTTCTTGCCACATATTTTCTCCTCTTCTTTGGAGCTAAACTTGAAAAAGTCATCCATACTTGTTCTTTCACTTCCTCCCCTTTATTCTCTTCTAAACTCTCTTCACTATGGCTTTTGACCTTTCAACCTGTCCTCTCCAAAACTACCAATGATTTGCAAATTTCCCAATTCTAATGGTCTTGTCTCAGTACTCCTTGATATCTCTGAAGCGTCTGACCTTGTTGATTACCTTCTCTTCCTAGACTCTCTCTCTCTCTCTCTCTTTCTCTCTCTCTCCCTCTCCCTCCTCTCTCTGTCTCTCTCACCCCCCTCTGTCTCTCCCCACCCCTGTGTGTGTGTGTGTGTGTGTGTGTGTGTGTGTGTGTGTGTGTGTGACAGAGAGATAGAAAGACAGAGACAGAAACAGAGGCAGGGAGAGAGGGAGAGGCTTTCTCGTGGTTTTCCTCCTACTTGTCTGACTATTCTCTCTCCGTTTCCTTTGCCATATCTTCATCTGAGTAGTATCCACTACCTATGGGTATCCCCCAAGGCTCTAATCTAGTCAGTCACTCACATAAAATTAAAGTGCCAGCAGCCACTCTGCTAAGTACTGGAGATATAGCTGATTGATTCCTTCGATTCCATTCAATATAAAAAACTTACACTAGGGAGAAGCCAAACAAATGCACTGAGAGTGTGAAAGCCCCCTGCTCTAGTTCCTCTCTCTTCAGGCACCAGAGATTTCCTACTAGGGAGCTAGAACCAGGTCATAAATGCAGAGAAACTTAGGATCATCCACAAGAGAACGTAGGCTCCTCGAGGGCAGGAATGGTTTCATTTTTATATTCTTAACACCCTCCAGAGTGCAGAGCACATGGCAAATGCCTAATGTTGGTCAGTCAATAAACATTTATTAAGGGCCTACTACGTGCCAGGCATTGTGGTAAATACAAATGATTGTCTCATTTGATCATCACAACAATTTTGGAAATCATTATCTTCACTTTACAATTGAGGAAACTGAAGCAGATGGCAGTTAAGTGACTTGCCCAGAGTCACACAGTTGGTTAAGTGTCTGAGGATGGATCTGAATTCCAGCATTCCTGACTCCAAGACCCAGTGACCACACCACCAAATTGCACTTGAGGGGACTGCAATGGCAAACTCACACTGAAGGAAAGGGAATACTGCCTTCCTCTGCCTCCAAGAGATTTATGTCCAGGAAATCAGCGAGAGATAAACTAGGGGGACTAGGGCTCCCTGCCAGCCATTCTGGAAAAATGGAGTGGGGAGCTGTGGCATTTGGACTGGCATTGCAGGTGCCATCTTTTCAGAGTGTCAGAGACTGTTGGCCCTCATGATAATGGGAAAACAGTGAGACACCTTTCTCAGTGAACCTTTCTGGCCTTCCTATTTAAACTCCAAGGCCCATAATATGGGGTTAGGGTCCAACACACACACACGTGTGCGCGCACACACACACACACACACCCCTTCTCTTACCACCTTCCTGCACTGTGGAAGAAGTTGGGAAGAGATATAGGACAAAACCAGGATATGGTTAAGTGGAGGGCTCCAGTAAAAAAAAAAAGCCTGATCTTTAAATTTTCTGTTTTTCCCCTAAGTACAACAAACCAAACGACCATAGAATGCTATTTGTTTGATCCTGATGATAGTGTCAGGCTGATATTGAGAAGGAAAAGTTCCCACACGGGATGAAGGCACAGTAAGAGAGAGATTTTAATTATTTTTAGTGATTTTTGTGCCACATACCATTTCATATCCTAGACCAATCTTGAATCTGGTCAATGGGTTCCCCCCCCAAGATCTAGACCTTTGGAGTGCTTGAGGGGGAGGTAGGGCAAATCTGCACATATGTCAGAGAGACCTTGACTAGATCACTGAGTTGATACTTGAGTATAACACTACCTGGAAACCAAATTATGTAATCCATTCCTCTAGTTGATTAATAAATCAATCCTCTGCCTTTTTGTATACTAAGGGAGGTCACACAAATGGTGTCCAAATAATCACTTGGGATACCATTTGACAGTATACATAGACTACCAACATGTCCCAATAATTGTCATTGTGATATGACGTATATTATGTAATGTCACAATAATATGTCATATAATATGACATAATAATATGTCATACCAGATTGTAAATTCTTTGGGAACAATGGTCCTACCTTATTTGTCTTTACATTTTCTCTAGCATCCAGTATAGGGATCCATGTGAAGGAATAATAACAATAATTGTAGTGGTGGTGGTGGTAATGATGATGATTGTTGGGTATACAGTAGAATGAATACTGGATTTTAAGTCAAAGGAATTGGGTTCTCATTCTTAATGCAACATTTACTACTTGCAAATCTTGGGCAACTTACTTAAACTCTCTGGCTCTTAGTTTTCTCATCTGTAAAATGGGGGTAATTATACCTGCACTTCCTTCATAGGGCGTTATGAGCCAAGCACTTTGTAAAACTAAAATACCATGTGAACTCCATCCCTGGGCTTCTCCTTCCATATTTCCATTACATCACATTCCTCTCAACAATTCCACAAAGAAGTTAGTGTAGGTATTATTATTATTCCCATTTGATTGATGAGGAAACAAGGGCTCAGTTGAGGTAAAGTGATTTACCCAAGGTCACACAGCTATTAACCGGTAGAATTAGGACTTGATTCCAAGTTATTTGATTCTAAGCCCACAAAGGACTCATCAAATGTTTGGTGACTTACCTAAATTCAATTGATTCAGCGTAGCAGAGTGAGAAGAACACTGAATTTGGAGTTAGAGCAGTGTTCAAATTCTGATTCTGTCATTTATTAGACTTATACCTTTGGACAAATTACCTCTTCAGTCAGAGACCCAGTTTCCTTGGTAAAATAGAGTTTAATGAGATGATCTTTAAATTCCCTTATAGCTGGAAGCCCTGAGATCCTTATTGCATGCTTGGGGAAATGAATTGGATGGAGAATCAGGACCTGCCAGAGAGGCTTACCAGGGCACTTGAATGGTAGCACAACCTCTTGGAGTGTGGGCTCGATCTCCAGCGCCCAGTGATTCCAGGCAAAAAGAAGCCCGTCTTCAGGTATCTCACATACTTGGGCCATATCCAGCTGCTCCAGGCCCAGCTCTTGGGCCCAGACATACAGATTTGTGATGTTGCCTCTGAAAGCCTCTTCTTTCTTGAAACCACCACCCAGTGAGTCCTGGTCTTGCCCAATGACAAACATGCCTCCAGGAGCCAAGGACTGGGCTGGGGACAGGCTCTGGGTCCCTGCCTGCAGCTTGCCATCAGCCACAAGGGCCCATTGACCACTCTGTTCCTCCCAGGTGGCACAAACATGGTGCCACCTACCATCTGCAGAGAAGACGGGTAGATAGGGGGAATGGTGCCCATGGACAACAAGGGCCAAGTGAACCAGTCCATCGTGGGCAGTGTAACCACGTAGCTGAAGCTCATTGGCGAAGGCTGGGGCAGCATATGAGAAGATGGTGCCCACCTTGTCCATGGCTAGGTCCCACTGTATATGGGTACAGACTGTGATGGCAGCCAGCATGGGAAAGTCCACCAGCAGCCTGGCATACTTTGTGGCTGTCTGCATTTCAAACACCAGGCAGGGCAGCATGTATGTACCTGAGGGGAGGGCAAGAAGAGGAGACCCCAGTGACTTCTAGGGATGACGAATGAGATTTAGCATGGTGGGTTCTATGAGGTGGGTTCCCTACAGAATAGGAGTCTGATGACCTGCAAGACCTGAGAGGTCATCTAGTCCAAGCCCCTCCTTTTATATGTGGGGAAACTGAGACCAGAGAAGACTAAGATTTAAAACTGAAAGTAGCCTCAGAACATAGAATGATGTCACAGCTGGAAGTGACCCTAGAGACCATTTTCTCCAACCCCCTCATATTACAGATGAGGAAACTGAGACCTAGAGAGGGGGAAGAATTTACCCAAAGATATACAAATAGTAAGTGGCAGTGCTGAGATACCAAGCCAGGTTTCCTGACTATCTTTGCTATTAAGTAAATGATCTTTCCACTCGAACTTAAGCCCAGGTTGCCAGTCTCTTCGCCTAGTTCCCTGTCCATCATATTCCATCGCTACTCTTGTGCAAATCTTCAAGACTATAGTGTGAAGACCAAAGTAGCATAAAGCTCTGAGCCAGGAATCAGAAAGGTCCGAGTTCAAATGTGGCCTCAGATACTCACTAGCTGCGTGACCCTGGGCATGTCACTTAACCTCTGTCTGCCTCAATTTCCTCAACAGTAATATGAGGATAATAATAGCACCTGCTTCCCAGGTGTGGAGAAAAAAGGAGATGACATTTGCCAAGTGCTGGGCACACAGGAGGCGCTGAATATACGCTTGCTCTTCTCCATCCCATAAAACATCCCCAAACATAAAAATGTTTCAGCATACACTCAGTTGGCACATTTAGTGGGTGTTCTACTATTTCCTGTGTGACCTCAAGCAATTCATTTAGCTTCACTGTGCCTCAGTCTCCACATCTGTAAAGTTGGGACTTTAGAACATGGAATGTCAGATCATCAGTTCCAATCCTCTAATTGTTCAGCTGAGTAATGGAGGATCAAACTAATTACTTTCTAGAAGCTTGTTAGGCCTGAGATTTAAAGACAGGTCTCTGAGCTCTAAGTCCAGGCTTCCTTCCAGTGTACCCTTCTGATCCATTAATCCCTCCATCACCTCCTCTAGGGGAGCCAGACCTCGGGGCTATTGCTCCAAGGTCTCTTGGTCAGTTTCCTTTAGGATGGGTCTGTTCCTCAGTTTATGAACAAGAGGTGGGAGTAGCGGCTGATCTCTGGTAGAAAAAGCACCCCCACTACATTTGGAAATGAAATCCCTGGGTTCTGATCCCAGTTCTGTTGTGTATTGTGCAGGTTGGGCACCACACCTCTTTGGGCCTCAATATACGCATCTGTAAAGTGAGAGTGTTGGATGAGATGGTCTCAAAGCTTGGAGCTCCTTGTAGCTCCAAATGCTATGCACTTGTTGGAGTAGCTGCGGCAGAACAGGCACATTAATTCACCGTTGATGGCGCTATGAATTGGTCCAGTCATTCTGGACAGTGCCCCCCAAATCACTAAACTCTGATGTAGCAATAGCACCACTATGCCTGTAATTCAAAGTGATTAAAGAAAGGTGAAGGGAGGCATATGTACAAAGACATCTGTAGCAGCTCTTTCTGTAGTGGCAAAGAGGTGGAAATTAAAAGCTGCCAATCAGTTGGAGAATGGCTGAACAAATCATGGTATATAAATATAGCAAAATACTACTGCGTCATAAAAATGACTAAAGGGGTAGTTTCAGAGAGACCTGGAAAGACTGACATGAACTGATACAGAGTGAAGGGAGCAGAACCAGGAGAACAACTTATACAATGACAATATTGTAAAGGGAAAAAAATCCTTAACTCTGATCAATGTAATGACCAATTATGATTTCAGAGGACTAAAGGTGACCTATATTACCCACCTCTTGAAAGTGATGGTGAACTCAAGATGCAGAATGAAACATACATTTTTGGCATGGTCAACATAGGAATTTGTTTCTCTTGACATACATATTTTTATAAAGGTTTTGGTTTTCTTTTTGAGAGGTGGGGTAGTAAGAAGAATGGGAGGAGGAAAAAATAAATACTTGTTAATTGAAATTAAATTAATTAAGTTAAATTAAAATTAAAATTAACATTAAAAAAAATCCCATGTAC
>CM053595.1:77278249-77309621 GCA_028646575.1 Pseudocheirus occidentalis | reverse complement strand
ACAATTGTACAATGTGAAGGAGTTTGCAGATCCTATACATGATTGTATGCCACCATGGGGGGGTTGGGTGGGGGATGGGGAGGAAGGGGAGAAAAATCTATAACTGAAGTGACTATGGAACAGAATCTTGTAACCTAAAAGTGAACAAACAAGTTAACTTTAAAAAATAATAATAATAAAATAAAATTTAAAAAAAAAATAAAAAAAAATCCCATGTACCTTGGGATTCTACCAGATGGGACTTGGTCCCTATCTTTAATTTTGTTAGGAGCCCAGACCCAAATGTATCTGTGACTCCCATCTCCTCCTACAGCCCCCCTAACGGACGGCACTCACGCCTTTGCTGAGGTCTCTGTAGCAACGTTGTCCTCTGGCCCACCCAGATGGGACCTTGTACTTGTCCCTGAAGTAACTCAGTCACAGTTTCATCTTGGGGCTTCAAAGCCAGCTGGGCAAAACGCTGGTCACAGAAGTCGTGGGCACGCCTCCAGTCTAATAGCTGGCCTCCCTCAATCTCATAGACCCCATTGGATGTTTCCACTGCTTCAGGAGAAACCTCTGGAACTGGCAGAGAAAGACTCAGTGAGAAAGGGCATAGGCTGGGGCTGGATTAGCTGATCTGGAAGGACCCTTCCAGCCCCTTGCTGATGATCCTAAAATTAAAGCTGGAAAGGACCTTAGCAATCATCTCTCCTCACTGTACAGACCAGGAAATGGAGGCCTAGAGAAGCAATGTAGTAGATGGAAAGAGTCCTGGATTCAGAATAAGAAAATCTGATTTCAAATTCTGACTCTGTTTCTTGGTAAATCACTTTCACTTTTCTGGGTTTGAGGGTCCTCATCTGTAAAGTGCAGAGTCTGGATCAGAAGGTCCTCCCTTCCCCCCTCCCTTCCCCAGGTTTAAATTCTATAATCTTATGACATTGGACAGAAAATATTCCCTCAACCTGGAAAGTTCAGGACCGTGGTATGGTCATTCACACCTGACTTGTGGCAGGTTTTGCAATTTCTAAGATAGGACATGGACCTCAAGCAGACACACTGACTGGGGGCAAAAAGATTCATTGCCTTTCTTCATATTCCTAGTAATTATTAGCACACTGTCCAGCATACAGTAGATGCTGAATAAATGTTTATTGACTGTCTGACTGGCTGGCTGACAAAAGGAAGTTGTGCTAAGTCACTGAAGGGGAGGCCAAGGACAGGATCCTTTCTTGGGATCATTGAGTTTTTAGAGCTGGAAGGGTCTTACAGACTATCTTGGCCACATGATCATTGGATAGATGATGAAACTGAAGCCCCAAAGCCTGAGGGTGCATGGGTGGGATTTGAACCCAGATCTTTGGCCTCCTACCCACGTGAATCAGTACACGGATTACAGAATCACAGAACACTGGAGGTGAAAGGCTCTCCAAATCGAGACCAAGGGATCTCAGAGGCCAGCTAGTTCACCTCTTACCCGAATAGGAATCCCCTTTACACAATACTGTAGAAGCAGCTAGGTGGATAGAGCACTAGACCTGGAGTCAGAAAGTCCTGAATTCAAATCCACTCTCAGGACACTAACTAGATGTGTGACCCTGGATGAGTCACTTAACCTCTGTCTCAGTTTCTTCATCTGTAAAATGGGGATAATAATAACATTCATCTCCACAGGGTTGTTATGAGGACAAAATGAGACCAGATTTCTAAAATGCTTATTAAACCTTAAAGTGTTATTAAAATGATGGCTGTTTTTATTATATCCCCAAATAAGATGGTTTTTGACTAAGTGGACGACTGGATGTTTCTATTCAGGCTACAATTCTATTCACTCTGCAGGCAGTAAAGTGAAAAGAGTAGTAGATTAGAAACGGGAAGCCTTGAGTTCAAGTCCCAATAGAAAGAATCAGAAACTGCTATTGAGCCAGAAGACCTGGGTTTTAATTTCCATTTGACTATTTACTACCTGTACTGGGGTTGGTAGCACCCACCTGTGGGTCTGAGGGTCTTCGACGAAGCTGAGGAGTTTGAGGGGCTCCAGGAGAGACTCCCGATCTCCCAAACAGACACACACAGACACAAACCCAGAGAAACAGGCTGATATTAAGATCCTGACTTCTAGACCAAGGTATACTTCCCACCACCCACAGGCTAATGCAAAAGGAAAGGAGTATACTCAGCAGGCCCAGCGTGCCTTCCTTCCCCCCAATTATCACCACAAAATCACTGATTTTTATTTCAAAGGGAATTATAGAGCTAGAAGGACCATCTGGTCCAACCCTTCCCATTGTACCGACAAAGCCCAGGGTGGTAAATGGATTTGTCCAAGGTAACAGGATTAGTAGGTATGACTCCAACAGGCCCAGAAGAGACAACCAAACCTACCAGGAGGAAGAGGAACCAAGAAAATCTTCTTGGCATGCTGGGAGTAATGGCCCTTACACCCAAGGGTAGAGCAGGTGGACCTAAAGCTGAGGAGATTTGGGGATCCCAGTGATGTTTGCAAGGAGCTCTGTAACAGAAGGTAGGAACATGTAAGTCTTCTAACCACCTGTAATGTAAGCAGGATATAAGATCTTCCCAGCCCATTAATAGGTTTCGCCTGGAGCCCATTAAGGGATGCTTGCTTGCTGGAAGACTTTCACACCTTTTGCTAATTTCTAATTAGGCTCTGAGTCAGGAGGGTTGTGATGCCTTCTGGCTCTGAGAAGTGTATATATCGTCTGAGTTGGTATTTTGCTTTGGGGGCTCACTTAAGAAGGATCTTGTGATTTCCTGGTCAAGATTCTGAGTGGCCATATGGTCAGAGGTCCCTGACCACTCAGATGTAAAGGCTCTCTCAATCCAGGGATGTTTGTAAAATGTACAGTTGATTCTGGCCGTCAGAACCCTGTCTGTTGGTCTTTATTTCTCTGCTGGAATTTTCTCTGAAGTTCAGGGTGCTGACTTTTCCCCTGAACTAGTGAATGTGATTAAAAAAGATTGTTGACCTCTTAAATAGCTATCTTTCCTAGTAAATCAGATCTAAGAACCTGTGCTAGCAGCCATCCTTGGTGTGCCAGTGTGGTTGGCACTACACCACCTTAATAGCCTATAATAACATTTCCCATTTCTATGCAACTTTGAAGAGTACAAATATATTTTTCTTCTCAAAACCCCAGTGAGGTAGGAAGTGTAAGTATCATTATCTACACTTTACAAATCCAATTACATTCAGCAAGCATTTGTATCCTCAGTGCTTAGCACAGAGCCTGACACATAGTGGGTACTTAGTGTTTATTGACTAATTAAAGCACTATGCTATGTGTTGATGATACAAAGACATAAAATGAAACAGTCTCTGCCTTTATGGGGCCTTATTCCATAAGGGGACACAACATATTCTTCCCTTGACATTTCTGGATGGACTATCTCACTCAGGCCCTCATCTCCACCTTCTCCCAACTAGAAAACTGTCCTCTATGCCTAAAATTTCTGTGAGTTGTATTAGCCAGCTTTGGCCTTATCGTGCTTCATTCCAGGTGTCCACAGGACTCCCCCATATCTCCATCTGGGCGATCACCACATGGACCATCACCATCACCCTACCTACTGGAAAACTGGACTCTTAGTACTTCTCCTCCCTTTCTAGCTCCCCTGTATGTAATCTTCTCCCATTAGAATAGAAACCCCCTGAGCACAGGAACTGTCTAGAATCCTTCAATTTGTATCGTTAGTGCTTCATATAATGCCTGGTACATAGTAGATGCTTAGTAAGTGTTTTATCTGTCTTCATCCATATATAAATAAGAGCAAGATGAATTGAAGAGGGAGGACTTATAACTGGGATGGAGCAAGGGGAGACTTTCCAAAGGAGGTGGCACCTGGGTTAAACCTTGAAAGATAGTTAAGGACTTTTAGAGGAGAAAGTAAAGGTAGAGAACATTCCAGTTATGGGGATAGCCAATGTGAAGGCATAGAGATGGGAGATAGAATGTCAAGTTTGGGAAAGAGCTAACAGGCCAGTCTAGTGATGATGTAGAGTGCATGAAGGGGTTGGTTGGTGCCATGTCATGGAAGTCTTTAAATGCCAGTTTCAATATTTTATCTTAGAAGCAGCAGGGAGCCATGGAAAAGTCTTGAGCAGAGGAATGAGGGGTAAGACCTCACACTTTGTTGGAGTATTCCGGTGTCTTTGAAGAGGGTAGATTGAATAGGAGAAAGACTAGAAGCATGGAGACCTATTAGATGCTGTGAAAATAGTCCACGTAATAGAGAATTGGGGTATGGGTTAGGATATTTTGAGGTGAGAGAAGAAAATGGCTAAAAGAGATACTGGAGAGGAAGAATGCATAAGACTTGGCAACTGGCTGGATCAGGAGGGTGAAGGAAAGGGAAGGGTCAAAGGTGACTCTCAGATTATTACCCCAAGTGTCTGGGAGGATGGATTATTACAATAGCCTTCTATCTGATCTTTTAAACCTATCATCCAAAGAGCTGCCAAAAATCTGATTGGGTCACTTTCCTGCTCAAGAATTTTCAGTAGCTTCCTATTTTCTCTAGGGAAAAATACAAACCTCTCAGATTGGCTTCTATAGTCTTTTGCATTTTGGCTCCAACCTACCTTTCTAGAATAATTTCACAGTTCCCCTTCACACACTCTATGTTCCAGTCAAAGTAGCCTTATTTCTGTTCCCCAAATTCTGCATCCTATTTCCCACCTCCATTCTTTTACATAGGCTGTCCCTTATGCCTGTAAGGTATTCTCTCCTCATCTCTCCCTTCTGACTTTCTTTAAGACTTAATTCAGTTGCCTGATCCCCCCAGGTTGTGTTTGTTCTCTTCCCCCTGCAATCACCTTGTATTTACCTATCTATGTACATGTTGAAGCCTGCTAGAATAATATAAGCAGCCTGATGTCATGGACTGGTTGGGTTTTTTTTTTTTAAGCTTTGCAACCCTAACATCTGGCATAGTGCCTTATATATAATAACCAGCAAGCATCAGTGAAAATTCTATCTAGCTTCGTTTACCTTAGTCTCTCCAGAATAAATAGTGAACTTAGTCATGCCCCTGTTTCTAGACAGATGTACTTCTAAAATCAATCTGGATAGATTAGGCTTTCTACTTCTGGTTTGTTAGGTACAATTTCCAATCAAATGTCACTAAAGGGCAAATTAGCTCAATCCCCTAGTGATTTTTCAACACACAACTGACCTGCATTCCAAATGGGGTACAACTAAAAGCCAAGGTGAGGGGGGAAGGGCATATGGGATCTGTGCCTGGGAGATGGGATCACCTTGGAGAGCTCTCAGCTCCTGTGTTAGCAGACAAAAGTTCACATTCCTCACCCCTTTCTCTAATCCTAGCCCACACTTGCCATCCTCTTACTCCAGCTAATAGGAAGCAGAGTCAGATAATTATAGAAGGGAAGTAGGAGGGATAAACAGAGAAAATGACACCAAAAAATTAGAACTCTGCCAACCTCCTGAGGGGTCTAGCAATTCATTGCTGGGTTGTGTCAACACCAAGGCTGGCGTGTTCAGATTACAGTGGTCAGGCAAATGATACTTTAGCTCAATTACACCCCTCTCTTTATTCTTCCCTCCTGCACCCTCTCCCTGTTCTCTTACCCCTTAAAATGATCCCACTCTGAGAATGGACTATGTTAGGGATCCAGACATTTGGTCCCAAACATGAAGTCTGTAGGGGAAGGAGGCTTCATTGGAGCCCATCCCAGAGGGCTCACAAATCACAGTCCCTTAGAGCTAAAAGTGGCCTTCAGAAAAGAATGACTCGTTAGAGCTGGATGGGACCAAAACATCATAATCTATATTTTAAGGTCCCTTCCGAACCTAATAGTCTATGCTCTGAGTTCATCTGCAGTGCTAACATTCTCCATCCTAAGGTTCTTGATAACTTTTAAGCATTCTGTGCTCTAAAGTTTTATGTTGTAAGGCCCTTTCAGCTCTAACATTCTACCTTCTAAATTCCTTCCTGCTCTAGTGTTTTATGAACTAAGGAAGGTCTCTACACATCTCTAATATCTTTTGTTGTGGTGGCCCGGGTTCATAGGTCCAGATCTATATTTTGCATTCTAACACTGTGTTGTAAGGTCATCCTAAGGGGAAAATGCACTGGGCCTCAGACTAGGATCTGGGCTCCCAAGCTTCCCAGCTGTGACCCTAGACAAATGACTGAACAATCCCTTTGAGTCTATTCCCTGGTCCCTGAAAAGAGAGTGATAAATACTGCACTACCTACTTGTGTTTGCTCACCCTAAAACACACAGTTATCAACTCCTAATACTAAATTCCAATATTCTCTAATCCACAATCCCTGAATTTTTTTCGGCAGCATTTCTCTCCTAGTTCCGCTGGCAAGGGGCATTAGAACCCCCGCGTTTGTTGGGAACACGTGGCAATGGGGTAGTGTTCATATCTCAAAGGCTGGTGGGGTGATCCCACTTAGCAGCCCCACAACGTCCCACCCTGCGGATTTCACCGGTCCCCCGACCCCAGACCCCAGACCCTAGTCCTGACCCAAGCCTCCCGTGGCCCCTGCCCTCTGCCTCAGGGCATGCCTCTCACCTGTAGGGGACCCACGACACCGTCAGCCTAGCCCATGCGTCCTTCTCAGCACTGGGTACCAGGAGCTCTCTCTGTCTCCGAGCCGCTGCAGCCCTGGCTCTGACCCTTCCGGGGGCGGCTCCCCAAGAGGAGGGGGCGGGGTCCGAAGATCCTCCTCCCAAATTAGAGCAGCTTCTTTAAGCTACCCATTGGGTTCAAGGGCTGGAGAAGTTGCGAGTGACCGGGATCGGGGTGTCCCCTTGACCGTCGAATATCCCGCATTTTGTGTCCTGGACGCGAGAAGAAGAGCGGGGAGACTGGGGGGAGTCAGGGGTGGGGCATTTGTACAGCTTTAGATACCCTACCTCTATCTCGGAGACGTAGAACCTTCCCCAAGGACCGTTTCTTCTAATACCTCGAAGACAGAGGTGAAACCTTCCCCTCGTTTCCATTTGTCCACCACTTCTCTCCACCCCACTGCGCGCCCCTTATCCACTCAAGCCCACATGCAGAAGTTTCAAGGTAATTACAGATTCATCGAAGGTTAAACTGGAGAACGCAGAATGTTCCTACATAGACTATAGAATATGTTAGAGCTGGACAGGACTGTCAGAGCATTGAGCCCAAAGGAGAGGGCTCACATGGTACAATGGAGGGTGGAGGGGCCTTGTGTGGGGGCTTGGGTTCAAATCCTGCCTCACTCATCTGTGTGACATCAACCTAGTCTCTTACTCTCTCTGGGTTCCAGATTTCTCACATATAAAATGAGGGGTGTGCCCTCTAAGGACCCTTCTAGCTCCAAATCTGTGACATTTGCTTATTGGTGAACATGTTTCATCTCCCTCATAGAACAGAAGTTCCTTGAGGGCAGAGAGCCTTTTAGCACAGTGCCTGGCATATGGTAGGCACTTAAGAAATTTTTGTTTACTTGACTGATTTTCTTGAGACCCAATGAGCTAAAGAAACTCATCTATTTCTCAGAAGACTTTTGTCCAAGATGTCAACCCTGGGGACTGAAATCCACCCCCCAAAACAATCTAAGGGGGATGGGAGAGGGAACATCTGTCTTGTTGTCCAGCGCCATGGGCACAAACCAGGAATATTTATTAGAATACTGAATTAGAATTCTGAAGCTCCCGAATTCCCAAATGTGGATCATTCCAGTTCAGTGTAGCCCAGTAGCCTTATATACTTTTAATGATGATGATGAGGAGGATATACCAAAATTTAAAAGGAAGAAAACAAGCATTTATTAAGTTCCTATTCTGGTACTGTGGTAAGTAAGCACTTTACAAATATTATTTCACGTGATCATCACAGCAACCTTGGGAAATAGGTGCTATTATTATCCCCATTTTACAGTTGAGGAAACTAGGCAGACAGAGGTTAAGTGACTTGCCCAGGGTCACACCACTGATACATATCTGAAGTCAGATTTTAACTCAGGGTTTCCTAACTTTAAGCCTAGGGCTATATCCCCTCGTGCCCCTTAGTTGTTTCCAAAAGGATCAATGATTCTTGGTTGGTTTGAGTACTCTATCCATTGATTTACATCACAACTCCTCTATGATCCTGCAGAAAACTTTGGAGGGTTGCTGGAGCTAGATAATTCATCACTGACGTCCAAGCTGGGCCAAGATGAGCCTCCCCTCATATGTGGAAGCTGCATCTAGGACAAGGGACAGACTGTTATTAAGTCCATCTTTCCCAGATTGGCAGGACCTGCCCTGCCTTGGGATCTGTTGTTACAATGGACTATAGTGAGGCATCAAGGGAGAATGCTATTGGAAGAACAAGATCAAAGGTTGACAGTTATAAAGTACTTTATATTCTTGAAGTTATTTGATTTTTACAATAACCCTATGAAGTTGTGAGCACAGGCATTTACATTTTACTAATGAGGAAACTGAGGCACAGAGGCCCATGGCTGGTAAGTGGTAGAGCTAGGACTTGAGTCTAGACTGTCTGGCTCCATATCCAGTCATGCGAGTAGAGGTATATTTGCCAAGCTAGTGCCATCTCTCCCCAATCCTTTCCACCCCATCACCCAGGCTCCAAGGAATGGGCAAATCTAATCTCACTTTCACAGATTGTTCTCATTGTCCTGAATGAAAGCAAGCCACAGATGAGGCCATTAATTCCCAGCTTTATGGGTTTTGGGGTGACAGGTGTATTGTCTCAGACACAGAGCCCAGGCTCCTAGCTCAGCTGGACATTGGTTATTGATATTGCCCATCTTTTCAGCCAGGGACAAACTGCTTGGAGGCCCATTATTGGGGTTGGCAGTGATTTAGAACCCCTCAGCAGTGGGGGGACAATGAGGGGACTTGAGAGTATGGAGGGAGAGCTCTTGGAGGAGAGAGGGTCCAAGCCGATTGTCCCTCTTTTGGCCCCCCAATCCCTTCCTTGTCTGGGCATGCACAACATACTGTCCTTTTCTTGGGTCTGATTTATTGGCCCATGGCCTCCATTTTGAAAAGGTGGTCCATAGACCTTTGCTGTGACACTGATATTTAGCTGCAATAAAATGAGCCTCTTTTGCTAGTAAGGGAGAATTGCAAGTTGCCATTGGTAACAATTCAATTCACACTTCCATAGGGATTTCAAGATCGCTCACACTCTGTGGGGGTCGGTATCATTCTGTCATGAAGGATTATTCATGAAGATTTATAGATGACCAAAACTGAGTCTCAGCTGCAGTGGAAAGACCGCTGATCTGGAGGACGGGGGCCTGGGTCCAAGTCCCAGTGTGGACATTTGCTTGCCATGTGACCCTGGACAAGTTGTGTAACGTCTTTGGGTCTCAATTTTCTCATCAGCAAAATAAGGAAGTTAAGCTAGATCGGTGGCTCCACTTTAGAGATTCACAAACTCCTCGGGGTTTCATGATAATGGTTCAAGGGACTTGGGTTAAAAATTCTTTAATGATCCCTTAAGCAGTAAGTAATTGTAATGAGTATTTCGAGTCCTATATGAAATTACCCTGGGGGCTCACTATGTGTTTTGTTTTTGAAAGTTTGTGCAACAAAAAATGCTGGGGACCATTGAACTAAATAATCTCTAAGGTTCCTTCGAGCTATGAATCTATGATCTATTCTAAATTGTGAACTCTTTGAGAGCAGGACCTCTCTTTTGCCACTTTTTGTATCACCAGTGATTGGCAAAGTGCCTGGCATATAGTAGGTACTTAATAAATGTTTATCCATTGACTGATTGATTTCAATGACTCGTCCAAGGTCACATGACTGGTAAATAAATTTCAGTACTGGGATTTGGACCTGTGGTTGCTTTTTCCACTATGCCATGGTAACAGATTGCAAAGGGCATGAAGGTGAGTTAATGTGAAATACTGCTGGAAAGTTTGATTGGAGCCAAACTGTGAAAGCCCTTAAATGCCAAGCAGAAGAGTTTGTATTTCATCCTAGAAGCAATGGAGAGTGACTATTCACCAGATTATTCACTAGATTATTTTAAGGATCCCTTTCAGATCCCAAACCTATGATCAGAAGGACATAGAGACTTCTCTAGGGCAGTTGATTGGAAGAACCACGGCTCTGGCAGGGAGTAGTTTTATCTCTATCTGTGGGGTGCAGAGAAATACCTAATGTACAGCCAGGACCCCCTAGAGGGATGTGTATTTCACGTATGAAGAGCCAATGTATGAAAGTCCAAATAATTTCCCATTTGTCAAGAACTTCCAGCCAGGAGTGACTGAGACTGGTCCAATTTTATATTTATGGGAACAAAGATCAGTGGCTCTTTCCACTGGCGCCCATTCCTCCATGCCCCAGTATTCCTTTCACACACATCTAAGACTCATGCATCACAAGTTTGGAAGGTATGACTTCGAGACCCCAAGTCCTCCCCAGTCTAGGAAGGAATAGCAGGACCCCGGTCAGTGACCATGAGGTAGAAGACAGACAGCCAGATGAGCCTGGGAAGTAGCTTTTAGTTCAGTATGGCTGGAATAGGGGAGCATGAAGGAGAGTAATGTAAAATAAATATAGGAAGGTAGGTTGGAGTTAGATTGTAGAAGACATTTAATGCCAGAACAAGGAGTCTTTATTTTATCTGAGAGGCAATAGGAAGCCACTGAAATAACAAGCATGGGAGTAAAATGGCCAGATTTCTGCTTTAGGTAGATTATTTTGGCGGCTCTGTGAAGGGGTAAAGGATAGTTTGCCTCCATTGGAAGGAGGGAGACTAATTAGGGGGCTATTATATTAGTTTGTATGTCAGATAATAAACTAGGACAGTAGCCATGGAATGAAAATGAGAGGATAAATGCCAACTAGTCAGTTAACCATCATTTATTAAATTTTTACCAAGGTTGATGCATTGTGCTAATTTGAGAAATGTTTTGGAGGTAGAATCAATAGGTTGCAGAAAATTATTGGCTTTGGGAGAAGAGAGAAAAAAAGTCAAAGGTAACTCAAAGGTAGTCTTTGAGGTCAGCCTGTATCCCAATGATTAGGATGTTAGTATATGTCAAATAAATGGACAATTAAGAGGAATGGTAGGGGTTGAAGGAAAGGAGGTTCAGTTTTGGACATGTTGAGTTTGAGGGACTGGGTCAATATCCAGATGGAGATGCTTAACACAGAGTTGGAATTTTGAGACTGTAATCTGTGAAAGAGATTAGAGACAGATGTACAAATATGGGAACTTTCTGCAGAGAAGTGATGACTGAAAACATGGGAACTAATGACATCCACAAAAATGAGAATATAGACAGAGAAGAGACAGAGCTTTGAGAAGCACCTATATTTAAGAGGCAGGAGAGGCATGATGAACCAGCAAAGCAGACTGAGAAAGAGCAGCCAGACAGGTAAAATAAAAACCAAGAGAAAGTATTGTGATGGAAGCCAAGCAAGGACTTTATTCAGAAAGAAGGGCTGGTCAAAAGCGGCGAAAACTGAAGAAAGGTCAAAGAAGATAAAGACTGTCGTAATTAAATTAATTAAAAGATCACTGGTCACTATAGTGTGACTACTTTCAAGGAGAATGATAAGGTTGGAAGCCATATCTAAGGAGTCAAGGAGTGAATGAAAAATGAAAAAGAAGAGGCAGTGGGTGTAAATGATTTTTTCCAGGAATGTAGCAATACATCTCACTGAAAAATATAGGACAATAGCTTGAGGGTATAGCAAGGCCAAGGAAAGGTTTCTTTCCTTTCTTTTTTAGGGAGGGGGAAGAACTGGAAATGTTTGTAGTTAGAAGGAAGTAGCGAGTAAATGAGGAGATATTACAGATGAGAGAGAAGGAGGGGTTATTGGAGCATGCTCTTGATTGAGACATGAGGAGGTGGGATCAAAGGCAATGTAGAGAAATGAGCCTTGATGGAGGGAAGGACCATCTCATTCTGGGTAACTGGAGCAAAGGAGGAAAGGATTAGTAAAAATATGGAGGGTTTTTATGGCATGGAATCAGGAGATAGGGAATTTATGGCATGTGCCTCTATTTCTCAGTAAAGTAGGAGGCAATTTCATCTGCAGAGACAAAGGGCAAACAGGATGGCATTGAGCTTGAAGAAAGAGAAGGTTTGGAGTAGCTTTTGTGGGCAGTTGCATTAAATTTTGAATTGAATCATCTTCTAATCCCAATTTATGGATGAGGAACAGAAGTGACTTTCCCAAGATCACATAGTTGGTAAGTATAAGTATTAAAACTAGTATTCTAAGTCAGATCTTTCAGCTCTGCATTTGGTGCTTTAAGGCTTCTGTTTCCAAATCCAAAACTTTTCCCCAATAGACAATGATTTGATTTTATGGTAATCCTCTTGAAGCTAAAACTGGAAAAGTTAACCAGCAAATTAATGCAGTTAAAATTCAAGTAAACAACTGCTGCAGAGCTGAGCTGTGTCTTTTTGGGAAATAAATCCTGTCTCAATAGGGTAGGTGATCAAGGGATATGAACAATTTTCTCTTTTTTTCTTTTAAATAGTATTTTATTATTTCTGATTGCATGTAATGACAATTTTAACATTTGTTTTTAAAATAAAATTTTGAGTTTCAAATTTTCTTGCTTCCATCCCTCCCTCCTCCCTAAGACAGTAATCAATTTGATATAGGTTATATACGTGCAATGATGTAAAATGTATTTCCGTATTAGTCATGTTGTGAAAGAAGGAACAGAACAAAAGGAAAAAACTACCAAAAAATGAAAATAGTGTAGTTCAATCTGCATTCAGACTCCATCAGTTCTTTCTCTGAATGGGGATAGCATTTTCCATCATGAGTCTTTTGGAATTTGTCTTGGGCCATTATATTGCTGAGAAGAACTAAGTCAATCATAGTTGATTATTTTACAATGTTGTTACGGTGCATAATATTTTCCTGGCTTTGCTTACTTCGCTTTGCATCAGTTCATGTAAGTCTTTCCAAGTTTTTCTGAAATCTGCTTGCTCGTCATTTCTTATAGCACAATAATATTCCATTACATCCATATACTACTACTTGTTCAGCCATTCCCCAATTGATGAGCATCCCCTCAATTTCCAATTTTTTGCAACTATAAAAAGAGCTGCTATAAATATTTTTGTAGTATAGGTCCTTTCCCCGTTTTTATGATCTCTTTGGGATACAGACCTAGTAATAGTATAGCTGGATTGAAGGGTACAAACAGTTTATAGCCCTTTGGGCACAGTTTTAAATTGCTCTCCAGAATGACCAGATTATTTCACGTCTCTACCAACAATGCATTAGTGTCCCAATTTTCTCAAATTTTCTCCAATATTTATTATTTTCCTTTTCCATCATATTAGCCAATCTGATAGTTATAAGGTGGTAGCTCAGAATTATTTTAATTTGCATTTCTCTAATCAATAGTGATTCAGGGCACTTTTATATGACTCTAGATAACTTCTATTTCATCTGAAAACTGCCTATTCATATCCTTTGACCATTTATTATTGAGCATGACTTGTATTCTTGTAAATTTGACTCAGCTCTCTATGTATTTGAGAAATGAGGCCTTTATCGGAGACATTTGTTACAAAAATTGTTTCCCAACTTTGTGCTTTCCTTCTAATCTTGGTTGCATTGGTTTTGGGGATATGAACCATTTTCAGCAGAAGAAATGTAAACTATCAATGACCCAATTAAAAAATGCTCCAAATCACTTAAAAGAGAAAAAATGTAAATTAAAACAACTTTGAGCTTCCACCACACACACAGTTAATTGGCAAAGGTAATGTTGCAGTTCTCTATATATCCGAGGTCTCACTGGTGTTGGCATTCCCTCCAATGTCACAGATAAACTTATCCATTGCTGTTTCTCTGGTGAGACTCTTGTTCATTTCCTCCTATAAACGTTCCATGAGTGGTCCAGCCAATGTGCTGAGAACTGTAATCAAGTGCTCTTGCTATTACAGGGAAACCAGTGAAGCACATGGGCTATCCATTGATTATCTTTAGCTCCCACTGTGTGACCACACCAGCTTCTTTTTCAACTATACATTTATTTAAAAATCTCCCTTCCACTGCTTGTGCTCCATAGTGCCTCATCTGCCGCAGGTTCCTATCTCTTCACACGCACCCTGTGCCTTTCCATGCCCTTTAGGTGATTCTCAGCTTCCCTTCGTTGAGAATTACAGTATTTTGTGACTTGCAGACATATGAAATTGCCAGAAAAATATTGGTATAAAAATGTTCCTTTATTTCAGGGAGAAGCTCAGAGTCATTAAAAGAACTTCCTAAGTTTCCAAAGGTAATACAGTTTGCTTCCCTCCTCCTATTCCAATTTACTGGACCCAATTCATTGTCCATTTGCAGTGCTCACCAAAGAAATATATTTTCTCCTTATGTGTACATATGGGTGGGGGTGGGACAACATGGAATAGTGGATGACAAGTTTGTTGTTATTCAGTCACGTCCAATTCTCTATGACCCCTGTGGGGTTTTCTTGGCAAAGATACTGGCATGGTTTGCCATTTCCTTCTCCAGCTCATTTTACAGGTGAGGTAACTGAGGCAAACTGGTGGAGTAAAAAAATTCTGGGTTCAAGTTTTTCCTCTGACACATACTGGATATGTGACCCTGGGCAAGTCATTTATCCTTTCATTGACTCTCAGGCAAATCTGTATGGCTATAAGTTGCAGAGAAGGTAATGATCTATATTATTGGAAGAAATTCCTTACTGGGAGGACCCTGTACTGATGTTTGTTTCCCCCCTCAAACATGCATATACACATGTACACACATGTTCATAACATACCACAATACATGTATACACATACCTGCAATACACATACATACAGATATTCTCATCTATCATCTATCTCTCTATCTCTCTATCCATCTGCCTGTCCATCCATCTATCTATCTATCTATCTATCTATCTATCTATCTATCTATCTATCATCTGTCTATCCATCCATCTATCTATCTATCTATCTGTCATCTGTCTATCTATCTATCTATCTATCTATCTATCTATCTATCTATCTATCTAATAATGATGGCCAAGTTCTACTGGCATTCCTTCTAACTATATCATTATCAGGGCAGTAGACATTCTCCATCTACTTGTTTTTTCCTATGGATAGTTAGGCCACACTTTTTGGACTGATTAATGATCTCTTTTAGGAGGCTCGGCAGTGTTCCAGGATTTAATACAATCAGTACAATGTTATCCTCAAACAGGCACATTTGGACAATTTCTCCATTATAGAGGAATCCTTCTTTGATTTGTACCCTGGGCTAAATCTCCTTGATGAAGGTCAAGCATATGCCTATCAGTTTTATGCCTCTCTTAGTATTAGTGAACAGCAGGCTGCTAAGCAAAGTCATCTCTGTTTTATTTTTTCAAGGAATTTTATATAATTCTGGCATGCATGGAGGGAAGCTTGGATGCCCAGTGGATAGAGAACCAGGCTTGGAGTTAGGAAGACCTGACTTCAAATCTGGCCTCAGACACTTACTAGCTGTGTGACCCTAGGCAAGTCACTTAACCCTGTTTGCCTCGGTTTCCTCGTCTGTGAAATGAACTGGAGAAGGAAATGGTAAACCACTCCAGGACCTTTGCCAATAAACTATCAAATGGGGTCACAGAGAATTAAATATGACTGAAAAAGACTGAACAACAACAACATGCCTATTGTTGGACAGGGCTTTTCAGGCAAAGATAGAAACAATCCATGTTTCACAGCACTTCAGTTTACTGTTTGTGATGCCATGAATCAGCTCAAACTTTCCAGAAAAGAATTTGCAACTATGTTGGAGAAGAGATTAAACTGTTCATACCCTTTGACCCCCTATTGGGTCATATACCCAAAGGAGATCAAAGATAAAAGGAAAAATATTATATTCACAGAATATTTGTGGCAGCCATTGTTGTGGTAGCAAAAAGAACAGAAGTGAAGTGAGTGCCCATGAGTTGGTGGGCACTGATACATATCATGTATATATATATCAGTAATATCTGTGCTGGGCATGTACCCAAAACAGATAAAAGACAGATGGAAAGGTCTCATGCGTAGCAAAGTATTTGTATGATAGCAAAAAGAATGGAAGCAAAGAGCATATCCATTGATTGAGGAACAACTGAACATTCACATACACACATACATATATTTTCATCTATCCATCCATCTATCTATCTATCTATCTACCTATCTATTTGTCATCCATCCATCCGTCTGTCTGTCTATCATCCATCCGTCTATCTATCTATCTATCTATCCATCTATCTAATAGTGATGGCCAAGTTCTACTGGCATTCCTTCTAACTATATCATTGTCAGAGCAGTAGACATTCTCCATCTACTTGGTTGTAGATGTGTAGATTGCACTGACCGACTAGACCATTGGCCTGACTCTAATGGGACGAAATCCAGTAGGGACAAGTCTTTTTTGTTGTTTGTTGTTCATAGTTCAATCATTTTTCAGTTGAGTCTGACTCTTCATGACAATTTTAGAGTTTTTTTTTTTTGGCAAAGATGATGGAGTGCTTAGCCATTTCCTTCTCTGGACCGTTTTAGAGATGAAGAAACTGAGACATACAGGGTTAAGTGACTTGTCCAAAATCACACAGCTATGTTTGAGGCTGAATTTGAACTCATAAAGATGTTTTTTTTGACTAAAGGCTCAGAACTCTATCTGCAGTGCCCCCTAGCTGCCCTAAGGTTTGGGTTGAAAATAAATTTCACAAGTGCAGGATAGAAGAGGCATAGTTAGATAGCAGTTTGTCTGAAAAGGATCTGGGAGTCTTAGTAGACTGCAAGTTTAATATGAATTTGATATGGCAGCTGAAAAAGAGAATGTAACCTCAGACTACATTAAGAGGGTTTTGGTTCTGTACATTATGGTTGAGGAAGGTCATTGATGGAAAGGGCCAGAAGATGGTACCTGGAATGGTTAGTCTATGTCGTATCAGGATTAATTGTAGGAACTAAGGATGTTTTTCTTGGTGGGAGTAAGGTAAGAGGTGGGTTCAAGTTGGGACTTTGACACTTACAAGTTGTGTGACTATGGGCAAGTCATTTAACCGCTCTGAGTCTCAGTTTTCTCTTGCTAGTAACAATAAAATGTGTGCTGCCATTTTACAGAGTCTGGGGAAATATTTCTGTAAATCTTAGAGCTTTAGAACAATATGGGTTATTATAAGGTGACCTATTATAAGGTACCCTCATCTAGATAGGAATATTCCGCTCAGGGCGGCTAGGTGGTGCAGTGAATAGAGCACCAGACCTGGAGTCAGGAGGACCTGAGTTCAAATTTGGCCTCAGACATTTAACACTTACTAGCTGTGTGACCTTGGGCAAGTCACTTAACCCCAATTACTCTGCTTCCCCCCCCTCAAAAAAAAGCAAAAAACCCCACCAAGAATATTCCACTCAAGGTATCTTATTAGCTGTGTGACCTTGGGCAAGTCACTTCATATGTCAGCCTCAGTTTACTCCTGTAAAACGAGGGGTTTGGACTCTAAGGGGCCCTTCAGCTCGGATGATCTATGTTCACTTCTGGGATTCTGAGGGTGGGGAGCTGGCGGGAGGGGAGGGAATGGCTATTGCACAGAAGTGATGGTCTAGGACTGCAAATCCAGTCTGAGGGTCTGGGCAGTGGAATGGCCCATTCCACAACTCTCTTCAGTTCACTTCAAACCAATTCAGCTCCGTTCAGTTCATCTGGCTTCCAGTTTCATCTAGCTCTGCCACTTACTCCCTAAGTGAATTTTGACATGTCAGTTCATCCCTGTAAGCCTCAGTTTCCCTACCTGTAAAAAAGGGGGGTGGGAGCCTCAAACTAGCCATCTCCAAGATCCCTTCCATGAAGGCTCCACCAAGCCACAGATAAAGCCAGGGAAAGCAGTTGAGAGAGAGGAGGTAGGTGGCGCTAGAGGCCTGCTCACCTGTGCAAGGACCAAGGAGCTGGGCTGTGCTGGGTCTAGAAGCCGCACCTGGGAAGATGGGCGGGAGGCCCCGCTCTGACTCGGAGGTAAAAATAATCATTGTAGGACATCTGCTTGGCTGTCAACAGCCACGAGGGAAATAAAGCAGTTGTCCCCTCCAGCAAAAACCTGCTGTTCCTGTTCCCCAGACTGGCAGCCAGCAACTGCTCGGGCGTTTGAATGCCAATCCAATTTGAACGCCTGGAATTCACCCCAGAGAGGGGGATAGTCCAACTTTATCAGGCCAGAGAAAAACAACAGGCTTGGAAGGAGGGAAGGGAGTGTAGTACAGGGAACAGGGAGCAGCTGGTGGAGGGAATCCCAGAAGAGAGATGATAATAATATTAATAATAATACAACAACATCTGTTTAACACCAATATTCTCTCGGGGAGGCTTTTTTTTTGACCATGGAAACCCATGGAACAGCTAAAGGGGTTCTCAGTCCTGGGTGCCTTGCCTCCTCTCTGGAAGGGTGGTGATAGAGAGATGAAAAAGGGGCCAGAGTTCTTGAATTGTCTACAAACGTTAACTGTTGATCCTCTCTGTGTGTGGTCATTGTCCAGTGGAGTAGACACAGTACTGGAGGGATGGAATTGCCTGCATCTGGACATTCTCCGTGTAAATGAAACTATAGGAGGAGAGTGATCACTGTTCAATGAAAGCCCAACTTCTGGATTCTCCTGGGGGAGGTGAAGGAAAGAGTTGGTTTCATTATATGCCCCAAAGTAACCTGATTTCATGGGACACTTGGTCATGTCAACCTGACCTGCTTCTAATGGGTGTAAGTTAAAAGACTATCATGAAGATAAATGTGACTTGCAGGTGAAGAAACAGTGAGAATGCATAAAGAATTTGAGAAGTTCCTTTAAACTAAATTAGCTCAGACTTAAGGCAAAAGAGGACACAGGAGAGGACAGTTAAAATTGGTGGAGAATATAATTTGGGGTTAAGGAATGAGAGGCTAAGGACTTTTGATTATCCAGGAGCCTTGTACTTGCATATCATTAATACTTATTTTTTGGTCTTTTTGGAGGGGGGTAGCGCAGGGCAATTGGGGTTAAGTGACTTGCCCAAAGTCACAGGACTAGTAAGTGTTAAGTGTCTGAGGCCAGATTTGAACTCAAGTACCCCTGATTCCAGGGCCAGTGCTCTGTTCACTGTGCCACCTAGATGCCCCTAATACTTTCTTTAAGAAGAATGAGCAGGTAAGAGGCAGTGTAACATAGAGACTGGAGAACTGGCCTTGGGGCTGACCCAACCCACATTTGGGTCTTGCCTGTGACTACTTTGGCTATATGGCCAAGGTTCTGTCACTTAGCCTTTAATGTTTCAAGTAATTTTCTAAAAACCAGTTGCAGAGGAGGTGCTAACTTGCTATGGTAGAAGGAGTTTCCTACCATGGAAGAAAGAGTCCAACGATACTAGATGGTATGATCACTGAAAATCATTTAAAAAGAAAGAAATTGGCTATATTTTAGCAATGGGTTACTTGGTGTAAGGGACAACTAAACCTGAATAATTTTAGGTAAAAATGATAGAAAGTATTTATTTCTCTGGTAATCCAGTGGATCAGTGAAACCATATGCTAGACTCAATACCACATATGCTGTATTAGGAAGTAGCAGTGGCACCTTTCTCTCTCCCTCTCCCCCTCTCTCTCCCTCTCTCTCTCTCTCTGTCTCTGTCTCTGTCTCTGTCTCTCTCTGTCTCTCTCTCTCTCACACACACATGCACACATGCATGCACATAAGGACACTTACTTGCACACACGTATGTATGGATGCACAGAAGAAACTCTATCTGGAGGTAACACAACATACCAGAAATCCAAGGAAACATTTTCAAGGTGTCTCAAACACAGGAAGGTTCTTGGCTAACGGGCTCACAGATTGAGAGGTGGAAGGGGTCTCAGAGAGCATCTAGTCCAGTTGCCTTATTTCACAGATGAGGCCTAAGGAGACTGAGTGACTTACCCAAGGTCATGCATGTAATAAGTGCTATAAAATATTCCTGAAACTGGCCTCTATATGCATCAAGGGCATCTTTGATGAAAATGTAAGGAAATAGGTTTTCTTAAACAATTATCTTTGGCAAATTACATGAATGAATGAATGAGAAAAATGTTTATTAAGTACCCACTATGATGCTGAACACTATACAGGGTGCTGGGGCTTTACATATACAAGTCAACAATCCTCGCCCTCAAAGAACCTATATTCCAGTTGGGGGGGGGGAGAAGACCAGTGGTGGCCAGGGAAGGGAATTTTGTTCTGAGGAGTCACAGAGATGGTGAATGGAGCCACAAAGCTTAAGTGGTCATGCTCTTTCTAGAACCAATGGTAGTATTGATTTCATAGAGGTGGAAGATGGAGGTAAGGGATACACAGTGAAGTCCAGAATATATGACAGAATGGAATCTGAAGCATAGTCTGACTAGATGTAGTGTGCTAGGTAATCAGGACAGCTCAGCCCTGGGTGAGATTCCATGATGGAGGTCTGGCATAAGGTTTTTTTAAGTCTTTTTTGGAGGGGGAAAGGCAAAGCAATTGGGTTAAGTGACTTGCTCAAGGTCACAAAGCTAGTAAGTGTTAAGTGTTTGAGGCCAGATTTGAACTCAGGTCCTCCTGACTCCAGGGCCAGTGCTCTATTCACTGCTCCACCTAGCTGCCCTTGGTGTATTTCTTTATATGGAGCAGGGAGGTAGCTTAAAGGCAGATAGATGCCTGAGGTAGTTAACTGGATGGGACATCTTCAAAATTACATAACTGAGTGGTCCAGTTGACTCCACTCTATTGTTTGCTGATTCCAAGAAAGCATTTGATTTCTAGCCTAGACTTGAAGGCTCCCTTCACATAAGGCACCTTCTCTACTCAGGCTAAAAATCACTCGAGGTTCTATAAAATACATGTGACTATGGACAAATCTTTGGTCTTCTGAGTACGGGCATCAAGAAGATAGAACTTAGGCTCCCTTAAGGCATTCATCCATGCGCCATACAGGGTGTGCAATGCAAAGTCAAAATAGAAGAGAGGTTTTCAAGTGCTTCAGTTTCTAGGTGATGCAGTGCCAATTGTATCAAACCCCAGGATACTGCAAAGCCTCTTCAGTGAAATGGACAGTCAACTCAAAAGAGGCTGATTTAATTATCTTCGTGGGGAAAATGAAATGCATGATACATGTCAGTCAGACTTAACATAATATTAGAAGGGCAGTCCATTAAGTGAGCCTATTAGTATATACTTACTGAACTGTGTTATATATGCACAGAAAGAATTACTGTCGATGGCAATTATTGGGCCAAGATGCTACAAGGATAATTGTCCCAAATATCCCTTTATAGCACTAGGATTTTCCTAGCGACACTGGTTTTGAGTCATGGAACACCAGTCTCAGGAAAAGCTTCATTGTAGGTAGCCTAAAAGACATGAATTCAACTCCTAATGATTGTAAATGACTGTCATGTTACCAACAATGACTGGTGCAGAAGTCATGTAAAAGACATTGTTAAAGCTGAATATGCCTATTGTGCCTTTTTCAAAAATATTGCCAGCACTAAGCGTGCTTCCTGGCACATAGTAGGCACTTAAGAATTGCTTATTAAGTGAATGGGAACGGACCATAAAGTGGAGGTGGGAGCTGGGAGAGAGACAGAGAGAGAGACAGACAGAGACAAAGAGACAGAGAGACAAAGACAGAGACAGAGAGACACAGACACACAGAGACAGAGAGATAGAGACAGATGCACAGAGAGTCAGAGACATACAGAGACAGAGACAGACAGAAAGGGACAGAGAGAACTGAAATTTTATTATAGAAGTATTTTTAGTGTATATTATATGTAACCCAATACTCAAAGCCCATTAATATAAGACTCTTTCTTTGTTAGTGAAGATCAATGTCTCATCCCTGCTTGAGGGGTGGGGCAAAGTTGACTATAGCAGGAGAGAGGAGAACTCTATCATATCCTTATCTCCAGCTTGCTGCACTAGAGACTTTAAGGAACTTCCCTTTCGATGAAATCTCTCTCTCTCTTTCCCTTGGTTGAGCTGACCCATTGGACCTCATTCTCCGTGGGAGAGAGCTCCTTCTCTCTGTATTGTCTGGTGTGTATATTCCTATATATACTTTCTATTTTTCTGTTTTGTTTTTGTTCTTGTTTTTGGCTATTTGACTTGGATAAATGGATTTCTTTGCTACCTGCTACATGTATTTATTTTGGAACTGGTTTTTGGTGGGAAGGTAGTCAAGCCTTGGATATTAAGCTTGGAGTCCTGCTTCTCCAATTGATGCAACAATGATCAGAAGTTATTATGAACCTGAAAATCATCCCATAGACTAACAATATTTAAGGGAGCAGATAGACACCATTCTAGCCCAGTACTTCCCCTTTCTCTAAGGAGAACAGAGTGGCCAAGCTCTTAGCCCTAATCTCCTGTTTACTTCCTGGAAGGAATGAAAGTCTTCCTTGAAGAAGGATGAGGGGAGAAGAAGCTAGAGATATCTACACCACCTCTCTTTGAGACACTTGACAGTCCCATGCTACACATAGGGAATAGCCTCTTGTTTTTATGTATGTGTGTATGTATGTATGTATGTATGTATATAATGTGATAGAAACAAAATTACTATTTGTCACCTTTTGCACTTCCTTCTCTTCCCTTCAACTTATTTTTAATGTTTCACTGATGTTCTTTTCTTTTTTCCTCTTTTTGACATCACCAAAGCTGCCCACTCACTCTCTCCCCACTATTTTAGTAAAAGTCTTCTCTTGCAATAAATGATACATACTAGTGCAAAACAAAATTTTTCATGGGTTGTGTCTGAAAATGTATGGCTCAATGTGTACCTTTAGTCTATCGCCTGGTTTCCAAGATATGGGAGCATGTCTCATGATCAGTTTTTGAAGTCATACATGGTCTTTGCGTTGATCATTGTTCTTAAGACTTATAAGGTTGTTTTCTTTCACATTATTACAGTGCAATAGCCTGTGAAGGACCTGGGAAACTAGGGTCTCCTCTCTCACTAAGTGATACAAGCTGGGGGCTCTTATAAACTGGATTTAATCCTGGGAGAGTCTATCCCCAAATAAGAGAATTAAGCTCTTTTTACATTCTATGGCTCATTATGCCTCCAGCCCAGAATAGAACTTCAAGGACAATCACTTTATTCTTTTCATTAAAAAAATCATTATTTATTTTTAATATTCTTTTCTTTTTAAAATTTGAATTTCAAATTCTCTCCCTCCCTCCTATGCCTCCCCCACTCACTAAGCAAGCAAAATAATGTCAACTACACATGTGAAATCATATAAAACATATTTCCATCTTAACCATATCTCCAGAAAGCAGAGAAAGCAAAGAAAATTATATTTCAATTTATACTCAGAGTTCAGCAGTTCTTTCTCTGGAGGTGGAAAGCATTTTTTCATCATGAGTCCTTTGGAATTGCCTTGGATCACTATATTGATCAGATTAACCAAGTCTTTCACAGTCGATCATTATTACAACATTGTTGTTACCGTGCAAAAGGATCTTTTGGTTCTTCTCACTTCATTTAGGTTCATATATGTTTTGCCATGTTTTTCCTGAAATCACCTCCCTCATCATTTTTTATAGCACAATAATATTCCAACACAATCATATACTACAACCTGTTCAGCCATTCCACAGTAGATGAGCAACTTCTCAATTTCCAATTTTTTACCACCACAAAACAGCCGCTGTAAATATTTTACACACATAGGTCTTTTTCATTTTCTTTTGTTCTCTTTGGGGTACAGACCTAGTTGTGTTAATGCTGGGTCAAAGAGTGTGCACATTTTTATAGCCCATTAGGCATAGTTTCAAATTGTTCTCCATAATGGTTGTACTCATTCACAACCTCAACAGTTTAGATAGATTTCTATGCCCAGCTGAGTGTATGTATGTATGTATGTATGTATGTTGTATGTATGTATGTATGTATGTGTATGTATGTATATGTGTATGTATACATACACACACATTCTTCCCCCTTTTAACCAATTCCAATGAAAGTGAGGTTCAAGCATTACCTATCACTCTCCTATTTTCCCTTCAACTACAAAAGCTCTTCCATGCACACGTATTATTTTCCTTCATCCTCTCCAGCATTTGTCCTTTCTGACAGGTGTAGGGTAGTACCTCAGTATTATTTTAATTTGAATTTCTCTAATCAATAGTGATTTAGAGCCTTTTTTCATATTAGTATAGATAGTTTTGATTTTTTTTTGAAAACTGCCTGTTCATATCCTTTGGCCATTTATTAACTGGAAAATGACTTGAGAAATGAGGCCTTTATCTGAGAAACTTGCAGAAATTTTTTTATATTACTTCATTGTCTATGGTACATTTTAGCAAAATATAGTTTCCTCAGTTTTCTCTTTTAATTTGGCCTGTTTCTGCTTTTGCTTTGCCTGAGATCATGATTGATACCCTTGCTTTTTGGGTGGAAGCAAAATTGATTCTGTCCTATTTTATTTTAACTCTGTGTGTGTCTTTCGGTTTCAGGTGTGTCTCTTGTAAACAACATATTGTTGGATTCTAGTGGCTCAGTTTAAACCATTCACATTCACAGTTATGATTACTGTGTATTTCCCTCCATAGTATTTTCTTTGGTTTATCCTTTCTCTCCTTTTATCTTGTCCTTCTTCAAAAGTCTGTTTTTCTTCTTATCACTACCCTTTTTAATCCACCCTCCTGTTTATCATTCCCCCCCCCCATATCTTATATCCCCTTCCTCTCCTCCTTCCTTGTTGAGAAAGATAGTTTCTATACCTAACTGTGTGTAGGTATGTATGTATATGTGCATGTACACACACATACACACACATTCTTCCCTCTTTTAACAGATTCCAATGAGAAAGAGATTCGAACATTGCATATCACCCTCCCACTTTCCCTTCAACTACAAAAACTCTTTTTTGCGCACCTCTTTTATGTGAGGAAATCTTCCTCATTCTTCTTCTCCCTTTCTGTTTCTCCCAGGTCATCCCTCTTTCTCACTCCTTCAAGTTTTTTTTGTTTGTTTGGTTTTTGGAGATAATATAGTGTAATTGATTTATATTCATCCCTTCTATGTAGACTCTTACTAATTGCCCTAATAATGACAAGGTTCTGAGTAGTTCCACTTACCATTTTCCTATATATGTAAATAGTTTCACCATATTTAAAGTCCCTTATGATTTCTCTTTTATATTTACTTTATTATGCTTCTCTCAAGTCTTGAGTCTGAATGCTAAATTTTCTATTCACTCTAGTCTTTTCACCTGGAATGCTTGGAAGTCCTTTATTTAATTAAATATCCATTTCCCCCCAAAGGATTACACTATATTTGCTGGATAGGTTATTCTTGTAATCCTAGCTCCCATGCTTTCTGGAATATCATATTCCAAGCCCTCCAGTCCTTTAATTTGGAAGCTATTAAATCTTGTGTGATCTTGACTATGGCTCCATGATATTTGAATTGTGTTTTTTTTGGTCTCTTTTCAATATTTTCTCCTTAACCTTGGAATTTGGCTATAGTATTCAATAGCATTTGGTATAGTATAGTATTCAATAGTTCTTGTTGGGCTTGGATCCAATTAGAATTTTTCTTTGAGGATCTGGTTGTAGCTGTTTTCATATTGCTGTCTTTCTTTTGAATTTTTATCTTGGTCTTTTCTGCCACGATAGTAGCCTTATAGGTTAAATTCTTTTTTTGTTGCTTGCCCATTTTTCTAGCCTATTTTTGGCACTTTACGTTAAATATAAAGGTCCAAAGCACCATGTAAAAGATGCATGGTGAACCATTTGATGTTTTTAAGGCACAGAAAAATAGCTTTTATTTATTAAAAATTTTTAAAATGTGAGTATAAAGAACCACAGTTATCAGAGCTACAGACCATTCCAGTGAACCTCTTTGAAAACTATAGAACTACTCTTTCAATGCCTTAATCATAAGATGACCAAGAAGAAGAGGAACAATAGACTCAGTTAGCAGGGTCCATAGTTATGTGCAGCTTATCCAGTGTACCACTTGTACTAATGTGTTCCCAAAGACCATTAAGAATTTTGTTATCTACCACATCATGGAAGCCATATCCATCAGGGACATCAGTGAGGAACTTGACTTCTAGGTATTGCCTAAGCTGCATGTAAAATATATATATTAGTTGGTTAGCTGCATGATCCATTACCAGGTGGTAAGGACACAGTCCCATTAGGCATGAAAAAATTGGATATCTCCACCCCACTTCAGACCTTCAAGCCTTGCCTCTAGATTACCTCCAAAATATACATAAAGAGCTATCTGCCCACTTAAGATGTCTGAAACCCTTAGAAGAAAAAATGCCTAGGTTATTTTAAAGAAAGGATTGTAGAATTTCTGGAGCTGTGGGGTATTATGGTGCTTCAATATATTTGCACATACTGGTTTTAAAGCTCAGGAGGGCCCTTTTTAGGACTTAAAACTGAATAATTGAAAAATATAACTTTGTAAATTATGAAATAATTAAATATGGACTGTTAAGGGGAGATTTGGAGAATTTTTACCTCATAAAGAAAAGGTAAGTTATTAAATGTCAGGAGGCTCTGATTTAAGCCATTGAAAGTAGTGGCAAAGAACCTGGCTGGAGGGGTCAAGAAACAGCAAGTGAAAAAATAGACTTTATGAAGAAGTCAATAAGAGTAGCACTCATCTGGCAAGGTTCTGGTTCCTGGTTGGCTGAATAAAGGTTCAAACTCATTGAAAGCAAACTTCAGTTTCAGCTATTGGCTCCTTGCTGCCAACCTACAATTTGAGAGAGATGAAGCCTTTCCAAAGAAGTTTTTTTTTACTTTGTTACCCTTTCTGCTTTGAGAGAAAAAAGTCAAAAGGGGAAAGAGATTTTGCTGCTATTTTGCTCTGTAGGAAGAGATGCTGAGATCTAATTGTATGGTATAGAATCCTGGTGAGTGAAGAGCTGGCTAGGTTTGTCTGCATTGCCCAGAAAGAGTCAACCAGATGATCTGTGTAAAGGTCTGGATTAATGGGAACTTCTGGGCAGTTCAGCAATATAACACTTCCAATTCCTTAATACGGGTGATTAGAGGTTAAAAGATCTGTCATTGCTTCCCTGGTTGGAAAAGAGAAGGGAAGAGAAGAGAAGAGAAGAGAAGAGAAGAGAAGAGAAGAGAAGAGAAGAGAAGAGAAGAGAAGAGAAGAGAAGAGAAGAGAAGGGAAGGGAAGGGAAGGGAGGGGAGGGGAGGGGATAGGAGAGGAGAGGAGAGGAGAGAGGAGAAAATGGTTTTCTCAGTTGAAGAATAGTGAAATCAGAAGGGGACAGTTAGCAAAGAGGTGGTTCAGATATTCCTTAATGAACCAGTGATGCCAAAGCCTACAGAGTTATGAGTTACCTGAGAATATGGATTTTTTGCCATTCCAATGTTTCCTAGCCAAATGCCTGTAAATATGAGCCCAGTCTTTCCCCCCCTTTAAATGCTGATTTTATTTATTCCTTTTTCTTCTTTTGAAACTTGGTTACATTTTACTTACCAGTATCTTTTTTCTTTTTATTCAGTTACTGAGTTTATTGGTAGGAAAGTGTGACCCATATTTTTGTGTGGACTTTAATGTACTTGTTATTTCTGTATTTGATGTAAATCCATAAGTGTCTGTACTGTTGTTACTATTTTTTTGCTCTATTGTTAAGTAAATATGTTTAGAATTTTAATATGTCGTTGTGGGTGGTTGATTTGTGTGAATGGCAGTGCATTGGTGGGGGCTTGAGGGCTAAAGTGGTGAGTGGGGAAGCATATTACTAAACCACAGGGTTACCTTAATACCCTGAGAGGTTTTTGCAACCATGTCTTTGAGGTCTTTCTCTGGCAACCTAAGCCAGCCCAGAGGCTGAGTACATGTCTATATGTTCCATGAAAGAAATTAGAAGCAGTACAGTTAGGGTACCCCACCTCCACCCCAAGCACCACTGACATTATGCTACAAACATAAAACAGTAACCCTTAAGTCTTATTATACTTTTCCAAGGTTAATATTTGAAACATTAAACTATGAACTACTTTGTAAAACTGTTCAACAAGCATTTCATTTTTGCCTTGGCTCTACACTGTCTAAGCAAATCCCTCAAGGTCCACATATTCTGGCAAGCCATGGATGTGACTTGGACTCATCCTCTGAGGGATGGTCATCTCCTTTGAAAAGTTGTTTTAGAAATCAGTTCCTGCTGGACAACCAGTCTCAGGACCCAAGAACTAGCACCCTCTTGAGCTCGTAAAACTACTTCCAAAGCTAGAAATAGCCCCCTTTCAGGATTCTTCTGCTAAAATAAAGAAATACAAAGCAGAGGATTTAGCCAAAAACTTAAGGGTAAAACTCAGATAAGCACATTTGAGGCAGTTAGGTGGTACAGTGGATAAAGTGCTGTGTCTGAAGTCAGGAAACCCAAGTTCAAAGCCAGCCTCAGAAACTTGCTAGCAGTGTGACATTAGGCAAATCACTTAAACTGTCTGCCTCGGTTTCTTCAACTGGATATTAGCATCTACCTCCCAGGGTTGTTGTAAGGATTAAACGAGAGAACGTAAAGTGCTTAGTGGAGAGCCTAGTACATTTTAGGTGCTTAATAAATGCATTTTCCCTTCCTTCCAGGTCCTTGTAGCACCTGGAGGGAGGGGTAAGGAAAGAAGAGGAAGATAAAATCTCTTCTCTTCCCATCCTCCCTCCATCCCAGTAATCTAGGGGAGAGATGTTGGAATTTCAAGGCACACATTCAGAAGAAAAGAAGAATATGCCTTAGATGTTCAAAGAAAGGGGGAAGGTTTCTCATCCACTGTGTGTATGGATCCTCTGGGGAGAATGTATTGGAAGATATGAACAAGAATCAGCAGCATGGGGTAACTTCAGTCTGTGCCAGCAGAGGGAGAGCCCATGTAGATGTGCCCAGGGGTCCACTTAAGTATCTACTAACAGCTGAATTTATATAGCACTTTCCAAGCATAAAACATGTTCCTGTTCATGATCTAAAGCGAGATGGGGCAGAGGCTGGTGTGGGGTAAGCATCATTATATTCTCATTCTCATCTTAGAGATGAGGAAACTGAGACTTGGGGAAGTGACATTAGCCAATCAGTCAACAGACATTCATTAAATACCCCTTATGAGCCAGACTAAGCCATTTGTTGAACACTGAAAAAAACAAGTAAAAAAAAATCCCTGCTCTCAAGGAGCTTACAGTCTAATAGGGGAAACAACAGGCAAACAACTATAACCAAACACTACATAGGAAATAATAGGAAAATTGGAAATTATCATTAGAGGGAAGGGACTAGCATTAAGGGGCATTAAGAAAGGACCAACATTACTCATTAGGATAATGCAGTAAGAGAACCTAGATACGTCTCCCATCTATTTGTCTATGGCTCTTTTCACTAAAGTACTTGGAGACAAACCTAGGAGGTGTCTGCCTATTTCACCTGCTCCTAGGGTAAGAACGTGGAGTGGTTAAACAGAAAGGAAGGGAGGAAGGGAGGGAGAAAGGAAGGAAGGAGAAAAAGCATTTATTAGGCACCTATTATATGGCAGCCACTGTGCTAAGTGCTTTTCAAATATTAATTCATTTGATCCTCACGACAACTCTAGGAGGGAGCTAAAGTTATTATATCCATTTCCTCAGTTAAGGGAACTGAGGCAAACTTGGAGTGACTTGCCTGGGGTCACATAATTAATAAATATGTGAGACTAGATTTGAACTCAGGTTTTCCTGACTCCAAACTCATCATCTCTCTTCACTGTACACTTAGTTTCCTTAGATTGTAGAATATTAGAATGTAGACTATTAGAGTTGGAAGGAAACTTTGAGATCATCTAATCCAACTCCCCTGCTTCAAGCATGGATCCCCTTAAAAATATTCTAGCAAGCAGTCAGCATTGTTCTGCTTGACCATCTGTTGCAATGGTTCTCAACCTGTGGGTTATGTTCAATTTCTAACAATGAAAATACATCCTGCATATCAGATAGATTCATAAAAATAGCCAAATTACAGTTATGAAGTAGCAACAAAAATAATTTTATGGTTGGGGGTCACCACAACATGAGGAACTGTATTAAAGGGTTGTGGCATTAGGAAGGCTGGGAACCACTGATCTATTGGATGAACTTTGATAAGAAAATGACTTTGGAGTCACTGTTAGAGGGTGACTTAAAGGCTTTGGTCCAATGGTGCCATTGTGGCCAAGAAGATCCACATGATTTTGGACTTTTCAGATCTGAAAGAGACTTCATTATCTATTCAAATACATGCCTGAAATAGGAAATCTCCTCTATAACCTAGCTGGCATTGTACATTCTGGGGTTTATGCTCTAGCATTCTATATACCAGGTTGTGCAGTGGATAGAGTGCCCAGCCTGGAGTCTAAGGCTGAGAGAGGGAGATGTCTATAAATTCATGAAGGAGATAAAAAGAAAAATCAAGTAAATATTCCCTAATTCTCCAATATACTATTCTAGACACCAGAGCTAAGGGCCCCTGAAAGCTGGAAGCGAGAAAACAGATGGCACTTATTTCCCTAGAAGCAGAAGAGGTTGGAAATAAAACTAAATTTAAGATGGATTTAGATAAGTTGCACGATGACAGAATCATGATAGTTTCCTATGTGAGTTTCTGGGGATTTGGGGCTACAACCCTAACCTAGAAAGACAAGATAATGGAGAGTATCCATGGTCTTCCTCCAGATGATGCTGTGATGTTTTCCAGGGACAAGATTCTGGGCTGGACGAAGTACAGAGATGGAAATTCAAATAATTGAGTTGTTCAGATCTCATAAGGAAGTAATGGAAGATAAGCCTGGAGAGGTAGAATAATGGAGCTTAAGATCATATAATTTGTAGCAGAAGAAGACATTAGAATCCAGTGTTGGAGCTAGAACCTTAGAGCATAGAACGTTAGAAAGCAGCGCGTAGAATGTATGCTCTGGAAGGGAATTTAGTTTTCACTTGGTTCAAACACATCATTTTAGAGGTGAGGAAACTGAAAGTGAAAGAAAGTTTTTGTCCAACACCACACAGCTAGTAAATGACAGAGCTAGCACTTCAACCCAGGTCTTCTGGTTCCTGGTTCAAGGTTACTCTCACTACACCAGCTCAGAGAGGTCCTCGAATGCCAGGCAGGCTATGGACTTTTTAGGTAGGCAATAAAGAGCCGTGGCAGCAAGGGATGATGTTAATGAGGAGTCTGACATTTTCAAATTGGTATCTTTGAAAGACTGACCTGTAACACTGGCTAGCTAGCTTGGGAAAGAGAGGAACTATTTTTGAGCAGGGTGTTCCTTCCCTCCTTTCCTTTCTCCCTTCCTCCTTTCTTCTTTTCTAGAAACTCCTCTCCTCTCCTCTCCTCTCCCCTCCTCTCCTCTCCTCTCCCCTCCTCTCCTCTCCTCTCCTCTCCTCTCCTCTCCTCTCCTCTCC
>CM053595.1:77259805-77277749 GCA_028646575.1 Pseudocheirus occidentalis | reverse complement strand
TGTCCACTATGAAGATGTCCTGTGTAATTATACATCCACAGCCTGTATTGAATTGCTTGCCCTTCCAGTGGGGGTGGGTGACAAGGGAGGAACTGAAAGAATCTAGAATTTAAAGCTCTGCAATACATGTAACTAGGAATTAAGATATACAGGGGCTGGGGTAGGGAAACCCTCCTTGCCCTACCAGTAAGTTAGAGAGCAGATCAGGGGAGGGGCTTTACAGTGGGATCACTGTTTTGGGTTTGGGGTAGGGGAAAGACGGGGAGAAAATTTGTAATTTAAAAATCTCATGAAAATGAAAGTTGTAAGCAAGAAAACAAATGAAAAATTTATTTAAAAAAATAAAAAAATATTTTTTGTTTCCACAAAAATAGTTTGGGTTATCAAATACTGCTGTAAATACTGCTGTAAATTCTTGGAAACAGGTCTAGATTTTATTGCCTATTTCTATTATTACTTGTTGAATCTTAGACAGGTAACTTCCCTGTGTTGAGTCTACTTGGGTTTAATTTGGTGAGTGCCAGGGCAGGAAGGCCTAACCTCTGATCTCATTTGTATAGATAATTCTCAGTGAGGAAACTTCTTGACCAAAGTTCATCAACTACTATTTTGCAACTTTCAGTCTTAAAGAGATACTTGAGAGAGACAACAAGAAGTTAAAAGAATTGCTAGGCTCATATAGCCAATATGTGTCAGAGATGGACTTTGAACAAAGTAGACCTTCTCTGCTTCATTTTACTCATTTGTAAACTGGATATGATTGGATCAAAAATCTAGAGCTAGCAAGGACAATAAAAACATTATGTGCTTTATTTACCTCAGTGTAATGAAATAACAGATGTGAAATATTTTGTAGATTGCAAAATACTGTGGGAATGCCAGTTAGCATTACTCTTTAGTCAAGCTACAGGGCATGCTGCAAAGTGAGATGCCCTCAGTCATATCTAGTGCTACGTGGAGGCAATTGATGGTGGACTGGCATCAGTTTCTCACTTTTATTCCCTTTGCATGTATATCCCATAAGCAATTGCACTGGCTAGTTGGCTTCCCAGAGGGGTTCTAAATATAACCTTAGGGGGTCTTTCTAATACTATCAGATTTAGCCCCCATTCTGGTGTCTTATGCCCAGTAATATCACCAGTATTTACTATCCCAATATTGGTTAGCTAATTAGTATCAATTTCATTTTGCAAAGGCATATTTATTGAAAAGATATATTAAAAAACGAAATACAAAATGACCACCCAGTTTGGGAGTACATACTCCCAGGGGGGAATGGGCTCAGATATAAAGATGTTGTTGCAAAGCATTTATCCCACCAAGTTCACTTCTGAATTTGGCATGACCAGTGAATGAATTCACTCCCTTGTCTTGTAGGACATGACATCTTCGTATGCCATTATTGAGCCATAGCTGGACTTGCTCTTGTAGATGTCTCCGCTATGGGCTCAGTTGCTGTAGTCTGCCAAGGACTCCCATCACAGGAACCTCTGCTTCCCTAATCTTATGAATTCATACAAGTTCCTTCATCAAAGGGAAAAAAGACACAAGAGGGAGGTTTCCCATCCAAGGTGCAGGTTGGCCCAAGAGGCCACAATTTTGTAGACCAGCCTGGGAGAGAACAATGCAGTGGGGAAAAAGGATACTTCCCTCTCACTGACTCTTCAGAACTCAGAGAGTCATTCTTATACTCATAAATTTCCATAAGCAGGCTCACCAAGCATTCACATGGGTTTCCTGTACAAGTTCCCAGAATTGAGCCCATGCTGGCCTGGCCAGTCCTCTGTTATGCCTATGTATAGTTCATTTAACTTTCTAGAATCCTTTCCCCATGTTTTTTGAAATAGGCTGAGGGGATTATATAATTCCAATTTCACAGATGGGGAGAGTAAAGTCAAGGGAGAAGTTACTTCCCTTAGGTTACACAGCTATTACATAATGATCATCATCTTCATTGTCCTCATTTCTATAGTGTTTAGCATTTACGAAATGTTCCTCTCACAGTAATCCTGTGGGGAGGGAGAGAAAGAGAGAGAGAGACAGACAGACAGACAGACAGACTGACAGACAGAGAGACAGAGACAGAGACAGAGAGACAGAAACAGAGAGAGAGAGAGAGAGAGAGAGAAGAGAGAGAGAAGAGAGGGGGATGGAGAGAGAGAGACAGAGAGAGAGAGAGAGAGACAGAGAGAGAGAGAGAGAGAGAGAGAGAGAGAGCTTGAAGCCAAATGAACATTTGTGACTTAGGATCACTGATCTGAACTGGAAGGGACATTGGAGATTATTTATAACAATCCCCTCATTTTACGAATGAGAAATATCAGGGAGTTTGATATGTCGGAGAATCATAGATTATAGAATATTAGATCTAGAAGGTGTCCAAAGGGATATGGACTGTTGAAACATAGAACAGAGAATAATAGAATATTGTATACAGAATGTTAGGGCATAGAACATTAGAACTGGAAAGCACCTTAGAGATCAATTGGTCCAACACTCTAATTTTATAGAACAGAAAGCTGATGCCCAGAGAGAAATGACTTAGTAGCAGAGTTGCATTTCCAACCCAAGTCTTTTGCCTCTAAGCTGAGGGCTCTTCTTGATATAACAGGATGACACTCTCATAATTACATTGTGCTCTATTCAAAAGATAAAATCACATAAATGGAAAACTAATGACTCTGGACTTATTGAGAAGCCAGCTTTCTGCCATACAATGAAAAAGCAGGAGGACTTGAGCAAGGGACTGTGGGAAGCACAGAGCCTGGGAGCTGTGCAACAGCTACAGTAATTTGTGCACAAGAAAACTACACAGGTTTGTTATGTCTATTTATATCTGTTGAGAGAGAAAGAGAGAGAGAGAGAGAGAGAGAGAGAGAGAGAGAGAGATCCATTGTTGCCCTAGCAACTACTGCACTGTGCACTAACTAGTAGGACTGTGAATAGGAGGTGGTACACACTTTTCCCACACCACCCCTCCCCTCATTCCATAATCTGATCACATGTACCTATCCTTACAGAGAATGGGTGAGACTCTTCCAAAGTCTTCATCCCAGACTGCACTAACGACCAGTTTGTCAGAGAAACTAGTCAGTCAGCAGAATGGAAGGGCATGTAGTTAGCTTCAAAGAAAGCCTCCTCTGGTCCCAACCCCAACCCCGTGAAAATGACCTTTCCTTTCTTATATCTTGCCCTTCTATAATGAATTTATCATGCAACATCATGTATTATAACTACTTACATATCTGTGCTCCTCACTCTCCCATCCCATTGCCAGATTCTATCTCCACAACTTTACTCATCCATATACTTCTCTTCACTCACACAAACATCCCAGCTCAGGCTCTATCAGTTCTTCTTGGACTATCAATTACTCAACAAATAAGCATTTATTAAGTGCCCACTATATGCTAAGTGCTGGGGATACAGAGATAAAAGTGAAAGTCTTGCTCCACTCTGCATCTGCTTCTCTGCCTGGTTTCAACCCCAATGTACAAGATGCCCTTTCCATGTAAAGCTCATCTTTAATCTTATTACCAAGCTACTAACTCAAACCTCTGACACCACCTCTTTAAGCCTTCCCTCCCCTCTGACTAGAGGACTAGAAAGTGGAGTGCCAAATTCCTTCCAGTGTCTTCCTTTATAGAAAACAGAAACTGGACATTTTGGTTCATTCCACTCTGCCTGGCTTCAAATCCAAATACAAGATGCTCCTGTGCCAGGTACCCCTGGGGCCATCCAGCTAAACTGGATCACTATTCATTTCCTTTTCTTATCTTTCTGTCTCACTTCTCTGTGCCTTTACTCACACCATCACACATGCTTGAAAGAAATATCCCCTCCCCCCATCTGTTTAAGTCCCTCTATTAAAGGCTCACCTCTCTGAGAATCTCCAAGTGAAAATGATTTCTCCAATTCCTTATAGCATGGTACCTGTATAGGAGCTATCTATGGTTCTGATTCTCTCTTCGATTTTTCCATTACCCCAATCTCCCGTCAAACCCAAGTCTTTTGCCTCTAAGTTGAGGGCTCTTCTTGATATACCAGGATGACATTCTCATAATTACACTGTGCTTTATTCAAAAGATAGAGTCACATAAGTGAAAAACTAATGACTCTAGACTTATTGAGAAGTCAGCTTTCCACCATACAATAGAAATCAGGAGGGCTTGAGCAAGGGATTATGGGAAGCACAGAGCCTGGGAGCTGTGCAACAGCGATAGTAATTTGTGCACAAGTAAGCTACACAGGTTTCATTTTTGCTATGTACATATCACAGCTCTCTTTCCCCATTAGATGGTAAAGTCCTTGAGGGTAGGGAATGTGTAATTTTTCATCTTTATATTCACAATATCTAGCACAATATCTTAGGCTTTGTAAGTGCTTAATAAACATCTATCAAATTGAATTGCATGCTAAATTGTTCCTTGTCTTCCCTACCAGAGTATAAACTTCTTGAGGATGAGGAATATCTCTTATTTATCTTTGTGCATTCCCCAATACTTAGCACAATGTTTACCTCTCTTATAGGATCATATATTTAGAGTTGGAAGGGACTTTAGAGGTCATCTAGTTCAATCCTTTCATTTAATTAAATTTTCAAAAAAACGATTAGTAAGCATTTATTTTTTCTACTTCCCATCTCACCATGGGGAAAATGCAACTCATATAAATATTCATAGTTATGGAAAATAAATCCCCATATTGTCCATGTCCAAAAATGTATGCCTTATTCTCCACCGTAAGTCCATCACCTCTCGGTCAGGAGGTGAATATCCTTGTTCATCATCAGTTCCCTGTAATGATGCCAATCGTCTCATTTGACAGATGATGACACAGGTCCAGAGAAGTGAAATGCCTTACTTCAAGGTCATGAAGGTAGGAAATAGCAGATATAGCATTCAAGCCTAGGATCTCTGACTCATCATGGTACAGTGGAAAGAGTGCAATGAATTTCTAATCATGGGAGTTGAGTTCAAAGAACAGTTCTGCCACTTACTACCTGTATGACCTTGAGCAAGTAATGTTAGGTAGCTAGGTGGAGCAACAGTGAATAGAATACTGGGCCTGAAGTCAGGAAGACCTGAATTCAAATCTTGTTTCAGACACTAGCTGTGTGACCTTGGGCAAGTCACTTAAGCTTTGTTTGCCTCAAGTTACTCAACTATAAAATGGGGATAATAACAGCACCTACTTCATAGAGTTGTTATGAGGATCAAATGAGATAATATTTGTAAAAAGCACTTAACATAGTGTCTAGCACACAGTAGGCACTATATAAATGCCTATTCCCATCTATTCCCCCTTCCTTTTCTGGTCCTCAACTTCCCAATCTGTAAAATGAAGTGGTTGGGTTAAATTACTCTTAATGTCCCTTTCAGCTCTAGATTTATGCTCTCTATGACTCCAAATCCAGCATGTTTTCCACAGGCAGAATATGATTAATATATGTCTGTTGAATCAAATTGAATTAAGGGATATAGTTTGAACTAAATCCAGTTGTCCTCATAGGCAATGATGCCTTAACCAGCTCATAACTATCTCCTGGATCTGTCTATCCCATCCTTATATAGAAGAACCTAGGCCAGCAGAGTTCTGAAAGAAAACCCTACTCTCTCCAGCATACAGCATACAGGATACATTTCCCTGCAACCAGTGCTTAGGCTCCTGTCTGGGAGCAGCACTTGTAACACTTGGAGAAGAAAAGTTGGTTACCATATGCTGCAGGAGTAAGTTCTTTAATAAGGTAGGTCTTCAAAGACATACTATGCTGTTAAATTCTATGGTACACATCCAGTCACTGCTCCAGAGAAACTCCTTGGTGAGGCTAGGAGAGACCAGTGTCAAGATAAGGAGTGAAGAGTAGAGGATTCTTCTTTGGACTAATGGACATAGCTATACTAGGGCACTCCTAGATGGGATGGACTTGGACTTGACTGATATATATACAGCTACAATGTTTAGCATTGGATAAGGTGGTTTTAGGCAGTGAAAAGAGCACTGTCAAAAAAATCAAAGTATCTGACTTTTAGTGCCATTCTTGCTGTGTGACTGGGCAAGTCATCTCACCTTTTTGCTCATCAGTTTCTTCATCTGGAATGAAGGCACTGAAATGAAAGACTCATATGATTCCTTTCATTGTTAACACTGTGTTATCTATGTTCTAACATTCTGCAGTCTGAAGTTTCTCCTGGATGTAATATTATAAAATTGGTTGTGAAGCTTTTTTGTGACTTTAGGCGATTCAGCACCACAGATAGCTCCCACATTTTCAGGAAGGTTGCTGTTGTCACTGCCAAACAATGACATCTGCTCTCGATATCTTCACTTTAAAAAAAGAAAAGTAGTATTTGTCCTTTTTGTTATCTCACAGTCATTTCTGGATATACCACCCTTCCTCCCCTTAAATGAGACATCCCTTGTAACCAACAAGCAGTTAAGAAAACTCTACTGACATGTCAATTTCATCTGACACTTATCCATTGAAAGATGCAGGTATTTTTCCTCATCTTTTCATTTTTCTTAAGGTTAGTGATTTGGAGCAATCTTTTGTATTGCTTTAATAGTTTGAAATTCTTCATTGGAGAACTGTGGGGTTTTTATGGTTTGTGTCACAATATACAAAAGGATCTAGATTTGAAGTTAGAAGACCTGGGTTTAAATCCTGTTTTTTGCCATTTATTACGTGATTTCTTCTTTTTGGAATTCAATTTCCTATTTGAAAAAATGAGGAAGTTGAACTAGATGACTTCTCTGGCTCTTCTTATCTTTATATCTATGATCCTATGTGACCTTTGATCACTTATCATTTGGTGAATGGTGTAATGGCACTGTAATTTGAATTTGAACATCCCTTTGTGTTGGCAAAGGTAGCAGGTACTTAGCACTTAATAACTGATCAAGCGTCTGTTTTGGAAACAGAAGGTATGAACTCCTGTCTCCTGTTGCTGACATAACTAACAGGAAAGGGTTGGCTAAAAGAGGAAGCTAATGCAGTGTGTATATTAGAACCCCGCCTCCCCCCAAAAAAAGAAAAGCTCCAGAGAGAGAGGTAAAGATTTTCTTGGAGCAGGCTCAGTGGAGCCTGAAGAAGAGCTGAGGAGGCTGAAGAGGAAAGCCACTCCGAGGTTTCAGAGAATGATTCTGATTTTGAAAACCTGGATGGAGTGATTTTGATTTTTGGGAAATAGCTGAAACTTCTGATTTGTCTGAGGGCCAGCCAGAGCTGCTGAGGATTTCCAAGAGCCAGTCAGAGCTGTTGAGGATTTCCTAGGGCCAGCTGGAGCTGCTGAAGTCTGAGGAAGCATAATCCTGATGCTGGTTCTTTACTTGAACTTGTTTGTGGCTTTGTTAAGCCTTGACTTCTCAGGAATGGACACTGGGAAGGATTTGAGATGGACTAGACACTGTGAGCTCCAAAGTGGAGCAGGAACTGTACAGAGAGCTGGACAAGGACCTACGAGCTGTCTGCCTTTGAACCCAGGTGACAGTCTGGTGAATACAGGTAGGATTTGGGACCATGGAAGGGGATCCAGGGAATCTGAGAGACCACACTGAGTCAAGCTGAAAGAAGACTTTAAGTGGATACTGTGTACTGACTGAAAAACTTTAAATTTACTAGTGACCTAGAGAATGGAGGGTCTGTGTATTTTCTAATGATAGACTAGTGAATAATGAAGGATGATCGATTGACTAAATGATTGTACTTAGTGATTGATGACTGAATAAGTAATTGATTTGTAACCTAGTATGCCCCATGAGTGGAAAATTTGACTATTGTACTTTGTGATTGAATTAAGGATTTTGTGAATGCTTGAGTCACTAAATGATTGTTCTTTGTTCAAAACTTTGTGACCACTATAGTGGAAACTATGTGGCCATTTTCTGTGATGAATTATTGTGAATGCTTTATTTTGATTATCTATGATAAGTTGTAATATTGTAAATGCTGTACCTTGATTTCTGTGAATGTTTTCTTTGATTTGTTATTGAATCGAGTGTTCATTATACCGTGTAATCAGAACCTTAAAAGCTGTTCACAGTAGCATTCTTCTGAAAATGCTAGTGCTTGGCTTTATAAATGGTTCTTGGGTTTTACATTTATGCTAATTCCTTATATATCTTGGATATCATACTCAACCTAAATATAAAGGAAAAGACCCTTTATATTCAGGTTGAGTATCTATGTAGAACTTATGAAATGTGATGTAAAATGCTGACCAAAAATCTATCTTCTGTCAAAGTAGTTTATAGTTTTCAGAGTCATTTTCAATCTAATGAAAGCCTTTCCCCAGTGGTTTATATTCTTGGGTTTACTGAATATTGGGTGACTGAGCCTAACCATCTGTGACTCTTGCTCACCTAATTTATTTAAATGATGTGTTTTTAAAACTAGTACCAAAAAGATTTAATGATTGCTGCTTTATAATATCATTTGAAGTCTGAAAGCATCTCCATATGATTCGTACTTTTTCTTCATTATTTTCCTTGAGATTCTAAATATTTTATCCTCCCAGATTAATTTAGCTATTATTGTGACTAGTTTTATAAAGTTACTCCTTAGTTTGACTGGCATAGCACTAAAACTGGGTATTAATCTAGGTAGAATTGCCATTAAAATTTTTTAAAGTATATTTTTCCCAATACATGTAAATACAATTTTTAACATTTGTTTTTCAAAATTTTTTATTTCCAAATTCTTACCTTTCTTCTCCCCTCCCCTGCCTCATTGAGAAGGCAAGTGATTTAGTATAGGTTATATATGTGCAGTCATACAAAACATGTTTCTACGTTAGTCATGTTGTGAAAGAAAACATAGACAAAAGACCCAGGAGAAAAATTTAAAAGTAAAGAAAAAGTATGTTTCACTCTGTATTAAGCCTCCATCTGGAGGTGGATATCATTTTCATCATAAGTCCTTCAGAACTATCTTGGATCATTGTATTGCTGAGAATAGCTGATAGTTGATAATCATACAATATTGCTGTTACTGTATATAATATTCTCCTGGTTCTACTCATCTCACATTGTATAAGTTCATGTAAGTTTTTCCAGATTTAAATGCTCATTTTACTTAACAGTATAGCCCAAAATGAACAAAGAAAATTCCTCCAATTATTTAATCTTCAATTATTTCTATAAAAAGCATTTTCAGAATTCTATATATTTGTCTTAAGAGTGTCTTGGTAGATTGACTCCCAGATATTTGAATGTATTATGTATTTATTTTGAAAGGGGTTTTTCTGTCATTTCCTCCTGTTGTTACTACCATACAGAAATATGGCAATGATTTTACATATTTATTTTGTATTCTTCTATTCTACTGAAGTTATTAGTCATCTTAGTATATTTGCTGACTCTCCCTGTCTTCCTCATTCACTCCTTTTTACTATCCCTGATCTCTAGATTGTTCCTGGGAATTAAGGCAGTTATTGCTACTGCTTCAATTTGCCTTCCTCTGATCCCAGTGGTCATGCAATGGGTTTTCCTGAATTAATTCATAGTTATTCATCCACTTATTCACTAAACACATGCATATATTAAGCAGCCTGCAGATTTGGAGCACTGTGCTAGGTTCTAGGGAAGAAATAAAGGGTACACAAGGCATTTGCTATACAAAAGTATACACTCTCAAACACACAAATGGATCCATTTTTTCATTAATATGGATGCTCCAATAATACATATCACAATTCATGCTTGCCTGTATCATGAGACGCTTGTCCATGTTGTCCCACAAGATTGCCACAGGGAGTCCACTCAATGTGTGAGGGGCCTTCTTTGCTTTCTCTCCACTTTACAAAGATAGTAATGTATCACATTGACTTTGCAAAGGTTATCCCTTGCTCTTGACGTGTGCCCAGGAAACTTTCTTTTTCAAAAATGTTGGTGGTCTAAGAGATGCTGCTATTCCTGCCTGTAGATTGCAGTTAGTCTGAAGCTGATAGTGGGGGTAGGAGGTGCGGGTTGTATTCGGCTTGCTCTCCATAGGAGTTGCTATTCTAAATGTTGGCTGCAGAGGCCATGCTGGAGGCAGGGTCAGGAGACTGAGGGGCACTGCTTTTCTTGGGGCTTTTGGGCACTGGGTGTTGGTCAAGATAGGGGTTGTGGTTTAACCTTCCAGGTACATGCTATCCCCCTGGCCCCATATGTCCCTCCCTGTCACTCTTTTAAAAGACTAAGTCTTTCCTGGGCTGAAAATGTAGCTTGGATATGCTTACAATGTAACTGTGAGTCTAGTAGGGGCTGCTCATAGGCCTGATCCCCTCCTCCCTTCTTGGGTAGTTTTCCTTCCTTATGTAACGTGGTGGCCCCTTCTCCCATGTTCTCTCCATATTGATGCTGAATTTAGTGAGATTATCGAATAAGATTAGCTCACTGTAGCGCTGGATTCTTCATAGCTCAAGCAATCCAGCAGTCAGCCTCCCCAGCAGCAGGGATTACAGGTAGGTATTACATCACACTGAGTTCATTTTCTTTTTGATTATGCATTTTATAACATACTTCATTTATAAGATCATGAAATCATATAGCTATATCGAGAGAGAAATAAAGAGAAAGAAACACACACACTCACTGAGACAGAAATAGACAGAAAGGAGTGAGCTAAGAGGAACCTGGAGATCTAATCCAAATCCTTCATTTCAGATGAAACATTTTTTGCTTTACTTTCACGCAGTCAGGTCTGGTGTCTCATCAGTTAATAGCACTAGGAGGTATGGTATAGCTCAGGCGGTAATATCAGAGTGAGCCACCATGAAATGCTCTAGGTTCAACCACAGTGCTTGGAACCACTGTTCCAACCCACTCACTAGGCATGAGTGAATGAAACAGATGCCCCTGTTGTTTACTATATCTGATCATGATATTGTTCAAAGCTTGAACTACACTAAGTCACTCCTGGTAAATGTGTGAAATTTTAGTTTTGCTATCCTTGGTTTTTCTCGGTTCATGTCTGGGTTTTATATATAGGAATGGAAAGAGCTAAAATAATAACTTATAAAGCTCTCGTTGCTCAGCCCTTATACAGATCCTCTTCATATCTTATAAAGGAATAACAGAGTATGGCTACTTCTCTGTACTTTGCTGAGGACCTTAACACCTCATTGTCTCTGTTACCTGCCCATTGCCTTGCAATATTTCATTAACTGGTCTGGAGAAAATCAATTGATCAAGAATGTCTTGATCAATTCCTTTATGTTTCACAAGCATTTCAGTCTCAAAGAGAGTCAGCGGATGGTCTCTTTCTTGGTTCAACACATTCTCTTCCCACCATCAAGCTGCTCCTTTACTGACTGCTACCAGGGCCTTCATGAGCCTTATAGTTTTATCCTAGCCTTTAGTATGGTGATGCTACTTGGGGATAGCTCAAAGGCTGATCACTACAGGGCTGTTGGTCAGATGCCATTTTTTTTCATCTTCTCCCACAGACGTCCAGGGTTTCTCTTCACTACCCTCTTCAAAAAGCATTGTGATTCTCTTTTAAAATGCCCTTCTCATAGCAGGACACTAGAATGGTTTCAGGCATACTATTTATGTTACCTGATTTAAAGTCATCCTAGCCTCACATTTCCTGTTCTTTATGGTTCCTAAAATATCTAGGACACCAAAGTGGGAAAAACAATAGTTAATATTTTAAACAGATGGGGAACAAATAGTTAAGTGGCTTGCCCACAATCAAATAGATAGTCAATAGCTGAATCTTGAATCTAGATGTTCTGACTCCAAATTCAATGTGCAAATTTTCACCGTACCATAATGCCTTTCCTTTACAAGTCTGCTTACTTAGCCCTACCTTTCCTGATTGATTTCTTATTTCTCTACATCATATCTTCTACATTCTAGCCAAACTGGGCTAACTACTGTCCTCTAAATTTAACATTCAGCCTCTGTGCCGTTTCTTTTAAAAATTATTTTGAACTGAGTCATAAAATAAAATGAACATTTCTACATAAAAAGCAGAGCAGATAATAAGGATTGTATCTGTAACTGTGAATTCCTATTATGCACAGCTTGCTTTAATTTTAAAGTATGTAGTAAATTCAAGATGTTACACAAAAATTTCCTTTTTTGTGTTTCTGAGTTTCTGTTAGTTTCTATACATTAAATAAAAGTTTCAATGACCCTATTTTTTCTTTTCTTCTTTTTGGGGGTTAAAATATTATTATAATTCCCCCTCTATCCTATTACAATGTCCCCCTAACACAGCATTTGAAAGAAAGGAAAAGTGAAGGCTTTGAAATAAATATTTATAGTCAAGCTAAACAATTCCATACATTGATCATGTCCAAAAATGCACGTCTCATTCTGAAACCTAAGACCATCATCTCTTTCTCTGTGTAAGAAGGTGGCTAGTATATTTCATCAGCCCTCTGGAAACATGGTTGACCATTTCATTGATCAAATATATTAGCTTTCAGAGTTGTTTTCCTTTACAGCATTGTTGATATTGTGTAGATAGTTTACCTGGTTCTGCTCACTTCACTGTTCATATATGAATTCCCAAATTTCCCTGAAACTATTCCTTTCATCATATTTATGATTAATAATATTCCATTATATTCACAAGAGATAATTTGTTCAACTATTCCCCAATCTGTGGGTATCCCTTAAGATCCAATTCTCTGCTACAATAAATATTTTGGAACATATATGTCTTTCCCCCCTACCTTCAGTCTCTTTGTGGTACAGGTCTACTAGTGCTATTTCTGAGTAAAAAAGTAATCATAATTTAGTTATTTGGGGGGGGTATAGATCCAAATTACTTTCCAAAATGGTTCCACCATGGCTTCATGGCTTCACCTCAGTGAATTAATGTACTTGTCTTCCATCATCATCATCATCATCATCATCTTCTTCTTCTTCTTCTTCTTCTTCTTCTTCTTCTTCTTCTTCTTCTTCTTCTTCTTCTTCTTGTCTTTCTCCTCCTCCTCTCCCCCCTCCTCCTCCTTTTCCTTCTCCTCCTCTTCCTTCTTCTTCTTCTCGTCCTTCTCCTTCTCCTCCTTCCTCTTTCCAGTTTGATGGGCATGAGATAGAAGCTCAAACGTTTAAAAAATTTACATGGAGCATTTTTCCACGTGGTTGTTGAAAGCTTGAATTTATTCCTTTGGGAACTGCCTGGTCACATTGCTGCCCTCTTCAGAAAGCATTGTGAAGTTCTTTTAAAATGCCCTTCTCATAGCAGAACACTAGAACAGACATCTTTCAGCTCTGCCACATTTTCTTCTTAATGTTTTACTTTCTATGGCCATCTCCCTCTTCTGTATTTTGTATAGGCTATTCTCTCATGCTTGGAATACACTCTCTCTTTGCCTCTACTTCTTAGAATCTTTATAATCCTTTAAGATTCAGCCCATGAACCATTTCTGTTTCTTACATTACCATGGTATCTCTCTCTCCCTTCTTCTCCCAGAAAGCCATCCCATATAACAAGTAGTATTTTTTAGAAAGGAAAAAAGTCAACATAATTGATCAATATATTGAATTAGTCCCAAAACATGTTCAATGTGTAATGCCTATATACCACTCATCTCTAAGAAGGGGTAGGTTAGGGCTTTCTTCTCATAACTCTTCATTCAAGTACCACTTGATCTTTCTAATTATTTCATTTACTTTTGATTTTTTGGTTATATCATTATTCTTTCCATTTACCTTGTTATAGTTAATGCGTATGTTGTTTTCTTGAATGCTTACTTTGCATTGGTAGATATTTCCATGCTTCTCTGTATGCATTACACAAACATCATTTCTTATAGCACAAGAATATTCCATTACATTCATGTACCACAGTTTGTTTAGCCCTCCTCCAAATGAAGGGAATGTACATTGTTTCCAGTTCTAAGCTATCACAAAAAGTACTGCTATGAATATTTTGGAGTATATTGGAACTTCTTATTAATGGCTTCCTTGGGGTATAAGCCCAGTAATGGATTCTCTGGTTCAGAGTATGGACATTTTAATCACTCTATTTGCATACTTCCAAACTGCTTTCCAAAATGGTTGTACCATTTCACAGCTCAACAATAATGTATTAGTGTGCTTGTCTTTCCACAATCCTGAAACACTGATTATTGCCATTGTGGGGTCATTTCTTTTTTTGCCAATTTACAGGGTGTAAGACAAAGACTCAGGGTTTTTTTATTTGCATTTCTCTTATTATTAGTGATTTGGGGCCCTTTTTTATGTGGTTGTGAATACTTTCCAGTTCTTTTGAGAACTATTGGTTTGTATCTTTTGACCTATGGGGAATAACTACTAGTTATACACACACACATACACACACACATACATGTATATGTGTATCTGTATGTGTGTATATGTATCTGTATGTGTGCATACATGCATGTATATTTATATGTATGTGTATGTGTTTGCATGTACATGTGTATGTATATGTATGTGTGTATGTGTATGTGTATATGTATATGTATATGTATACACACCTACCTAGATTCCAAACCCTTATCAGAGAAATGTGATACAAAGATTTTTTTTCCCCATTCAATCATTTGTCTTCTTATCCTAGAAGCATCACTGTGTGCAGAAGCTTTTCAGTTTCAAGTGGTCACAGTTAAATATTTCATGTTTTGTAATTGCCTTGATCTCCTACCTATAGCTGTAAGAAGTATATAACTTTTTCTCCTCTAATTTTTTATAGTATGGTTTTTAATATTATAGTCAAATATCTATTTAGAATATATTAAAGAGTGGTATAAGGTGCTGGTCTAAGCTTAATTTCTACCAAACTGCTTTTCAGCTTTCCCAGCAGTTTTTATCCAATAGGGAGTTTTTTTTTCCAGAGGTAATTTATGTTTTTCCTTTTATCAAATATTGGGTTACTGAGTTCTATTGTTTCTGAATCTCCCTTCTCTAGTCTATTCCGTTGATCTGTTTCACCACTCTTTAACCAGTGCCAGATGGTTTTGATGACTTCTGCTTTATAATATAGTTTGAGGTTTGAGGCTGCTATTCTACCTTTTTCTTACTTCTTTTCATTATTTCCATTGATAGTTTAGATCTTTTGTTTTTCCAAATAAATTTTCTTATTATCAATTTTTGTAAAGTATATCCTTGGTAATTTAATTGATGTATTGTTAAAAGTATAAATTAATTTTGTCAATATTGTCATGTTTATTACATTGGTACAGCCTAGCAATGAGCATTGAATATTCCCTCAGCTATTTAAGGTTGTTCTTTATTTCTTTAAGGAATGCTTTGTAATTGAAGGTATACAAGTTTTTTTTGTATGTGTGTGTGGTTAGGGAGGTAGATCCTCAGATAGCTTATGTATTTTTGAAGCTGCTTGAAACAGGATTTTCTTGTCTATTATTACTGTGCTTTGCTCTTACCATATAGAAATGCTGATTTTTGAGGATTTACTTTGTAACTCATAAATTTGCTGAAGCTATTGTCTTAATATTTTTGTTGATTTCCTGGAGTTTTCCAAATAAACCATCATATCATCAGCAAACAGGGAATGTTTTACCTCCTCTTTACCTGTCTTTATTCCTTTAATTCCTTTCACTTGTCTTATTGCTAGTGCTAGTATTTCCAGAAGTGTATAAAATAATAGTGGGGAGAGAAGGCATCCTTGTTTCACTCTCATATTTTTTTGGAAAATGTTCTAGTATATTCTCATTGCATATGATGCTTTCTTTAGATGCTCTTCATATTAAAATAAACATTCCTCTATGCTTACCCCTTGTACGGTTTTTAGCATAAAAATGTGTTGTACTTTGTCAAATACCTTTTCCGCATCTATTGAGGTGATCATGTAGTTTTGGATGTTTTAGATTTTTAATATGATTAATTCTGTTGATTTGTTTTTCTAATGTCAAACCATCCTTGCATCCCTGGTGTGAATTCCACTTGATCATAATGAACAATTTGTTGGATAAATTCCTGTAGTCTGTTTAATAGGAGTTTGTTTAAATTTTGAGTCAATATTCATTAATTATATTGCAGTATAGTATTCTTTCTATGCTTTTTCTTTCCCTAGTTTAGGTATTAGGACTATATTTGTCTTATAAAAGGATTCTGGAAGGGTCTTATCTCAATTTTTGAGAATATTTTCTGAAGAATGATCATAATTGTTCTTTAAGAGTTTGATATAAGGCATGGTGCCGCCGGTCACAATCATGTCCATCTTGGTTCCCAATATTGGTGTGAGCAAAAAGGACAACAGCTATGTGGGGTCAGAGAACACCTACATCCTGAGACCTGTTTTCCAACAAAGGTTCCAACCCTATTGCATTCACACCATACTCAAGGAATACTTAACAACTTCTCAGTAAGAGCCAAGTGAAATGCCTGCCCTCACAAAGTTTTTATCAGAAAGCATAAAAAATAAATGAAAAGAAATGGGATTTGACCAATAGAAAATTGTGGTGCAAGTAGTGATTGGAGAACAAAGAGGTGAAAGAGTAAATATGGCTGCTCAATGTTTCTGGGATGCAGACACAGACAACTACACTCATCATGCTTTTATGAATGACAATTTGTTCCTTGTCGTAGTTGCATTTAGCTATTTCTATTATTGATCCTTTGAAGAACAGGGTAAAGAAATATGACCAAAAAGAGTTTGATACAATTCTCCTATGAATTTATTAGAAAAAGGAGTTTTTCTTTCTTTTCATACTTCTTTTACAGCTAGATCAACACCCTTTTCTGAGATCAGGTTATTTAATATCTCTATCTGGTCTTCTGATATTTAGGGAATTTTATATTTTCAAACATATTTCTCTATTTATTTTGTGTTCTCAGTTGTGTTAGCATGTAACTCTGAACAATATGCTATGATTATTATTTTTTATTTCTTCTAGTTTTGATATAATTTCACCTTGCTCATTTATTGTTTTATTGATTTGATCTTCTGCTGCCTTCTTTTTAATTAGATTAGCTAAGGGTTTAGCAATTTTGTTAGTCTTTTCAAAGAACTAGCTTTTAGTTTTATTTATCATGTCTATGTTTTTAAAATTCCAATCTATTTATTTCCCCTCTAGTTTTTAATGTCTCCCTTATTGTGCTTATTTTACATTTATTTGTTGGATTTCTAATTTTAAAAAAATGTATATTCATTTCATTAACCCTCTCCTTTTCTATTTTGTTAAAGTAAGATTATAAGGAAATGATTTTCCCCCTGAGGAATGCATTAGCAACACCTCATAAATTTTTGTATCTTGTTTCATTACTCTACTTTTATTTATTTATTTGTTAAATTAAATTTTATGTTTATTTTTAGTTTACATCATTCATTTCCACAAGATTTTGAGTTACAAATTTTTTCCCCATCTTTCCCCTACCCACTAACCCAAAACAGCAGTCCTACTGTATACCCTCTACCCCAATCTGCTCTCTCCTATATCCTCTCCCATCTCTCCTCCCACTTTTGGTAGGGCAAGATGGATCTCCATATCCCAGTGCCTGTATATCTTATTTCCCAGGTGCATGTAAATAATAATAATAATAATAATAATAATAATAATAATAATAATAATAATGATAATAATTTTTTTAAACATTTGATTTTACAACTTTGAATTCCAGATTCTTTTCCTTTCTACCTCCTCACCCACCCTTACTGGGAAGATAAGCAATTCAATATAGGTTGTACATGAGTAGTTACACAAAACATTTGCATAGTGGATATATTGTGGAAAACTGACTATATTTCCCTCCATCCTGTTCCCCCCCCCCCACATTTGTAACTGTTTAATAGTATGTTGGTTTCTCATAAATTCATTAGTTTCCACTTGCTCCACTCTAATTCTGAAGGAATTATTCTCTTCAGAATGCTTTTGAGACTCTTTCTCCATCTGGCAAATTCGACTTTTTAAGGCATTCTTCTCCTCATTGGCTTTCTGTGCCTCCTTTGCCATCTGAGTTAATTTGCTCTTTAAGGTATTGTTTTCTTCAGTCAGGTTGTTGACTCTCTTTTCATGACTTT
>CM053595.1:77242452-77259305 GCA_028646575.1 Pseudocheirus occidentalis | reverse complement strand
GTAAACATGGAAAAGAATTCATAAGGAACTTATCAAAGTTGAACTATTTACATGCCTACATGGAAAAACGATAATTGTAACTTATGAAACTTTTCTCAGTATGAGGATAGGTGAAGGGAATATAAATCTTTATATATATATATATATATATATATATATATATACATACACATATGTCTATATAGGAGGGTATATGTGTGTATGAATACATATGTGAGTATGTGTATATATGTGTACATACACAGAGGGCACAGGATCAATTGAATGGGAAGGGATATTTTAAAAGGTGAAATTGAGAGGTGGGAGAAGAACAGAGTAAGAGGAGACAGGGAGAGACAGAATGGGGTTAATCATCTCATGTAGAAGAGGCAAGGGATAACTGCTAAAACGGAGGAGAAGAACAGGAAGGCAAAAGGGAATGGCTCAACCTTTCTCTCACTGAATTTGGCTTAGGGAAGGAATGGCATACACTCTAAATTGGGTATCTTGTCCTACAGGAGAGTAGGGGGGAAGGAGTTGAGAGAGGAGATAACAGATGGGAGAGCAGTTTTGGGGGGAGGGTTGTTAGAAGGACACACTTATGTAAAGGGACATGGCCAAAGTAGAGAACAGAACAAGTGGGAGGAGGATAGGAAGATCTTTCACAATATGTCCATTGTGGAGATGTTCTGTGTAACTACACGTGTACAGCCTGTGTTGACTTGCTTGTCTTTCCAGTGGGGCTGGGTGATGAGGGAGGAAGGGAAAGAATCTAGAACTTAAAGTTCTAAAATCAAATATTAAAATAATAATAATAATAATAATCATTATTATCTACATGCAACTTGGTAATAAGATAAATGGGCCCTGGGGTAGGGAGATCAATCTTGCCCTACTGGAAAGTCAGAGGGGTTATGGGAGAGGACATAGGAGAGAGCAGATTGGGGGAGGTGATAAATAGTGGAATCACTGTTTTGGGGTGGTGGGTAAGGGAAAGATGGGGAGAAAATTTGTAGCTCAAAATCTCATGGAAATGAATGACGCAAATAAAAAATAAACCAAAGTTAATCAATTAAAAAAAACCCCAAGTTCTAAGAACATCTTCTGGACCATAGGATCTCCTGAAACCATGCCCTGGCTGACTTAATCCACCAGCTTTGGAACCATTGGTTTAAGAATGGGCTTTCCATATTGGTAAATCAGCTAGCGCTAACCCCAGATCCTAAACCATGCTTCATAAGCCAGACTGGCCACCTGCCACCAAATTCTTAAAATTCTTCTAACATTGACTCTTCACTTCTTGCTTTGGGAATAGCTAAACAAATCATTACTATTACTGCTTCTGGAGAACATGGATCATTTGATTCCTTTATGTCTCTATTCACCATTCCTGTGATTGTTCAAATAAAAATAATATTCCCTGGCCAACAACACACCTTTTAGGTGTGCCCCTTTCTAGAGGGAGCCCTGCTAGTTCTTTAAGGGCTGGGACTGCTACTTCTGTATTTAGATTTGTAGTGCTAGCCCAGTGCACCTAGTAATCACTTAATCATCTTTTTTTCATTCATTTAGATCAATTAACACAGTTGTACTTTACTTATTTAGTATTTTTTAGGAACGAGCAGTTGAACAAAAGTGAATAACATGTTAAAGATGGATTGGTCTATATGATCAGCAAAGTGTTATGAGCCTTAATGAATGAATTTTAGAAATTTTATTAAGTACAAGGAAATTTTATTAAGTATTAAGTACCAGAAACTCTGTTAAGCATTGAGGACACACATTTTAAAAGCTCCCCTCAAGGAGCTTATATTCTAATAGAGGAAGACAAATCTATCTGTATATGCCTTTTCATATACATATATATGCATATACAGATACATACATATGTGTAGGTGTCTATATATCGGTGTGTATATTCACACACACACACATTTGGAGTGGAACATTTTGATCTGGGAAATCACTGGGATAGTGAGTGGAATCACAGAGCAATTGAGTAACACTTTCTTTCCAGGAAGGCAGTGCTGATTATTGTTCTGAAAATTGGAGATGGAAAGGCTACAGGGTATCTGTGGCTGCACGCCACAAAAATGGTCTAGGAACAACTCTAAAGGTCTGGGTCTAGCGAGGAAATCTCATCAGTCACAAACCCAGGGAACTCGAGTGGGAAATAGGTACCTGTGTTGGATGGGGGTGAAGGCTGGAACCCAGGAGCACTGTGAGGACATGTCTATGGACACCTCTATTTTAGGTGCTCAGAGAGGAACTGGGAGGGACTTACTTTCTAACTCTGGACTGAGTCCAGGGTATTTGGAGTTGCTGGATAAGCGATGAATATGTATATGTATGTATAGTATATATATCTGTGTGTGTGTGTGTGTGTGTTATTGTGAGAATCTCTGTACCAAGGCTATTGGAGATGAAATATCAGTGAGAAGCAGGAATACAAAAGGGAGGGTCCCTTCCTTCTTGCTGCTAGTTTGTGATCCTGGACAAGACACTTAACCTGTCTGCCTCAGTTTCTCCAAATGTAAAAAGAGCACCTACCTCCAAGGATTGTTGTGAGGATCAAGATATTTGCAAAGCACTTAGCCGTAGCTGGCACACAGTATATGATTAACAGATCTTTGCTTCCTTCCTTTTCTCTTTTCTCCTTCCTTTTCCTCCTCCTTCCCTCCCCTTCCTTTCAGCTCTATGATAGGGACCTGGGACATTAGAATATAGTGTAACAAGAATTACAATGGTATGGCCTATAACAATGAAATCACAGGTCCAGCACCTGTCCCTATTGCTCAGGGTTGCACGGCCAGGATGAGTCGGGCAAGGCTCGAACCCAGGTCTCCCTGACTCAGTTACAAGCTCATGTCTACTAGGCCACTCTCCCCCCAAGCACTTACATCACTAAGTGCCAACAATTACAAAAGAATAGTGGAGGTGATGCGAGCTAAACACTATGTTGGGCCAGGGAAGGAATAAGGAGAGCTGGAAGGCGGAAGTTGGAACCGTGACTTCCTTCTTGGTAAGTAAGAGCCAACCTGGCCTCCAGGACGAGAGCCCGAGAACCAACGAGCTCCTAGTCCTCCTAAGGCCCGTCCTTCCTCCTTATGTTCGTGCCAAGGCCGGCGCCGCGCCGGAAGTGCTGCTCTGGCTCCAGAGATTTCCCCCCGCCCCGCCCCGCCCCGGAAGTGCTCCCCAGGGAAAGATGGCGGCTGTCTCCGTATGCCAGGCTCCGGTCGGCGGTTTCTCTTTCGATAATTGCCGCAGGTGTGGAGAGGGATTAGACCAGGGCCGCGGCTGGGATCGGGAGGCGGAGCCGGATGCGGTGCGGGTGGCTCGGGAACGAGGCTCGGGCCGGGGCGGGAGAGGGACGGAGGAGGGTTGGCGGGTGCGGCCCGGCGGCTCTCGTGACTCAGGGATTCGGGATCGGGAGCGCGGGGCCCGCGGTGGCTGTGGGAGGCCTTACTCTGCCCCCTTACTCTGCTCTGCTGTTAATGTCGGGGCCTGGGAGGGGGTCTTGTGTGTGAATGAGTTGAAGTTGACTGAGCGCCTGCGGTGTGCCGTGCTTTATACCTTGAGCTGGGAATACAAAGAAAGGCGAGAGCCGGGCTCTACCCTCAGGGAGCTCCCAGTCCCCGGGGGAGGAGAAAAAACACTTATATACAAACGTGCTACGTACAGGATGAGCTCAGGGTGATAGAGGGGAGGCCCTAGGATGAAGAAGTATCTAGAAAGGCTTCCTGTATAAAGTGAGATTTTTAGTAGACTTGAAGGAAGCAAAGGAATCGTGAAGAGATGAGGAGGGAGGACAGGCCGAGAAAATGCCCTCAGTTAAGAAATGTGCCTTGTGGGTGGTGTAAGAAGAGTGGAACAGCGTTAGGAAGGGCTTTGGATTCCAGAGGGTTAGAGAGAGAGAGAGGGAGAGAGAGAGAGTGTGTGTGTGAGTGAGTGTGACAGACAGACATGGACACACTCTTTTGGCGGCCTAATGGGGATGGACAGGAGTGAGAGAGACCTGTGTGAGACTGACCCACAAGCAGGCTATTAAATAAGTCTAGGCATGATAACATGAGGACCAGAACCAGTTTGGTGGCAGTATCAGAGGACAAAAGGTGTGTAAGGGGTGTATTTGAGAGATGTTAAATCGACAGACCTTGGCAACAGATTAGATTTGGAGAAGGAACGTTGGTGAGAGTGAGTAGAAGATAATTACCTAGATTTTGAGCCTGGGGGACTGGGACAGTGGCAGTAATAAAGAAATTGCAAAGAGAGGACAGTTTGGGGAGCAAGATAATGAGTTCAACTTTGGATATCTAAGGGTTTTGTGTGTGTGTGTGTCTATGTCTGTGTCTGTGTGTGTATGTATGTAGAAGCCTGTCTGTACATTTTTTCCTCAAAGGATCATATACTCCAGAGCAAAAAGGGACCCTAGAGGCTTTTCAGGACAACTCCCTCTTTTTTATTGATAAGGAAACTGAGGCCCAGAGAAGTGAAGTGACTTGTCCAAGGGTTTGAATACAGGAAGCTTCAGAGATAATACTTAAACGCAGGAGACAGTGCTCTTTCTCCCCTACTGGGCTATTCTTCCTTGTTCTCTTTCCTGTCTTCCTTTTTTTCCTTCATATCTTCCCACTCTTCTGTTGTCCCTTTCACTCATTGTACTCTTCTCTCTTTCTTCCCTTTCCCCCTTCCTTCACTTCTCTGATGCCTTCTCAGTGTTCTCATCTGCATTGAATTTTGCTCTTGTGTTTTTTTGCCTCCTTTTTGTTTCACTGATGATTTTTGTTTTTATATCATATTAATTTCTGGGTATGTCCTCTCTAACAGAAGTTTAAAAAAGAAGAGACAGTTCAGCAAAAACAAAGGATGCACCCACCAATTCTGATAACATATTTAACATTGTATATGCTAAGTCCCTCACTTCTTAAATGAAAATGAGTTCCATTTTCTCAACTCTTCTTACTTCTAAGCTTGGTCATTATAATTGCACAGCATTTAATTTCCTTAAAATTTTTTTTTTCTATTTACAGTGTACTTACTGTGTATATTGTTTTGCCAGTTCTTCATTCTGCATCTTATAAATCTTCCCATATATATCTGATTTTTTTCATGTTTCTCATTTCTTATGGTGCATTAAAATTCCATAACATATTCAGATATTACCTTCTTGGGCTTTAACATCTAGAAAAAACATTCCCTACTTATCTTCGACTGGTAGAATCCCTTTCTGTCTCCTATCTAGGACCTCTTGTTTACTTTTCTGGGTAAAGTTTACTTATCCTTTCTTCCTGCTAGGCTCCTTTAGGCAGGGGCTCTTTCTTTGGGCTTTGAGTCCCCACTTCAACTTTAATAAATATTTGATTAGTTAAATTGAATCTTCTTTTCATTTTATTCTTACCTTCTTTTCCATTTTCTCCCTTATGTGCTAGGGTCACTTTTCCAGAAGGCCTGCCTCCATCTGTTCTGAAGCATGATGATGAGTATCTCCAGCCAGCTTCTTTCTCTTTATGCAGAATAGAAGAGACTTTATCTAGTCCAACCCGTAGTGGGTTTTTTAGCCCCAGCCCCCAGGGGTTCAGTTCTGAGAGTCTGGAAAACTGGACTTTACCAAAATATTATATATCACGGGCAAGATCTGAACACAGTTTGGTAAAATACCTCTTAAAATAACAATTAAATAAATGTTACTCTGATTCTGAACCCTTTGATACAGTATTTTACCGTAATCCATTTTTGGGGATGTACTTAACTGTACTCAACTGTACTCAAACCCTGGAGTTTGCAGAGATATATATCCATTTATAATGAGTAGTTTTGAAAAGGAGTGAATAAAGAGCCGGCCTTGGAACCAAGAACACCTGGGTTCTAGTCCCATTTCTGATATATACTGGCTGTTTCACCATGGGTGAATCACTTAACCTTTTTATGCTGGAGGTGACTTCAGTTGTAAAGAAGGTGCTGACCTGTGTTGATTGAGGGAGTTTTCTCATCCAGGGGTTCCCTATATCAATGAAATTATAGATCTAGTACCTGTAGTTTGCTATTAAAAAAAAATAATAGCTTTATTTTCTACCTTGCCTAGGTAGTGTAGCTCCTAGACCCTGGTCTGGATATCTTATAAGTCCTTACTGCTCTCCGCTCCATCCCATAAAGAATAAAATTGGAAGGTACCTAAGAGATCATTAAGTCTAGCATCTTATTTTAGACTTGAGGAAATTGGTGAAGTGACTTGCACAGTCACATAAGCTAGCAAGTGTCAAAACAAGAATTTGACCTCAGGTCTGTGACTACAAGACCACTTGCAGAAAGAAAACTTTCTGATGTACCAGAGTTAAAGTCTTCCTCATTTTTAATCCTGTGTTCTTCCCACTCTAACAAACTGGTGCCTCCTTTTTCAAGTGTTTCTATCATGGACCACCTCCTCCTTTGAGCTAGTCTCACACAGAAAAGTAGGGTTCAGTTTAACCAGATTTTCCTTCTCAATTCCAGAAATGCCATCCTTGAAGCTGAGTTTTCGAAAAAGGGCTATAAACTTCCAACAGCTCGGAAAACAGGCACTACCATTGCTGGAGTGGTGTACAAGGTACAGAAAGAATTCCTCCTGAGAATATCAAACTTTTGTGGATAGACCAGAATCTTAGAATTGTAAGACTTTACATTTCAGAGACCATGATTCTGCTGAATAAAGGGTGCTGTGGGGAGCTTAACTATATTTTATCATCTCTGGCATCTTCTCTAGTACTTGTCACGGTATTGTGTGCGTGCTGGGACTTAAGTGAAACATTTGCTGAATTAAAACATTGTAATAGTAGCATCTTGGGAAGTCATTTGTCTCAGTTGTTGTTTGAATCTCTTTTATAATCATAGAATTTTAGAGTAGGAGTGGACTTGGTAAATTGTGTGATCCAGTGCTCTCATTTCTGTAGAAAAGGAAACTCACCTCTAGAGAGATGGGTACCATGTCTGAGTCATAGATGTGAGAGAACTTGGATTTGAACTCGGGTTCTCTGATCCTTATTCGGTTCCTATTTCTACTGTAAGTTCTTGATATGAGTCCATTAAGAATGTAGCCTAGTAGAATATATTTTTAAAGCATGATTGTAGGTCTTTCATTGGGAAAGAATGCAAATTGCTAGTGATTTTTGTCTTTCGTTCATGATTCATTCTTTTACCCGTTCTCTTAACCCTTTGTGTGCCCAGTGTGAATTTAAATGTTTCTGTTTTCAACTCTTGATAGATTTATTATCCCTCTTTTACAGATGAATAAATTGAAGTATATAGAGCTAAAGTGACTTGTACATAGTGACATAGCTACTAATTGTGAGAGCTGTGATTCATATACATGTTTTTGACACTCAAATCCAGTATAATTTACACAATGCCACACTGACATAAGACAGACATTTTGTGGTATGTCTGTGTGTTTATTAAGTGTGTTTACTTTTTTTTAAAACTAGGATGGCATAGTTCTTGGGGCAGATACAAGAGCAACAGAAGGAATGGTTGTCGCTGACAAGAACTGTTCAAAAATACATTTCATATCTCCTAATATTTAGTAAGTATTGACTGTTTATAGTTGCAATTTTTAATGCTTTACTGTTTGGTTTTAGTAATACAAACTCTGTGGGTATGAAGATATTTTGGGATTATGAGATTTAGAACTGGAATAGACCTGGGAGATCATTGATTTCCATTTTCCTTATTTTGTAGGAGGAAGCTAAGACCCCTTTTGATTAAGTGACCAGTCATACAAATCGTATTAAGCTGAAGTCTTTTTCTTCCAAGTCCAGTGCTGTTTCCACCATATATAAAATCTTTCAAATAAAATACTTTTCTGAAGTTCTTTCCAGCTCACAATGTATGAACCATGCACCCATGAATTAGAATGTATCAGAAAATGTTTTGTTTTAAAGATATCATATCTTTAAGAACATTAGTACTGAGAGGAACCTTGGAACATAGAATGTCAGAATACTAGTTCTTAGTATGTACGTGCCATAGAGTTGCTGTAAGGAATCTTGGAATCCTAATATGGAACCTAGATCTAAGGTTTCCTTCCACCAGACTTGTAGTCTCTGAGAACTGTAAAATGTCATGGGCCACTTCATATAGCCTCAGCATAATAAATAAGGAAATCTCTTTTCTTTGGATTGGGTAACTAATATGTTTCAAACATATGTATCACTCTTGCAAAAGGATGCAAATTCTGTGGTTAATAAAAGACATACTCACTTTAGTGTTACTCAGTTTGTAATAGCTTTTTTGTTATATATTTTTCTCAATCAGCAGATACTAATAGGACACCTACTGCTATCCTGTGGAGTCAGTGAAATATTTTGATGTTTTAGGAAGGTTCTTCATATTTGAAGAAGTTGGGAACTGTTAGAACATAGAATATTCGAATTGGAAGGGACCTTAGAAATAGGATGTTAGAAGAGAGAATGTAGAATGACAGAGCTGCACCTTAGAATAGACCACAGAATGTTAGAACATAGAATGCTGACGGGGATCTCAGGACTTAGAATGTTTGAACTGAGATCATAAACTATCTTCATCTAGAGATACCCAAGTTTTACAGTAGTGAACCACATGTCCAAATGGCATGAATTTATTATATTTATCTTTAATGACAGTTAACTAATAATTGATCCAAACCTGCCAGTGTGACCTGTGCAGGTATTTAGTTACAAAGAGGAACATTGAGCAAATGGTTAGGCCCTGCCTACATACCTGCATACCTTCTAGCTAATGAGGTAAACATTCTCATTTTTTGCTAAAAATATTTGGCAAATTGTATTCCAGGGTCAGTTCAGCTACATTTGGATTGCAGATTTCATGTTGGATTCTTGGGATTTAGTCACTTCTCACTTTTTCTTTTGAAAAAGCTGATGCCTGTATAGGTGCAGTGACTTGCCCAAGGCCGCATGAAAAAGTAATGGTGGAACCAAAATGAAAGCTTCCTCATCTCCTTCCCAGGCTAGTGCTTTTCTCATTATACAGAGAGAATTTTAGTATTTTATCTTGTTTTTTAACAGTGGATTTTAAATTGAAGTAAGAAATAGATAAGATGAATTAGGCTGGATGGTTTTAATGTCATAGCTCCATTTTTCTTTTTCTGTCTTTATGGAAGTTACCAGAGAAGTTTGTGTCTGACTGAATGTCTAGGTACTTGAAGCTTTGAAATGTCTAAATTACTAACCTATTTTCCAGTTGCTGTGGTGCTGGGACTGCAGCGGACACTGACATGACAACCCAGCTGATTTCTTCCAACCTGGAGCTCCACTCCCTTTCTACCGGACGCCTGCCCAGAGTTGTTACAGCTAATCGAATGCTTAAACAGATGCTTTTTAGGTAACTTAATGACTTATTTTCATTGTAGTATTACACTACTTACTAGGGTTTTTAAAAATCTTATAGTAAGTAATAGAACTTGTTCTTAGATACTGTGCTTAGAAGCATTGGACCCATGAAGGAACATGGGTCCAAACCCAGTGTTTTGCAGATGAGGCTAATTGAGCTCTGAGAGATTGTGACTTATCTGAGGTAGCATAGGTAGTAGGTAGTAGAGTTAGAATTCCAGCCTAGGTCTTTTAACTCTAAATCCAGTACTCTTTTCCCTATATCACTTTGCCTCTTGGAATTATAGATTGAGAGTTAGAAAGCTACATTAGTCCAAATCTCTCATTTAACAGATGAGGAAACTGAGGTCAAGAGAGGTTATCATGTATCCAAAGTCACATAGCCAAAAAGTTTCTTGAGTCATCTTTTATGAAATACGTGTAATAAATACAGGGCATGACTTGCCCAAGAATTTGCAGTGACAAAGCTAATAGAGCCAAGATTAGAATCTAGGTCTTTTGGTGACCAGACCTGTGTGCTCTTTTTGTGATATTGTGCTTCCTTATCTGTCATTTAATGGCTTGGAGCACTTCAAATTCAGAAAGAAAAAGTATATGGTTGACTATTTTGGTAACACATTTGATTCTGTGAGTTATTTTGTTTATTCATTTCCACTAACATTAAGAATCTATTGAGTATTGAGCACTATAGTACTAGGTACTTAAGGAAATAAACAGTTTTGTTAAGACATTATCCCTGCCCTCCTGAAGCTTAAAGTTAGATTCATTGATAACTATAATAGAAAATAATACATTATATTAGAACATATAATAATACATTATAAGTTTAAGATGCCATTTGAGACTGGAGGCAGAGGAATTAAACCTTTGAGTACCTACTGTGTCTAAGGCCCAGTGGGACACACTTGGGGGAAATTCAGATAATATGGATCTTGCTCAGGAGGAAGTTGGTATATTCTAAGCCTAGTTTTACATTATGAAACAGAAAATCTAAAACTTTATGATGACTGAGTTGAGTCTGATAGGTTTTTTTTGTGTGTGTTTCTTCATTATGTTGAAATATGTGTTACCTGCAATCTACTTGATTTATATTCACTTTTTTTTCTTAAGGGGGTTGTTAAAGTTGAAAAAGCTTTCTACTTGAATGGAATCATGGAATCATAGGGCTGGCATGTACTTTAGAATAAAGAATTTTAGAGCTGTATGGAACCTCAAAATATAGAATGCTATTAAAACTGCAAAATGCTCTAGAGAGCATTTAGTCCAAGGGTTCTTAACCATTTTTGTGTTATGGACTCTCTTGATGGTCTGATAAGAGTTCATGAACTCCTTTTCAGACTAATATTTTTAAATGCATAACATTACAAAAAAAGCCAATTATGTTGAAATACAGTTATTAAAATATCAGAAAACCCAACTTTATAGGCCCTCAGTTTACAATCTAATCAGATTCCTTGATTTTACTTATGAGGTATCTGAAACCTGTTGACTCACCCAAGGTTTCATAGTGAGTATTAATAACAGCTTGGTTTCCTGTTTTTCAGGCGCATGCCTTTTTGCTATAACATATTGCCTTATTTGTCAGTTCATGGATATAGAATTAATTGAATTCATAAGCAGAAAATGCATAGCTCATTGTTTTACCTTGGAAAAGCACTGTGGAAAGACTGCTGGACTTCCAAGTTAAGAAAACCTGGATTGGAATCCTGCCTGCAATGCCTTGTAACTTGTCTGAGGATAGGCAAGTAACTTAACCTCTTTGAGCCTCAGCTTCCTCATTTGTGAAGTAGGGATTGTGCTACAATGTAGTACCTTCCTCACAGGATGGTTGTGAGGCTCAAAAGAGATAATGAATGTACATAAAGTGTTTCATACACCTTAAGGTCTAATATAACTGTCACCTATTAATATGATAGTTATTACCAAGTTAAGTCTAGATGTCTGATTTCCAGTTACTACCTCACTTATAGTCTTCTGTCTAGATTGTGTTTTAAGTTCCCACCCCTCCATGAAGCTTCCCTTCATTCCCCCAGTTGTGCTCTTTCTTCAGATTGTCTTGTATTTACTTATCTGTGTACATATTCTATCACTAGTAGAATAAAAGCTCCTTGAGGGCAGGTATTCTCATTACTGTCTTCATGTTCATCTGCAGTACCTAGCATAACTAATATCTTGCTCCAAGTAAATGCTTAACAAATGTTTTTTGAATTGAATGGAGTTGAGCTGCACGCACAGAGCCAATGATTTAGTAAGCATTCATTAAGTGCCTACCAAATGCCTGGTGATGTGCTCTCTGGATATATAAAGATAAAACTGACCCTGTCTTCAATGAACTTATTATATTCTACTGATACAACATGTTCACAGATGGAGGTAGCACTTGAGCTGAACATTTAAAGCAGTGTTTCTAAACAGGGGAGGTGAAAAGGGCAAGCATTTCTGGAATTGAGCATAACTAATGTGGGAAGTGGGAGATGGAATGTTACATATGGACAATTGTGACTGGAGCATAGAGTGCATAAAGGAGAATAATGTATTATAAAAGCCTGAAAAGATAGACTGAAACCATATAATGAAGGATTTTAAATGTCAGAGGAATTTATATTTTATCCAAGAGGTCCTGGGAAGCCAATAAACAGATTTTAGGAAGGATACTAGCAAATTAGGACTCATCTAGAGAAGGGTGACCAGCAAGATAGTGGACTGGAAGACAGTGCTGTTTGGTGATGGTTTGAAGAGGCTGAGGATGTTTAGCTTAGAGGAAGAGGAGACTGAGAAATCTGATAATTCTTTTCACTTGGAAAATAAGACTTGTTTTGCTCCTGAGAGGGCAGAACAGGAATAGTGAATGGAATTTTTGAGAGAGGCAGATTTTGATTTGGTGTAAGGAAAGTCTTCCTAACCATTAGAGCTGCCTGAAATTGGAGTGAATTAGCTCAGAAGTTACTGAGATTTTATTAGAATGTTTCAAATAGACTAGATGAACATTTGGTGATAGAGGAAATTTTTTTCAGCTAGAAAAGACCTTTTGAGCTCAAAAGTACTTTGCTTCTCTGAGTGAATGGAAAGATGTGCCTGGTTAAGTTTTATTCAATTAAAAATGTCACATAATTTAGCAAAACAAGTTGATGGAAATTTTTTAAAGTGCCAGTTTTTATTTTATATTCACAAGACTGTATGAGCTCCCTCTGGTGGCATATTAAATACATCACAAAATTTAAAATTGAATTCTTGTTAGGGATAGTCAAAGCATTTAGAGCTGGAAAGAATATTAGACGTTATCTATTTTAATGTTTTTTCATGAGAAGGGAAATGACTTGCCTAAGCCCCCATAGATAGTTTTCCAAGTGGGGATTTAAATTAAAAAACCCTAACTCAAAATCAAGTGTTCGTTCCATGATACCAAACAATTAGATCTGGAAGGGGACCATAGAAGCTAAAAGTTTCTTTCATAGTTAAGGAAGCTTAGGCTCTAAAAGATGAAGTGATTTGCCAGGGCCTAAAGAACAAGATCTAAAATTCTCATTTCTAGTCTTCTAATTCAGTGTTCTACATATTCTGAGAAATTATTACAGAATATTATCAGATGAGTTACTTTATGTAAAGAGCTTTGTAAACCTTAAAGCAGTGTTTCTCAACCTTCCTAATGCCGGGACCCTTTAATACTTCTATGTGGGCATATTTGCATGTGGGTGGATCCGCCTGGAGACGGATAGAGGAGCAGTGTCTTGGTTCCTAAGACCATTGGAAATACGTGTTTTCGGATGATCTTAGGCGACCCTGTTTGACCCCCAAAGGGGTTGCGACCCACAGGTTGAGAACCACTGCCTTAAAGCACTATGTAAAAATCAACTAAAATGCTAGATAATATTTAAAACTATCAAGTAGAAAAAAATATAATGATTTTCCCTAATGGTCTCTTTATATTGTTTGAAAGCAATCATATGACCTTATATTTATATACTGTGTTGGAATTTAAAAAACCTTATGGAGGTGAGAGTGGCCCTAGGTTTTCAAAGGCTACGCCAGGGGAATATAAGTTTAGTAAGTTACCATATTGGAAAGCCTTCAAGTATTGTGCCAGTAACAACTTAGCTAAGAGTCTACAGACTTGTCTCAAGTAGGTTATTTGCTTGGTGATAGGTTAAAAATGGCCATGGCAACTGTTGAAACAAAGACCAATAGAAAAAGGCTTTTAGACTTTCATTTTAGTTTTGCCCTTTCACTCATTCATTTTTCAGTATGACTATAGTATAGTGGTAGGAAAAAGGCTAGAGGATGTCTAAGAGTCAGAGTTTTTTAGACTGTTTATAAACATTAAATTAATCTTAGGTACTCTAAATATGAACTGTTTGTCTAGTTGATACCATTGGAAAAACTTACTCATATTAATATTGGTAATTCACAATAAACAACAGAAGACAGAAAGAAGTTGCAGTTAAAATGGAGTGGTAGCCCACAGATTCTCTAAAGGAAGGTACAAAAATTGGTTTCATCCGTAAAGGCAACAAGAAACATTAATTTTTCTAAAAATAAGTTATTTTAATGACAGTAAACTAAAACAAAGAAAGAAATAAAAACTTTTATGAAAAGTTTTAAATAAAGTAGAAAAAAAATAAGAAACAAAACAAAAATGTTTTTGTTCTCTGTCTCCTTCTAGATATGACTGAAGTTCTACTACTTCTGGCCTTGTTCCTTCTTCCTTTCTCTCCCAGCATAATTGTAGTCAATACATATGCAGTTCTGGTTCTGCTGATTGTACATTTATTCTCATAAATATAGGTCTTTGCACATTGCCTTGTATGAGTTATTTTTTTATAACATACTATTGTATTACATTATTATACAGCAGTTTATTTAGCAGTTCTCAAGTTTTTTATATACAGGTTGCTCATCCACTTTCTGTTTTTACAAATAGAGAAACTATGAATATTTTTGTACATATACAGTTTTTTCCTTCCTTTTTGTGTTTTTGAAATAAAGTGCTAGCAACAGAATTACAAAGATAGAAGCTATGTTTTGTTACTTTTATTACATATTGCTGTGTTGCTCTGCAAAATGTTTGCACTAGTCAGCAGTCCCCTACTAACAAAATATTAGAATTACTGTTTCTCCACAGCACTGCCAATTTTGGTTTTATAATTTTTTTTTTTGCCACTTTTGTCATTCCAGTGGGAATTAGCTAGTGTTTTAAGGTTATCTTGATTTGCCTTTCTCTGATATGGGAATTTAAACAGAAATGTAATTTCTTGGGCCAGTTGATCATTTTATAACTTATGCAATTATTATCTAACATATTTTTAAATGAAATGTTTTATATTTTGTTATCTGAACTTAGCAAACACCAAAGCATATGAGCATTTTCATATATAAATAACGGAAAAAGGATTATACATGAAACTGAGATTATACTTTGTGTGCATATATGTATATGTATTTAAAAAATGTAATATATTCAGCATTTTAATCCTAAAGCTATGTGTTTCCTACCGAAACTCATATTTTGTGCAAGGGCTTCATTGGTGTTCTTTTTTCTTATTTCTTTTCTTTGCCTTAGTATCCTAAATCTTCCTAAACCCTCTTTACTAGTTCTCCAAAAAACTCATTTCTTGAAATTCTTAAGTATAATCAAGCTAAACAAATACATATTTTGAGTTATATCTGAAAATGTATATCATTGTTTTTTTTATGTGTTTACATGTTTATTTTTTAAAATTAACCTTTGTTTATTTTTAGTTTACATCATTCATTTCCAACGAGATTTTGAGTTACAAATCTTCTCCCCATCCTTCCCCTACCTACCACCCTAGAACAGCTATCCCATTGTATACCCCCTCCCACAATCTGCTCTCTCCTGTATCCTCCCCCATTTCCCCTCTGACTTTCTGGTAGGGTAAGATGAATCTCCCTACCCTAGTGCCTGTATATCCCATTTCCCAGTTGCATGGGGGAAAAAAAATTATATATTTTTTAACATGTGATTTGAGAACTTTAAGCTCCAGATTCTATCCCTTCTTCCCTTGTCACCCACCCCCACTGGAAAGACAATTCAATACAGGCGACACATGTGTAGTTACCCAGAACATCTCCACAATGGACATATTGTGAAAGACTGACTATTATTTCCCTCCCTCTTATCCCGCCCTCCACTTGTTCCATTCTCTGCTTTGTCCCTGTCCCTTTACAGAAATGTGTGCTTCTAACAACCCTCTAACCTGCCCTCTCCTCTGTTATCCTCCCTCTCACCCCCTTCCCCCTACTCTCCTGTAGGGCAAGATACCCAATTTAGAGTGTATGCCATTCTTTCCCTAAGTCAAATTCAGTGAGTAAAGTTGAACCATTCCCTTTTGCCTAATTGTTCTTCCCCTTCGTTTTAGCAGTTATCCAAACTTGCCTCTTCTATATGAGATGATTAACCCCATTCTGTCTCTCCCTTTCTCCTCTCACTCTATGTTCTTCTCCCACCTCTCAATTTCACTTTTTAAAATATCATCCCTTCCCATTCAATTGATCCTGTGCCCTCTGTCTATGTATACATATATATACATACTCACATATGTATTCATACACATATATACCCTCCTATATAGACATATGTGTATGTATACGTATATAAAGATTTATATTCCCTTCACCTATCCTCATACTGAGAAAAGTTTCGTAAGTTACAATTATCGTTTTTCCATGTAGGCATGTAAATAGTTTATGTAAATAAGTTCCTTATGAATTCTTTTCCATATTTACCTTCTCATGCTTCTTGTATTTGAATGTCAGGTTTTCTATGCAGTTCTTGTTTTTTCCTCAAGAATGCTTGAAAGGCCTCCACCTCATTGAATGACCAAATTTTCCCCCTGGAACATTATACTCAATTTTGCTGGGTAGATGATTCTTGGTTTTAATCCTAGCTCCCTTGATCTCTGGAATATAATTTTCCAGACCCTTCAATCTCTTAATGTAGAAGCTGCTAGATCCAGGGTTATCCTGATTGTGTTTCCACAGTATTCAAATTGTTTCTTGTCAGCTTGTAATATTTTCTCCTTGATCTGGGAACTCTGGAACCTGGCTATAACATTCCTAGGAGTTTTCTTTTTGGGATCTTTTTTTTTTTATTTTAATTTATTTTCTTGGTTACATCATTCATTTCCACAGGGTTTTGAATTACAAATTTTCTCCCCTTCTTTCCCCTACCTCCAAGCCCAAAACATTGATCCCCCCGTAAAGGCCCTCCCACAATCTGTTCCCTTTTATGTACTCCTTCAACGCCCCTCTAGCTTTCTAGTAGGGCAGGGAGGGTCTCCCTGCCCCCATCCCTGTATGTCTTATTTCCCAGTTGCATTTGATTGTATAACTTTAAATTCTAGATTCTGGCAATTCCTCCCTTGCCACCCACTCCCACTGGAAGGAGCAGCAATTCAATACAGGCTGTACATGTGTAATTACGCAGGACATCTCCATGGTGGGCAAATTGTGAGAGGCTGATTGTATGTCCCTCCTTCCTATCCTCCACCCCCCCCC
>CM053595.1:77207670-77241952 GCA_028646575.1 Pseudocheirus occidentalis | reverse complement strand
CAGTTATCCCTTGCCTCTTTTTTATGGGATGGTTAACCTATGGGATCTTTTTCAAGAGGTAATCAATGGATTCTTTCAAGTTCTGTTTTGCCCTCTGGTTCTAAAATATCAGGGCAATTTTCCTTGAGAATTTCTTGAGGGATGATTTCTAGGTTCTTTTTTTGATCATGGGTTTCAGGTAGTCCAGTAATTTTTAAATTGTCTCTCCTGGATCTATTTTCCAGGTCAGTGGTTTTTTCAAGGAGATATTTGACATTGCCTTCTATTTTTTCATTTGTTTGGATCTGTTTAATAGTATCTTGATTTCTTAAAAAGTCATTTGCTTCCATTTGCTCTACTCTAATTCTGAAGGAATTATTCTCTTCAGTGAGCTTTTGAGATTGTTTTTCCATCTGACAAATTAGGCTTTTTAAGGCATTTTTCTCCTCATTGGCTTTTTGGGCCTCTTTTGCCTTTTGAGTTCATCTATTTTTAAGGTGTTATTTTCTTCAGTCAGGTTGTTGACTCTCTTTTCATGATTTTCTTAACATCATTCTCATTTTTCTTCCCAATTTTTTCTCCACTTCTCTTATTTGGTTTTTGAAATCCTTCTTAAGCTCATCTATGGCCTGTAACCAGTTTCCATTTTTCTTTCTGGAAGCTTTTGGTGAAGGGAGTTCTGACTGTGTTGTCTTCCTCTTGTTCCATGCTTTGATCCTTTTTGTCCCCCCAAAAAGAATCTAAAGTTGGATTGCTGAACTTGCTTTTCTTCCTTTGTCTGCTCATATTGCCAGTCAGTTACATGACTTTTGGGCTCAGTAGAACTCTGCTTTCAGAGGGGATAGCTCTGTCCCAAGTCACTGAGGTTTTTGCAGCCGCTGGAGCTATTAGGGGGCCACTGTCTCTGCAGCCCCCACCAGCTTTGGCTCACTGGTCATGCACCTCAAGACTGCGATCCCTATCCTGGCGGGTTAAGACAAGACCACTTAGCCTCTGAATGGTCACTTGGCCCCCCTGTAATCTGCAGGCTGGGAGCTCTGAAGCAGCTACATGGAGGTGGCTGCAGGGCAGCCGTTTCAGCTGCTTCTAGCTCTGGGATAGACAGCTGGACCCTCTCCCCCAAATTTAGCTGAGTTCCACTGACCTTTCACCTTATCCTTGACTCTTATGGTTTGATAATTGTGGAAACTGCCACAATTGCCAGTGACCCGCTGTCCTGAATGCTCTAGCCGTGGCTTTTCCTGGCTGCCCTGGGGCTACAGCCAGGGTTTCATGCGGGGATAGGAGCCGAAGACCCAGGGTGTTGTGATGAACCCTTCTTGCCTGCCTGCCTCCTGGGCTGTCTTCAGTGGGAGCTTTGTTTCTCTGTCATTTTGTGGGTTCTGGAGCTCTAAAATTTGTTTAGAATTATTATAGGTATTTGAGATGGTTATGGAGGGAGCTGCAAAGTTCTCCTGTTTCCGTGCCTCCACATTGACTCCACCCTCCCATATATCTCATTCTTTACCTCTTGTCCATGACTTCTTTGTCAAGAGGTGGGAACCATCTTCTTGGATTTTCAGGAATCATGGTTGGTCATTACACTGGACAGAGTTCTTTAATCTTTTAGATTTTCCTTACAGTGCTATAGTCATTGTGTATGTTGAAGCAACTTTTGGTGCAGTGGATAGAATTGCTGGGCCTGGGGTCAAGAAGATCCAAGTTCAAATGTGGCCTCAGATACTAACTGTGTGACCTTGGGCAAGTCACTTAACTTCTACTTCCCTCAAGTCCCTCAGCTGTATAACAGGTATCATAAAAGTGCCCACCTCCCAGAGTTGTGAGAATCAAATGAGATAATAATTGTAAAGCACTTATCACTGTGCCTGGCATGTAGTAGGGGCTACTCAGTACTAAATGTTAGTACTATTTTTGTTTTCCTGGATTTGCTCAGTTTACTCTTTGCTAGTTCATATAAATCTTCCAAGGTTTTTCTGAATTTATCCCTTTAGTTATTTCTTATGGATGTGCCAACATCTCTTCTAGAGAATGAAGAGATAGAGAAATTCATGAGGAACTTGATAAGATCTTTCACACCAAGTCTTTATGTGCTTGGATCCTCAGTGACATCAGTAAGAGAGTGGATAGAGGGGAGAAGGGTGAAGAATGTGTGACGGAACATAACTCTAAGGTTAAGAATCAACAGAGGCTAAAGCCATATAAACTACTCACAAGCTTCAGTGCCGCATGTCATGAATACTTTCTTTAGAAAGAAAACAAAATTATGGGGGAGACGTCAGAATCAACTATTTTTTTTTCTGGTAAACTGTCAGCTGATAAGAGCAAAGGTCAGAATCACAATTAAAGTGGAAAGAATATATATGAGAAGGTAGTTGAAAAGTTGCAACAGCTTTTATTTGATTTAGATATGTCCTTTGATGTAGAAAAGTTGGAAATACAAAAAAGGGAAAGATATTGAGCCTCATTATCACCCTTTCCTGCAAAAGCTTAATAAGTAAAATTCTTGTCAGAATGGGAAGACCGAAGGTGCCTGCAAATTGATTTAGCCAACAAATACTTGCTTTCCTTGCTAAATGAAGAGAGATGGCTTTCAAGGGTAATAAATGTCAGTTTGGAATGCAAGTTTACTTATTAAACAATAAAGTAGTTTGGTGGAAAATTATGAGCCTGTTGCTTTATAAAATGATGAAAAGCAGTGAAAGTAAAAATTAGTTTATAAAAATGTGAGAGTTAAATGAATCAGATCATCTTAAGAGAACTCATAGATGAAACTGGAAAGATGGCATATATATGTAAAATGGAACATATTTTTCATGATTTCTTTAATGACCTATTTGGATCCTAGTGTATGAAAAGAAGTAGCAGTGGCATTTAGGAAGACAAAATTGAAAAGAGTTACTGGACCAGATCAAGTAAAAACTTAAGGAAGGTGGAACAGTCTTTAAAGAATTGAGAGATTGATTCATAAGATATTTTAAGGAGGAAAGATAACCAAAAAAAAAGATAACAAAAAAATTGCCAACTTTAGTGATACCTCTAAAAAATAATGTAAAGAACATAAAATTGGCTACATTTTACCAGGCAGGAAAATTCTTATGGAGATGGTAATCTTGCCTCTTTGCTCTTTGTGCATAGTCAGACCATTGACTTGTCACAGTTACATCAGAATTAATAATAAATTAAAGGAAAAAAATAATAAATTAAAGGAAAAAAATTAAAGGAAAAAAATATTTAAGCTTCTAAATCTTAAAAATTGGAAATGGACAGTATCTACACAGGAAGGACCAAATGGATGAAGAATGTTTGTTGCCTAGATTTCTTTGTGTCTCTGAGTGGCTGCCCTATAGAACTTCTCCAGTAGCATGTATATCTGGGATAGACAATATTTCTCCCATGTTAATTTAATCTACAAAGTAAGCCTTGCTATAACAAGGAGACCAAAGGAACCCAGAAAGTGCTAGTTAGCCAGCATTTGCCAAATTATTTGCCAAATGGAGAGATGGATGCCAAAAGCAACACTGCATTAGAATATAAATTTGTCTGTAAAGTGATGAAGAATAATGGACTATTTGAACAGTATTATCTTTATAAAACTAAGAGAAGCTGTCAGAAAGAAGGGAGTTGGCAAGGTGCCAAGCAAAGTCATCCCAAGGACTTTAAGGGTAAAACGAGAAAGCAAATTAGAAACAAGAAAAATCAAAAAGATTTGCAAAAATTATTACCACAAACTTTTCTCCATCAAGAATTGGAAAAAGATCCACAAGACTTGGACTCCAACATCACGGTTCCTGAGGGACTTAAAGAGGAAGTAGAATTGGCACTAAAAAGCACAGAGATGGGAGAAGCATTTTGATTAGATCAAACATGTAGAGAAGAGAGTCATGCTGGAGGTGATAAAATTGTGGGAGCATTGAGTGAACAATGTATAAGATCTAAAGGAAAGGAAGATGCCAATGACTTGAAAAAATTCCGTACATTATTGATACTCCCCAAAAGCAAGCAAGAAAACAATAATTATAGACCTGCATGCTTGCTCTCTTTAAAACTCTTTATGATGGTCAACCATATATAAATTTTATAAACTATACATAAATAATAAACTATAAACTATGTACGTAAACTATACATAAATCATCATAAATTTGATGATGATAATTGTTGAAAGTAAGGTGGTTGGGCTTTTGCATATGCTATTCAACAGTGCACCAAATCTTTACCACTTCATAACTGATTGTGTTTGTTTGCTTATTTTGGGAGGGAAAAACCATTCAACTTGGTAAAATAAAATGCCATCTTATAGGCTCTTTTTTTACAACAAGGTATCTCCCATCCAAGTATTAAGATCTTTAAGATTCTCACAACAGAAACGACCCTGTTCAAGAACCTGATTAAGATACCAGGTGAGGCATAATAAATGGAAATTTATGCTCACAAAAAAATCATGCCATTGTGCTGGTGTATATCTGGAGGTTAGAATTCAGGTCACAATTCCTTCTAGATGCTCCTATTTACAGGTGACATTGTATTGATTACTCCTAGTGGCAGAGCCTTCTGGAATAGATCAGTAATCACACAACACAGTTTGGCCTGTTTATCTACACAGGAAAGACCAAATGGATGAAGAATGTCTGTTGCCCAGATTTCTTTGTGCCTCTGAATGGCTGCCCTATAGAACTTGTCCAGTAGCATGTATATCTGGGATGGACAATATAAATGAACAGTTAGCTGGCCCCAGAGTTGAAAAGGAGGTGAATGGGTTATGTTGCTTCAAGAAATTGCAAATCGTTTTGACCTCTAAGCTTCTCCTAAGAGCAAAAACCCATCTTTTTAATGCAAACATTTTAATAGGGCTTTTGTATGGTAGTGAGACCCGGAACACCACAGCCCCTGAAGAACCAAAGATGGTTGGTCATTACACAGAAGGCAGTGGACAAACAGTGGTGAGATACATGGTGCTTATGTATAGACTACATTGTATTTCCAGTAATGAAACATGCTCAAGAAGTCTAAGAGATACCTTCAAGAAAATATAAGATCAGAAAAGGATCGAGAGTATAGCAGATGGACAGTCTGAATGTTCTGCTGGTTCTGACAGAATGTTAGAAAGAGCACTAGGAAAGCCCTTTGTTATGTTGGGCAAATCTTTGGCATACCTATGGACAAAAAAAGTGGACCCAAAAAACTCTAGATGAGAAGACATGGATGGGTTGTGATTTGTACCAGTGCAGGGAACACTTGGATTGAAGAGTTCACAAATCCATTGAAATATTCTTAATGATTCCTGCATTTCAGAAGCATGGCATTTGTATATCATGTTCTAATTTATAAAGCATGTGCATCATTTTACATAGCACCTCCTGAGTTGGACTGGGCACTGACATTCTCTCAAGGGGCAGTGGAAGGACACTTTTATGGCTGTTTATTTGCCACATTTCCAGAAGCACATGATTACTCATACCAAAGTTTGGCTAGCTCTGTCCTTTTGCTTTGGTGACTATGTTATTTCACACACACACACAAAATAAATTTCTTGTATTATTGTGAGAGTCAGTGGGGGGAAATGTGGTTTATTTCTTTCAGGGACTCTTCTTGGCAGTTTACTTTGTTCATTAAACGTTGCCTTCAGTGTGTGAGGGTCCATGGTAGGCCCTTGTGTTTTGGCAGCTTGGTTGAAGAGGAGAGGAGGCACTGTGGCAGACGGGAAAAGAGTTTTGGACTGGTAGGAGAAGTTAGTTTGAGTCTCCATTCTGTCATTAGCTTTGTGACCTAGTGCAATCTGTTTTCCTTCCATAGGTCTTTTTGCTCTTAGTTGAACCATGTAATGTTGGTTTTGTGGAAAGCATCTAGGTGGTGCAGTGGATAGGGTACTGGGCTTGGAATTAGGAAATCTCCCCATTAGGAGTTCAATTCCCCCCCTCAGACATTTACCAGCTGTGGGACTCGCCTTGTTTGCCTCAGTTTCCTCATCTATAAAATGAGCTAGAGAAAGAAATGGCAAACCACCCGTGTCTTTGCCAAGAACCCCCAAATGGAGTCAGGAAGAGTCAGACATGACTGAAACAACTGAACAACAAGAGTTTGTAAATACAGCATTTTAGCATTGTCCAAAAGTGAGTAATCATTTAGGGTGCACCTTGAAAATCTTCCCAGGAATTTGATTCATTCTTGTGGACCAGTTTTGGAGAACTGGACCTTTAAAGAACCAGATAAAAAAAGCAAGCAAACAGTTTTGCCATCTTTATATTCCAAACAATGTTAGTGAATGTCAGTGTCTTCTCTCTGTTAAATATTTCCTATTTTTCCTGTGTATAGCTTGCTGTGTATATATTTACCTGTTTCCCTCATTTGACTCTTAAGTTCCTTGAGGGCCTGGACTTTTTTGCCTCCTTTTGTATTCCCAATATTTTAGTGCAGTGCCTAGTGTATAGTAGGTACTTAATAAAATGTTTCTTGATTGATTGATTGAGGTTCTCTTGCTAGCTATCAATAGATTTGGGTTCATCAGCTCCCTAATTTTGATCTTTAAAGGTGGCTTAGTGACAGTGTCTGGCTTTTTCCTGTTCAAAACAAGTATCTGAGAAAACCAAACAAAATAAAAAAAAGCAGACATCTCATTGAGCATTTGTGTGGTTAAACTTTGTTTAAATGCTTCTTTTTTTCCTTTACTTCATTTTTCCCTTATGCACATTCTCTCTACTAGGTATCAAGGTTACATTGGTGCAGCCTTGGTTTTAGGAGGAGTAGATGTTACTGGACCTCACCTCTACAGCATCTATCCTCATGGATCAACTGATAAATTGCCTTATGTCACCATGGGTGAGTTGAACTTCTCCCACATATTTTAGAATGGTGTTATTTTCCTTTTTTGACCTTTGAAATAGATGTTCTCTTTTCCTTGAACAGCCACCTTCTTTCATAGCCTTCTAACATTTCTTGACTTGTATTTTGGCTGCTACCCAAAAAAAATGCTTTTAAAAAAAATCATACTTTGAAATCAAAACCTAGTTAGAGCTGGCAGGGACTTTTGAGTATAGAATGTCAGAACATAGAATGTTATCATTAGAAGAGACTTAGAATATAGAAAGGTAGATAATACAGTTTTAGAGCTGGAAAGGAACTTTGAAGTTATCTGTCCCAACACTATCCTGAACTGAGACCCATCAACAACATCTAGGACAAGTGGTCCTGCCTTCTAGTCTCAGCTTGAAAATGTCCACTGATGAAGGAATTTGCTGTTTCAAACAAAAGCAGAACATTTTAGAGAGAGTTTTCCTTAACTAAATTTAAAAGAATGAAATTACAGGTGGTAATATTTGCTTTTGTTTCTGAAATTTTTGAGGTATATTGACACAGAAACAGATACAAACAGACTCTGTGTGTGTGTGTGTGTGTGTGTGTGTGTGTGTGTGTGTGTGTGTGTTTCTGTGTATGTAGTTAGTTCTTCAGTAAGCTCTACAAAACTGGATGTTTTCTGCATCTTAAAATTTTAGTAATTGGTGTCTTGGTACCACAGAACCTAGGAAACTACCACCTTGAGTCATTTGGAAATTGCCATTTAGAGACTGTGCAATCCCATTGTGTTATCTGTCCTCTTATAAGATTTTTATACGACAGCTGTTCTCTCTTTGGTGGGGAGAATGATGTGCCCCCTAGATACTATACAGACGAATCTTTGTAATTATTTTTAAATGAAGGTGCTTATAGTAAATTTAGAATTGCATTCAAAACTGTTCCCTTAAAATGTATTCTCCATTGTCAGTTTCAGCCTTATTTACTGTTTCCCTCTTTTCTGATTCCTTTAAATTGAGGGACAATAGTGGGACAGAGCTGATTTTTAAAAGGTTTTTTAGTTGATATAAGGAAAACACCAGATTTTCTTAAGCTTTGGAATAGTGGAGATTAGACCGATATTAATAATCAGTCACAATTAGCCTAGTGTTTTATATTTTACAAAGTGTTTTCCTTACACAAGTATTGTAAGATAATGCAACTGTTACTTCCATTTTATGTGTGCACACTGATAGTCAGCAAGAGTAATGACAATAAGAAGTCATTTTTCCCCATCTTAGAGTTTATGTAATGCTTTCCTCATAACAAAACCTGTAAGAGAGGTGGAGTGTAGGTGCCATTAAGCCCATTTTATAGATTGAAAAACTTAAGCTTAGGGAGATGAAATGACTTTCCCCAAATCACACAACTAATGAGATTATTGAGCATTAATATTATATTTTATTGGAAAAAAAACATAGTAATGACACCCACACCCCTCAAATATACATGTACTTTGTATTTACCTCATTTATAGATTCCGTTGTGGTCATAGGGCTATAGATAATGCCAACAACATTTGCAGTTTACAGACCACTTTAGTAGGTCGGATATGCCTTCGGTATATAGCTTCTTGATTGTTGTTAGTTTTTTTTTTAAACAGTAGATTCTTAGAAGAATATTACATTGTCTAATTTCTTATTCAGAATTTGTGTGAATGAGTCTTTAAAGCAGTGGTTCTCAACCTTCCTAATGACGCGACCCTTTAATTGTGGGCGTAACTGCATGTGGGCAGACCCACCTGGAGATGGATAGAGGAGCAGTGTCTCAGCTCCTAAGATCATCGGAAATATGTGTTTTCTGATGGTCTTAGGCAACCTGTGACCCCTGTGAAAGGGTCATTCGACCCCCCAAGGGGTGGCAACCCACAGGTTGAGAACCACTGCTTTAAAGCTATGGTGCTGTTTTGATTCATTTTTTTCTTTTGCATCCTCTGACCACCAGGTGGTGATATTGCTGTATGAGGAGTAGTTTCTGGTTTTTTTGTTTTGTTTATTTTTGTATTGTTTTGTTGTGGAAGGGGGAATTATTTGTGGACCTGTGATTTCATCACTGTGGGGAACTAGATGTTAGGGTATCTTCTGCATCAACCATTTGAAAAATTTAAAGAAACTAAACAAAAACGAGAGAGAGACTATATCAATTAAGGTCATGCTTTAGATGATTCTTTGGTAAGGTAATGTCTGGACATTAAGAAATGGCAATACATAATTGCAGTAATCTTATAAAAATGCAGTTGTGTTAATTATTACTAATAACCTTTTGAGATTATTCCTGTTTTAGATGTCAGGAGCTGAGTCTAGTTGAGAGATGATGTAATTTATTCAAGGCCATGGTGCCAAACTGTGTCTCCTATTGGATATTCAGCATTCTAAAGTTTACCATTCCATCTCTAACATCTTGTTCTGTGTTCTAATATTTTGTACTTGCAGTTTTAATAGTCTGTTCTGAGGTTCTTAACCTTTATATTTTATTTCAAAGTCTCTTTCAGCTATTAACATTGTGTGTTCAAACATTTATCTTCTGTGGTCCCATCCAACGTACGCATTCTATGATCCTGTAATTTATAACCTCAAACTGCAGATTAGAAAACAAACACAAATCCCTCAGGATCTTCAACTTAGAATGTTTTTATTAAAGTAATTTTTTCTTGTGGAACATTGAAATTCACAGTGGAATTTGGGTTACTACATATGTAGAATAAGTGTGAAAATAGGTTTTTAATGCAGATTTTTATAACTTACTCAGATTAGAATACTTCATTTACAAGAAACAAAACTAAAGTCGAACTTGTTAATTAAATTTTTGAGAGATTTGACAGGAAGAGCTAGAAGCTACAAATTACCTGAAAGACAAAAGTGCCTACGTTTTGTCTGCTCATGGGGCTAAGTTGGCAACTAGCCAGGAGCCTGATGGCTACTCCTGATTTACATTGAATAGACTATTGCTGTCTTGTTCTTCTTTACTGTTATGGTGTATTTGAGTGGGACTGAATCTTGAATGCAAAAACCTTTCCATAAGGATTGCCCTTGATGAGGTGAATTAGGTGAACTGTGTATCATTTAAAGATGTTTTTAGTAAATGTGTTTTAAAAGTGTCTTTTCCTGGTATAATGCTGTATAACATGTCTGTAAAGTAAGTCTGTGGTCACCAAAGAAATACATTGTATCCCTTAGGTTTTTTTCTTTCCTTTTTGCTCTTTTTTTTTTAAATATCCATGTAGTAAGTGATTTTTATTAGAGTAATTTTTAAAGTGCCTGATTGCTTTTCCTGGCTGTGTTAAAGATTGAGTAAAATATCCAGGCTTAACTTTACTTAAGGAAAGTAAAGTGGTAACTCTTGTAGACAAAAGGGGCACTCTTAATTCTTTGATTATATGATTCTTTTATCTTTCCAATATACTCAACTTAGGCAAACTCAGCTAGGATCAGGAAAAGCTTTTGGAGGCTGTGGGTAGACAATATCTTGGCAGCCCTTTTTTGTGCCAGCAGCACACCCCAGCCCCCCCCCCCAATAAAAAGTTTTCTTTTACTAATTTATTCACAGACAAGAGTCACATGACTAAAATTTTAGGCCAGGACATTTCTGGAAAATAAGAGTATTCAGTTAAGGCCCCACTTGGATTTGGCAGCTCCTCTCCACCCTGGGTGATGGGCATCAGAGTTGCTAGATGGCACTTTTCCTGCTCCTAGCATTAGGTCGGGGATCTCCTAGGATCTCTTTCTGCCCTGGTACTCTGTCTCAGCCCTCTTTCCATTCCTGAGCCATGCTCTTGGCCAGCCCCTCCTTAGTGTCCAGAGACCTTTCTGTCTGTCTTCTTTAGCGTCCCTGAACTAGAAAAATACCTCTTTGTGGCTTTTTCTTGATTTTCCTATTTGGAATTCAATCAGACGTGCTTTCTAGGCTGTTGATGAGATGTGCTAGGTGAGCTAGGTAGAAATACTTCCTCTTACTCTGCCATCTTGACTGCCCTCCTAAAGAATAAAAATATTTATAACGTTTGTGTCATTGGGAAAAGTTGGGAAGGGGGTCACTACACAAGCCATTTGGGTAAAGTGTTAACTCTAAGCTTACTAGTGGATTATAGTTTTCTGATCACTTGGAAAGTGTCTGTAGAATATAGTTGCAATTTAAAATAGCTCGGCAATTCTAAGGTAAATCATGTGAACAAGAAAATGTTAGAAGTAAGTGGAGAATTTAAATCAGTAGTTTTTCAGATATATTTTTGTTTGGAAAATGCTAACCATATCTAGACTTGTTTCTTTTTTTCATGTAGGGTTAATCCTAAAATTCATCTTTTATTGACTGGTATCAGTGACTTAGTAATGAGATTTGATGTAGAAGTGAGGTTTTTGATGTACTGATTGTTTTCTATATGTTTATCTTCAACTGTTAAATTAAATAAGGCTTTAACAAAGGAGGTATATGATATTCTGACCTTTGAGGAGTCTTCAGAGGAAAAGCAAGTTATATCGATTCTGTAATTGATAAATATAAATTAATAAATACAAATAATATTCTGTCCTCCCCTTTTATTTATCCTCCCCTTTGCAGTGAAATTCCTTGAAAAAGTCATGTAAAATACATGTAAAGTCATGTAAAATACATCTGAAATAAATGTTTTCACTTTCTCTTCTAAATGCTCAGCAATATGGATTTCAATCTCATAGTTAATTGACATTGTTATGAGTCTTTTAATCAGCATATCTAATGCCCTCTTTACTCCTGTTCTTGATCTCTCTGCAGCATTTTTGACCCTGTTTGACTGCTTTCTCCTGGATATTCTTCTACTCTGGATATTTATGATTTCTCTTTCTTGGATTTCCTCCTACCTGAGTGCCCCTTCTCAGTCTCTTGCTGCATTTTCACATATGTGATGCCTACAAACTGGGTTTTACACAAGACTCTGGCCCAGGCCCTCTTTACTCTGTAACTTGGTGATCTTATGAGCTCCCATGGTTTCGAATATCATCTCTGTGCAAACAACACACAGATCTATATTTTCATAGTCCTCCTCTTCTCTCTTGAAAGCAAGGCAAATATCACAAAACTGCCTATTTTGAACTGAATATCTGTAGGCACCTGTAATTCATCTTGCATGAATCAGAAGTTACCTTTCCCCACAAACCTTTTTCTGAACTTTCAGTTCAGGCATTCAGGGTATCATCATCCTTTCTGCTACCCAGGTTCTCAGCATTGGAGTTATTCTCAATTCCTCACTTTCTCTTACCCTACATATCTAATCTTTTCTAAATCTTGATGTTTTTACCTCTACAGTGTCTCTCATATCTGCCCCTTTCTCCTCAGCCACCACCTTAGTTCATGCCCTAATCCTCTGTTGTCTAGGTTAATTTTAATGCAAGTCTTTCCACATCCTAATCCATCTTCTACATACAGTTGCCAATGTGATTTTCTTTTAAAAAAAATTTTTTTGTCATTTGTTTTTATGTCACCTTAAAAAAAAGAAGAAAAAAAAAGTTGGCAAAACTGATTAAGAAAGTGAAAAAAAAAAACAACCCTGATGTTCTGTATAATGTTCCATACCTATGCATCTCCCACTGCTGCAAAGAAGTAAGGAGGAAGGGATTTGTATGCTCTTTTTTTCTTCTTTGTGGTTATCTTGTTCTTTGTAATTTTTCACTGTTCATTTTATTTTTTTCTTAAATCAGCAAGGATTAAAACATTAAAGAAAAAAGAAGAAAAAATTAGCAAAGCTGATCTATACATTAGAAAAATAGGAAATTATATGTATTGTTTCTCACTTGTGGACCTCCCATCTCTGCAGAGGTGAGAGAAAGTGTCTTCTCGGATCTCCTTTGAGGTCGTGCTAGTTCTTTGTAATTTAGCAGTATTCATTTTAATTTGTTTTGTGTTGGTTCTTTGTTATTACCTTGTTGCAGTCATTATGTGTCTTGTGTTCTTGGCTTAGCTTACTTCACTCTCTATCAGTGCATGTATGTAAGATCATGCTTCTCTATATTCATCATATTTGTCATTACTTACAGCATAGTAATACTCCTTTATGTGCATATACCACAATTTGTTTAGCTATTCCTCAGTCAATGGTCATTACCTTATTTTTTCCCAGTTCTTTACTACCACTTTCTTTTGGGTAATTTATTTTTGTTAATGCCTTCCTTTGAGTATGTCCCTACAGTAGAAACCCTGGGCTACAGAGTAATTACAAATTGCTTTCCAAAATGGTCGTATTAATTCACAGCTTCATAACTGCTTCAGTATACCTTTCTTCCCACAATCCCTCTAACATTGACTATTCCTGTCTTTTGCCGTCTACCAATTTGCTGGGTGTAAGGTGAAATCTCAGAGTTGAATTCTATTCTTCTTATTATTAGTAATTTGGAACATTTTTTTTTAATATGGTTGTTAATAGTTTGCAGTTCTTCTTTTGAGAATTGCTTGTTCATAGCCTTTGCCCATTTTTCTTTTGGGGAATGGTTTTTGGTCTTATATATTTGTTAGTTTTCTACCAGTCTTGGATACCAAGTCCTTATCCAGGTGATACAAAGAATTTTTTCCATTGTATTTCACAACTTCTCTTCTTATTCTTATATGTAATTTTCTTTGTGCAGATGTTTTTCAGTTTCATGCATTAAAATTATTTTGCCTTTTTAATTACCTCTGTTGTGTTAAGAATACATCTCCCCATCCAAAGTGTTTTTCTAAAATGTAAGTCCTTCCATCTCACCCCCATCTTTAATAAGCAGCAATGGGTCCTGGTTACTCACAAACTCAAATATAAAAGCCCTTTCCAATCTTCTTAGATTTTACTGACCTCTCTGCATTCTTCAGTCCAGCTATACTGGTCTGCTTGCTGTTTCTTGAACACATCTATCTCCCTAAATTTACTTGCCTTTACCCTGGCTGTTCTCCAAGCCTGAAATTCTCCCTCTCAACCTCTTACTTTAAGACTCAGACCAAACACCACCTTCTCTAAGAACCCTTTCCTGAGTTATATATTTTTCCTTTTATTAGAATGTAAACTTCTTAAGGATCAGTACTATTTTTGTTTTTTTCGTTGTATCATTAGAGCTTAACCCCATTGCCTGGTATATAGTAAGTTGATTGATTGACTGGAATACTGTGCATAAGTGTTTGGATAATGGTATATTTCTTTTTGAGTGCAGCAGTGGATTGATATCTTCCCTACAGTTGTCCTCTGAGAAATAGGAAGTTCTGAAGAAAGCAATCTCTAGTGAGATGTTTATTTCAACAGCCAAAGGAGCATATATACCAGTAGCAAATTTTCATTACCATTCTTCCTTTTGAATTCATATGGGAGGACACCACCTACTCTTTTATAAGGATTAAATCTTAGAGATTATTAAGGAAAGTAGTATGACACTCCCTCTTCCCCCCCTTCAGAGCATTGTAGGCCTGCCCCCTTTCATCTGTTTGACCTTGACCAACTTATTTCTAGTAGGCCTGTTTTTTTGTCTGTAAAACAAAAGAAAGTTGGACTACATAGATGGTTCTTTGTTGTAGCCCAAGATTTTGTAATCTTTTAATGTATTTTTTGTGCATAGTTCTAAATTATTCTGACTTCTTTGCTAGCTTTTGCTTTTTTGAGTTTGTCTTTTACAGGAAAATACATTTGAAATATCAAATGACAATGTGCTGAATCTCTATTTTAAAGTATAGAGAAAGCCAGGATAAAATAATTGGGAACAAACAAGCTTTGGACTTGAATTTAAGAATCAGAATCATGCACGGCTTGTTGCAAAAGTGGCACAAGGCCAATAGATGGTGCCATTAGCCTAGAAATCTTTGCCTGTAAAATCCCTAATATGGTTACAAAGTATATAGGATGTCCTGTACTTCACCAGTTCTTAATGGATTTTAATTAATACATAGATGGACCAAATTTTTATTCTTGTTTCTGTTTTAAAACATCAAGTGCCTACCATTAACTGGAATGGCCAAAGAATAGGCCTAGAGAAACACTTTATACTTTATTCATGCCTCGACATTTTTGCCACAAAGTCTGTTCAATCCATTTTGAGTTTAGTTCTCAACGTACAACTAAATAAAAGCCCTTGTCAGTGCCCTCTTTTCAGAAGGGTTAGTTCTGCTTTCTGTTCCAACTCCTTTGCTTTAAACTGTACTTCAGAGAGAGAGGTTAACTTGGGCAGCATTACCTGCTCTTGTTTCAGAGTTGGACTGGAATTATCCCCCCTGAAGAATGCCTTTATACTCTGCTGTCACTTGGTGCTTTCCTAATGTCTAGTCTCTGTGTTGTGTAACCTGACTTGAAAGCCGTTTTAGACATTAGTGAACTTGTATTTTAATCTGGGACATGAAGGATTGCTCTTAGTTCTTTGCAGACAGATCTCGTTAGTTATAAGGATAATATGAACTTTTACACTTAAATACATTTAAATAATTATTAAATTTTGTGGTTCTTTCAACTGTGAGGAGTCTGAGCGATGTAAAAGAACTAGAAAGTAGTATAACCTGCCACAGGAGAAGTTATTTTAAAAAGTGGACCAGGGTTAGAGATGCATTTGTGAAACCTGTCAGATCTACCTAGAATGAGCTTCCAGCAGAAGCAGAGACTCTTTCTTGAAGAGCTGATAACTAGATAAGGTGCAAAATGCTGAGTTGGAGCTTTTGTTTGCTGGTATGGTCTAATGACATATGGATGTGATTAAGAGAAGCAAATATTGAAGCATTTTTTTCTGTGCCATTTTCTAGCTTAAATCTAGCTTTTGGTAGCTATTTGTACAGTAGCCTTTATTTCTATTGATATTAAAAAAAAAAGACACTGAGTTTGGACTCAGGGAAGCTAGATTCAAATCTTGGTTCTGTCATTTTATGACTATATAACTTGAGCAAGTAATTTAATCTTGCTTTGTTTGCCTCGCTACCCTTGTACGTAAAATAAAGATGTTGAAATAGATGTTCTCTAATATATCTTCTAGGCCTAACATTTTAGGATTCTAAAAAATGTTTATGGTTGCAGATAACCAAGATTCAAACCTCTTCCACACAATATTCTACTTTTACTCTGTGACCTCATCTGTGTTTGTATTCCCTGTATTTTATCCAGCTTTTTTCAAACTGTTTTGTACTGTGTAGATGAAAGATTTTGAGAAAACTTCAGCGTTTGTATTATTTTCCTTTTGAAATATTAAATATAAAATTGTGGAATAAAATACATATTATATGCTGTATTTTGGGGGGCATTGAAATAGGCTTAATTTCTTGTACCATATTTGAAAATTTTTGTGATGCTTTTTATTTCTGAGGCTTTTCATACTCTCTGTGCTATTGTCTTCTTCCCCTTTACCTCTCATTCTTTGAATTCTCTTGTTATATTTCAAAAATGAATCCTGGCCAAATTAGTTTGGGAAATGCTGCATTAGTAAAATAAAAATCTTTTACTCCTTAGGTATTAGTGGCCCTGATATTTAGTCTTTTCTGGAGAGAAGAGGAATTTATAACTTGTCAGGTCAATGAGACAGCACAGCAGTAATTATATGGAAAATCCCAGATCCCTTAAAATAGTGTTTTAAATTATTCTGAATAAAACTGGACTCAGTTGTGCCTCTATCCCATTACAAGTACAAATTGAATTAAATTCATTGGGGTAATTAGTTTTTCAGAGAAAATGTCCCTTTACGTTTGAAAAATACTTTAAAATACATGTTAAATGGAAGAATTGGTTTTTTTGTATGTTCATTGTAAATAAACAGCAAAATATCTGACATCGAGGTACATTTGCTGATGAAAAGAAAGCGTTCTTCCCCCTCACAAGGGGTTTAAATGTGATACTCAGTGCTTACTCAGGAGTGAAAACATCAAATTAAACTGTTTATGCTGACAAAGGACAAATCTGGATTTCAGCAAACGATGCAAGATTGTCTGATTGCCTGGCTTGTCTAAGAATAAAGCTTCTGGCCAAGACATAATGAAATGCATGCATAAAATTAAACCATGGAAGGCAGTATTTCAGCTTTAGGAAGCAGCGAGATGTTCCACCGCTCTCTAGTGGCTGAACTGGGTCCCCTGGTACCCACGTTGTTTCATATTCATAAATCAGCTCTTCATGCATTGGCAATGTCGGCCTTCGGAGCCGGCAGAAACACCGAGAGACTGGGCCTCTCAGCCAGGAACCAGAGTGAAAAATGATCCCAATCGATGGGGCTGTGGAGAGCACCAAATTTTACCCAGAACGAGAAGCAAATTGACTAACAATGAGGGAGGGTGAGTAAGCGCCCTGTCAGGGAGGGCTGACACTGATGGATTGGAAAGTTCTAAATGTTACTCTTTTACCGCTGCATACATCTTGCACTGTGGCAGTCAGTGGTGGCAAACAGGTCCTTGGATGCCTAAAATGGACTGCTCCTTAGCACAAGACATTTCAGAGTTAGTGAAAAATCTGGCAAAATTGATTTGGAAGGAATAGCAGTTGAACTCAGTTTCCTTGTAGATGGTTTTTGTTTTTTGTTGTTTTTTGTTTGTTTGGGTTTTTTGCTCCAGAATTCAGAGGCATTATTGAGAGAGACGTTTTGTGTTTTGTTTTTTGTTTTTCCTCAAAAAGGGACGCTGCTGCCTGGCATAGTCCCATGTGTGGTTCATTGGACAAATTCATATCTAATTGCAGAATTATTCCCTGGAAGCCAAATGGAGGAAGCTTATTTTAATCAAGGTCTTAAATGTGTTTTAATAGTGTTAATTTTCAAACCTGTGCTGGCTCACATGAGTATATTATAGGCTTCTTGTCCCTGTGCTAGGTGAGCAATGCTAGGAACATAGTCTACTCCTAAAATCAAAGAATACTACCACAGGAGAAATGCTGGAATACAGAATGTTGTAATATGGAATGTTAGCACCAGAAAATGTTAGCACCTAGGCTTTTAAAATAAAAAATATAGACTATTAGAAAATTATAAAACATGTAAAATTAAAAGATATCTTAGAATTGAGCATTTATGATCCTAGCTGTGTTTTCCCATAATGTTCTGACATTCTTGCTGTAAACATAAGATGAAGAAAACTGAACTAGGGAAGTGATTTTTGTATTTCATTCTTGAATGTAATAGGTTGCAGAATTTTCCAATTTGACATTAGTAATTTGCCAAATCTTTACAACTAGGTTCCTAATTTTAAAAAATAACATTTTCTAAAAACAAAGCCAAAAAACCCCTCAAACAAAAGTATAATATTTCTGGATATTCAGAGCAAATAAATGAATATCATTTCTTGGTGCATATAAGTTATTACTGTACTGTATATTGTTTTCATAAAACCGAATTAAAATTAACCTCATAATACTAATGACCAGGGTTCTGTTTCTGGCTTCATATTTGATATTGAACACTCCCTTTTTCTTACCAGTTATAATCCTGAATGACTTGTTATAAAAAAATTATATACATCTTCAAAGCCTAGAAATTCACCACTGTTGATAATATTTAAATAGAATATGCTGAAAGTGACCTCAACAGAACTAATCCAGATTTGATCTGTGTGATTGTCAGTCAACAAGCATTTGTTTAATGCTTCCTATGTGCCTGGCATTGTTTTGAGTATCACATTTTATGAAGGATGTTGACAAAGTAGAGCTTGTATAAAAGAAAATAACCGGAATTGGAGTATATCCACAACCATACTATACAAGAAACTGTTAAAGGAACTGAGGCAGTTTAGGCTAGAGGAGAAGACTTGGGGGTAGGGGGGAACAGAGGCATGCTGTCTTCAAAATGGGCAGTCATATGGAATGAATACTGATGCTTTAATAAGTCTGTTTGACCTCAGAGGTAGACTGTGAGCAAAATGAGTAGAAATTACATGGAGGTAGATATTATTTGCTATAAACTTCCAAACAATTAGAGGTGTTTTAAATTGTGTGGAATGCCCTAGTGTTTAATAAAATCCTTACCAGTTCAAATTTTTAGCCGAATATGGGTGACTATTTGGGAGTGTTCAGGTCAGTAGACTAGATTCTGTAATTGTCTATTCTAATAAATATCTAGTACTCCGGTATGTTTGTTCGAAAAAAACCTACCTTGTAAAGTGTCATATATCCTAATGAAATTCTTTTCAATCTGTTTTCTTGTTTTAGTTAAAAATGGACATAATAGACATTAATGAATTTCTTTCACGTAAGAAAAAAGGCAAAAATATGCCAGCCATAGGCTGTATTAATTGACTGCTGGCTGAAGATGGATCACACTCCTGAATGAAATTTTCTTTTAAAGCAAAAAAAAAAGAGTGTTAGTGATCTTGAAAGATCACACCAGCATATAAGCGAGATTCAAGGAGATGACATCTATGATTGACCACTGTGGTATATCATTAACTTATAGTTTATAGTATATAGGAACACAGTGATTTCCTTAATCTTTGATTTGGGTAAGAAACTGAAAGTACTTACTTACCCTCCCTATAACTGTGTCCTTAGCAGCAGGTCCTATGTAATTACAGTCATCTACACTTGGTCTATGGATTAAAGGGAGAGGGCAGATGCCAAGGTGGAGAGAGCAAATGGAAGAGGAGAGAGTAGAAGTTTACTTAGAATATAGAATGCTAGAAGTGAAAGTGACATACCATAGCATTCTAGATCCAGAAGGGAACCTATAATACAGAATTTCAAAATGAAAAGGAGCTTTAGAGAGCCTTAGTCCAGTCTTCTAATTCTATAGATTAGGTGACTGAAGGGTAGTTAGGAAGAGATCTCTTGGAAGCTTTGCTTTACATACCTTGCTGGTGTGGGGGTGGGGGCAACACTGAGTTATGTTTGTTTTGTTTTATTTCTTCCTGGAAGAGGCAAAAACCATTTTGAAGAACTAAGCAGAGTAAGTTGTAAATGGAACACTGAAGGAGTTGCTATAGAACAAGTTGTATTTAAATGAAATACTAACAAGCCCAGTTCTGCCTTTGGAAGTAAAAGACTAGACCAGGAGGAAGGAAACTGCTTCCCATCTACTATTTCTGTTCAAAGTACAATGTCACAATCCTTTTATTTCTTGTTGAAAAGGGATGGAATTCTCTGAGGTGTTCTCTTAAAAGTGTGGCAATGGGCAATCATTTTCCTCAATTAACATCAATTTTGTGTTGTAAAAAAAAGTTATAATACCTTTATTTTTATTGGGTTCGAAAGGGATTTTCAATTGACATGCACATGTGAATATGTGTTTACATGTGCACAATATGAACTTATGTACATATGCATTTGTAGTTGTTCATTCATTTTTGTCCTATTCTTTGTGACCCCATGGACCCTTTCACACCAGACCCTTCTGTCAATATTGTCCATGGGGTTTTCTTGGCAGATACTGGAGAGGTTTGCAGTTTCCTTTTTCCAGTGGATCACCTTTTGTTAGAACTTTCCATTATGTCCATCTTGGGCAATCCTGCACATTATAGCTAATGGTTTTATTGAGTTATGCAAGCCCCTTACAACAAGGAAGAGACACGTGCATACGCACACACAGACACACACCCATACGCATTCTGACTCAGGTTTCAGTTTCTTAGATTTTAAAACAGGTTGGCACACAAGTAATCAAGCACCAACATGAATATGAAAAAAATCCTACTTTCATATTCTTATGATGGTCCAAACTATCAAGTTATTTTGCCATTAGATGAGAAATCACGATGACAGGGAACTCAGTTAGAAGGGACCTGAGAAGCCATTAACCCCAAGCCCTTTATTGAATCCTCCCTACAATTTTTTCAACACATAGTCATCCGGCTTCTGTTTGAAGACCTTCAGTGATGAGGACTTTCTCCAGAGGCTGTCTATACCATTGCAGGAAAGCTTCTAAATGTTAGGTAGTTGTGTTTTTTATTTTTTTATTTTTTTTTTTAATGAAGTCTCCCTACATACTTCCAGAAATCTGTTTCTTTGCAACTTCCTTACAGTGTACCCTTTTGACTGTACTTCAAAAGACCCTCCATTCCATCCCTTTGCCAATGCAAATTGCAGTCTCTTCCTCCCTTGCCACACAATCTTCATTGCATGCTATGGCCAAAAATCACTACCTGTTGACCATCCTGGTGATCCTTCATTGTACTGGTACTCAAAGACCTGCCAAAGTTTATGATCTTGTTGCCATAGTCGTTGAAAAGAAAAGTATAGATTTCACTTTCCTCCATTTAGTATAAACACATATAAAAAAGTATGGAAACAATGCTAGTTTTGAATTTGAAGTCAGAGGACCTGAGTTCAAATCCCTTTTTCTTTTTTTCTGTTGCTCCCAATGTGACCTCAACTAAGTCACTTTGCCTCTCTGGGCCCCAATATTTTGAACTGTAAAATGAGAGGGTTGAGCTAGCCTGCATTTCAAGACCCTTCCAGCTCTCAATCTATGACCCTGTAACTTTATAATGCAAGTATGTAACTTATCTGAAGTAATACAACTGACCTTGTATATTTACCTGCATATATTTTCCAGTGTTATATATGATTTTAGTGGTTTGTATGAAAGAGAACTGTATAGAGATAAAAGGGTATTAATCCTTTTAGTGGTTCAACTTGTTATATATTATATGCTAAAATTTCAACATGCTGATCACGTCTAACTGTTAATGGAAAGAAGAATAGCTCTAGAGATTTTTTAAGTTAAAGGAACTAAGGATGATTAGATCCTGAAAGGATAGTAGGCTTCACATATTTGAAGGATTGTCATGTGGAAGATAGACTACAATTTATTTTGCTTTGTGCTGGAAGGCAGAAGGTGCAGTGGAAGGAAGCTGCAAAGAGACAGAGTTCTAGAGATATATAGGGAGGTTTTATAAAAGGAAGAAGTATCTAACATTTAGGAGTTTTCTGCAGTGGAGTGGGCTGCCTCTGGAGGAAATCTTCATCACAGAATATCTTCAAATAGAAGCTGGATGACTATGTGTTGGAGATGCTGTAGAGAGGATTCATCCATTTAGCAGGGGCTTGGAACTGATTACTTCTTAGGTCCCTTTTAATTTAGCTCTGTGATTCTGTGGTCATCTTGATTTGTTATCTAATGTCATAATAACTTGATGGTTTGGACCATCATAAGAATATGAGAGCAGGATTTGTTTTTGTATATTCATGTTGGTGTTTGGTTACTTGCTTGCTAAATAAGCTTTTTTAAAATCTGAGGAATTGAAACTTGAGTAGGAACAAAATTTATAATGTGAGGATTTTTATAGTCTCAGTTATGTTTGGCAAAAATTTCATCCTTTCTAGTTTAGAGTCTGCTTCTTAATATTTTATTAGGACTCCGTGTCTTATCTAGTTCTTTATTAGTTATTTAGTAAAGTATCCAGGCATCTTTTAATACTTACAGTACAGAATATTACTTTCATAGAATTTTACCGTATTCACTCTGATAGTCTATCCCTCTGCCCTCTTTGTCCTAGTATTTCTGTAGAATTATATGAATGTCTGGATCTGTTGCTACGTCTGGTAACTTTAATTTATTTTTGAGATTTTTCATGCAATTTTCTGAAGAACAGCCACTTAGAGAGGTACTGGAATCAGTGACAAATTTATTTGGGCTCAAAGTCGCACCTCAACTTTTTTTTCTGTGATTCTCTGTTTTTGTAAGAAAGGGTCCAGAATCAGAGGCTTCTTTGAATCTCTAAGAGAGGGCACTGGTTTGCAGGTGATTGAAATGTAGCATTTGTTTAGAATTTGCTTTTCTGAAGACTTCACTTTCTGCCTTTTATTCTAGAGTAGGTTTTCTTAACCTGGGGTCAGTAAACTGTTAAAATTATTTTGATAACTGTATTTAATATAATTGGTTTTCTTTCAAATTTATTTTATTTTATGCATTTAAAAACATTATTTTGAGAAGGGGTCCAAAAATTTCACCAGACTGCTAAAAGGGGGTCTATGACACACAAAATATTAAGAACTTCTGTTTTAGTGAGATCAGAGTGGGCACTGTGTACTAACTCCAGCCTTCTTAGGGTGCATCCTTAAACCAGGACTGGTCAAATGAAGGCAGAAATACCTAGTGATGAAGAGTTGGACAGCTGTAGAGTGACTGCTAACTAGCTTTCACTTTCCTTCACCTGCTTCTAGCAAGGTCATTCACAGAATCTCAAAATGTTAAAGTTGGGAAGGACCTTAGAATATAGAATGTTAAAGCTTAAAGGGACCTAAGAACACAGAGTGTTAGTGCCAGAAGGAGCCTGAGAACATAGGACCTTGGAACAGGAAGCTACCATGTTGGAACATAGAGTAATAAGAGTTTTAGAGCTAGAAAAGAACCTTGGAGATCATCAAACACAACCTCTATTTTATAAAGTGAATTGATACCTGGAAAGAAAATCATTTGCCCAGTCATTGGGGATGGGGGTGGGGTGGCAGAGTGTGTCCTAGTGCCTGGGGAAGGGGAGGGGAAGAGAAGAGGGAAAAAGGTGAGGTGGTTTGACCATGTGCTCCTTGTTTCTCAGAGGCGGAAAAAAGAATTTGGAGTGAGAGAAAGTTTTATCTGGGAGAGCAATTTTATTTTCTTATGGAGCATGAACCTAGAGGAAACATGTATGGTGGGGAGGATAAGGAACGCCTTTATGATATTGGATGATTCCTGAGACCAAGCACCATAATGCAGTGGAAAAGCTTTTGAAATCAACATCTGATTTGGATCTGTGGCTTTCTAGCTTTGTGATCTTGGTCAGATCTCTATAATAATAGCTAACATTTACATAGTGCCAGGTATTGTGCTAAGTACTTTACAGTTATTTCATTTGATCTTCACTGCAATCCTAGGAGGGTAGGTACTATTACTGTCCCCGTTTTACAGATGAGGAAACAGAAGTGAAGAGATGTTAAGTGACTTGCCCAGGGTGACACAGCTATTAAGTGTCCTAAGCTAGATTTGAACTTAGTTTTTCCTGACTCCAGACTTTGTACTCTGTCCACTGCTGCTCCAGAGCCCTCTTTTTGCTCATTTAGATCAGAAGTGTCAAGCTCAGGCTTCAGGTACAGCCCAACCCAAATTAAAATGTAATTTGGGAAATGTTTGGCAAAATAAAAAAATACAAAATAATTGTAAATTTGTTTTTTAAGTCAATATGTGGCCTACAAGAATTTGTTTTAGTTTCAGTTTGACACCATTTGGCTAGATGGACCTACCTGTAAGGTCCTTCCAAACATAAAACATCTGATCTGTGAGCGGTTAGGTTGGGAGGTGAAAACTGAAACCTAGAAGTTAAAAAAATAATTGTTGCATTAAAAAAAAAAAACTTATTCATTTCTGAATAGCATCTTATCCCTACTGCTTTTGAGCCTTCCCTTCTATCAGAGATTCAGAAAGAAAAAACCAGCCAAAACATCAAAGAGGTTTTGATAGAATCTGCAGCATTCCATACCCCTACTGCCCCACCTCTCTAATGAAGGGAGGAAAGTGATTTTCTCTTCTCTGAGGCTTGGTTTGATCATTACAATTATACAGCATTCAGTTTAGTTTTTTTTCTATTTATATTTTTAAATTGTTTTGCATATTACTTTCCTGGTTTTACTTAACTTTGCATCATTTCATATAAGTTTTTTTATTCTCTATATTCAGTCATTTCTTACAGCACAGTAATATTCTATTACATTCTTGTACCACATCTTAGCTATCCTTCAGTCAGTGGGCATTTTCTTTATTTTTATTATTTTGTTGTTACAAAAAGTGGTACTAGAAATATAATCCACGTGTGGCTTCTCCCCCTCCCCCCCCCCCCTTTGATACCCCCTTTGGGCATACATGCCTAGCAGTGGAATTTCTGAGTCCAAGGGTATGGACATGTTGGTCATTTTCTTAGAATAATTCCAAATTGCTTTCCAGAATGGTGGGACCAGTTCACATGTCCACCTTTAGTGCATTTGTTGCTTATCTTTCCACAGTCCCTCCAGGCTTTACTATTCCCATCTTTTTTTCCAACTTTGTCAGTTTCTTAGGTTTAAGGTGAAACCTCAGAGTTGTTTTGATTTTTAAAAAATTATTCAGCAATCAACAAGTGTTTATTAAGTGCTTTTGTGCCAGGCTTTGGTCTAGGCCCTAGGGATTCAAGTACAAAGAATGAAACCCCTACTGGCAAAGAGCTTGCATTCTAATGAGAGAGATTTGCATATCTTCTTTTTTTTTTAAAGTGTTCTAGAGTAATGTTTTTTGTGGTTGTTAAAATTTTGTAGTTTTTTTTGAGAACTGTTTGTATCCTTTGGCTACTTATCTATTGACTCTTGATCATGTATATATGCACACATATGTATATATATACATATATATTTCTGTTAATTTACTGTTACTTGGGTATCAGGCACTTATCAGAGATATTTGGTGTAAAATTTTTTTTCCTCATTGAACAATTTCTTATCCTAGCAGCATTAATTTTTTTTCATACAAAAGCTTGAATTTCATATAATAAAAATGACCTGTTTTATATTTTGTGATGGCCTCTTCTGCCTTTTGGTTCTGAATTCTCCCTCTAGCCATAATAGTTATGAATGTTATTGTCATCCATTTTCCCTCCACGCCCCCTTTAAGTTTTGAATGGAACCACTTGTATTTAGGTCAAGTGTCCATTTGGAACTTATATTAGAATATATGGTATAGCATGCTGTTCTAAACCTATTTTTTGTCAGTCTTTTTTAGGCTTGGTAATTCTTGTAAGCCCCATCTTAGATGTTTTTAGTAATGGAAAGAATTCGTGTTCAGAAATCTAGGCTCAAGTTTTTGTCCTTAATAATTACCATCTTTGTCACCTCAGGCAAATAGCTTGCCTTCTTTGGGACCCTTTTTTTCTCATAGGTGAAATAAAGAAAATGAGATCTCTAACCTCTCCTTCGTCTGATACTTAACATAGTATTGTCTCTCACACATATAACAAGTCCTTAGTAAATGTTCATTTACCGGCTAATTCACAGTACTATTTTGGAGATCAAATGAGATAATGTATGTGAAAATTCCTTGAAAACTCTAAAGCACTATTCAGATGTAAGGCAATAAGTAGTTCTATTTGTTTTAAATATAACTTGGTTCAGGTTTTTTGTTTTGTTTTTACAGTATTTACTCTGTATCCTTTCCATGCTTATTTTTGCTTGGTAGTTTTTGATCTCTAGGCATAGTGCTCTGGATCCTCTTGATTTTAAACTCCTGAACCTGATTTTTAAAAATAAGATACATTTACTATTTGTAAATAGTAAATAATAATTTATAATATAGCAATAATAACTTACATTGCTATGAAATATTAGTGGTACCCTATATTGTAGCCTTTTCATTTGTTCATAAGCATAGTCCTTTTTTTCCCCTCCTTATGCCCAGCTAGATAACTTATCCTTAAAGTCTGAAGCTGTGTGCAGATTGTCTTAAACAGGAGGTTTATTTACTAGTTCCCTTTGTTCCAGAGATCTCAGACTGAAGGTGTGTCTCACAAGAAGATGGATGGAACAAAGATATTTTCTTTATTTTCTACCTCTCAGAGTTGGAATATGTAAATGATAAAATACTGTATTATGTAAAACATTTTTCAAACCTTAAGATAACTACATACATGTCAGAGATTATACTTCTTTCCAGGAGAATGTAAGCCCCTGGTGGTCCTGGATTCTTTCTTCTTTTTGTTTCTGTAAAGCCAGAGCTACCAGAGTGCTTTGCATGAAGTAGTTGCTTGATTTGTGCTTGTCAAATTGGATTGAAATTTAAACTCTTGAGGACGGAGGATATTGTGATATAGTGAACTAGATTTGTGATCTAGTGAATATAGAGGCAACTTATATTTCCACTATAAGTGGAACTTACTGACCTTGTGACTTTGGGCAGTTACTTCAAGACCTTTCAGTTACCTCGTTTGGGCTCCAACTGGGACTCATTTTATTCCTCTACAATTTGGAGTACTGATCTCAGAGGTCTTCTTCCAGTTCTGAGATTCTGTTCTAAGGTTCCTTTTGGTTCTGCTATTTCGTATTCCAAAGTTTATTACATCTTTAACATTCTCTATTTTAAGGCCTTTCCAGCTCTAATATCCTGGTTTTTAACACTGTTTTCCAAGGTCTCTTCTAACCCTGACATTAGGCGATTTTATACTAATTTGTTGTGATAGTCCTGATTTATATATCTAATTTATCTCCACCCCCTTTGAAAGACTTCTTAAGAGTTCTTTAATTTTGAATTTTAATTTTCTTAAAGGAGTAGGGGGAAGAAAAGAAATTGGAGTTGCCAATTGCTCCAATGTCTAAATGAATAGTCATTGCTTGTAATACAGGTCCACACTCCCTGCTTCCTACTGCTCTTAGATGTGATGTATTTGGTACTGTAAAGGTAATGATCCTCAACCACAGCAATATTCTGTAACAGGAGTATCTGTCATATTCATCGGGATTACCATGTTCATTGATTTGTGTCTGTAAATCTGCTGTTTCTACCCTTTAAATTTGATCTATAATTGGACCTCCTTAAATGGTTCAGATAAGGCAGTCTGTATTTTCTCAATGTGGTGTCACTGTCAGCGGCTCCTTTTTCATTATACATTCAGCCGACTTGATAAAATCAGCAGGACACCTCATTTGAAACTGTTTAATCGCTGCCTTTTTCCTTTGCTAAAACCATTGAGGTGGTCAAGCGATGTACACAAATCATTTTAAATAGAAAGTATGGTTTTCTCTGTGACCCAGCTAAATAGATAGTGGTATGCAAAACAAGTTAAAAAGTCATAAATGCCAAAAAAATCTTCTAATTGGAGTAAAAAATTGTGACCAACTTTATTCTTGCTCCCAAAGTAGAGCTTCCTGAAATATTGCCAGGATCCAGTAAAGACAAGATGATGGTTTTCTAAAGAGTCACTCTTTTCTGAACAAAGCAAGTTTAAAATTTCAAATAGTGCTGAGCTGCTTTTTTTTTTTTTATCCATGAAGGGAGCATATACTTATTTATAACACTGAGACCTCCACAGTACTTTACTTGAGATGAATTTGGTAGCCAGTTACATCAGTGCAATCAAAACCTTTGAACCAATCACTGTTGAGATAATGTATTTATGTTTCCTTGTCTGTCATTTTGGGGCTACTCACTTGTTACTTTTCAGAGCACAGACTGAAAATAATCATCCCAAAGCCATGATCTACAGGAGTAGTGAAAGAGTGTGGTAGCAGCAGCTTAAGGTCCCATTACTGTTGCCAGGACGCTACTTTCTTCCCAGTGTGTCATTGCTGGTGTGCTGGTGTCCTCCCCGTGTGTCAAGGTGACTGTTACCAGGACAGCTCATTAAAACAATCTAGTCTTCTGGTATGGTATTTAGCAGTATACCCAACAACCTGCCAAAGTAGAAATGTGGGCCATAGGAATCAAAGTAAAGCAGAATATATAAAGTGATGTGGCATTCTCTCTTTTTTTGAGTGTGTTTCTTTTACACATGCTCTCTAACCTTATTTTCATGCTCCAGCAGTGTAGAATAGTTGAAAGAGCACTGGCAATAACATTAGATTTGAGTCCTAGCTCTTGGTAACATTGATTATGGGCACTTGTCACTTACCCTTACTCATCCTTATTTTTCTCATCTGTAAAATGGAATAATAATACTTGTACTTCCTACATCATAGTGTTAAATGTTAAAGTAAATATTAAAATCCTAAGTAAATATGAGTTATTATTTTGTTATGAATAATTTATTCTCATTCATGCTGTTAGTTAAAGCAGGGCTGGTACCAGGCTTTTGAGAGTTTTGTAAGTGTGAATATTATTTGAAGAAGAATATACTGGGTATATGTGGTCCAATTAGGAGTTAGCATTTTTTTCACACTTGAATGAAACTTTGTGGTATTTTGCCCTTTGTCAGCATCTCCCCTAAAAGTAGCATAGATATGGAGAAGTTGGGCATCTTTTAGGCAAAGAACTAAGTAAATCTTTTTGAGAACTAGTTAAGAAATTAGGAAACCTATATTTTAAGACTCGCTTCTGCCTCCAGTTTGCTGTGTGTCTATGGGCATATTACTTCCTTCTCTGGAAAGCATATTTCCTTCTCTGGGCTTTAGTTTCCATATCTTTCTAATGAGGAGGTGTTGGATTAGACAATGTCTAAGATCCCTTTCAACTCTAATAAACTGAATCTTATTTCTTATAGGTTCTGGGTCATTGGCAGCAATGGCTGTATTTGAAGATAAATTTAAACCGGACATGGAGGTATGTAAAGCTGCTGTGTCCCCCTGTCCTCTAGAGCAACTTAAGTTCAGTTATTTAGAAAGCTGTGATCTTTCTATCCATCTATTACATTTTCATGTTAAAAATGGATAACATTTCTAAAAAAAAAATGTATTAAAGGAAGCATGGTACAATAGAAAGAGTATTGGCCTTAAAGTCAGATTGCCTGGGTTTGAATCTAGGCTCTGCCACTTAGAAGTTTTATAATTTTGTTCAAGTCACTTTAATTCTGTGGGCCTTGTATTTATAAAAACAAAAAGAATGGATTTCAAGCTTTAAACGGTTCAACTGTACCATTCTGTAAATGTTATTTAACATTCTCTAATTGGGAATTCAAAACAAATGTGAAGTGGAGCAGGCGTTTTTCTGATTTATGAATGAAGAGACTGAGACATAGAGCAGTTCTCTGGCTTATCAGTAGTAATGGAGCAGAGCTAGAGTTCAAACAAAGGTTTTCTGGGTCCAAGCCTATTTGTGTTTTTTCTCCATTTTGTCCGGGCCCATTATTACTTGACGTGAGAGAATTGATTATGGACACATCACTTTGCCTTACTTATCCTTATTTTTCTTCTGTAAAATGGAATGACAATACTTGTACTTCTTGTATCATTGTGTTAAAATGTTAAAGTGAATGTTAAAATGCTAAGTAAATGTGAGTTATTATTTGTCATGAATAATTTATTCTCACTCATGCTAGTATACACAGACTACTAGAATGGTTAATTTTATATTTGCCCAGCATTTTGCTGTTATTGCATTCTGTCTTATAGCAATTAGTAGTTTGCAGCCTCTTGTGGTCTCTTGATCCTTGTCATCTTTTACAGTATAGGAATCTAGCATGTTATCTCACTGGGCTTTGGGGTGTGCTTGTTCAGCTTAGTGATTTGCTAGTCTACTCTTTTATTCTGCTGTTTAGAAATAGTAATAGTACCTGAAATTTATTTAGCAGTTATATTTTTTAAAATAAATTTTTATTGATAATCTTTTTTTCTATACTATCTAAATTTCTCCCAGTATCTCTCTTCCTTTTCTTTTCAAGAGAGCCAACCCATATAACATACTTTTTTTAAGAAAAAGAAGAGGAAAAGCCATAAAACCAATAACTGCATCAGAAAGGTTTGAAAATGTATGTAATAATCCAACCCCTGTGGACTTCTTTAAAGGAGTAGCGCTTTTAATTTTATGAAGTGTTTCCATTATCTCTTTAACGATATGAGATTTGAAAATTTGATATTAGATGGGATGAGTGCTACTCTTCTGGCAAGTTTCACCAGCACCAGGATGAGTCCAACCATACCAGGAGAACACCATGACAGATGATGGACCATGTCAAAATGGTGGCTGATTTTTCTTCTTTCACATTGGGATACAAGCGTGCACAACTACACACACATGCTTTTATAGTTCACAAAATTCTGAGGTGAAATTGCACGGCTTTTAAGTCTGTATGACTCGTTCCATATCTTGGCTTATGAGGAGGATGTAATTATTAATGGACTAGGCTTTTCCATAAAGGGATTGGAATACTAGCTTCAAAGGGACAGTACCTTACATAGATGTTTTTTATTTCTTTTCCCATATAGGATGAGAAATAAGGATTATCTTCTGAGTGACACACCACTAAATCTCCTTTAATGATCAGTGCCTTTCCTATTTTCAAGACCTTGTTTGCATTCTTTAATAGCCTGAAAACAAGCTCAAACTCATAGGTCTTTCATTGTTCTCATAATCATACTTCCAAAATGAGAGATGAAAATTGTCATTGACTCTTTAGAATTTTAGAGGTGGAAGGGACCTTAGCACATATAAAATTTGAAGAGGCTTGAAGGGGCTTTAGAATAAAGAAGTTTAGACTGCAGAAATTTTAGAACTGAAAGGGACTTTTGAACATAGTGTGATAAAATGGGAAAGAATCTTAGAACACAGAACATTAGAATTGGCAGGATGCAGTTATGGTATGATAAAAGCCATTGGGTGTGTGGAATAAGAAGATCTAGTTTCAAATCTGTTAAAACTACTAACCATATGACCATGGACAAGTCAGTAAACTTTTTGGGGCTTCATTTTCCCTCTCCATACAATGAAGATGTTAGAATAGATTAATCATCTCTAAGTTCTCTCCTACCTGTGATGCCTATGATTTTAAGTGTCTAGGGCATTGGGCGTAGACAGTCAGAATTATAAAGGACCTTAGAGGTCATATAGTCCAGTTGCTACCTTAAGCAGAAATCCCCCTTAAAATATCTACAAATGGTCACATAATTTCTACTTAAAAATTATTTTCTTGTACACAAATGAAAAACCTGCTCTCTGAAGTCTGCAGCTTTAGACACTGTGATGCAAAACCAATTACTTTTAGATACAGCTGGTTCCATTTTGGGGGAACTTTAATTTTTAGATCCTCTTTTGTTTGACTTCTCCATTAGTCCTGGTTCTGTCCTCTTTGACCCTAGAGTAAATTAAATGTATCTTCCACATCACAACCCTTCAGAGAGCCCTCTCCCTAGTAGTTTTCATGATGACATTGCAGGATACCTGCATACTTTTTAGTTTGATGTTATTTATCTTTGCCCAGTCTTTTGAGCAGGAATCTCATTTTGTAAGCCTTGTACAAATCTGGGAAAAATAGGCTTGTTGGAAGCCTAGAATAATTTTGTGTTCAAGATAATTATTATTCCCACCCAATATTCAGTTGACAGTGGAATTTAATATATTTTTAATGGAACAGTGTATAACTACTTATTAAAATCTATTTAAGATTTAGTGATCCAGATACATTTTATTAAAAAAAAATCAAAACCAAAAAACACAGCTATCTCCACCAAAACTAGAAGTTTTAAATTCTAATGGGTTAAGAGTTTGGGGTATGAAGAATTAGCAACTTTTTTTGTTTCCCTCTTATCCCTTTAGAACTGAACCTAGAACTGAACAGCATATAAGCAACATCACCCATTGCTACCAAAGTTCCTCAGGTTTTCCCTGTTTGGACTTCAAGTCAGAGTACCTGTTTAAGTTCTACAATTGCAACTTCCTAGCCATATAACCTTGGACAAGTAATTTAACCTGTCAGGAGTTTTCTTTTCTCAATTTGTAAAATGAAAGCATTGGACTAGAACATCTTTGAAGTCCTTTTTATTTCTGACATTTTGTGATTCTCTTCAACCCCTCTTTGGTTTTGATTCTGCCCTCACCAATCAATCATTAAACATTTGTTTAATGTACTGTGCACTAGACATAGTGCTAAGCGCTGGAGATATAAAAAGGCAAAAGACAGCACTGTCTTTGAAAAGCTTACAGGCTAATGGGGAGACAACATGCAAACAAATAGTAAGTACTAAGCAAGTTATATACAAGATAAATAGGAAATAATTTTTTTTTAAAGGGAAAGCATTAGAATGACGAGGGGTTGGGAAAGGTTTCCTGTAGAAAGTGGATTTTAGTTGGGACTTAAAGGAAGCCAGAGTGTCCTGTTCAAGTGATATTGAGGAGGTCAATGTTATTAAATCGAAATGTATATCTCAGGGAGTGAGGTATAAGAAGACTGGAAAGGTAGGAAGGGTCCAGATATGAAGGACTTTGATGCCAAACTGAGTATTTTGTATTTGATTCTGGAGACAATAGGGAGCTACTGGAGTTTTATTTTAGGGGTGGGATAGGGGAATTGTTGGATATATACTAAAAAAAATCATTGTAGTGGTTGAATAGAGGTTGGATTGGAGTGGGGAGAAACTTGGGGCAGGGGCAGGCATACATGCTAGTAGGCTATTATTACATTACTCCTGGAGAGAGATAATAAGGACCTTTACTAGAGTGTTAACAGTGTCATGGTAGAGGAGGGGCAATATTAGAGAGATGTTGCAAAGATGACATAGATTGGCCCTGCCAACAGATTGAATAATAGGGGTTGAGACAGCGAGTTGAGGTTGATTCCTAGGTTGTAAGCTAGAAGGATTGGGAGGGTAGCTTAACCTCAGTAGTAATAAGGAAGGTAGAAGGAAGGCAGAATTTAAGGGAAAAGATGAGTTTGATTTTGAACATGTTGAGTTTAAAATTGGACATTCGGTTTGAGGTGTCTGAAGGGCAGGTGGAGATACCAGATTGGAGGTCAGTAGACAGTCTGTATGCTAGGTAGAGAGTCAGCAGCATAGAGATACTAATTACATCTCTGGTAGCTGATGAGAAGACCAAGTGAAGTAATTTAGAAGGAAAAGAGAAGAGGGCCCAGGACAGAGCCTGAGGGACACTTCTAGATAGAGGCAGTGACTGGGATGAAGATCTAACACAGAAGCAGTCAGGCAGGAGGAGAACCCGGAGATAGTGGTGTCCCCCAAACCTAAAGAGAACAGAATATCTAGGAAAAGAGGGTAATCAACAGTGTCAGGTCAAGGAGAAGAAGGATAGAGAATTGATTTGGCAACTAGGAGATAATTAGTAACTTTAGAGAGAGCAGTTTTGCTGGAATGAAGAGGTCACAAGCCAGATTGTAAGGGGATAAGAGAGAGGGAGGAGAAAAAGTAGAAGCATCTATTTCACATGGCCTTTTCAAGGAATTTTGCTGCAAGGGGCAGAAGAGATAGCATGCAATAGTTAGCAGATATAGAAGGATCAAGTGAAGGCTTTGTGGGGGTGGTAGAGACATGGGCATGTTTGTAGGCAGTAGGGAATGAACCAGGACGAGATTGAAAATAAATGATAAAAGTGCAGATACAAGAGGGGGCAGTCTGTTGAAGGAAAAGGTATAGAATGGAATCATTTGAACAAATCAGAAGGGTTATCCTTGGTATGGAGTATGACTCCCTCATTGAATGAGACAGGAATGAAAGAAGAGATAGTAACTGAAGGCATCTAAGTGATAAGAGATCAAGAAGAGGATAGAAGAGAGAACTCATGGGGAATGCTCTTAATGTTTTCTGTAGAATATGAGGCAACATTCTCAGCTGAGAAAGTGGGGGGGTAGGGAATCATGGGAGGTTTGAAGTGGGGTGAAAAGGTTTGGAAGAGCCATTGTAGAGAGTGGGATAATGAAGCTGAAGTTGTGCAACATAAATTTGTAGTGAACCCATTCAGAAGGGTTGCATAACTTTCTTGATCTTCTTGTAGCAGCATGTATATAGGAGTGTTGGCAGTAAGTGGTGAGGGTGATTTAAGACTGGGACAGGGAGCTGGGGATTCAAGAGAGGATGATAGTGTAGAGTTGAACTGGTTTCCCACTGAGGGGAAGGGAGATGACTGGAAGAGAATGGAGGGATCAAGAGATTTGGAGGTCACAGTAAGATTTTATAAGAGAAGGCAGAAGGAGGGGCGGAGCCAAGATGGCGGCATAGAAGCAGCAAAGCACC